>JAVGVS010000016.1:3084221-3684221 GCA_032718565.1 Distichodus sexfasciatus
CACACCACACTCTCACACGAGCACAACGTGAAGCTCCGAGAAGGAGAAGAGGAGAGAGGAGAGTTTCAGCTGAGCTTGGTGTTTATAAAATTCTATTATTTTTTTTTGTTGTTGCATATCAGTTCCAAAAAACGGTTATCTGCCCCGTTAACTAGCAAGAACTGGTATCAAAATTGGCCCTGAAAAACTAATATTGGTCGACCTCTACAACATGCGCCTCACACGGTACTGCTCTAATGCATTATACTTACACACACACACACACACACACACACACAGCACACTCCCCCTCACACTGTACCTGGGCACTGCACCCATCACTGTACTTCTCTACTATACTGTCCACGGCACATAAAATACTGCTTTACTACATCATACTCACCACAGTACTGATTTATTACACTATAACTTTCCTCACATACTGTATGATACTAAACTAAGATATATTCTACTACACTGTACTTAAACATCGCTGCACTTTGCACAGTACTGCTCTAAAGCATTATACTCAGACCCCCAGCAACCTGCAACACCTCACATACTCTAGTACACTCTGCTCTACACCATACTCACACCAACAGCACCTCACGCAGTACTGATCTACTACACCACACTCACACCCACAACACCTCACGCAGTACTGATCTACTACACCACACTCACACCCACAACACCTCACACAGTACTACACATCTTATTACCATGTTTATATATAATATTTGTTTTAAACCAATACATAAACTGGCACATAAACCCTGGGTAAAATGTGTGTGTTCAAACACCGAGGATATAATAGAGCCGTTACAGAAGGATCAAGTCAAAACAGACACACACACAAACACACAACTCGTAAGGATGTAAATCTAGGCCACTGCATCCATCCTCCTGACTCTGTCCTGCATGCCAGAGCTTCAGCTTAAATAAACCTCTCTACAGTCCACTCATCACTCCCTCTCTCTCTCTTTTTCTCCTTCACACTTACACACACACACTGACCACCAAAGCCCCTTGGGCTGCTAACTCATGCGTATACAACAGCCACACTTCTGCACTCATACATAGACTCTCTCTCTCTCTCTCTCTTCCCCTCTTCACCTGCACATGCACATACATTCCCCCCTCTCTCATCATACACATGCTCCTGTGTTAGCTGTGCCTCATTAAAGAACAGACCCATGTGTGTATATGTGTGTGTGTGTGAGTGAGACAGAGAGTGAAAGAGAGAGTGAATGTGTGTGGCTTCTGAGAACAGCTCAGATCTATTATCACACTGCCTGAGCAGGACTCCTCATGTCTTTCAGGAGATAAGCTACAGTGTTCACACACACACACATACACACTTTCTCTCTCTCTCTCACACACACACACACACACAGACACACACACAATCTGTCTGGTCTGCAGAATCGCAAACCCTGGCAGAGCTTCAAACCATCTGCCAAAGGTCAAGGGTCAAATGAAAAGTAAGCCATATATGGATCACGCGTACGCACACACACACACACACACTCTGCGGTCCAGTCATTACAACAAAACCACACACCAGCCAACTGCATTGAACACAAACATTCACAGAAGGTACACAAAGACTGTCACATAAATACACAGTCACGCTGGGAAGCTTACAGACACAGACAGTTTTATCAGCTCAGAGAGAGAGAGAGAGAGAGAGAGGCGGAGAGAGGGAAAGAGAGGGGGAGATTATACAGTAGAGGAGTGAGAGATAAAGGGAGAGTGACAGACTCGCAGGGAGAGAGAGAGAGGAAGAGAGAGACAGAGAAGAGCAAAGTACTAAACCTTCTATTTTCCTGCTCTCTCCACGTGAACTGATGAAATACAATCCATGCCCCTGACACTGCAGAATCATATATCTGTGTGTGTGTACATGCAGAGAGTCAGAGAGGGACTGGAGTACACACACACACACAGAGGGAGGGGGTAATGAGGAGTGCTTAAATAGAGCAGAGTACAAACACATACACACCGCCGCAGAGAAGGAGGGGAGAGAGGGGGAGATGGAGAGATGGAGAGAGGGAGGGAGGGAGGGAAAAGAAAGAGCAAGAGAGAAGAGGATGGAAAAGAGAGAGAAGCAGGGAACAGGGAGGGGGGGAAGAAAGAGACAGAGATGGAAGGATGGAAAAGAGAAAACAGAGAGGAAAAAGAAAGAGAGCGGGGAGGATGGAAACGGGAGTGAGAGAGAGAAAGAGAGGACAAGGAGGGATAGAGCGAGGAAAGACAGGGAGAGAGAGAGAGAGGCAAGGAGATGAGATGGAGTTGAGTCCAAACAAAGACATCTGGCTTTACTTAATGCTGTACAGAACAAAATCAGAAGAGTATCAGAGCAAGCTGACAACTGACACACACACACAGCAAATAAATCAGGTCATTGTGCATGTTAGGCAACACACAAACAAATGTACTTTAGCATTAGACATATGATAACAGATGACATGGCCCGAGAGAGCTATCAATTACACCTCCTCCCTGGAGGGAGACAAGAGCTGCATTTCACACACACAAATAAACAAGCAAATAAGCAAACAGCACACATACAAAACGCTCCACTGTTGAGACCTTACACCCACACACTTTTACCGTGGAAACATACCGTGATCTCTGCACACACACATCTGTCCATAAAAAAAATAAGATTTTAAACTCCCAATCTGCCTTCATCTTACTAAAAAAGGGCTCCAAAATACTGCCACAGTGCTGATGTGTGACAGCAAAGGTGGTGTGTTTGCAGGGTGGTGGTGATGGTGTGTTCAGTAAGGAGATGTGTGTGTGTGTGTGAGTCCAGTAAGCTGGGTAGGTAGTTATTGCAGTGAGCAGCCAAACCTGTGCATATGTGCAGCTGTCAGAATGACATGGAGTGGAGACGACTGCTGGAGGTGCGGCTCTGAGGAACACACAGAGAGCCCCAGGAGAGCAGCACGCTCCAGCTACAGGTCAGGAAGGAGATGAGGGGCGTTAAGAAGTGTGTGTGTGTGTGTGTGTGTGTTCTCAGCATGCTCTTCAGAACGGCAGGTGGTTGTAACCCAGGGAAAGCTGTCAGTCGCACGGCTAAGCCGTTGTTGCCACGGGGACGGTGTCTAGCCAATAGTAAAAGACCTCGGTCCCCAAAGACAAACAAGCATACACAAAACACACACTCACTCATATACACACACACACACACACACACAATCACACTTACATGCACAAATGTGCATACAGTACATTGCAAATAGAATTTAGTTACCGTTTTACAAACGTGCACCTGTAACCACTCTCTTACTCTCTCTCTATCCCACACACACACACTATGCAATTCAAACATACACACACAATGTTTGAAGTTGAAGTGGGGAGAGCCTTGGGCTTGCTCAGACAGTCTAAATGCATTCATCCAAAAATATGTCAACATTTAGAAACATCAGTACCAACACACAGACACACAAATATAAAGTGTGATCAAAATGCACACACACACATAGGAGTGCTAATCTGGTATGTCAGTAGATTATTACTGCAGTCTAATGCGCTTCGTAATAGCAATCATTATCAGTAGTTTTACTCCATTAATGCTCAAGTACTGTGCCATTCTGTCTATTGTATATAATTTTAGTGAGTGAAGCTTACTTTCTCAAAATACTCATGTTTTTATAGATGGTCCAAAACTAGTTTTACACTATAACATGAAGTATATCATCTTGCTGTCCAGAAAGGCAGAAATGCATTTACATAAATCCAATCACACACACTCACACAAACCCCATGACCCCCTTGGAAGACATTTAGATTTAATTAAAGGGTAATTCAGTAAGAAGCACAGCAGATAGAGATCATGAGTGCAGCGTTTATGAAAAAAGATGATTGATATGATCTCCATACACATACATTATCACCCCTGTACACCACAGCTCCCCCTCTCTCTCTCTCTCTCTCTCTCTCTCTCTTTCTCTCACACACACACACACACACATACACACAGATCGCTTATGAGATGATAACATATTTGAGTGTACACACGCCCTATCTTAATTTAAGCTTTGTAAGTCACATTACAAGCGTGCAGCAGGTAGATGGTTAATCAACACAAATCAGTCTCCGATTAACACATCTGTAGGAGTGTGTTAGCAGGTGCACATTTTATCCATCTGAATTGGATGTGAAGATGACACACACAAGAAGCGTGTCGTGCATCTCAGTCCTCTTACAGTACAGCTCATTATGTCTTATGCAGATGTGTTCAAGGTAATGGCTTAACAGCAGAGATTATTCTCCAGCCACATCACACCTCAGCTGACAGGCGATTTGAAGTCACTGTTTAATGTAGAGAGTCATTACGCGCTACAGCAGCAGTGCAGCCAACTGCCTCAAAACAGCTGATTAGTACAGAGCAGCCCCACTGAGCCATGACCACCTACACACACAAACACACACTCACACACCACACACTCATACCCACCACACAGACATTCATCCCCACAGAGACTCACTGACCACGCATACAGTACACACAAACACACCCCTTATACCGCACTTCCACCAGCACACTCTCACAAGTTCACCCACATTCACCTAAACATACTGACACACACTAGCTCACACTCAGCACATAGACACATTCACTCCCTCTACACTCTCTCACGGTCACACAAACACAAATACACACACAAGCTCACTCTCACCTCCCAACACACCCACCCTCAGTCGCACTCCCACAAACACAGCCACCACACACACAAACACACTCATAACAGACACATTCACACTCACTCACACACACACACACACGCACGCACGCACGCAGAGGCACGCAAACTGTTGGCTTTTTCCCCACCTTCATAGTAACACGCCCAGCTCTCTGCTCACTGTAATAGTTGCTTGAATGTTTGTCGTTCATCACTTTAGTGCCCGCACACGAAACTTTAACGGCGAGCGGCTCGCGCAACACCGTAACGTTACTTCACGCACGGACGCAAAAGCAGTACGCACAAGTCCTGTCAGAATTTAAACCACCAGCCCACAGGAGACAAACTTTTGGCAGAATTTGTCCACTCACCGAGAGCGCGGAACCGTCGGCGTCGCGCGCGGTGACAGCGCGAACCACGCCGGCGCGCCAGCTCCAGCGCGAGACCACGGTGAGCTCGAGCTGCTCTCTTCCTCCGCCGGTGCCGCTCGCGCACACGAACCGCTTCCCCACCAGCAGCTCTGGTGTGGCGGCTTCCAGCAGCGCCATAACCTCGCAAAAAGTGCGAGATATATCCGCTGAAAAGAAACTTCCAGGGGAAGCGGATTACCTTATAGCCATAATTTCTAAAAATGACATCAGTAAAATAAAAATAAATCAGACTAATCAAATAACAAAGTGTAACTGTTGTCGCTCAGAATACCGGTGATTTAAATTCCCTATCCAGTCACGAGCATGAGCGTGGGGAGATCGTTCCGCTCGCCGTGAAACTGATTTACATTGAGAGTAGTAACAGTCATTATGGCTCCCTCTCTCTCACTCACTCACTCACTCACTCGCTCTCTCTCTCTCTCTCTCTTACTCACACACTGAAATACACACGCACACACACAGAGCACGAGCGGTATTCATCCGCCCTCGATAAAGCACACAGGACCAGCAGATTGCAGCGGGCAGCACTTGTCCGTCCGCCAGACATAGTTCACTCGCTAGACTCTTTTACTCCAATACTACAGACAGAAGAAAAGTAGTCCCTCGTCTAAAGTGCAATTTCATATTCATGACTCTCCCGTTTTATTTCAGCTCCTTGAGATCTTTTCCCCGTAGCTAATGACAGCCCTCGTTCTCTCTGTAAAATCTAGAAAACTTTGTGAATCGTGGGACTGTATCGTGGCTGGATAATCGCTTGCTTAATTAACTCTTTACTGTCGGGCTTGATTAGAGCGCTGCAGAAGCCTGTTGGTGTTTATCATGTTGGATAATATTTCATAAGATGGGACTTTTAAATATGAAAATACTCATTTATCTCGTTTTTAGTTAAGCTGCGCTTGTCTTTAAGTCCTGTGTCTTGATAGACGCAATAACACCAGACTAAATATCTGTAGAAAAAATAACTTTGGGATGTTCCTTATGGATTAGGGTTGAATGTGTGTAAAAACGATTCCATTTGTGCATAAAGTATTATGGTGTAAAGAGTTGCTCCTACACTGATGGCTATTCAATAACACAGGTCTACTGTCATGTTAATTATTAATTATTACCTACCTGACTGTCACTCTCCTGCTCTTATTACATTTATGTCTGTATGTATATTAACCAGGAAACTAACACATTTCCAATACACAAAGTAAACTTACCAATACACACATAGTCCACTCTATACCATGCACTAAATACAGATTTTGTTTTATAACTGTAGGTTTTGTCTATTTTTTAATCACTCTAGACCTAGATTTTCTTAAATTCTCTATAATTTGTCTGTTTATTAGGACCAAACAGGGTACATTTCACTAACAGGGTATGTGATAAATAAACAATCTTGAATCTTAAATTAAATCAGTGCTGATTAATTATCATGTAAATTAAAAATAACTCATTAATCAATCTTTATCACTAATACTGTAGCATTAATATTCAACATATACAAACAAAACAAAGGAATTCCAGAATTAGCATATAGTAACGGTAAATACTTTCTTTAGTAGATATGAGCAAGTTTATTAGTTAAATGAATTCCAGAGTGTACTTCTGATTCCTGCAATAAGGTTACGGTTCCTAAATTCATAATCTAGTGTTTCTACCACACATCAGAGGAGAGCATGTATGATTTTATAATTACTTCTTGTAAAACAAGAAAGCCCAAATCCACTTGACCTAACATGGCAGTTATACCACAGTGCTATAGTAGGTTTCCAACTCCTTTAATAGAAAACCTACAGTTAGTAAAGAGTAGTAACACAAGCAGAGTTTTTATATTAATGATGTTAATCATGTCATTCTCAGTACTTCCAGCTACTACTGAATCTCAACATGCACTTCACCACCTGCTAAGTAAAAAATAAATCTCAGTATTAGTCTGCATGGAGTGAAATATCCCCTGGGGGTTTTCAGTTCCAGTCATACTGTTTAACCACAATATACCAAGGTCCATAAAGACTACTGTCATAACTTATTATCATGCTTATGGTTATTAATATCTTGGGCCACGTGATATTTAATCAGTTGTCAAAAAACTGTAACAAAATTAACCTAAATCTTTTATATATTCTAGATTCTATAAACACCGAATGAATAATTTGCTTGCCATATCAAATAAAACATTACAACAGAAAGTGAAACCGTATTTGCTAAACATATCTCATACGCAGTATGCTAAGATCAACTTGTGATACATAATTAATTAATCTTTTGTTCTTCGGGGTTTATCCGCTAGATGTCGCAGTAACTCCTCGGCTCAGTCCTCTGACAATTGCGTCATGTTAATGTAACGCCGGCGTGAATAAATGGTTCGCTGTAGCTATTGCGCCATCAGGTGGCGACCTCGAGCTGTGGCTCTAAAACTAAGTTACAAATTAAAGGTCATAGTCCTTAAATAATCTACAGATGTTTTATTGAATATTTATTTTATTTTATTTTTATATTGTGCATATATATGAATTATAAATGTATAATATGAAATATGAATATATAATAATTATGAATTTATTATAATGCCGTTATTCACAAAACACTAGCCTGATCTATTAATCAGCATAATCATAAAACTGACTAACATACCGTAAAGACCGCTAACAGACTGCAGGTTAAAAAGTAAAACTTTTTTTTAAATCATGCAAACAAACCTCTTTTTTTTTTTACAATAGATTACTTGTGTGTATATTGTGTTCTATATATAGTGGAATAATTAGGGTTGCATTTTCCTTAATTTATTTTACTTGCTTAAATTTATTAGCAACTACTTGCGCAGTCTCAGGAAAGAACCACGTTACATTTCACTCCGTATTGTTCATGGATAACTCTGAATGTGATTTAAGAATCTTAAATTGAGGTTAAAACGCCATCTAGTGACGAGAGCTGAGAATACAAGCTTTGATGGATTTGCTTCGCTTCCCAAAATGCTCACATACAAACAGTGACAGTATAAACCTTGATAAATACGGTGGATGAAAATCAAATTATTTCTTAATTGCTACACAACACATTCTCCTATAACAATATGCTTACGTAACCTGATATTAGGTATAAAAACGTTTAGATTGTTTAGGTGATTAGAAATGAACAATTACGTGTCAAGACGTCAGCAGGTGGGCTCTTGGGGGCGTTACCTGCAGAGGATCATCACAACTTCAGAACTTTTCCGATACTGGACTTCCTGTCAAAGGTAAACAAATGGAACAGCAAACGCGAAACTGTTGCAAAATACCAAAAATGTAACCCAGCAGCAAGTATTTAACGGAAAGAAAATGCCTGGACAGAAAAGAAAAATACAAATGTCTGGCTTCCCACAAGAGGAGTAACTATAGAGTGTTCTCTGATTTCTGCGTTTTTGTGTTGCTGCACCTCGCAGAGCTTCACCCAATTCCACTTCACCCTTTAACAGGGTCGCATTAAGAAGACTGCAGAAGGACATTTGAGGTTGGACGGATGGGCTACCGCGGCCTCAAGCATTGATATGCATCCAAGAGCATTAGATCTCTTCCAACTGAGCTTCTGTCATGAGTAGAAACCAGAAGCAAAATGGTGTCACCGGCTAATGCTTTTCAAAAGTCTATTCGGTGTATGTCAATTTATGCCCATGACTTTCAACTCAGCTAAAGTTTCCGAGATGTTCTTGTTCTATCTCCTCACCAAGACCAGCTTAATCACCTGCGCGCTGAACAGCAGAGTCATGTCCATCAACCACAGCGTAAGTGCTGAAATGCCTGTTCATTCTTGGATATTCCTCTACCAATGCATGCATGATTCAAGATCTTTTTATTTGACTCCACATTATTACTATAATAAGTAATAATTAATGTGCAATTGAATATCACTGGTATTTGTATTCATGTGTTGGCATTATATATAAAGTTGTAAGATATATATATATGTGTATATGTATATACTATATATATATATATATATATATATATATATATATATATATATATATATATATATATATATATATATATATATATATATATATATAATATGACTAAATGAAATCTCTTTATGAACAATTGTGTCAATGACATGCTACGATTGTGTATTAAGGCAGTGATTGATTTTGTCCTCCCCGTAGGAAACAGTGCATCGAAACAGAGAAGTTGCTTGACTTTCTGAAGGATCTGCAGAATAAGCTCTCAGAGGCTTCTTAACTCCTAAAGAGAGTAAAGTCAAAGGGAAGTGTGCAGGGCACAGGTACATAACCATACTGTCTCATCTTTACCAAGATTCCATTATTAGTCACATACAAATTGGTCATTCAAGTACAACATCCAGTGAAATGCTCCTGAGATGGTGCAAAAATATAAAAATTAAGCGACAAGCTTCAATTAAAACAGACGTAAAGCTCAAAGCACTATGAAAATGTCCAAATTGTTTGACACTGAGATTATACAGTGTACAATAAAGATTAAAAAAAGAATATTTTCAGTACAATGAAGTTTACACAATATAAAAAGAATGATAATAAAATTATGCAAACTGTTGTTAAAGATGTACATGCCTCTGGAAAGTGTTCTATGTAAGTGTTCGAGGTGAGATGAGTTTGTAAATTCTGGGTGCTAGTTGGGTTTGGTAATGGTACTGATCTTCCCTCAAAAACATTCGTTCCAGAAAAAGGTGGAATAACGCGCCCATTAAAGCCAAGCCACCAGGTGAAGAGGAGATGCCGAAGAGGCCCAGCGTTGAGCCAGTGCCTCATACTGGCTCCTCTAGTGTAGGAAATCCCTCCTTAACTGTGAATTACAATAATGTTCATCACTCTGTCCCCTTTCATCCTTCTGTGATCTTTGTCATGCTTAAGATCTCCATTCATGTAGTTAGATTATATTTCAATGCCAAAGACCACTCTGAAATTTGATTAAACTAAATAAAGATTTAAGATCCGTATCCCTTAGTGTGTGAATGACATATTTCTTTCATTTTCCTCTTTAACAGGAGTCTGAGCTTGTAATCTGCTTGTAAATGTAGTCGCCTTGATGATAGCAGCTGAAATGGTGAGTCTCCTGCTTCTTAATGTATTTCTCTGCTTGTTGTAATTAAGATCTGAAAGTTTAAGTCTTTATCATTTAATTCACATACTGCAGATAGATACTTAAAAGAGGTTTTAAATCAGATATTTTATTGTGTATTTTATACGCAAGATAATACACAACTGTTATACCAAGTTTTATTCTTGTATTTTTGTAGTCTGTAAATCCTACTGTTCGACCAAACGAAAGCTGCAGCAATATTTATGAAGATCCAACAAAAAGATTTTTTCTTTTAATCTTTCCCAGAAAAGCCATTTTAATTTCTAAATTTGTTTTGTACTATGGATGCAGACCTGAAAACTGCAGAAAAGTCCCCACAAATTCCTATAATGAATCACTGAATATTGAAACAAAAGAGTATACTAGTAGACGTTTGAGGAAATGAGTTAATTACTTTAGTACATTTTAAAATGATGCAATTAAAAAAATGAATTTATGTTAATTCTATGAGCAGATGTTTTCTGCACTGAGATGTTTTGTTTTTCACACCTGTTGGATTCATAATTGTTGTTGAACCCATTAAGTGTTTTCTTTGTCCAGGTTTCTTGTTTGTTCTCTAATTCATGCATGATTTTCTAACCAGTTTGTCAGGTGCACACTGCACCTATTATTTCTTTGTGGTATAGCTCACCTCTTACTCCTCAAATGAGTTTTACTTTAGCAGCATCACCATTGACTGAATCCAAGATTTGTTTGTGATGCACACGGTTATGGAGGAGGTGATTGTATTTTATATCGATGTCCTGTGTAATGTTTTAAGACTTACAGTAATGGCATTATATAATGTTACATTTGCATGAAATGTTTTGCTCTTAACTGAAATTCATTACAAGATTGTCACAGCATGAGAAGGTGTCATCACATCACATCACAAAAGGGTTTTGCAAAACGAGCACAAACATCTGAGGACAATGCAAAGGTTTATTTTAAGGACGTGAATGAAACAGTTTCACCTGTTTACAGTTTGTGGTGTTGATGCTGAGGTAAAATAAATAAAGTCAGATTCCTATGAACAAAGCCCATCTCCTTGGATGAAGCATATTTTCAAGCATGAAGTGAATGTGTTTATATTTTTCTTGTAACGTGCTAGAAGGGAAAATGTTAAAACGTGTAGTCAACATATAACCATCCATATGAGCAGGGGAAAAATAAATACAAAACCAGCCAAGGACAATGAATACAGTACATGATCCTCAGGTGGATATAAAAAAGCTGTGATGAATAAATGCCCACTTGTGCCTTCTGACACAAATTTCTATTCAACACAAAGGACACGGGTTGTATCAAACTGTTCATTTCAAAGAATTAAAGTAGCAGTAAAAATCTTTTATGCTAACATCTTGTATCATGATGTTCACAAGCATGCACAGTAATGAATCCAAATTCCTCTGAAAACTCAAAACCAGAAAGGAAATGATTTGGTGGTTGAACACTCACTTTATTCTGCTCTTTTTAAATTCTTGATCTTAACCTTTTTACGATGTATACCATAGCCCACTTTGAGGGAGAAGAAAGTGAACCTTTCAAAAAAAAGGTCTAGGTTCCAAAAAGGCACCATTGAACCCCGTACCTCTGTAGGTCAGGTCTGAGTGCCAAATGGAAAAAACATGCTACAATAAGAATTTAATTTACACATATGCAGAAAATACATGAATAAAAGACTCATCTGTCTCCTCACCCTGTCAATCCATTCCATTCTTTTGTTCCTGACATTTGGACGATTCTTTTTTTTTTTAATCATAAAAGCCAAAAATCAGAAAAGGAATGTGGCATAAGCAATGTTAAACTTGCTGGCTGCTCAGTAGAGTCACATTCCACCTCTCTTATTTGTACACATTTGTAAAAATGAAAGGAAATGTAAAACTGCAAAAAGAAACATAACAAAAGAAAGCTGGTGAACGTGGAGCTCAGCAGAGTCGTGCGCCATAACCGAATGTCTGTTTGATGGCCTGGCAGTAGTACCGCTGCCAGCCCTCTCGTGTGCGGTCCTCCTCGCTTGCCGGAACGGCCCGGCACTCTACTCTCAGCTCCGTCTCGTTGCCTTTGTCTGTGAAGGTCAGGGTCACTGTTGCATAGTGCTCTACATCCCCAAAGAGACATGTCAGTACAAATAGTTAATGAACAGCGCAATAATATTTTTATACAAAGATAGAGTTAGCATTAAAAATAACAAAAGGCTTTGTCATTTTTGATCTACTGGAGGAGAGATTTTTATTTAGAGTATTCCTTAAACCTTATGTAACTTAACCACATAAAAACAGCAAACGTTTCAATACTCTGTCATCTCTTACCGCTTGGCCATGTGTTGTACCTCCATTTCATTACTATCTTTTCCTCATAAACCTACAAAGCAACACCAAAAGATTTCAGTAACTTTATTTCATTTTGGACATAACCCAGCCATTAATCTAAAGAAGGCAACATCTTACCAGCTCCTGGAACTCTCCAAACACATTCCCATCAAACAGGCGGAACTTCCCTCCCTTCTCCGCCTCAACAACGGCAGCGGTGTGTGTAAAAGCCTGCACCATCTGCATAATCAGAAGAAACAATTGATACATCATTAGCACTGAAACAGCACACAATCTGTACACTCTAAACCTTCACATAACAGCACTTTTTGCATAGTCTATGGTAGGAGAGAAGGCTGACCTCCTGGTTGAGGAAGACTCTATAGAGCTCCTCTGGTGAAGTGAGGAAGGTTTCCTTCAGCGAAAACTTGCAAGTGGGAATCTTTACGCCTGTGTTGGGAGGAGGAGATGTGCTACTGGATCCAATCTGGAGATAAAAGAAAGGAAGCAGTATATACATATTAAAAGTTTTATTGCTGGGGGATCACTATTTAGCAGTTCTAAAATCAAAAGTATTTGATGCTCATTATGTCACTGTGAATTTCTCTACTCTGTACTCTTCAGAGGATCAGTGTTAGTTTTTAGGGAATGCTGATGCTCACTCGAGTGTTGTCCAGCTTGACTTTTGCCTGAGTTGTCTGTTTGATCATACCATTGGCTGTAGGTAAAATCATACCCTGTGTAAACTCTAAAAAGAGATAACGATTGAAAGGTTAGAAAAAAACGATGAAGATCAAGCAAACATTAGCATTTCTAGAAAATACTTGGGGAGACGGATCTTACCTGTTTTGAGAAGATCTACATAACTGCCCAGTGCAGCTCGCACTTTATCTGCCCCGTCCTTCCTCATTAGTGTGAAGAGAGGCGTTTCAGGCTCATCTTTACACATGGTCACACTGATCTGTTTCCCACCAAGAAACAAAAGTCATAATGATGGACATGCTTAAGCAAAGAATGAAATGTCAAATTAAGTAAAAAAAAAACCAAAACCCAAACAAACTAGTGATGCACCAAATGTACAGATGAAACTCCTGGAGTTGGCTCCCTGAGCAAGACCCTTAACCTAGGTGCCGTAATTAGGAAATGGAAGTCACTCTGGACAAGAGTATAAAGGCTGTGAAGCTAAGTGTAAACTAACTTCTCTTCCCATCCAAAAACACAACCGAGTAGGAAACAAGTTTTTCTAGTCCTATCTAATTAACCTGAAAGCAAACACAAAAACATGAATTTAACACTGTAGTTTAAGTTAAAACACTAATGGGGAGGTTTTAAAGCACTCGCTATTTTTGATTTGAAGAAAAAACACAAACTATTGCTTGTTTGCACTTAGTTATCCTTAGTCAGTCCATGAGAGATACAGATAAGCAATTATGAGGCTCGTATTGCTTGTTTCAAGCTCCACTGTCCTCCATATAACTTTTAATATGGTGACAAGTTAACCAGTTTTATTTTAGCCCATATGTTTGCCTACATTATCACGCTTGTAGAAAGCATAATTCATATGTGCAAAAAAAACACCTCTTGTGATAGTGTAACCTTCAGTTCAGTTGCAATTTCAATTGTGTGTTCAAGTTCGAGTTTTCACAAGCATGGTGTTAACTTACATCAAGATCATCAAGATCATTTTCATCTGAAAGGTTTGGAACTTCAATGTTTCCTTTGTACTTGATCCCCGATTTCGAGGTCCCTACAAAAGAGGACAAACACTGAAGTATTGGATCATACAAAATGGCTCACATATCTTATATGAAAATCTGTCCTGGAAAAGTCACTATACATCACTGCCTTGAAACGATGACATCCATCTTAAACTTTGCAATCAAATCAAGGCCAGTGTGATTTTGATTTTTACAACTTAACTCATACTGTGAAGTGAGGTGGCATTTGTTTCTTGCATTTTCAAACAGATATGAATTTCTAAATAATTAGTTTTGATTGCGTTTTTGTTTGTATTCACTCTTACCTTTCCATTTGGCCTTTAAGCTCCACTCATAGAAAAAGATGAGCTTTCCCTTGCGGTTGTTAATAGAGGCTTCACCTTCCACTTTGCTGACTTCTGTGATCTCACACTTGCCTTCATCATTTTCTACAGACAAGCCAATCAGAATCTCTTTCAACTTCTCAGATGACCAGTTTGTGGCGTCTCTCTCCGTCCTTTCATATAACAAAAACACATCTTAGTTACTAAACACAGTCACGGGCATGAATTATCAACTGCTTCTTGGAATTACAGTATAAAATATTAACATTAAAAAACAACACCACACATTTCATCTATAATAATTCCAACACTATAACCAACCTTTCACTAATAATCACATTGGTACTGAATAACGTAGTTGTCAGTAGACTGAACTACAATTACATATTGGGACCTCTCTTGTTGATTAGCTTTGTAAAATGAGAACAAAAATAATATCGCGAGAGTAACGACACTGAAACGATATATCAGGCAGCCTGAAATTAACACTGCTATAGCTAACCCCAGCTAAACGTCTCTATTGATCTTACAGCGTCAATATTTTTCATAGAATGTGCTGACTTGTTAGTGTGAGTTTTCTTTCTATTTTATTCATATTAACCTGGCAGAAACAATGAAGCAAGAAATCAAACGAGGAATCTGAACCATTCTATCTACAATAACGTCCGTCTCTACATGCAGGTCTTTGTTTATTAGACACAAACATCGTGTCTTTACGATGAAGACAAATCAGGACAATATATCCAGGCCTGAGGTTTAAACAAGACAGGAAATTGTCTACGATATGCATATTTTAAGATTAGCCAAAGATGCTAAGCAACCATAGCTAGCTTAGCTTAAACAAAACTTGATTTGAGTAAGGCAGGTTCTAAATATACATGCAGTATATATAAAAATACGTATAAGTAATAGTCTCTGAGTGTACATCTTACAGTGACAGTTTTCATCATGTCGGTGTTCTAACAAACCCTTTTATTTTTTCCCCATCTCCAGGTTAGCTTCAAGATGGCTAACGAAGGCGTTGTCCTATTCTCACAAACCACCGTACTCCATAGTATGTCACAACCTTCCTTCTTTTCTAGGGCGCCGGGCCTTCTTCACACCCTAGCTAGTAGGGAAGTGCGCGCTTTGAGACGAAGCCCGACACACTGGCTAGACGCCGGCCGCAGCTCCGTTTATCGTCTTACCAGTGCCAATTGTTGACATTCGTGGCGTCTGCTCTTTCTTCCACGATCCATCGAGGATCTCCTTCTCCCCACTTGGCCATGTTTATTCGGAAAGAAAAAGACGACGCTACACTAGGTATGAACGGGCGCGCGAGGCGGGCAGACTAGCGCGAGAGGCAGAATGTGTTACACGCGACTTCTGGAACACTCCGCACGCGCACCGCCGATTTTGTTGCCCGTAGAAGTTACTGGAAACGGAACAGCGTGTCACGTTAAAACACGTCCGTAGTTGCTTCGGACCTCTGGCGTTGCGTTCCGCTTGGCTTCAGTGATTACAGTAGTTCACAGTAATTACAGTATTGTTCTGGTCGACCGATGTCAGAATAAGTGATTTCAGGTCTCTCTCTACAGTCCACTAAAGGGTTTTGTTTGTTTAAAATTGCGGTTGCTAAATGTCGTAATGTCATTGTGATCGCAATGCAGTCACAACGCAGATTTGATTAAAAACGTCACGCTACTCATACATTTTTGGCTGGAGTAAAAGCAAAAATAGGGGGGAAAAAGTTTAAATAGTTAAAAAAATATATATATATTTTTAACTCCTTGTCATCCTCCTCCTCTCTAGTCCTGGATACTTCTCTGAACTTCTGCCAACAACTAACTAAATGCCTTTATAAAGTTAGAACCATTATCTGTAGTTGTCAGAGTCACCTTGTCTTTTATGTTGAATTCTCTGTGAACATCTTCAAGCATCTCGGCTAAAACATCAAAAGTGTGCCTCCCTACAATTCTTATGACAGGCTATTGCCCCAGAGCGGATGTTCAAGGAATCCTCATCTATCCAGTGGATACTGACACCAAGGAAGCTCCTGTTATTTGATGACCAGGCATCTGTGGTGGTGCATATGTGAGACTGTTCGGACAATAAATCGGCCAAAGCACTCTTCATGGAAGAGTATTCCTTGTCAAGCAGTCGCTCCAGTGTCCGCCTTGACATCAAATGCCTTGAGGGCAGAATTTCACCAAATAATTGTCTATATTCAGGTCTGTCCACAGTGTGGAGTGGGTGGATTCCTTGAACTATGAAGTTAAGAATTACTTTATCGAAACTGTCCTGAGATATGATGTGTGTGCCCTCCCTGAAATACTGCGACACACTGGTTTGTATAGCATGGTCTTCATCATCCAGAGGTAGACATCTCCTCTTGGCCCGTTCACGCTCCTTGTCCATGCATGCCATTTTATTTGGGTAGATCCTCTAGAAAATAAATGATTGATTCATGATTATTTTTTTGAGTGTGTGGTTGTGGTAAGGTAAGGACTAAGGTTATATTTCCCTTGATAAGCTAAGTTAATCAGGCCTACCCAGAAAAACTAAACTGAGTAGGCCTAGGTCCCCAACTGCTTAAAAATACCTCTCCAAAGGGTCAAATTAAATGTAAATAAGTCTTATAACAGATTTGTGTAAACTTCCTGTCTGGTAGCTATAAAATGATAATATCCCAGTTCTACTGGTCTCTGATGAGAGTTGATGTTAGTAGTGCTCATCAGATTTCACTATAACTATGGAAAATAAAGGGGCCAATGAAGTTATAGGCCTAGTTAAAATATTCTACTCTTCACAAATTTAGATGACACTTTAGAGTGTTTGTGCTGTACTGTAAGTGAGTATGATAAAGGATGTAACATCTACTATCAATAACAGATAAATGCTGATGTAAAATAGTTGTAGAGTAGCTCTTGATTTTGTCAAAGCTCTCATAGGAAAAAAAAGGCTGGAGACCCCTGACCTAAGGCCTTGAACATCACTCTGAATATCTAAACAACTGGCGCCTACTGATAAAAACACCTATGCTTATCTAATTTCACAATGATAAAAACTACATGTAGCCTAAGCTTTAAAAACACATTGACCAGAGACGGGTCAAAGCCTATCTTAGGCAGGCTAGTTCCGCCACATTTGTAGGCTAGTTTCCCCTGCTAGTCAGCATGGGTTAACATTCGTTACATGACGTTATTCCCTCACTTTCGCTCATTTCTAACACTTTAAGTCAAACTGTAGGGTATTTTTCACACACATTTCATTATAGCCTACTGCAGTAGGGAAATGAACGAGTCACCTGAATGTGGGTTCTCAGGTTGGTGTTAGATGTCTTAGACGTCGACAACAGTTTGGTCTTGGGATTGCAAAGCACACGTCTAAACTCGTATTTGTTCTCTGTCGATTCAACAAGCGTCATATACAGACCTGTAAAAACTCATTTCAGGGAGGTCCCCCACCGTAACCCTAACTCCCCCCAACCCTTACCCTGAAATCAATTTTCGGGCATCAGGGAGCCGCTATCAATATGCGGGAGACTCCCGGAGCTTCCGGGAGACTTGGGATGTCTGTCATAAGTAAAATAATATTTAACACTTGTACTAATTCAAGCGTATGCGTTCACTGTTGGTTAAGAACTTTCTAGAACAGGGCTTTTCAACCGGTGGTGCGCGTCCCCCTGGTGGTCTGCAGCGGCATTGCAGGTTAATAATAATCCTAAGATTCAGGTTGATGAATTATTTTAACACTAGGTGGGACTGAAGTACCACTGTTGAGGATTTCATTTTCAAAATGCTTACCCGTTTCATTTCTTTTTCTTTTTCTTTTTTCTTGACCCTCTATTTTCCTTTTTTGATTAGCATAATAATATAATCTGGTATTGTATCTTCATAATTGTATGTTACAAGTCTGCTTTCGCAATATTTGCATTTTTATCTGTTTATACAACCATTGGTGTTGTACAATAACTTTCAGTAAATCTCTCCCTCACATTACACAAATGTTCCCAAATCGTAATACTGGAAATTCACTGGCAGAGCAACTACACACATCAGTAGTGCACCTTGGACTATTGATAATGCTTTATTTATTTTTCAACATTTACAACATCAGTCATGCAGTGTGCATTCTGCCCATTCTTTTTCAGCCAGCAGAAAATGAAGCTACTGGTCCTGGCATCCCTGTTTGTGCTGAGCTCTTCTCAGTATGACCCCTTTATGAAACATGGAAGAACCTCTATTGTTCATTTGTTTGAATGGCGCTGGGAAGATATCGCGACAGAGTGTGAACGGTACCTGGCACCAAATGGCTATGGAGGAGTTCAGGTATGTGATCATGATTTGGCCTGTTACAAGTGTGCTGATGCAGGTGGATGTAACATATTTATGCATCATGTTCTAATGTTTAGTTTAAATTATCTTTCAGATTTCTCCTCCCAGTGAGAGTATTGTCTTAACCAGCCCTTGGCATCCTTGGTGGCAGAGATACCAACCAGTCAGCTACAACCTTTGCTCCAGATCGGGGACAGAAGACGAGTTGAGAGATATGATCAAACGCTGCAACAACGTTGGGGTACAGCTGCCTACCTTTTTGGAATAAAAAAAAAAAAGATCTTGTTTTCACACAGGAAATATTCAGCGCATGTGGTTGCATGTTGTGGTATTTTTAGGTAAATATCTATGTGGATGCAGTCATTAATCATATGAGTGGAGCAGGTGGTGGAGAAGGCAATCACTCCAGCTGTGGCACATACTTCAATGCCCACACTAAAGCTTTTCCATCTGTACCCTATTCATCTTCGGACTTCAATGATGGCAAATGTAACACAGCCAGTGGAAATATCGAGAACTACCATGATATTGTTCAGGTATTATATCCAGTGATCATCAACATTCATTATCATCACCAACTCATAATTAAGTTGTAATACTCTCTGTCCATTTCCAACAGGTGAGAGACTGTCGCCTTGTGAGTCTTTTGGACCTTGCCCTGCAGAAGGACCATGTGAGAGAAAAAGTGGCTCAATTCATGAACAAACTAATAGACATAGGTGTGGCTGGTTTCAGGGTGGATGCTTGCAAGCATATGTGGCCTGGTGACCTTAGTGCAGTTTTTGAGAAACTGCATAACCTCAGCACTACATGGTTCCCTTCTGGTTCCAAACCCTTCATTTACCAAGAGGTAGCATTTCTGCCAACTAGATTATACATTCATAGTGATGGTTCTCTGATAAAACATATATTTGGATTCATATTACTTTTTAAATTTTAGGTTATCGACTTGGGTGGTGAGCCAATCAAAGCAAGCGAATACTTTGACTTGGGAAGAGTGACAGAATTCAAATACAGCGCCAAACTGGGCACGGTAATGCGTAAGTGGGATGGAGAGAAACTGTGCTACCTAAAGTATGTTATGTTCACTTTTTTAATAACAGTTGCTCATTTTACTGACCACTGTTGATATCACTTAGCTAGAGGTCATATTTGTTTGTAGGAGCTGGGGAGAAGGTTGGGCTTTCATGCCTTCTGACAGAGCCCTAGTTTTTGTAGACAACCATGACAACCAGAGGGGCCATGGACCTGGGGGAGGTTCTGTTCTCACATTCTGGGATTCCAGGTGAAAATGCTGCTTTCTTGTTCCTTTCTGTCATTTTCTGCTTGGCAGAATTATTACAAATGGGCGTTCTTGGGCATTCTCCACAGGCTTTATAAGATGGCTATGGGCCTAATGCTAGCTCATCCCTATGGAGTGACCAGAGTGATGTCCAGTTTCCGTTGGGACCGGTATTTTGAAAACGGAAAGGTAAGTGGTACAAGATTCATGATTTTTTACTTGTCACATGCACACTCATACAAGTACAGTAGGTAGAACAATGCAGAACTGTTTTTATACATGACTGTGCAGTTAATATACATAGATTAAATTAAAAGAATGGAAAAATGTGTATATTTACCTTTTCCCCCAAAAAACTAATATTATAATTTCCATATGTCAGTGTGCAGTGTGCATATATATGCCTTTGGGGGTCATTGGTAGCGTAGGTAGGGAATTTGTCCCGTGATCGGAGGGTTGCTGGTTCAGGTCCCAGACTGGTAAAGGTACCACTGAGGTACTCATGAGCAAGGGACCGTCCACAAGCACTGCTCCATGTGCACTGCCAAAAGCTGCCCACTGCTCCTTCACCGATGAGTCAAATGCAAAGGTCACGTTTCGTTGTGTTGCACTGTGTGCTGTGCCGTGCTGTGTTCACAATAACAAATAGTCACTCTCTCATTTATCATCTTAAATAAAGTGTGGAAAAATTAAGCAGTAAGATTCAGGTGATTCATGGGAACACATGTAGCCACCTTTAATGTAAACTACTGTTTATTCACAGACTTATATACCTATTGTACATATATTCTAACACTGTTGATGGCTTCAATGTTCTACATTACAGGACAAAAATGACTGGATGGGCCCACCAAGTCATAGTAATGGATCCACCAAGGCTGTGTCCATCAACCCGGACACCACATGCGGGGACGGCTGGGTGTGTGAACATAGATGGCGGCAGATCAGGTGATTGACCTACAGCCTATAACACCCTGCCCTTTTTAATGTGGGACAAAATCCCAAGATAACCATCTATTGTCTCTGTGTAGGAATATGGCGATTTTCCGCAATGTGGTGAATTCACAGCCTCTGTCCAACTGGTGGGACAACGGGAATAATCAAATTGCTTTTGGTCGTGGTAACCGAGGATTCATCGTAATCAACAATGATGACTGGTATGAAAAAAATCATTCTGAAGTGTTAATAAATGAAACTGTAATTTCTACACCAGTGACATGTACCGCACAGTACATAAGAGGCGGCTAAGATTGTCTAAACTTTTTTCTGTCTATCAGGGTCTTGAACGAGACACTGAACACAGGCCTTCCACACGGCACCTACTGTGACATCATTTCTGGAGATAAGCTTAAAAGCAAATGTTCAGGGAAGCAGGTCCACGTGAAGAACAATGGAGGAGCCCACTTCCACATAAACAACAACGATGATGACCCCTTTATAGCCATTCACGTTGACTCAAAACTATAGACTTAATCCCATGATTAAGTCATGAATGTAAAGAGTTCTGTAAAAAAAATCTTTACCTTGAATTTTTGTCAATACATTTTCCTCTGTATCCCAAAAGGTCTGCTATTAAAGAAAGTGAAAACATTGTTGAATCCTGTTGAGATATTTTCTGTGTTGCATAAATCATCACTGGTAAAGGCTAATGGAAAAAAGAAAAATAACGTGGCAGTAATTTTAATTTTAAGTAATAATTTTGAGTAATCAGAGTTTATGTCATGTCTTTTATGTTATAGGAAGGGTTACGTCAGAGCAGTTTAAGTGGTTTCTCACCACACCCTACTTAAGGCACAGTAGTCTTCCTGTTTGTCATTTAAGAAACAGCAGCAGCTTCTAAACAGCACATGGACCTTATAGACCTCACACATGCATGCATGCCATATTAAGGTTAGTGAAACCCTAACCCTAGAAGTTGATGTCATTAAAAGATAAGCTAATTGTTACTTGTAGATTGGGACATGTATGTTTTCAATTTCGTACAATTGAACAACCTAAAACTTGGTGTGTTTTTGGCAAAAATGAAGAGAACCGCTCTAGAAATCAGCCTTCATAGTCCTAATATTGAAAATGTTTCTATAGCCAAGCAAAGAAATAATATTATCTAGTTTAATAACATGGCAAAACATTTTGTCAGCAGTCTTGAGTTTATTCTATGGTTGAAAGCCCGCTGAAAATTCAAAGTGCGCCGATGTCTGCACATTTGTTGGAAAACCTTTTAGTATCCAATGATCTGACATTTATGTGAATTCTGTATTAAAGTAGTTGTGAAATATTATATTAAAATCTTAAAACTAGGATTATAATGTAAGGTTAGTCCACTTGTAATATTTGTTTTCTCCAGACATGTAGCCTCAGTCTCAAATAGACTTGTAGATCACTTTTAACAGAGTTAAATTACAGTCACACATACAGTATCAGCAATTCTAATTTCATTTCCCCAACACCTTCCTCAGGCTGATGTGTAGGTTGTGAAGTTATTTGTTAGTTTGGTTGCTTGCTTGGGGTCCATATATTTAACTAAATGAAAATGATCTTCCACTGTGTTTTGTGCTGCATTAGAATGTCCAAAAAATAGAAGAGACATTGGTGTATTCGCTGTCATTTAAGGTGTGAAGTATGAAGTTCAGCTTACTTCCCTTGTGAAAATGTGACCTTGTAGTCCATGTAGTAAACGTCCCAATAGTACATAGTTTGACTTTGTTTTTTTTCCCCTGCCTTCTGGCATTTGATTTTCTATTACTTAACATAATTATTTAAAATTATTTGTATTATAGGTCAACAGTAAAATTACTATGTAACATCTTGTTTTTTGTGTTGTGTGAAACTGTGTGAAACTGTGTGAAACTTTCACACAGCTAATGCTGTGGCAAACTCACATGAAATATACAGTAATATACAGTTGAAATATACAGTTCATGAACTGTAAGCGTCACTAATTCAGTCTCTTTCTTCTCCACTTTTTTGTTTAGCCGTCATGAATGACACAAACGAAACCTTGACACCACAATGCTCTCTCCCCTACGATAAGGACAGACTTCCTCTCATGGCTTTGTACAGCACTGTCTTCATTGTGGGCCTGCCTACCAACATGGTCACAGTCTACTTCACGTTTCTCCAGGTTCACCGAAAGAACCCGTTAGGGATCTACCTGCTGAGTTTGTCTGTGTGTGACCTGATGTACATTGGCACACTACCCATTTGGACCATTTACATAAACAGTAGCCACTTCTGGCACTTGGGCACGCTGGCTTGCAAAGTCACTGGGTACATCTTCTTCAACAACATGTACATCAGCATCTTCCTCCTGTGCTGTGTGTCAGTGGACCGTTATGTGGCCGTGGTTTATGCTGTAGAGTCTCGAGGCTTGAGGCAGAGGAAGTCAGCCGTCCTAGTCACCTTGGTGATAATTATGATGGTGGCCCTGAGCCACATCCCAGTGTTCACCATGGCGGAGGGAAATACGGAAGGTAGAGAGGAGAAACGCTGCTTTGAGCCCGGCCAGAAAACGTTAACGGTGACGGGCTTCAACTACGCCCGCTTTGTTATAGGGTTCTTCATCCCTCTGTGCATACTGCTGGTCACCAACCGTGCCATCCTTGCCAATGTGGAAGCCAGCGAAGGGTTGAAATCCGAGCAGAAAGTCAAAGTCCGATACCTTGCTGTGGCGGTCATTTTATTCTTCCTTATCTGTTTTGCCCCTTATCATTTCATCCTCTTGATAAGAGCCATCAGTTACCATTTTCAATGGAACTGTACATTTGACGAGTCAATTTACACACCTTACACCATCTCTCTGGGCTTGTCCACTGTTAACAGTGCCATGAACCCCATTCTCTACGTACTGGCGAGCGACAACATTCGTAAGGAGATTCGAAGGGGCATGAGCAGCCTACGCAGTGGAAGCTTTTTCAGGACACATTTATCAGACAGCACGCAACAGCACAGAAACCACAGTCTACGAAACTCCTCAGGTGCACACAACTAGAGCACGTCTGAAACGGCTGAAAGACATGCATATTATGAAACCTTTGTCAGTGCCTAGTTATAGTTGTTTTTCAGTACATTACATTTCCTGACATGTTGTGGTTCGGTGGCTGAAAAGCACACAATATACCTATAATCTGGAAGATCAGATAATATCAGCACGGGTCTGTTAACCACTCTGCTCAAAGTACTGTTCTGCATTCTGTTTGCTTCTTCTAAGATGGATGGGCAGGATGTATGTTTTTACTTGGTGTCAGACCATAGACTGACTACGTTTTTTTTTAAAGGAAATGGTTAGAGGTTTCGAAAGGTTCTGAAAATTGCTAAGTGTGGGAAAAAGCTATAAAGGTATGCTACCAGACACGTACACAGACATGCAAGTGATTTCTGAAATGGTGATGCATCTACAAAAGTCCTTTCCAGCATGAATTTTGTGTTACAGGTTCTAAAAACCCAGCGCCTGATATATATAGTCTGTTCAGGTGTGTATGGTAGATAGATTCTGAAAACACTGATCATATTGAATCGAAGCAAACAAACAACCAAAGCAATCTTAAGTGGTACTTTTGCATACATGCTGCAGCTCCCAGTACATTGGAGACTAGTAAATCTGTTTTATTTATTCAGTCTTTTTACAGTTGATTTTATATTTGTATTATTTATTTTCACACTATTTTAAAGCCAAAGGTTTTCATTCTTAAAGATTTATCCTACAGTATAGGATTTTCAAGGAGAGGACATGTTTCCATCATCACCATAGATCATTAATATTATTATTGTGATTTTTTGTGCCTTCAAACTGTATATCAAATATTTGTTCAACTTCATTCTACAAAATTTGACACAAATAAAATAAATCTATGATATCACTGAATTAACTTTACTAAACCTTTAAAAAGACCCTACAGGCACCCCTGGATACTGAATTTACTTGCTTTGCCTAAACCAAGTGTGGAATAATAGAACTACAGATCTCTGGTCCTCAGCTGTATTTTGGAACTTTTCATGCAGTATGCATTCCAGAACTGACCCGTTTCTTATTTAAAGCCTTACTCTATAAATCCATAAACATACAGTATGTATGTTTATTGGGGAGGAATAATGAGCACACTTGCAAAGCAAAATGTTTGTGACAGGTTTGCAGCAAATGTGTGGATGTGTGAAGTTTGCTATAATACTGTATGTTGCCACAAGTGTGACAGCCACTAATGCAATGTTCTGGCAACAATGTCAAATTGTTACTAATGGCAAACTTGTAGTAAACGTCTGGTGACAAATTCGCAAGTTTGCATAAGTTTTCCACAAAGTTTGCTGGAAGTCCACCACAAGTTTGCCACAAAACTCATTTATATTTGAATATATGACCTTGCTGCAACATTAACCAGAGGTTAACAGCAAGTGTTTGCCAGAAGCCAAAACATTTTGTAAGGGTAATGTGGACTGAGACAATGAATTCCAACCTGGTGGCTGTCAAGAAAAGGAGAGATGTCCTGGAAATGCAGCTTCAAATAGCCACTGTGCTTGGAGTGCAATTTATATGAATCAGTACTCGGTAATCAGTACTCTGTGCCAATTCAAGACTGTTTTAAACTTCGTTTCAACTTTAAGCATTGTTATACTAGCTGTTGAAATGGCAAAATGGCAAATGCTTGTAGGCTAAGTGAGAAAGTGCAACAATATGTATGAGACGACACTGTGGGGAGATGTTTTTATCGCTGACCTCTTTTCTTTTAATTGCACAGTATAGCAGTAGTGATCCAGCATGCAATAGAATCCAGCTGTCAGTTATCCAGCTGTAGTTCTTGCAGAATTTTTCCCCTTCCAACAAGCCATCCTCCTTTTTGACATGGAAGTGAACTACACAGTTTGGCATTATATTTATGTCAATAATGTTATGCAAAGGATCTGTGATCTTAGCGACTGTGATCTTAGCGACTTAAGATTGGAGGTGTGAATCTTGCGAGAACTTGAACCCATGGACACTTGCTCCATGGACACTCTCACTGTAATTAGGAGATGCAAATCACTCTGGATAAGAACATTTGCTAATTCTGTAAATTTAAATAACGTCCCTCAAGACAGCAATTTCTCTAGGTACCAGGAACATTTTCTAAGAGCAAACAAACTTGTTAACAGAAGGTGTTGTGCTGCAGAAGTTATTGAGGAAATGAGTGCCAATGTAAAACATGTAGGGCCCTATTCAGCATTGCTTTGGCACTTTCTATTTGTTAATTTTTATATTCTATTGTCTTTGTGTTCAAAAATGTACAGATCTGTTTAAGTGTTACAAATGCTATTACAAAGATTAAATTGTATAACACACGCTGCGCATGTTGTGACTACCATGAACCAACCACACACGTGTGAGAGAAAAAGGATATTCACGCAAGGGAAAATTTTTCTCTGCACATGACCCGAAGAGGAGGAGACCGCACAAAAATGGAGCAAAGTGATGTGAACAGGAAGGATAGCAGAAGTTGTTTTTTTCCATTTTCTCATCCGTTCTACTTGGTAAGATGTCCATGCAATCTAAATCAAAGTACTAGAGGTCCATAGAAAACCCCCCACAAACAACCCGTTAATAAAGCCTGATATGTGAGTTCACAAGATAAATGGAGATACAGTTTTGCCTGAACAGTAGTATATTTTTAAGAAATGAAATGTAGCTCTTTGATTTACACTTTTCACTTCCTTTGACTCGATAGGAACAGAAATACTGAAGGTACTGGGGGCTGCAAGAACAGGAAACTGTTCTTTACCACCTTTACAGGATATCTGTGTGTCAGAATCTCAAGATTTATGCTTATTGATTATATGTTTCACTGAGGTAAAGCTGCTGTGGCTGTAAGGGACTTTGTGTTCACAGTTCATACACTTTCCTGGCAATGCACGACTTCTGTAATTTACTGTTAAATTTGTGCAGCAGACAAATTATAGCAACTCATAATAGAAATATGAGTTGAAATATAGCACCTCTCTTTTTGGCAACCACAAGGGGTGTATTTGATCTGCAAATTAATATTTTCATAAAACAAATTTTTGATTGAAAATCCTCATCAATTGCCTAAATTCTGTAATCCATAAATTACATCTTGGTGACACTGTGCCAGACCTGTAATACCGACTGCTTCACTTTTCATAAAGCTTACTCTCTTACAGCCTCTTGTGTAATTTGTAACCCACAAAAAATCTATTTTTACACTATTTTAGCATTTCATTAGTATTTATTTATAAGTATTTAAATAACCAAACACAAAAGCAACTTTCCCATTAGCTAGACAAAACACTTAGCACGTAGTATAAGTCAAAGTTATGAGAAAGACATTTAAGTTAGTAAGTAGATATAAAATCAAAATCGTTTGACAAAAATGATGTAGATTGAACATATTTGCTTTCACCATAGCAAGGCCTTTGCCATCGTCCAGTTCAGCAGTTTAAATTGACAAAACATTTTCAAAGCAGGCCTGTGGAAAAATCAGAATTGAATTGAAAATGACTCATGAATTCCAGTTCAATTCATGAATTTGAATGGAATTTTGAATTGAGGTAGCAAACAGGATGCAGAATTACAATTCGAATTTGAATTTAAGGAAGCTGCCGCCTCACAGGAAGAAGGTCCTAGGGCCTTCCTGTGTGCCCTGTGTTTGCGTGGGTTTTCTCCGGGTGCTTCAGTTTCCTCCCACAGTCAAAAGGCATGTGATGTAGGTTAATTGGCAACTCTAAATTGGCCCCATAAGGTGTGACTGTGTGTGTCCTGCAGTGTGTCCCCACCTTGCGCCCATAAATTCCCCGGATAGGCTCCGGTCCCCCCGGGACCCCAGTTGGGATTAAGCGGTTGAGATAATGGATGGATGGATAGATGGAAGATATTATTTAGGTGAAGTTAAAATAAAATAGTACTGTAAATATTATTATTAAAATATTAATGTGCGAATTAAATATTATACACAAACAATGTGCAGTGTCAAGAGCTTGTAAAATGTAATTTTGTTGACAAAAAAGTGCCATTCATAAAACAAATAATTCAGTTTGATCCATTTAACGACCATTTAGTGTAACATTGTGTTTTGACATGTAGCATGAGATGTAGCATTTTTGCCCAACGAGTTATGCGCTGGAATAAGAGCTGACTGCATTTGATTGCATCTTTTGACGTCCTGACTTTTTATGATATGTTAAAGATTGTAACAAAAACAGTTCGAATTATTTTCAACTCAGTATTCTACATATCCGGGGCGAATAAGAATCATAATCAGAATTAAATGTATGTTTTGAAAGCAGAATTAATGTTAAAATACAGTTTTCTTTCAAATATTTCTCTTAGTTGTGTGAGTGAGTGGAATTTCTTTGAATTACAATGAACTGAATTCCACATTCGGACATTTCAACTGAACATCCCGTGGGCCGGAGCCAATTTAATTCAATTCCAGTTCAAACTCGTGACTTAAATGGAGATCAAATCTAAAATTCTGAATTTTGCGCAGCTCTGTTTTAAAGGTCTTGTCCAGTTCGCTTCGTTTTACGTGTCTATCTGTGACGTAACAGCGCCTTTCCTCGCTCCGAACACACTCCCGAATTTCAGTCAACAAACTCACACGCTTGATTGTTACGGCCATTTAACATTTACCATCAACACTACAAATTAATGCTTGACGTCCTGTGTGAAATTTACTTTTGGTTCTGGCGGCTTGGCTTGGCGTTGGCTTTTATTTATTTTTGTATGCTACGGCCCCTCGCTGAAATCATCCCCCCGAATTTAAGGGAAGGCAACACCAACAAACTACAACTCCCCCGACACTCGGTCTTGAGGCAGAAGTCTAGAGTCGCTCTCACTTGTACATTTCGCCATATTCTGCGCCGACTGGGTCTCCTGAACTGCAGGTTAGAATGGAATTAATCCGTGTAGGATTCGGGTTAAACTCGGGGTAGAAGTCTGGTGGTGTAAAACACACTTCATTCACACTTTTCCGTACCATCAGTATTATGAAGCTGGTCCATAAAATGCCTGTGATGCTGCATAAACTGTTAGCTACTTTAGTCTTGAAGATAAAAATCCATAAATTCATCATATAATATTAAAATGCACTCCTAAATCCATCCTCTCTAAGTAGAATACACCCCTAAAATTAACAAATAATTAGTTCGTCATAGTTAACGTACAGTTCGTCATAGTTAACTACAACTCACCCCTAAATTCATCGTTGCATATTAAAATACACCCCTAAATTAATAATAGCTACCACACCTTATCTAAATTTGTATTCCTTATAATATAAAATACACCCCTAAATTCATCCTCAACAAATATACACACCTAAATTCAGCATAGCTAAGTAAAATATGCTAATAAACTTATCTGTGAGTGCGGTACACCCCTAAATGCATGATAAATAAATGATATACACACCTAAATTCATCATAGCTAATGATCAATAAATTAGAGTAAAATACACCTCTAAATTTATTGTAGATAAATTATATACATGCACATTTATCATAGCTAACTAAAATGTTCCTAAATTCATCCTCACTGAGTAAAATACACCTCTAGATTCATTCTCACTGTGTAAAGTTACACCCCTAAATTCCTGAAAGCTAACTAAAATACACCCCTAAAATAATCATTAATCAATTATACACCCCCCAAAATTCATCACGGATAACTACCTTTTACAGTGGAGAATAAATCTACCTCACCTGCAAAAATATGCTGCTGTTGCTATACAGGTAGAATACATCTTCAAAGCCTTTATCTATGTCTTTCTCATAACTTTTGACTTTTTTTTACAAAGTTGCATGGAAAGCAAAAACTTCCCAGAGGAATTACCAGAGATGGAGCAGCATGAACAGAGCTGGAACTCAGTGGACCGTTACAGGCAGCAGAGGAACATGGTGTATAACATGAGCTTGCATAAGCTGTACAGCTCCACTATGCCAGAGGTCAGCCTGCATCGTGCCGTTCTGCTCAACAACACCTTAAGACACATCCAGCAAGAGATCAATCAGGAAAGACTAGTGCAGCTCTCACAGTCAGACATCACACAGAGCTCCGATCTCTAGGTATGCACTCGGTACACCAAACTCCTATTTGGGGATGAGGACCAAGAAGAAACGTCTGTTCTGCTGCATAGGGCTCCTCCTGAACCGTCCCTCTCTGAACCCTCAGTTCTGCTCATCCGAATGCCAAGGACCACATAATGGACACATTATTTTTGGCATGGTTTGATACATGAACTCATAAATGAAAAATTGTCTTGCCTCTCCCAAGGACCCTGAAACCTAGCAAGGGGTCTGTTTGATATGTCTAGTACAATTTTTGTCTGTATATGGATTAATGCATATTTATTATATAATTTTTTAAAAGTAATTATCATAGAAGTTTTATTCAAAGTTTTATACAGTCTCAATATATTTAATCCACAAATTTATTTGGTTTTCTATGCACTATTGTTTTTAGGTTTAAGATTAAAAGATGATTATTGGATGAGATTTTATTTCCTGTATACACCCACATAAGCATATGTTCTACTCTACTAATAATTACTACTATTGCGGCTCGGCCAAAGGGTTTTGGGTGAAAGTTCATATTTAAGGTGTTATTGCACAGTCTGTCGTGTAGGGGCCAGTATTGCATGTATTATAAACGGGAACATAATGCCAAATTTTCCATAACATTGAATAAGATGCCATGTTTTTGTTCAATAAATGTCTTACTTCTTAAGAACAAATTTTTATGAACTCACTCCTCTCAACATTTGGTAGAAATTATTAGAGAACTGAGTAAGGATAGTCTTCGAACATAATTTTATTTTTTAAAGAAAGGTTGTCTTGTCTAAAACCATAAAACTTAAGACAAAATTTGTTTGACTAATTTTAAAATTAACATTCAGAACAAAATATTAAACCAGCATCTTCAATAAGTGACCTGAAATACATATATAACATTAATATAAATATTCCTTGTAGTTTTCAAAAATACAGTAGTATGTATAGCTGAGGTAAAGTTCAAGTCAGCAAATACCCTGTTTGTTTAGTTCCGTGAGTAACTTTGCAAGGGTTACCTTCACAAAATATCTTAGTATGTTGAGTGTTTCAATGTAACTTTTAAAAAATACATAACAGTAAATGTGAGAGACTCTCCTTCAAGGAACATGAAGACATGGAATCCAGGCAGCAATGCAAAATAATAAAGCAAATTATTCAATATATGGATGTGTTCTCCAGGCTACGGTTTCCAAAAGGAAAATGTAATACCATCGGCAGGCATAAAAAGGCCTGTGCTATAGAATCGTGTTCTGTAAACAGTTCAGTTTGTTACTTCAGTTATTATACGTCTAAAAACAACAAACTAAACATAATTTAGTAGTGCTTTTATATCCTACATAGTGGATAAATTACTAATGCTTCAGGAAACTCTGAAGTTCCATGTAGTAGTCGGTTAAAGATAGTAACAGTTAGTGCCTTGATAAGTAGCCTATGTAGTGTTAATCAAGGTTCCAGTGTAAACAGGCTGTTGCGTTGCTGTTTTTAATTCACTGCAGTAGTTTTTTTTTGGTCTGATGAGGCATGAGTCTCATACTGCACTGGCTGAGCCACTGCTGGGAAACCTGATAGAGAAATCCCGGTGAGTTTGACAACTGCCTTGGCCCTGTTAGCTGTAGACACATACAGGGAGTCAGATTAGTCAAAGTTCCCAGAGTTTTAAATGCATACTGTTCGTGCGACATTCCCACAACAAAACGCTTACCTTAGTCTGGATGAGAGTCGTGGGAGGACTTTCACGCTTCTGAACCGAATCTGTGCACTGAAGACAATAAGGGTATTTACTGTCTTTCTACAGAACATATTGTACTGTCTTTTTATGCCCATCATATAAAGCTGTTTCAAATAGACATTTGACATTTGCTCCAATCATATTGTGATTTGCATTTTGAGTCATCACATCCAGACTCACCATCACAGCTATTTAAAACTATTTTTCTAACGCATTCTTGCATGCAAACTTTTTGCCTGTCAAGAAGCCCTCCTGCACCCTCTAATGGACACATTAAATAATTTCTTCCTGTTTCTGTCAATAGATCTTACTGTTTGTGTAAAATGTGTCTTTCTCCAAAAAATTATCCCAAACACAGAAGCCATTATTCCACAACTTCTCCAACATCCTTGTTCACTGGGTAGTCAACTGATGCCCAAACCAGATAACTTAAAGCTTTAAGAATGTAAATGATCCCTTTCTGCTTACTTGAGATGTGAGTTCGTCTGAGTGTTGGAGCCGAAGTGTTTCGATCAACCGCTTGTGCGAGTATAAGCTGAGCTTTGGACCTGAGAGGCTCAGAGATTGTGGATCACACAACAGACGTTGGAACAGACTGACGGCTTCTCTGGAAAAGGTGCAGGAGGAAGAGAGAGAGATAGGAGAGGATTTAACCACACATGTTAATAATGGAAGCTAATTCCCCAATTATAAGGAAAATATGTGGCAATTTTTCCAAGCATATGTCCTTATTGGTGTTTGCGATTCAACAGGTCTGAGGAAACAACACACACACACCACAACTTTACCATGTGCTGGAACATATGGCAGTGTGAGTTGGCAATGCCGTTAGGCAAGTAAATGTCAGAGAGAATTAACAATAAAAAGGTGCCAAAAGAAAATGGTGCCAAATCTGGGCATGACATGCATGTTTAATTTGCATTATTATATTTGTAAGTATCTCAATGGCAATTTCTTTGCCATAATGTGGAGCAGTACCTTGATAGTGCTGATGTCTGAGGATGTTTCTCTACGTTGTACAGCAGCTCAGACATTGAAGGGATCTCAGATGTGGGTAAGTCTTTCACTGTCTCTTCAGCACGGAAGCAATCGTGGAACACCAGGCAGGTAGTGAAACCATCTCCCACCTGCAAATACAGCTTCAGCACTTCAGTTTACCGAGATACGCAACATGTCTGCACCACATTTGTCATACATTTAATAATTTATGTTAAATTCTATTTGGTCTTGCTGTGTAGATGTACGCATGTGGAATGTACAAGTGTGTTTGCATGGAATGTAGATAAGTGAGTGCACTATTGAAGCCTGGAGATATGGTCCTCGAAAGCATGTTAAAGCCTAGTGGTCAGACCTGTTACAGATTTACATTTTTTAAACATGTCTTTCGGCCCATAACCGATTATTCTATCCCTAGGTCAGCACCATCATCTCACATGGAATGTAGGTATAGGGGCACAGCACTGAAATATGATAGTAAACTTGAAGTCCTTGAAGCAAACAAGTATATTGGTCAAACCCAACACGGAGTGGGTAATCGAAAGATTCTGGAGCATGTGTTCTGTTCATGTTTGGTGAAATACACTAGTAATTAAAGCTACCGAATAAGAACTGAACTGTTGCATCATTTATCCAGTTTTACTCCACCCTGGAAAATTTGGGCTGGTCATTAACATGAAACTCTCAGGCTGAAAACTAGTTCTACTCCGGCCCTGGTCAAACCTCTTATAATCAGGTGACAGATGTAGAGATGAAAATAGCAGTCACTGATTTTTACCTTGGGGTCTTGGCCAGCAGGTGCTCCTTCCTCAGCAGAGAGGGGTGTAGACCGTACATCTTGGTTGAGATGTTCATCAAAACTTCCCCAGTCATTAATACTGTCTCCATGACTCTCATTCCAGTGCATCGGGGTGTAGGTGGACCAGGCCTCAAACTCCTCGAAGTCATCAAAGCTCTGGAATCCATCATCGTTGGTGCTGTCCAGCACCGCACACTCACTCATCACAGATACTGATAAATTAACCTCAAGTCAAATTCTCAGTTCAAAGCTGTAAAACACTGCAGTCTTCCAAGCTCCAAATAAACCAGTGTTTTCTTGGAGTTGTATTAGTGGGAGATCATATCTCTGCTGTCTCTTGTTTTTTAAAGAAGCCAACAAACTCTTCTTCACTGCTTCAAAACAAGGCTCCTCATTGTGATCTGCTGGACTTTAGTTCTGTGTACAAACTCTAAAAGGCAGGTTTGATGTTGTGAGTTGTTGCATCTCTTTTGACAGAGAGAGAAACAGGAAGTTCCCATTGTGTCTCAGCTGTGAGCCTGATGACAAAAGCTTCCTTCCACTGCTTGTATGAACTCTTGCATGGCTTCGTGGGTTAAGTTTGGATTTCCAGGAATACAAGACTGAAGAATAGGGAGAGAAGAGGATGAAGGACAGGCTGGAATGCTACTGTGTGTAGTTACAGTTCCTCAAAAGATTTGTGCTGATAAACGGAATATTCCATAGTTTATTACGAACTTATACAATATTATAAAATAGAAAAATACCAGAATAAACAGTAAGAGTTTCTCAGGTAAGTAACTGACACAATACACTGCAATAAAGAAAACCTTCAGGTAAAACTTCTCGAAACAAAACGGCCGAGATTAACACTACATACGCTAAATGACGCCAAACTAACTAGAAGTGTGTTCAGTCGATTAACAGTATTCAAGAAAACTTAACAACTTAAATCGACCAACAGTAAATAGTGACATGAAAACCAGGGACAAAATATAAACTGGTTCCACAAACCTTGACCGGACACGACAGCCGCAGGTGAGCGACGTTTGAAGAATGTAACACCCGGTCCAAAAAAAAAACGTTGTTCCAAACCGCTTAAGCTTCCCTACTAAACAGTAAGTGAAACAGAACACCTGCATAATAAGCCCAGAGTCGTGTGCACACTACACTTACTACACTATGTAGCGTGGAATGAGTAGCTTTAGGACGCAGCCCGACTCAGCTTCCGCACTGATTCATTCAGCCTGTTCCAAAAAGATTCGATTCAAGCTGACTCAAGATCGAATCGACTCCACAGCCGTTGCGATGCAGTACATGCTTTTACTAAAATATTCGGAAGTTGATGCTAAAGTTGGAATTGCGACAGTTAATAGACTCATCCCCATTTAGTAATACGTAAAGATAATTTTCCAGTAGTGTGAGGATCTGAGTATAGGAAAACCCGTGTGTTGGATGACTAAAATTAGCAGTTGGAATCCCAGTAGAGCCTAAAAAACATCTTTGGGCACATGAGCAAGACCCTTAACTCCACAGAGACGACCCCTGAGTCTGATAACTGCTGTATATGCAATAATTGGATAGTACCAAGCTTGGGTCATTCACACTATCAAAACAGTATCGATTGTTTTAAAAAATGATCTGACTAAGCATTGCTCCAGTTCATCAAAGAAAGACCCAGAGTAAACTCCAAAATGTTTGCTGAAAGATGCTTAAATGACAGAGACCAGGCAAATTGTGTTAAATGTTGCTTCATTTTCTCTTCATAAAAAAAAGGCAAGATTCTATCATACATTTCATACTTTGTTATACATCATTACACCAAGAAAGTTTCCCCATCACAGATGTAACTATGTACTACAGAACCAGCTCCATAAAATGCATGATTACACACACCAATTAGATTGATCTCTGAAACACAGGTTTTTACTTGATTAATAGATTTAAAGGAAACCATTTACTGTCAAGGTCACAGCAACACAGCCTGTGGAACCGACAATTACCAGGTGCATGACGGCAGGAAAAATACAGCTTAGAGCCTTTATTCATTCTATGTTGATGCTAATTAGTAAAGGGTTTTAGGGCAAGAGGTTCTGGCGGGGTCTTCTCTTAGTAACTTCGTCCAAATAAGGTGTAGAATTGGGCCGGCTCCTTGCCACTGATGCAGACCTGGCCCTGTTGGAGGGTCTTTAAGGGCTGGAACGGGATGCACAAGCTCTTGGCTCCCATTGATGGTGCTCCTGGCTCCTGGTCCTGATCCCTGATGACAGAAAACAACAGGACGTGTTATTAACATAGCAACATACAAAATGCATGGTTGAAATGAGACAGTGACATTTAGGTTAGTGTAAAATAAAGCTAAAACACAGGTTGAACTCATACTTTGCTGTTGTCTTCTTTATCCAGTCCTCACACTCAATGCCTCCACAAAAGGGGATCTGCACAATCTGCAAAACGTAGAAAAATATTGGGTTGGTAAAGTTAAGCTTAGATGCTGGTACAATTCAATGCCGTCTTGCTAGGCACATACTTTTCCCTGGTCCAGCTCTTTCTGGAATTCCTCCATAGTGTCTGCTGTCACCATGTGTTCCTTCATATCAGCAGAAGCCCTGAGAAACGTGAGAGAATTTAGGATGAAGCCGTAACGCACCAAGAAAAAAAAAAGAAAAAAAAAAAAAAAGAGAGCTGTAATGAACCTATTGCTTTTAATGGAATTGTGCATTAAAGATTTTAGATTTGTGTTTGTACCGTTTATATAAGTTGTCCTGGATTTCTTCAAGCAGCTGTGTGATTCTCTTCTCGGTGTCTGCATCTCGTATGGTGATCTTCTCCCCCGTGTCTCTTCTTACTGCCACACACTGACCCTGCTTCAGATCTTTAGGTCCGATTTCCAAGCGAATTGGCACACCCTAGAATTATAAGACATTTAGAAAACCACAGACCAAAACAAGCAAAAACATGAGGGCGCAGCATGTTAAAGACCTTCAGCTCCCAGTGGTTGAACTTCCATCCAGGTGAGTAGTTGTCTCGGAAGTCGGTCTTCACCCTGATGTCTGCCTTCTGTAGCCTGGAAAGATACTTGGAGCACTGAGCCAACAGCACATCCTTCTCAGCCTCAGGCAGAGAGGCTGTGATACCACAGGGAATGATGACAACCTGACGAAACAAGACAAGACTGAAAAGGTGTAGCGTAATAATCAAGGTTAGATAGAGCCATAATTCTTTATTCATATTAGTCCCATGTTTTTATGTCTTGATTTTAGCCAAACCGCCAAAGTCAATTATTTGTAAGTGACAAAGTAATAAACCATTCTGATTCCGATCCTAACATGTTCAGTACCTGCAGACAGGCTACCCTGGGTGGCAACACCAGACCCATGTTGTCTCCGTGCACCATGGTCAGGACTCCGATGGTGCGAGTGGTGATACCCCATGAGTTCTGGTAAGCCAGCTGCTTTTCTCCAGGGTTCTTGGGATCCTCAAACACAATCTCGAACATCTTCGAGAAGTTCTGGCCCAAGTGGTGGGAAGTGGCGCCCTGATAAAACAACCAAACAAAAGAAACTCAGCCTTCTTCACTGAAGTGAATTCCATCATAGAAAACGACATGAATGTAAACACTGTGTTTACTTTATTACAAAGGGAAAACAGACATAGCATCTGATGTTCACGCTTTGAGCACTTACAAATATTTCAAAAAACAGATTTTAACACCATTTGTCAGCCTTAACAATTCTCTCTTTCACGTTCAATACAACATTAATGCTCTTAACTAAAGATTTTTAGGAGCTTGGTGCATCATCACAGACCTGAATGGCCCTGCCACTGGCGGAGATAAAGGCCTCGACTGTAGTGGTGTAATCTCCTCCTGCAAATTTCTCCTTCTCTGTCTTTCTGCCTTTCACCACAGGGATGGCCATCAGCTCTTCATACACCCTCGCATACAGGTCCAGAATTTGCAGCACCTTTTTAAATACATACAGACCCAGGAAGGCTCAGATAACAGATCACTGATTTAGCATTTTGTCTCCAACAGAAAACAAACAAGGACAACCAACTTCACTTGACGTGTTTATCATCTGACAGTAACAGAACACCAACCTCTTCTGCAGCTTCCTCCTTGGTTGCGAAAGCTGTGTGTCCCTCTTGCCAAAGGAACTCTCTGGTCCTCAGGAAGGGCTGTGGGTGCTTGAATTCCCACCGCTGATGGTGAGTGAGAGAAATAAAGGGGGTGTTAAAAGAGAGGATCAATTTAAGCACAGTGTGGTATACAGAGCATATTGACTGTAAAGCAAATCTTAGTCTGACACTAACCACAACATTGCACCACTGGTTCAGTTTAATGGGCAGATCTCGGTGGGACTGGACCCATTTGGCGTATGCAGGGTACATCACTGCCAGAAACAGTAAATAAATTAAAGACAATCTCCAAGGTATTCCAGTCGAAGCTTTACCAAACCATGCGATGGTTGTGGAACAACTTACCAGTCTCACTAGTAGGACGCACAGCAATGGGCTCTGCCAACTCTGTCTTCCCTGATCTTGTTACCCAAGCCACCTAGACAGAGAAATAGTATCAGCATGTGAGGTTCCTCTGTGAGATGCAACCATCTAATTGGCTCTATAACTGAATTGGGTGATGGTACCTCAGGGGCGAAGTCTGCAATGTGAGACTTTTCCTTCTCTAGAGCAGCCTGAGACACAAACATGGGGAAATAGCAGTTCTCCACTCCTAGTTTCTTGATCTCCCGGTCGAAGAAGTCTTTAATGCTTTCCCAAATGGCATAGGACCAGGGTCTGAGCACATAACAGCCACTGACATCATAATACTCGATCATCTCAGACTTGGTGATCACCTGGGAATGGAGCAACATTTACAGTAAGGCTGTAAAGTGTCTTATACAACTGTAATTTGCTAATTGCCTGACTAAATGTGACTGGTGAGTACCTGTGAGTACCAATCAGCCAGGTTTTCCTCTTTCTTCGCCTCAAGTCCTAACCTGCAGTTCAAAAAGAGAAGACGGGAACAAATGTTAGATTGCAAACGTGGGCTAAGTTTCCAACCTTGTTTGGGGACTACATAAAACAAAACCACTCACTGATATAGGATTTGGAAAGTAGACATTTAAATAGTACAATATTTTAACTGTAGAACTGAATGAAACCCAATAACCCAATGTTTCAAACAAACATACATACAATAAAATATGCATATAACTGCTCTTCAGCAGTTGTAGATTCTGCTCTTAAATAAGAAAACATCAGTGAATGTTAGATTCTTTTTGTGAAAACTGCATAAATGGGTTTTAAAAACGGTGGGTAAATCGAGTTTCAAGACGAGGAATTAATTTAACCAGTTCTCATTCTGAAACATCACATTTATTCACTGTGAAAGTGTACTCAAACACAGCACACTGTCAGAAAGGAAGGTTCTGACATCACTGCTGTGACTGAGAGTTAATCTTGGAGGATATAACCAGTTCAGGCTGTACTAAAGCAACAGCTAAACTTTCTCAAGCCTCCAAATAACTCATGTTAAATGGCTATGATAGAGAAGCTCTTATTTCCCTGAGGAGTGACTAAGCAAGTGCAGCACACACTGTGCAAGATTTCTGCTTTGTTACGGCACTCAAAAGTTGAAAGTGAAAATATATAACAGCTGAATGTGACAGTAAAAAGAATGATGTTTGGTGGAAAGGCTGATTGTGTCTCACTTTCCGAGCTGTATAAAAGTAACATTATGACAGGCTAACTAGTTTTATTGCTTTATTTATTACACACTTGTGCATAAACACTGCCTGAAAATATAGCTCATTTCCTCTGGATGATGAAATGCCCTCATACAGAGGTAAACTGAGATAAACTGCCACAAACTTGTGTAAACATTCTTTTTTAAGGGTATACTGGAGAAACCTTCCCACATACCGTGTTTGTTTCTTGGGTCCCTGGCCTTCCCCGCCTCCTGCCCCGCTCTCTTGGCCTTGCTGTGATTTCTCTTTTCCCTTCTGCGGTTTGCGGTTGTCTGCTCCTCCTCCGCCTGACTGCTTCTCTGAGGTGTTCTTCCTCTCCTTGCGGCTCTTGTCCTCTGCACCTGCGTCACTTGCGGCTCCCGGGGCGCTCACTGGCTTGTATTCCTCACCGGTGAGGGCTTTGTACTGACCCTTAAGCTCTAGGAGAGTCTTTACTGCTGCGTCCACCTGCTCCTATAGAGAGAGAGAGAGAGAGAAGGACATAGCTTGAAAAGAAGATTATGGTGTGTGGAAAAACCTTGCAATGGCCAGTTTAGTCATTTCCTAGCCCATATCTGGGTTTAACTCATCATAAAAATTCATTTATAATGAATTAAGGGAAATTTCAAACAGTCTAAAATGGCTCAACATCCCAGGCTCAATGTCTATTCTTCATATGCAAACTGAAGATAGATATGGATGACTGGGACCCATATCACACACAAAATCATTTTGTGACGTTAACAATGTGCAAAGAGTAAAGCATGAACAGAAACGTTACACAACACACCTGTAAAGGTTGCAAAATCGCACTGTTGAAAAAGAATGCAGATTTTTCTGTCAAGATAAATGGTGTCATGATAAACGGTCATAGGGTCTTCCTGTGTGGAGTTGCATGCTCTCCCCGTGTTTGCGTGGGTTTTCTCCGGTCCTCCCACAGTCCAAAGGCATGTAATGTAGGTTAATTGGTGACTCTGAATTGGGCCTGTAATGTGTGAATGTGAGTGTGATTGTGTGATTGTGTGTGCCCTGCAGTGTGTTGGCGCCTGCCCAGGGTTGGTCCCCGCCTTGCGCCCATAAGTTCCCGGGAAAGGCTCCGGTCCCCCCGCCACCCCAGTTGGGATGAAGCGGTTTGGATAATGAATGAATGAAAGATAGATGGTCCCACTGTAGTGATATTAGGAGCAGCCCTTCGATATATGAATTTAATTTGACTGATATGACTCTTTGTGTATTATTAGCCAGAAGACATCCTGTGTAAATCTAAAGACTCTTCATCACCAACATATGGACAACGTAATGAGATTGTTACTCTGTCAAGAGGCCTGCTAACAGATTAACAACCACACTGCAACCTTTCTTAACCTTTGTTGAGAATATGGAAGGTGCCCTTGCTTTTTTACATTTCTATTAATAACTTGTTTTCTCTTAAATACTACTTACTTGTTCTACCTCTAAAGGCCATACACACCATACGTAACTTGTCTGGCTGTTTTTATAGTTAGTCCTTCTGTTATTATTCTATTCTTTACCATCTACTTATTATTAAAACAATACTTCAAACAGTGCTGCTATATCTATGATGAATAAGGTCAATAAAAATGCTGATAATAAAAAGCTGAATGGCACTGCGTACCTTTGGTGCCTTCTCTGATTTGAGCTTCCTGACTTGCTCCCCCTGCTGAGCTACCTGAGCATACAGGCCCTGGGCTTGAGGGGACGAGCTGGACGGAGGGGAGGGAGCGCTGGCCTGGGCAGGGGTGGCGTTGGCAGCACTGGGAACCACACCCGCTTTGTACTCCTGTCCGGTTTTCTGTTTAAACTCATCTTTTAGAGCAAAAAGCTGCTTTAAAGCTGCATCCACTTGATCCTGGAAAAAGAATATTAAAATGCACTCACTTATATATACATAAATATATACAGAGATGAAACTACATGAAAATCTAATAATCAAAAAATTTCATTGGCCAAAATAAATACTACTGTGGTTTTGTCAAACTGCTGGATAAATAGTACTAAAGCACAAATTGGCATTTGAAGAAGTTTTATATGGAAAACCAACATAAACAGAATTAACAGCACTATGCACAAAGATTAAAATGATAACGAGGAAAGAACATTTCTGAATCACTACGTTTGCATTACTTTTAAAGCAGCCACCATGTGGCCATGAAATGTAACTGCACTTTTTTTGCAGCGTCATGTTTTCACTGACATTACAAACCGATATTGCGTGATGTGTGGCGGTGGCTGCTTCTGGAAAATTTAACTTTGGCTGATGATGCTGGAATACTTAGTTTGAGATTTCAAATATTAGTTTCTGTAATACTAACCTCATGAAATTTCATCATGACTTGCTGTAAAACAAGTATTTGATTCCCCCTCAGATGCCCACTGCAATGCTAAAAGGCACGAGAGAGACGACCAACCTTTGGGGCCTTCTCCGCTTTGAGTTTTCTCACAAGGTCCCCTTGCTGAGTCACGCGCTGGTAAATTTCGGCTGCGGCGTTGTCGTTAAGGCTGTTTGCTGCGGTGGTGGGGGCAGACTGCGGCGGAGCTGCTGAAGTCGCGGCGGTGCCAGTTGGAGCAGCTCCAGGCTTGTACTCCTGCCCCGTCATCTGTTTATACTCTGCCTTCAGAGCCAGCAGCTGCTTCACTGCAGCATCGACCTGCTCCTGATGACAGCAGTGAGTGGACACAGGAGAAGGAACACTAAAGGTTATAAAGGGCAAGCAAAAATGTAAAACATACTGTATGCCAGCGGTTCCCCAAGTGGAGGATGCAAATGAATGACATTAGAAATGAAGTAAGAGTGGCAGACTCGAGCTTCAACCCCGTTTTAACCAAATTGTCAGGTTTTACTTTTTTAAATCTTAGGGAGCTGGTTAAGTTTTAAAGACATTTTTGTGCGGAGTGGTTATTCTGAGAATATATGTTGCAGGTAGGGCCATGTTAATCTGGAACCCGACACATGAATCTGGAAACGGACAGATGATTTTTTGGTTAATCTAGAAACACAATTTTTTAAAACACTAACCATATGATCAAGTTTGGCCTTAACTTCTAGCAAAGACATTTATCAGACTGAAGCCTGGTTTATACTTGACGTAGCCTTAACTCTGCGTCCGAGTTGTGTTGTAGTCATTCAGTTCTGAGTAGTGTCATTCAGTTCGCCGGTTAGAAAGTAAACAAAACTTGGTTAAAGGATTCACCTTGGCGGCTTTTTCCGTTTTCAGCTTCCTGACCAAATCGCCCTGTTCTGCAACTCGTCTGTATATCTCAGCAGGGGTGGAGTCTACTGAGGTGGCTGGCTGAGGAGGAGCAGCGGTGGGTGGAGCCATGTTGGGTTTGTAGTCCTGACCTGTCAGTTGCTTAAATTCAGTTTTTAGAGCCAATAGCTGCTTTACTGCTGCATCGATTTGGTCCTGTACAGAAAAAAAATTTCAACATGGAAAGGGGCAAACTATAGATGTGGATGGACGACACAAAATTTCCTTAATGTCGCGTTGAGATAATCTTGACTAAGGATTTTTCTCAAGATCACAAGCTATTCTCAATCTGAAAATGCCTGGGCCTTCTTCTCAGATGACAGACACTATATGATAACTGTGATACACACACTGCTGTTTCGACTTGTAAGTGTATACGATCAAAGTAAAATCAGATGTGTTCATCTGTGATAATGACCTACTGGAAAAGATACCACACCTGACGTAAGACCGCAGGCAAAAATCAAGTGGTCTTGAGAAAAGTTACTTCCGTTATCTCGAGATCACAAGAAATGTACTGATCTTGAGAAATAAGAAGAAAACCCATGTTGATGTATGTCCTCTATAGACTTCAGTGGCAAACAGACCTTGGGTGCTTTCTCAGCCTTCAGCTTCCGGACCACCTCGGCCTGCTCAGCAACACGGGTGTAGGGGCAGAATGAAGGGGCAGAGCTTGGGCTCGCAGCAGCAGCAGCAGGCACAGGGTTTGTCTCCGCTGGAGATGAGGTAGGAGGGGCCTTGCCAGACTTGCTCTCCTGCTTAGCTTTTGCCTGGGAACATCAGACAAACAGAAAAATGTATTACCTTTGTTTATGACAGACATGACAAACAATTTAAGGTTTGTCTTTTGATGGACGGTGGTCTCACAGGTTTAGAGGCTGGCTGGTTCTTGCTCTTGTCCTTGGAGCCGCTGGTGGGCATCTCCTTCGTGTGGCCGTCTGGGATGTACAAGAGCACACAGGGACTCTCCTTACAGCTGTGTGGACTGGAAATACAGTTCAAACCTGTCATTACACTGAATTTGTAATAGAACTACTTTTTTGAGATGGCAAATATGCTGTTTATTATAGTCTCCTCTGTTTCGTGCCAAGCTTGTTCTGCATGAACGTTGGATTTGATCAGTGCTTTTCTAGACATTCAAAGCTCTTTACAGAGACAACGCACCATTTAAGCCTCAACCACTGTGAGGCTCCACCTGAATGATTTGCCAGCAGACAATCTGCACCACTAAACTTCCCACACGTTAATTAAGGTGGTGATGGGGCAGGAGATTCACCACATTCATGATTAGGTGGCCAGATTTGGAAGAACCAGAAGAGAATTTTAGCATGACATTGTGGTTTTGCCCATACTCTATGATCTCAGAGAGTCTCGTTTAGAAGATGGCACATATTTTAAAGCACATCACTGCAATGAAGTATTAAGCTTCACACCACAGGACCTCTCCTCTTGGTCCCATCAATACCTCTTCCAGGAGCTTTCCTAGTTGGGCTCTCATTCAAGTACTGGCTAGGCCCAAACCTGCATAACTTCTGATGGATTACCAATCTAAACTGTTTGGTTCTGCTTACAGAGGTCACACAATTCTGTCCTCTTATTCTGCTGTGATTGTATATTAGCAGATTTTAATGAAATATCAAACAAAGCTGGCAATATATCATACAGCCTCCAGATAGAATGTCTCAAATATTTGGAGATAACCAGTGTATTTACCTGATTGGTTCATAGGGCTGGTCGCAGATATAGAAGCCCCTCCTCTGAAGCTGGACAATGTCGCCCTTCTTCAACTCCTTCAGACATGGGTCTCCCAACATCAGTTCTTCTGTCTGCAAACAAAGAGAAAGTGATTGATTATTTGTCATTGGGAACACAGCACAGCGCACAGCACACCACAATGAAATGTGACCTCTGCATTTGACCCATCCACGAAGGAGCAGCGGCCAGCTAACATGGGTCGCGCCCGGGGAGCAGTGCTTAGGGACAGTAAGTTGCTTATGAGTGCCTCAGTGGTACCTGGGATTCGAACCAGTGACCTTCCGATGACGGGACAAAACACAACTTACTAGTATTTTCCTCACAATCTCTCCATGTTCTATGCAATTTCTACTGGCAACAGCCAGAAATATAACCCATCATGTGGCTGGAAAAAGCGCCTTAGTAAAAAGCTCATGCAGTGAGACAAACACCTTGCTGTTTTTGTTGATGTAGTCCTTGAAATCATCGTCCTTGCCCAGGACAGGTTTGCTGATAAGGTGTTGATAAACTACACAGACAGTGGGGGTCAACGGGGCATTGGGGGTGTCAGCCAGCCAGGTGATTTTAGTGGTCTTCTTAAAGTCCGTGTTCTCCAGGTTCAGGCGGGCCTCCAGAGATGTGACTGCCCCATTGCCGTCTCTAGAAAAACAAATAAGAGCCATGGCAAGAGGAATCTTTTGTAAACAGCCAACAAATGTATTTGTACTTACAAACCTCAGCTGAAGTTGCTTTTTTTTGTAACATTTGACACAGTGAACATTTGATTACGTTATAGCAAACAGTTAACTCATTCATTTGTAGGTGAGATTTAAGCCCTATACGTAATACTGTGTGTCTTAATGACAACTCAATCAAGGTAATTAACATCCTGTCATTTGACACTGAATTTTTTTCTTCAATGCTGTGCCAGTAGGTTTTTACTTGTGGATTTTGGAGATGATGATGTTGCCCCAGTTGATGAACGTGACAATCTCTCCCTCTGTGAAAGTCTCAGCATCAGCCCCCTCCACAAACACCTTTGGGCCGTACCACACTGGCTTCATCCCGACATCTGCATTCTATGGACAGAGAAAGAATAATAATCAGTAATAATCTATGCTTAATCTGTCCTGATCATTTTTCAGGATTAGTATTCGGATTTTGTCTGTTCTGTGTTTTCCATTGATGCCCACTAACTGGACAGAGCTGTTTAACAACAATTCCAGTTACCTTGGGATGCTTGGCAGACTCCTTCATCTCCTCCTTGGCTTCAGGAATGAAGACAGGAACGACCTGAGAGCTTAGTAGAGCGGTAAACCTCGGGGCGATCGGGTCAATAACCTACAGCAGGGCAGGGTGGGGGGAGAGAAAGAAAAAGCAGGGAGAGAAAAACAGAGATGGAGAGATTTAATGGAAGCTACCATGGCAACAGTCCAAAATAACACCTAAGCTGTTGGAACACAACAGAAAGGACAGTTAAGCCATAAAGCGAAGGGAGGAGATGAAGGTAAGACATGATGGAGAGAGAAAAAAAAAAAGGATGAAATGCAGGGAACATCCCCTCCCCACCTCCAAGTTAAAAGCTCTCAATAAACCAATGGATCAAATGGTTTGGATTTCACAAGATTGCATCAACTTAATGCGCCGTCAATACTCACAGGGTTTAAAGGACCAGACAAATTTTAATGTGTGGCTTAAAAAAACGTCATGGCTGCAATTAGTAGGTTACAAAATAAGTAAATGAGTGTGACCGAACACAACTACGTGTCATGTAGTGGAGTTGTGGGTGTGTTGAGCAGAATCTGCCAGAAGCTGTATGAGGGAAGGGAAAGCCACACAAACGGGCTAATACACACAGAGAAAGTCAAAAGAGATCATTTGCTGTAACAAGTGCAACAACTGACTGTTTGGTCTGAAAAGACAGAAAACGATGTAGCTTATTTATACAATTAGGTATGTCTAGACGTGTTCTTGCCACAGGAATGTTTAATGTGTGTCCTCTGTGCAAGATCATCAGGAGAGAGAGCTCAAAAACAAAAAGAAAGGAATAACACAAAACTGGCAAAAGCGTGCTGGGAGAAGCAGTAAGGGTAAATAAGAGTAGAAGGAGAATACGGAGGATGAGGATGACAAGGAGGAGGAGGAGGAAGAGGAGTACCTTTTTACAGCTAACTGGCAGCTTGGAAACAGAAGAGTGAGATGCACTTTAATGTAGGACACAGGACAGAGCTCAAGGTCAGAGACAGGTCAGGTCAGACAGAATGGGAAATGTTTCATGGCATGTTCCACGTGCTGAGTTCCTGTGACTAATAAATACAGTGTGTCCCGCCAGCTTCGTTCCATATCCTGCAGTACTAACCCACTCTCAGCTTCATCAGAATAATGTAAGCAAAGTTTAACCAGTTGTCCGTAAGGCTTAAGGGGTGCCTCAAAGGCCTAGCTTAGAGAGCAAAGACAACAACGAAAATTAACATTCAAAACCAGACGCTTTTCCAATCCTTCCAGACGCGAGATGTCAACACTGCTCTTACATGAAGCAACCAAAAGGCTTTGAAATCATAATCAGCAGCAAAAAGCTACCAGCCTTAAAAATAATGAAAGACATCAAATGTGGGACTAACTGCAAACAAAGAGGATGGATTTTGCAGATGGAGCCAAGTCCATGTCAGTAAGCAGAGTCTGAGCCGTGCCTTGCGTGGGGGATGAGATGAAGATGAGGCAAGTCCAAAATTACCAATGCAAGGAAATCGAACATTTTAAACATGAGACTAATTAGGCGTCTTGATGCGTATAGCTGATATGAGGCTGGATAATTAGGCATTATGTTGGAATGTTTCCATGTTTACTGAAAACAGTGTTTACACTGATATTCTGCTTGTCTTCATTTTGTGAACCAAAGGCAAAAGCAGGTGTTTGACAATGCACTTTACACTATTTTTACTTTGGACTGTCTATATATTAGGCAATTGTCTAGAAAAGCTTTAGACAGCCAACTGAATCAGACAACTGGTGTTAAGATTGAGGAATGTAGCTGAGGTTCTCTAGCATGTGCCTCAGTCAACAACTTAAAGCATAAATGCAATAAACGGGGACATTGGAGGACAGAGACAGAAGGATGAAAGAAAAACAGGCAGAAAGTATAGGTGGTAGAGCCATGCAAGCACAATGGCATGAATGAAGAGAAAACTGGGAACAAACTGGGAATAGGCTTAAGGTGTACAGGTTCCTTCACAGTTTATAGCTTGTATTCTAACCTAGAAGATTACTCAATTAAAGAACACACACATATTTAAATGAATGTTTATGGCACTGAATCTCAAGAGAAACTGAGCAACAAGTTTGCACACATTAGGACTCTGGATTCTGGAGGTCTGTATCAAGTTTTCTGCAAGAGTTATCAGAATATCGGTTGCCAGTCGCAGATCAGCGCCCACTTGGCTGCTTTTCAATTTGACCAGAGGTGTCTGTGCGGACTAACTGTAACCAGCACGTGTCCACCAAATGGTCATCATCACCCTCATGTCACTACTTCGTGGAATCACCTTTTGCTGTGATTATAGCTCTGAGTATCGATATGACTCTAGCCACTTTACACAACTAGACATCTCAATATTGGCCCACTCGTCCTTACACCAAGTCAGATTGGAAGCTAGTGGACTGTAATCGCCAAATCATTCCACAGACTCTCAGTCCTGGCTCTGATGCAAGAAAATGTACTTTATCCTCCTTCAGTTATTGTGTGGTCATTTTGGTCGTGCATTCTGGGTCACTGTAACTCAGGAAGGTCAATCATCTACTCTTCAAATCTGTGGCTGAGGGCAGCAGGTTTTCTTCAGGAATAGAAAAGAATTTTTTGTCCCATCCATTTCCCCATTTTTGTGTCTGGATGGTGAGCTGAACAGGTTTCCTGTAGATTGATGTTGAGCCCCAGATCGAAATACTTGGCTTCAACACCTTGTTTCATTTAATCCCAGTTTCTTCAAAGTCTTTAATTTCAGCTTTTCCAAACTTTTAACATCCGTAACTTGTAAAGCCTGTAATGCTGAGTTTTCTTAAATACATTTCCAGAACAGCAGAGGTGCAATATAACTCAGAATACAAGTACAAAAATCTACTTGAGTGCACATATGAGTAAAAAGAAACAATCCAAAAAGTTCTTCATGGAGTGGAATATCATAACTGAGTAATTGATGCATGAATGCACAGATAAAGCCCCCAGTTTGTACAACACACACACGGGTAACCTGCTTAACAATGTGTGGACCATGAACACATTAAGACCACCAGAAATGTGAATTCTGACACGTCTTCATAGGCAGATTAACATGTAAGGCTGTAGTGCGTCACCTTTTTGTTAAATGCCCAGATCTTATCCCATTCCATGTTGACGACAGACCTGGATCCACCCTGTGCGTGATGAAACCGATAAATAAATTAAAATACACAGACCACAATGATATTCAAATACAGATCCAAAAAGTTTAGCCAACAACAAACCTGTGCAGCAATAAACTGTTTGAGGCCCTCAACAGTCATGCCCCTGCGCAGGACCCCTCTGACTGTGGGGAATCTTGGGTCATCCCTGGTGAAGAAACAAGCAACAGCGTTTACACACCATACCAAAAGCCCTGATTGCAGCAAAGAACGGTGGGTTAACAGGGACGTTATGCAGTATAACTCACCAGCCGTCCACATAGCCCTGATTGACAAACCAGGTGAGCTTTCTCTTGGAGAGCACGGTGTTGTTAAGGTTGAGCCGTGCATATTCCCAAATGTATGGCTTACGAATGTTCAAGGCCTCGATCACCCAGTAGTACTGCTCGTCCCGGTCGTGGTATTCTGTGGTGCGGAGAGCGTGGGTCACTCCCTCGATGCTGTCCACGATGGGGCAGGCAAAGTCATACGTGGGGTAAATCCTGCAGAAAGGTAAAAAGAGATGGAAGTTCATTTACAACGTAAACATACATATGAAATAGCCAGTGCTGGAGAGAAGCTTTTTCCCCACAAACAGTGATTAAGCCTGGCAAAATGCTACATAGTTAAAAAAGGAATAATACCATAAGGAATGAAACCGTGTTTACAAAGACATGCTTTCTGAACTTCCAGATGTTTCTTATTGGTGTTAAACTGACAGAAATTGCATCTGATAGGTCAATGTTTGCATCACAGAACGCTCTTGGTAGCTGCTACATGGAGTCGGAGGATGGAATCCAACTTGGTGAAACTGGAAGCAAGAATCTGTGGCCGTGAAATAGCTTGGATGTAGTTAGCTACTTTTTATCTGTTGCCTGTAGTGTAGCTAACTACCATGTTAAAACCTGACTGTAGCTTAGCTTGTTATAAGCACAAGTAGGTTGCAGCTTGAAACGGTACTTTGTACCGAAAGATAGAGAAGGGAGACTTTGTTTAGTATTTAAATAGTGAACATAGTGTATGTCCTGACCTGTAGGAGCTGCCAGTGCGGGGGTGGGGGGTGTTCTTGCAGCGGTACAGTGTGGGGTCACGCATGCAGCCGTTATTGGAGCTCATTTCAATCTTAGCCCTCATACAACAAGTCTGACCAAATTCAGTCCCGGCCTTCATTTCCTCCCACATCTTCATGTTCTTCTCCACAGCTGGAGAAAAAACGAGAGACAATGTCACAGCTGCATTAACCCATTCGGTGTCATCAAGGCCAAAATTCCAAGCAATCACATCATTATTTCCATCCTCAGCTACTACAGACTAAGGGTCGACCAATATATCTTATTCAGCGCAATTCCCATCAAAGAGAATTAAAACCTACATGCTGGAAAATTGGTGTCAATTGGTGTCAAAAATTTAAAGCAAGAAATATTGCAATAAAAACTTTATAATACCTTTTTACATGTTTCATTTTAAGGACTTTTCATAAAATTCTTAACACAAAAGTGCAGGGAACTCATAAGTGTCGGAAAGGGCAACTTTCAGTGGCTTCAACGTTGAATATCGTTACCGATAATCGGTTTGGCCCTGCTATAGACTAATTCTGATGCCTGCAGAAAGCAGGGGTAGCGGCAACTTACAGTTGTTGCGGTGGCGTGACTCCACCCTCTGCTCCCTCTCCTGCTTCATGGCATCGGGGGCCGTGTCATCGATGTAGGCCTTGCCCTCCTGCAGCAGCTGCTCTGCCAAACGCTGGATGGTGGCGAAGTGGTCGCTGGTGTACGTGAACTGGTCTGGCTTGATCTGTAGCATGGCAACATCCTCCAAGATCACCTGCAGCGCAAACACAAAATCCGTTAACCTCCTCAGCCTCCAAAACTACACCAGATACTGCTAAAGTTAGATGTACAACACCTGTAGTGGACCTATAAAGATAGCCACAGTTACAAACTTCGGCAGAAAATACAAGGAAAAAAAAAAGTCAGAATGCTCATTCATTCATTCATTCATTTAGAAAACAGCTTAATCCTAATTCGGTAACGCAGTGACTGATGCCTAACCTAAAGTTTAAAAAGAAAGTAAGTATCTTAAAGATCAATATATTGCTTTGCTAATACTTACATTTACAGCATTTAGCAGACGCTCTTATCCAGAGCAACTTACCTTTCCTAATTTCAGGGACAGTTCCCCTGAGAGTAACTTAGGGTTAAGGGTCTTGCTCAAGGACCCAATGTTGGTAACGCCAGAGGTCAGATTCGAACTCACAACCCCTTGGTCCAAAGGCGAATGTCCTACCACTAGGCCACCAACACCCTAATGTTGCATTCAATATTTCTGAGCACTTTCCCAGGCAAACATGCCAAGCTCCCCACCTTCTCAAAGTCCTCCTTCTCCTTCTCGGGGTTGGTGTCATCGAAGCGCATGATCAGCTTGCCTTTGAAGTTGACCTGGTAGTGCTGGTTGAGCAAGGCGGCCTTGGCATGGCCAATGTGCAGGTACCTGCTCACACATGCAATAAGAGAAGGGACCGTTTTATGTAACAGCAATATTTCCATACACTTGAGAAGCACTTCTCAGCAGTATTGAACCGCTTCTGTTTACACACCCGCTGGCCTCTGGGGGAAACCGGACCACCACTTTGCCCGTCTCAGCACCTGGCAGCTCCACAAACTTGCCCACGTCTTGCGTTTTCTCCTTTTCCGCTGGCTGAAACATGCAGATAGAAGTGATGAGGGCAATATGACACCATCTGAGCTAGAAAGGAACATTTCTGAAGAAACTTAATGTTGGGAGAGCCAGCCAAAAGTTAGGTAGCTGTTAACAGTAGTGGGCAAATGTTTTTTAGGCCTGATAGCAATAATCTATATTTTTTATCAAATACACAGCATGCTACAAAAACAAAATTTGTTTATGAAATCTAGAATAACAATTCCACTCAAAACTTAATGTAAAAGCCTTTTTAGTATATACTTAGTTCTGCTCTCAGCTTGTGGAATAAGAATGAAAGTGTGTAGACAACAGACATAATAAGATATAGAGTAAGAATGTGTTGGTTTTGCCAAGTCAACCCTAAATCAACAGAATTGAATATCTTAACAACTTTGTTTTTATATTTACTGTTACAGTTACAGTCACCAAGTTTAGTGATTGTAGTCTTAAAATTGTGGACGTGATTAAAAATCAAATGTAGATAAATACACAAGTACCAACAATACATAAGTCGGAGGGCGATACAGAATTTGTGAAAAGCATTAGGCAGCACGGACGTTCTGTGACAGGTATGAACTTACAGAAGGCTGCCTGACAGAGACCTTGCCGGCCCACTTGGTACCCACTTCGGTGAAGGGCACTTGGGAGCTCAGAAAAGAAAACCAACGGGACACGTGCTGGAAGGAACCTGGCTTACCTTGCGCTGCCTGCCACTCCCCACTTCCTAAAGGCCGGAAAATAAACGATTTATGATGAATTAATAAATCAAATTGTTATTAATATATAAAATTACAAGCTACTTTGTATTACAGCATTAAGTTATTAGGCATACAGTCTCACCTTTGAGAGCAGCCCAGACGCAGAAGTCAGCCAGAGTCACGGCGTGTCCTACCAGGAAGGTGCGCAATGACAAGGCTGCATTCAAATCAGCCAGAGCCGGAGTCAGGTTTGACTGTCCACTAATACGCCGGGCACTGAACTCCAACCAGTGGTCCACCTAGAGGAGTAAAGGATAGTTTTCTAAACTGTCCACGGAACTCTCTCTTTTTTATTAAGTGGAGTATGAAGTGGAGTTCTCACCTCAGTTTGTTCCATCATGTTAGACCCATACAGGCCCAGACTGGGAGCAACACGTGCAAGGTAACGCACGATGGAGTTCACATCATTGAACTGGACCTCGCTGAAAAAGAAGGAAACTTCAAGCTAACACATCAACTATTCTCAGCATGTCATGTTTATCTATATGCATTCCCATTAGGTAACTCACTCAGAGACATGAAGCTTGGTGTCCTTGCCTTCCTCGACAGAAACGCTAATGCTCCCCTTCACTTGCTCCGCTGCCAACAGAGCTCCTGCAGTCAAATAAGGGGACTTAGAACTAGGAGTCATGAACCAGCAGCTCTTAAGAAGAAATGTGTTCTTAGATCCCATATCCACAGTTTCACAAAGACTCTGACATTCACCGTTTTCTTATTTTAGATTTGTTCTTAGGCAGAAATGGCATCTAAAAACTATGAAAACCAGTCGTACGTAAATTATTATTATTCTTCAACACATCTTTGTGCAAATTATTCAATTATTGGGTTTTATATTATTTATGATTCATGAATTATTAATTTACAAAACAAGTTCATTTAAAAATAAAAACATACTATGACAGTACTTCACCTGTTTAAGACCTGCTTTTTGCTTTTTCTTTTAGAGTCCACTGCTCCAACATCTTAATAAACCAGCCAATTTTTTGTCAACTTCATCTTCTAATGCTAGTATGCATAGACCCTACAGACCCAGACCTTTTTATAGACATTAAAGAGGTATTTACCTACGCAAACTAATAACAACTGGCATGTGCCTCATCATTCTAAGAATGAACTTGCAAAAGAATTAGCAGTTCAAGAAGATGACACAGACTAATCTTATGAACATCCTTAAGCTAAAATGAAGAAAAAACTTTTGGTGGATAAATTACAATGTGACTGAATGTCAGACAAACTCAATGGATGTTGAGGATTTCATAAAACAGAATCTCCTGGACTAAAATGGGCACCCTGACTTTAGTAATTATGGCTGATTCTTAATGCAGTATTAAACACAGAAACCCATTAAAAAAAAAAAAAAAAAAAACATTGGCACGAACCCTATCTTCAAAACAAAATATCTGAGGAACATGTAACCTGTCACACAGCATTAATGAAAAGCTTGAGTTCATTAAAGGACAAAAGCAAAAGGGTGTGGAACATAAAAGAGAAAATAAAATACACCTGAAAGGATAGAGCATCTGTACTGCAGCTGAAGGATGCAATTAGGGAGTGTCTTTCGTTTTTCAAGCATTACCACAGTTCCACACAGCACTTGAATAAAAGCCTTACAATGTGTGGTTTTCATTAAAGACAAAGTAGAAGAAATATATGTATATGTATATGTACATATATATATATATATATATAATATATATATATATATATATATATATATATATATATATATATATATATATATATATATATATATATGTATGTACACACACATACACATATTCTCAACCCTAGTGAAACCAAAAGTAACAAGAAAGCTAGTAAGCTCTCCAGGCAAACAGTCTGAATAATCATGGTCAGATGCATTCACATCATGTCAGCTCAAACTCATCAGAGCCTCTTCCCACAACCCCAGAGGAAAAATATATTCTCTTGTGTACTGATCAGGTGGCACGTCAGGCCAAAAACTTGAACCCACAGTCTTCTCGGGTTTAGTCTATGCTGCAATTTAAGCCAATATATCTGCAAGAACCAAGAAAAGAAACATTCTACAGGAGTAGTCTTATGCCTGAATTATTTCGTTGGGGCTGCATTGATTATCTCAATATGCAAATACTCAACATTCAAATCATATTATGTGCAATGTCAGGTAAGGCGAACAAAATTCGACTATTGTCTTTGGTACTAAAGAAAAACATCCTCAGTTCCCTTATTCATGACTAATCTTAAACTCTGCAAAAAAATAAATTAGTCCAATGTAAGAACTAAAGAAAGGCTAAATGGTGAGAAAGGATGGTTTGCACATAAAAACTCAAAAGTAACATTCTAGAATGTGACACATTCCCATCATTAAATATAAACCGATGTTGATTTTGTGGCCCATGTACAGAATTGCTGTCTGCATTAATCTTTACAGAATGTCACGTCAGAGACACTTTTTCATTTGGCTTGCATCAGCCAGCAATGCTGCTTCTAGACAAAGGTGGCGCCGTTTGGAGCGTCAAGCATCTGGACCATTCAGTCATATCGACAACACACTATATTTAGAACCGAAAGTGCAGGAAAATAGCTTAAAATAAAGAAAACGTTGTATACATATTTTCTATGCACGTTAGTATTAACAATTACAAACCTTAAATTAACATCAACTATTAAAAAAAGCTAGGGCTTAATAGTTAATAGTAAAACACCGGTCCATAATAGAGCAAACACCACAAAGGTCTATTTCCACGTCACACAGAAGCGTGAGCTCTCTCCCAACACTATGTGAGCGAACTCAGTAAATTAGTAAAAAGCAGTTTTACACACTGGACGATTATTTTTGCGTGTACACGTAGTAAGCTAGCAAACTAGCTATGCCACGACAGCACGAGGGTATTTTAAAGGCTGTATTCCGAACTGCATACTACCATACTACCGAAAGCGTTAAAGCACATGCCGCCTACGGTTGAATTACTATCCAGTATGGTAGCATGCGGTTTGGAACGCGACCAGTTGTCTGTCACTCGGCAAACTCGTTAGCCGGATTACTGGCATTTTAAAACACAAGTCAATGAAACATACATGAGACGAATAAACGTTTTGCAGCGCCTTACCTAGCGGCGGATTACTGCTGTTGATAATGAGGTGTAAAGCCATGTTCTTTCTGGTCGTGACGCCTTTACCGCGCTTCCAGCACCACCACACTGCTGCTCCCAGAACGGCCACTAAGAGCTTGCAAGACTAAGCCGCGACGGTGCGCCGATGATATGCTTCCCCCTCTTACCGCAAACATATTTGGTTCCGGGGGCATCATATAAAAAATTCGCCGGAGTTCAGAGTCAGACACTATCTTAAGGAGAAAGCACAAAGACAACTCAGCCAAACACATCCCAAAAGATTTCTAACGATTTTGTAAGAAAATTATGTCTTGTCAATAAGGCTCTGTTTCCTCCAGTTGGTAAACAAAATACGTTTAAATAAATTGAATGTAATTAAACTAATGAAAATTTAATGTGTTCATTGAAGTGAGCATGTCACACAACTTAATATGCAATTTAAGCAAAATTCTAAGTTTGCTCTCAGCACATACCTGAAGGGGTATGTAAGTAAACAAATAAATAAGGAAGTGCAAGCTGCTTTAGATAAATAAAACGCCATACAGCAAATTTGGTGGTACTGACATTTAACAGCAGGATTTGTCAAAAGGCAGAGTAAAGGATAAAAAGGACTAGAAGAGCGAAAACGTATTTTCTTATAAAGTACATTTGTATTTATAAAGAACATGTCTTTAATAAAGTACATTTAACCAGTTTGCCTTTAAGAGGAATGGGTGTTGTCTTGATCCTCTTACAATGTTTATATACACAGAAATGACAAAATAGGTCGATTTTGATTAAAAGCAACGAATACATTTAACTACAGCTCTCAAATACATCATATGCATACACATTACATACTGTATATTAGTTATAAAACAATTATAGATTTGTGCCTAACCAATAAGTACATGCAGGTAAATCTAAACCATTACATTTTCTATGTACTGTATATATATCAATGTTCAATTTCCTTTAAATTGAATAATTAAGTATTTGTCCATTTAAGGTAGTCTGACTGCAAAATAAAAAGTATACACAATGCATTACAAGATATTTTTAATTGTTCAATTACTCCACATAGTAAGACTAGATTTTTTTTTATATGCATCCCTAAAGAATGACTGAAAAGAGATAAATATCTATTTAATATACTGCTGGTGACTGGCAAAAAGTCTTTGACTAAGAAATGTCCAGAAATGAGTCCAGCTTTAAAAGCAATGATGGACTTTACAATAGACATTTATGAAATGCAGAAGATACAGCATTTATCAATCATAACACAAAACAATTTACTCTATATTGGGAAAAATAGATCTAGTACACAACACCTCATAGGCCTGATTTTATATTTTGAAATTAGCCCATGCACATATGAATGCATTAATTCCAGTCCTCACAGATTACTATTCATACTGCCTGGACCCTGACTATAGACATAGAACTATAAACAGTATGTAGGACCAGAATTTAGACCTTAAAAAAGACCAAACTGAAATCATTCTTGCTGCATTAGGGGAAAGAGATCTGTTCCCTCCACCAGATTCTCCAAAGCCTTGGGCTCAAAGGACATCAGGCCTTGGCCTCAGATCTTCTTTTCAGGAGGTAAGAGAGAAAGGTTTTAAAGTAAGCCTTCCAGGCAAACAGTCTGGAATAACCGCTTTGTCAGATGCATTCACATCATGTCAGCTCAAACTCACTGTATTCTTCCCACAACCCCAGAGGAAAACATATTCCTCTTGTGTACTGATCAGGTGGCACGTCAGCCAAAAACTTGAACCCACAGTCTTCTCGGTTTAGTCTATGCTGCAATTTAAGCTAATATATCTGCAAGAACCAAGAAAGAACATTCTACAGGAGTAGTCTTGCGCCTGAATTTATTTCAAGTTGGGCTGCATTGATTATCTCAATATGCAAATACTCAACATTCAAATCATATTATGTGCAATGTCAAGTAAGGCGAACAAAATTCGACTATGTCTTTGGTACTAAAGAAAAACATCCTCAGTTCCCTTATTCATGACTAATCTTAAACTCTGCAAAAAAATAAATTAGTCCAATGTAAGAACTAAAGAAAGGCTAAATGGTGAGAAAGGATGGTTTGCACATAAAAACTCAAAAGTAACATTCTAGAATGTGACACATTCCCATCATTAAATATTAGCCAATGTTGATTTTGTTGCCCATGTACAGAATTACTGTCTGCATTAATCTTCACAGAATGTCACGTCAGAGACACTTTTTCATTTGGCTTGCATCAGCCAGCAATGCTGCTGAAAGAGAAAAAATAGGAGTTTTAAGCCACAGTGCACTTTATACAATTTTTAGAAACACTCCCCATATATTTGAAGTAGGAAAATATATAATAAATAAATTAACAACAGCAAATAAGTATTTTTAAAGTGAATTAAAAAGAACAAGAACAATGGTTTAAATACAGAAATAAAAAAATGGATCATGGATATGGAACATTAACATGGATTGTCACAACATCAATGTCACAATTTTACACAATTTGCTTGCGTACCTTTTTAAGGGTTTTAAATAAAAGTACGTAATTAACGTCACCTGTTACACCAACCAAGCATTGATGCTTAAAGGTGCTTTTGGTTTTTGATAAACATTCATGACATTCACATTAAGTGGGCCTAATGATGATGCAAATTGCTTCTCCTTTCCCCGATGTCAATAAAGGTACATTTGAGAAGATTGGAGGAACACTATCTAACAAAACTCTCTGACTAAAGTTATTCAGGTTCATTGCTATTGAAGACAATTCCAAACAATTCGAAAAAAGCAGATCCATACTTCTGCTCTATACAAGCACATACTGAGAGTCCTGACAGTTTTGTTATGAAATGATGTGTAGATCCTAAATGGGGAACTGTGGTGTGTCCTGAAGACTGGGAAATGTGAAAACTGCAATCTGCCCATACTTCTTTTAGTAAACTCATATTTTATATTCATATTTTAGACAGTCTACAAAGGCTTGAGAGATTGAATAGAAGGCAACTGGACTTCTTTTAGGTTCTTGACGACTTCTACAGCCTTATGGTTGAGATGTCAAGCATCTTCAAGGACCTAAAAGAAGTAAGGTTGCTTTTGATTCAAGTTCTCTAGTTTACCATGCTCTGGATGACTGAGAAACTACACAGAAATGAGTCACCAAAACAAAATATTCCATTCTTGTTAAAAAGTTACTGACCTTCTAAAACCTGACTTTTTTATAAGGAAACACAATGGAAATGTAATGCTTCAACTAACCTAAACCTTTCTGAGATGTACATCATTAACCTAATATCCAGTTCTCGGTGGGATTGTAAAACAAATGCTTGGTGACATAAAAAGTGGATGATCTTCTAAAGGTTTCCTGCTCTACATCACATTGCAAACAGAAACTGTATAGGACAAATATCTCCATAGTAGTTTGAATTTGAATGAAGTGGTGCAATTTTTACATCCACCACCAGCGAGCACTGTTCTATCAGGCAAGGCTTCAAACTCTCAAGTTGTCAAACTACGGACTCACAAATTTACAGCACAAATTCAGCTTCCTAAAACGCATGCAAACTACAGGATCAAGTGGTTATATCTAGCACCTAGTTGTAATAACATATATAAATTGTTGAAGTTGAAGTCCAGCTCTGGATTGTCCCAGTCTAATGGGGGAGAACATTTAATTTCACACGGTAATTCCCTAATCGGGGCAATATCTACGTGAATTCACTTCCTCTCTGTTGTCTGAGGCCTTTTAAAAACAGACTTTGGTTTAACGCTCTGGCCACACTGGGCTGCGAAATTTACGTAGAGAAAAGCCAGAAAGGCGGAGAGGATGACGGACAAGTAAACGGCCAGGAGCACTCTGAGAGCATGTTGCCATCAGGCGGCGCGCTGAGCGTGAAGGAGTGAGGGATGAAGGGAAAATGGGCTTTTTGTGTGTACACGGGATGAGGGCGATGGTATCACATATAAAAAAGCGAGAGGAGAAAGAAGGAGAGACAGAGAAAAAAAATACAAAACAGGGGAGAATGTGTCTAATTAAATAATAAAAAGAATGGATTACACTATAGTTTCTGTTTTATGTTTATCCTCTCTCTGTTAATTTTTGGCAATTCCATTCATTAACTGAAGCCCTTTAGAACACACAACCAAGATTCTAATGTAAACGGCCATTTAACGTGAGTTGCTGCAGTCACACAATGGAGCAGTCAGAGCTGAAGCCAGCACGACAGAGGCAAGGCAGAAACACATTTCTGTCTTGGAAATTCAGACAACACTTCGCTTTAAAAGAAGAATGAGGACGGAATATGAAGGGTGTGATTGCCACATTCATACAGCTGTAAAAAGCAAGACAATGTGGAAGTAATACAAAGTATTCAGAATACGTTACTCACATTGAGGAATTTTACAGAATATGTTACAAATTACATTTTAGGGCATATATTCTGTATTCTGTAGTGGAATACATTTTAGCAGTAACATTCCAAACACTGCATATTTGACATTGAATTGTCATTAAAATATATATTGTCATATATGTGTGTAATTTGCATCAGATGGTAGTGCGCAGGAGGGGTCTGAAATTGGTTTAAGAAAAGGTAGAAGAAAAATGAACAGATCTAAATCCGGCTGAAAGCTAAGCCCAAGAGACTGGCTTTCCTTTTTGTGCTGCTCAAACTTTCTGGCACTCATTCAGATCTGCTTAGGTTCTTGTTTTCTCATACACTGATTTGAGGTGTTAAGGTGTGCTTTAATTAGTGGCGTTGCGATGGATCTGTAGGTGGAAAAAAAATCTTCAGATGATTTCTCAGTGGCAGAAGTACAGTTTGTCTTATCATCTCCATATGAGGGTCTGTACCAAAGAGAGTCTGTCACCAGATCTCCTCCAGTCTTCTTGCTTGGTACTCAAATGATCGTAAGACAGACAGAAGACTGTGGTCTTCATAAAGTGCCTCTCTAACACTGAGCTACATATAAATAGCCAAGGTAGCATTTTCTTGGACCTGATTAACACAAAAGGTTGTTTTGTTGAGTTGACAGATTGTGTGCGGTGAGGACTTTTGTTGGGTATTATTGTAGCATGCCCAGTGTTGACATTTGGAATTCCTGATTCTTAATATATTTTCAGAATGGTTTGTGGGCCGCTTAAAAGTTAGATATACAGACTATAGTTTGGACAAACCTGCTGATACCAAACAATGAGACATGTATCATATAACATCCCAACTTCTCCGCTGTAGCTGACAATACCATATCCAGTTAATCCTTTTTTATACTGTTGAGCTAAAATGCAAAAGATGAATAGTGCATCTGACATTAAGACACTGAGCTATTTGACAGTTTGACTTACTCTGCTCCAATGTTAAACCATTCAATTTGTATTCAAGATAACTTCTGAGTTGATTTTTTAAAGTTTGTGGTATAAAGACATTATGCTAGAAGGTCATTTTAATGTGCTGTTAAGCTGATTTTCAACTAATAAAACGTCTGTCAAGCATGGAAGCTTCACAGATTTGGCAGACCATTAGCATTCAACGTGAAATAAGATGAGAAGCGAGATACCACACAGCATTTATCTTTGCAAAAGGCACAGACATAAAACTTAATAATGCCTGACGTTTCAGCAGGTACACCTTGGTCTGATGAAATATGGAAATGCTGCTTGTTTGTTCACTCAAGTCTGCAGCAGGAGCTGACATTTTCACACATTAAGCCAGTGTAAGCCTATTAATCTGCAGAACAATTCCATATGTGGAATCACAGAGGCAGCAGAGGGGAAAAGAACCCCGCTGAATTATACCAAAGTAGTGTGTGATGAATGTGTGAAGCTTATCTGGGAGCAACATTTTTGTGGAAAAATAAGCTTTTGTAGTTTCCTTTCCTTACCCCTCAGCGTTTCTTCTGTAGGACATGACAATATTTTCCTTACGTGAGTTTTTCTCATGTATAGATGATGCGACCTAACTAGGAATAAAGCAGTGTGCTTTCTACATATGCTGAAACAAACTGAGATAACACAAAAAATAAACCTCTTAGACAAGTCAAATTAAAGTGTGGGCTTCTGTGACTGCATCAAGATTTAAAGTGGCTTTTAAACAGAGTCCATCACTTTCTCCATTCATTTTATTGTTTTTCTTTAATAGTTAAACATCACAGGACCTGGCCATATCTTAATTACACACCATGTCAGGGACGTAATTGCCAGAAAAATAAAAGGTCTTTTACTCTATCAATCTCACTGTTGTAATTGTCTTGTCACCTCGCTCAGATGGGAGGTCTGGGTGCGAGGAAAGAGAAATTGCTTTAGACATTTACACTGTATGTGCCATATTCTCAACTGGGAATAATGGATTCAATTGGAGAAATGACTGTGGCACACCTGCTCTCTGTAGCACTCCTACAAGACAGAGAGAGAAGTGTAATTTTCAGGGCAGAATTGCCAAGTGAATAAACTGAATAAATTAGGTATGAACACAACTGTGGCACACTAAAGCCAGCAGATGGAGGTGTGTGTCTGTAAAACGGTCTTGTTCAGGCTGACTTGTACTGGAGTGGTTGGTGCTTTTCCAGAATGATCAAACCTCAGAGGATGCAGGCACAGAACTGCAGTTCTGGTCTTTTATTATAGAGCAATTTATGCTAGTCAGGCTCTGTTTCCTGTCCAATAATGCCAATGAATACAGATTTAAGCTGCGAAAAAAGAGATTTTTAACATTTTATTTGTGTTATTTACTTATCATTCTTTGTTCTTGCTAAGGCTTTCTTATGGTGAGGAGTTTCAGGATATACTCAAATCTCCTTTCATGCACTTCAGAGGTATTCAATCAGAAAATGTTGCCCAAATGCTGCCAGGTAGCCTTTGTCTACCCCAGGTATGGGATATCCAGCCCTGGACGTCAGTTAGTTTTTATAAATCCTACCTGTTCTTTGATGATTCACACCTGGTCTCAGGTAGGTATTAATCAGGATTAATTCACCATATAGGATGAAAAACCTGCTAGAGGTTAGCTATACAGGACTGATCTGATCCACCCTAATTATTCTTGACCGTAAGTCCATTCTTCAGGGGTGTTTGCACTCATTTATATTTACGACATTTGCCAGATGTGACAGGGACAGTGTTCTTGGAGCAACATCAGGTTACGGACTTTCTCAGACCACCAATGCCCTCACCAACCAGTTTATTAGGAACACCCAAGTTGTTTGTCACTGACCAATAGGTAATAGGGAAGTGTGGTGGCTATGGATTCGGTGTAACAGATGGTTTACAGTGTGATGCCTATATTATTCATTCATTCATTATCCGAACCAATTGATCACTATGGGGTCACGGGAACTGGAACCTATCACGGATACTACGGGTACAAGGCGGGGACCAACCCTGGGCAGGCGCCAACACACCACAGGGAACACACACACACACAATCACACTGACATTTACACCTTACCGGGCCAATTTAGAGTCACCACTTAACCTATATCGCATGCCTTTGAACTGTGGGAGGAAACTGGAGCACCCAGAGGAAACACGGGGAGAGCTTGCAAACTCCACACAGGAAGACCCTCTAACCGGCCCAGGGCTCGAACCCAGGACCTTCTCGCCGTGAGGCGGCAGCGCTAACCACTACGGCACCATTCCGCCCCACTCCTTAATTATAGAAAGAATAAATGATTTGATTGTAATTGAGAAATAAGTGTACAAAAACCTGTAATCTTGCAAAGTGAGATGTGTGTGGGCGATATGTTTGCCTGAGTCATCTGGGATTAGTGTTATTACCATGAATTTTGTAACACTCGAGTTTTACCAGTTATTGTGAAGTATACCAGGTCTTCTTTGCCTCCATGGCTGTATTCAGACCCTTTGTAATATACTTCATTTAGTCTTTGTCTGCTGCTTCAATTACATCCTTCATTAGCTCATTACAGCTATTTAAGAAATACTGCTATTAAATAGAGGCCCATTATTGGCCTGTCTGTTTTTTCACCCCATGTAAGCTGCTGTGAGAGTGCAGCTTTGGATCCTCTGATGGAAGCATGTCTCTAACGGACACAGTAGCCTACTTGGCAAAAGCTTGAAAACAGCATAACCAGCACAGCGCCAGTCTTATTACCTGGACCCTGGATTACAGTGACGCCTTTGCCAAGTCGGCCATTAGATACTGCTGTTTCACACAGTGTACAGCCAGGTTTTCTTAGTGCTATTTCAGCTTCATCTATTTATTATGTAGAGTCTTACAAGAGTAAAATATTTTGTTGATTCCGATTTTGCCAAGTAAACATGAAAAATTTAATCGCTCAGTCAGACTCACACTGTATCTAGGCTGTTAGTCAGCACTTTGAGCTGCATTTTAAGAGCTCTATTCTCACTACAGTTGTAAAGTCAAGTGTAGCTCAGTGGCCAAAAATACACAAGAACATAAAGTTTACAGTTATGCTCCTATTTGTATTCTCTGGGCAAAAGTGACAATTGGTGTGTGAAATGTCATTTGTATTAGCTGAACAGGCTCCCCAAGAGCTTCACCTGCACTGCCAATTTGGTCAGCAGGCCAAAACAGCAACATTCTGTGCTGGGATTTGTTTTTCTATTCAGTAACACACCAATTGTGGTAAGGCCAATCCTCCAGATATGGGATTATGGACCTTCATTCTTAGCTGCTGGCTGGTTCGGTGAAAAAACAACAACCTTACAGACCATGTATGATGTATGAGAGCTGAATCTGTTGGCTTATCTTACCATGTGTCACTCAGATACCACAACCCTGCCAGCCACAGCAATTACAGAAATCCTGAATTTAGACTCTTAATCATAAGGGTGAGTTGAGACTCAGCCTTTCCTATTAAAATATCATTACCTGAAATGGATTGAAGAATTTTCAACAAGGTTAATCGTCCCACAGTTACCACAGATATCACAAACGGAGGGCTTAGCTGCCCTCGCGTGAACCCTTTTTAACCACAAAGATGCTTTTGCAGAGGAAGGATATTTATTTTCATAGTGCATTCTTGTGAGGTTTTTTGGGGAATCGCTGCAATATATTACTGACATCAATCCAGACAGAATATTTTTCAACCATGCCAGCCTCACAACTGCCTGTCCACATGTAAGATGGATTTTAGGTGCTTTGATTGAGTCTCTGCAGAGTAAAAAAAAATCCCAACAACAGCACATAAAGTGTCTTTGCCAGACTAATTCCCATCATCTTCTTAAGAGCTGCAACAGATAATCGCTAATTATAAGTATATTAAGGCTTATGTGTTCATAGGTCTTTAATATAATCTATAAATAGAGGGTTTGCATATTTCAGTTGAACTAGACTATTGGCACTGTGCTATTGAGGAATCATATTAAATGACTTTGCTAGAAATCATATTAAATGGCTCAGTTCTGAGTTTTCTCATTAATTATCTCTGGTTAGTCATTTTGTGGATAATATGACATATCTATAGCGCTGCTAATCATCCGACTGTCTTAATCTGTCTTCATTCTTCATCCCTCTGCTGAAGGCTAAAAATGGCAGAGAAAAAACATCCAAAGAGGAAGAAAAAATCCTCAGATGTTTTTTAAACTCTGAACTTCAATAAGAGTCAACAAGGACTTTCAATTCACTGAAAGAGGTTGCTAGTGTATGTATGCGCTCGAGTCGACTTTAAGTTTCATTTGCTTTTATTCCAAAGCCAAAGATTTATTTGAATCCTGCCCTTCATCCATAAATTATTTACCCTCTCGGCAAATCGGCTCACAGCGGAACTTACACCTATTTTTACACACCTCTGAAATCCGGAACTGTGTTTTCCTCACAGTATATAGCAATGCACTGTGGAACAAATGTACTCCGATACTTTTCTCTCCCCTGCAAGTAAGTTTAACTCCAGAGTAGGCTGAAAAAGACAAAAGCTGATCTGTTTGGTGAGTAAAGAATTTGAGGTGATCTGTTCTATGCTGACATTTACTGCAATGCCTAGCTATACTGCATAATGTCATAAAACTCTAAGCAGGGACAGAGGCAGGAAAGGTCTCCTGAGTTTTCTCTGCCGGATCAATCATTTGCAATAAAGCCACTTTGGTGGAGCGGAGTAAATGAGCCGGACACTTTCACTGACATGTGCACTTTCCGACCACCTGCTCCAGCCCAACCTGGGTAATCACTGTCCTCCTCCAGACCCTGCAGTCGCATCAGGCAGAGAAATCATGCAGAGAGAGAGAGAGAGAGAGAGAGAGGCATTGGGGGACATTTTATGCCCATACCAGTCACCACCTTATTTACTCATCCTGAAAAATAACCAGGAATTAATGGAAAATAACCAGGAATTAATGGAAGCATACAAATTTGCTTGCTGTCACTAAATGATCAGACTAAGGGCCTGTTTCCACCAAACGCATTTTCTGCGCTGAGTGGTCAAAACCTCACTTCCAGAGCATAAACATTGTAACATGTTCCTTTGAGATCGGTAGTTTAGCCGACAAGATCATCTTTACAATGAGAGAAATCGCATCTTGGCATTAGTGGCAGCGTTTGGACTAGATACTCACATGTCTTCGAGACGTAGAGATTGGGTGCATGAGATAAACCGTGCAAGTGAACAGCTGGGAGAGTACCACCGGTTTACATGTCCTGCCCCGTCCTCGACGAGTCCAGCGCTGTTATAAAAAGTTGAATAGATTTCAACTTAAAGTGCTGTGAGTGCTGCGGTAAAAACATCTCCACCTGCATTTTTTTCCGCTGAAGGCGGTTAGCGCTCTGAATGCTGAAGCTCATAGGATGTGTATTAAAATAGCCACTTCCAGCGCAGAAAATGTGTTTGGTGGACACAGGCCCTAAAAGTGTTACATAAGGTTTAACAGTCTTCAAACTTCACGGATGGGTTAAATGCAGGGCTCACATTTCGTTGTGGTGCACTGTGTGATGTGCTGTGGTGTGTTCAAGGAATTGGAGTAAAGTTGGGGTTCTGAAAGAGGTATGATACTGTCAGTCAGCCAGTTTGGTGCTAATATTAATTTATGAAATATAAAAGCTAACATACATTTTTTTGAATTGATAGCATGAGCATTGTGCTTTACAAGGGCAAACTACAAATGCTGAAGAGAGTGAAATCTCTTTCTCTGAGGAGAGTATTAGCGACGTAAGGTTATACAAATTTACACCAGATTTCAGACGCTCTTATTCAGTGTGACTTAGATTTTTTCTTATTTAAGGCACAGTCTTTCTGCAGTGACTAGGGGCTGATGGCTGTTCTTATGGAAGTAAGTGTTGTCTGTGGATTCAAAGCTCTAATCTTATGCTCCCCTAACTAAACTGACATTTGCCAAACGTTTTTCTCTTTTTGAAGCTGTAGTTAACTCACCATTATTTACAGAACGTGATGACTACGATTTTACCCCTGGAATTGATTTGGAAGCAAGGAACTATTTTACATTGCATGCAACTAAACACAAATGAAAAATGTTTACCTTCATTAAAATGCTTTTTTCTTCATGTTGATCAGGTTGACAGTCATCCTTTGTAGGCCTATCACGCAGCCTGACATACACTACCAGTCAAAAGTTTGGACACACCTTCCCTTTCAATGTTTTTACTTTATTTTCATTACTATTTACATTGTAGATTCTCACTAAAGGCATCAAATCTATGAATGACCTGTGTAAAGGCTGTATGACCCAGAAGGAGAGAGATGGAGTGCTGCGCCAGATGGCCCGTCACCTGACCAAACCCAATCGAGATGGTTCGGGATAAGATGGACCGCAGAGTGAAGGCAAAAGGGCCAACAAGTGCTCAGCATCTGTGGGAACTCCTTCAAGACTGTTGGAAAACCATTTCAGGTGACTACCTCATTAAGCTCATCGAGAGAATGCCAAGAGTGTGCAAAGCAGTGATGCAAAGGGTGGTTATTTTCAAGAATCTAAAATATAAAACATGTTTCAGGTTATTTCACACTTTTTGTTTGCTACATAATTTCATATGTGTTCATTCATAGTGCCTTCAGTGAGAATCTACAATGTAAAGAGTCATGATAATAAGAAAAAACATTGAATGGGAAGGTGTGTCCAAACTTTTGACTGGTAGTGTATGTCAGAGTAAAAGTAGGAGGTGGGGTGTTTTTATATTCTGCAGCTAGAAGGTAGAGAGAAATTATGATCAGATTTGTACGTCATGCTTCACTGAAGGAATCTGTGTGTGGATACAATATATGGAAGTGGCTTAGGGTGCAGATATCATCGAAATCAGAAGTGAAAATATCGGATTGAATGTGACTGCCGTTTCGTGACTCAAACTGTATTCGCAGAGAGACTAGACATGCAAACAGATATGAAACGGCTGAAAGAAAAGATCAGACACACGATCCAACGTGTGAAAAAGATCCCATTGGACTGCCTGTCTAACTGAACAGACGTTTGACATTGCGGGCAGCTCGGCTCCCACATGCCTCTGCTGGAGTTTGCGCTGGTTAATTTTCCCACCTTCAACACATTTTAGTAACTCTGCATGTCACCCTTCCAGTGAGATGTGTATTCCCCTTTCTCTTCCTGTCAGTCGTCCCAGCTGAGATCCACTGATAAACGCCCCGCTTTACACCCCTAACTCAAAGGTATGCTTTCATCTTCAGCAAGCCCAACAACACCCAACAGATCAAAGTCTTCATCATAGCCTATGTACGTGTGTGTGTATTCATATATCTAGCTCTTTTTGTGGACCAGGTGTCGCATTGTTGTCATGAAAACATGACATTTGGTCGTTATGAGGACATTTTAAGGACGAGGCAAAATTGTATTTCTATAAATACCACTTCCATTTCGCCTAAAAGCAAAATAGGCAAACAATTGCTTTCGGTCACTGAGGTAAAAGTAAGGTTAGGAGTGGACTTCTGTATAGGTGTGTGTGTGCGTTTTGAGGCCACTGGAAGAATGCGAGGCTTTACAGCATGACTGCAGCACAATTACCATGCTGGACAGCTGACGCAACAGCAGCACTGAAAAGCCACTAACATAAAGAGCCAAGGTGAACCGTGCTCCAATCCGGTCCTGCGTATTCATGCGTTTCACTTGAAAGAAGCTAGTGTCCTTGATGTATGTTCTGCCTCTTTGCAGGACTCGCAAAGTACGCAAATTTATGAGGTCGTTCCTCTGAGGCGTGGCCTGACGCCACTGTTCTGTCGAAATCAATACGCCGATGCTCTCGTGTTACCTGCACGGCTGGCGAAGCTGCAGGCTCCTATGTAATGTGACTCCATGTAATGAGCCTCCATAATTATTATTCTCAAATGTAATCATGTTTAAATGTAGCAGTGATTGATGTTAACACTTAAATCAGGCCAATGCTTACCTGCTGCAGATAGTGTAAATCGATAAAGAATACCTTAATCTCTCTCTCTCTCTCTCTCTCTCTCTCTCTCTCTCTCGCTTTCTTCCTCCCTCTCTTTTCAAGTTCTGAGAGCTCTCCTTGCCTTCTGTCTCATACGAAAAGCAGCTGATTTTTTGGTATGTTTTGTGTGTGCTGTGAAGGCAGAGGCACATGCCAGGGATATCAAACAGCTTTGAAACAGTAGGGATTCTCACTGGTTGTCTGCCTGCAGGGTTGGTTGAGCTCCTAATGTCAAGTTGGCGGTGGATGGGCGTCCTGTTCCTCCGAGACAAATCTAAAAGCTCTGTCTAAAGAGGAGAGTCCAAGCAGAAGATTTGGATGGGGAAATGGATGTGTGTGTGCTTGTGCCATGTTTACCTGTGCGTTTGTTTGAGTGTAAGTGTGTGTGTATGTTTGTAGTTTGCCAACCATTTAGAGCACCATATGGCTCGGCAAATTTTTTAAAAAAGGGTTAGAAAGCTGACTTGGTGTAGAAAAAGCAAAATAATAAAGCATGCTGTTAAGAGTAATTCTGGACCCCACAAATGTATATATGTGTGTGTGTGTGAAAGAGAGATAGTGTGTGTGTGTGTTGTAAATGAAGGAAGGCATGCTACATCCCGTTAAAATGTGTGTGATTCGCTGTCAACTGCTCTTTGCTGTTTACGGAGGCTTACGTTTATGTAAAACAGGCTTCCCAAGTGAGCTTCTAAACTGATTTTTAGCTTTCGCTGAGCGCCGCAAATGAGGAAAAAAACATTCCCTCCATCGCATAGCGGCGAGCGGCGCGAGATGGGTGCCAATCAGTGGGCATAAACAGAGGCAATGACATCAGCATGCAGCATGCGTGACTGGAGCGAGAAGCCAAGCCGAATAGGAACTGGCAGGCTGTGGGGAGGTGCCTGTGATTTGTTTTCATGGGGAGCTGAGAGATTAGTGTCTGACGGAGCTGGTATTTTCCTCACCGTGGGACATATTTGCATATCTCCCCCGTCATCCGTCCCAGACTCTGCTCAATCTGACCTGCTGCTCCGGGGACCAAAACCAAGCCAGATCCCCCCCCTTTTCTTTCTCAGAAACGAAACCTGGCTCCCACAGAGCAAGGGAACCCGCCTCATAGTGCCGCTCCTCGGGGCAGCACGAACCGCCTGCAGCTCTTTAGCGTTGTGTCTTTGTTGTCAGCTCATTTCGATTGGAGTCTGTGTCGATCAACATCAGGGCCAATCCCTGCTACGGCACAAAGTGCTGCCACTCACGCCAGCCACGCCATGTGGGGAGCGTGTGGGGTAACTGTATGGGTGTATTTGTATTTGTTTGCACTGGGGGTGTGAGGTTTGAGAATACTGCTCTGTGCATGGCGATGAAGTATTTCTTAACGCCCCGACTCTGGCGTGCTGTTTTTGAGAGAAACTCTCCATCACTGTGCGATCCTTTCCTGATCTGAAATGCAGCAAAGTCACGCTGCTCGCCAAAAAGCACCTTATTCCCCTCTCCTCTGTGTCACCTCAGGGCTTGATTTACCCATATGAAGAGGAGTTGGCTTTGAGGATGCTCGAGGAGGAATTGCTGCTGTGTCACCTCCTGTTTAGGAGGAACAGTTTTCCAGGCCATTAATCTTTTTAATGCAGTTTCTGATGAAGAGTTTTTTTGGCTGTGGTTTTAGGGTTTATTGGGTTTAAGTGTGATCTTTAGCTTTAAATGGCAATATGTTAATGTTGCAATCGATAGTAAAGTGAAAGTGAATGATTATAACACCATAAACGCTATGCCATGTATATATTAGAGGTGTGAACCTTCACTGGTTTCACGATTCAATTCGATTATACGATATATCGATGCTTCCCTCAGTTTTTCTACATTACTTCACACTGGATGCAGATTGAGCAGCCATAGTTACCAATGGGATATTCTTTTTAACTAGAATTCTTATGCCGTAACCAGAAAATCACCAAGAAGTGTCAATATGATATAATCCACCGGGTTTCAATTGCTTCAGTCCCAGGGACCATCAGTCAGACTAAGAAGTTTCTATTAGATTTTGATATTTGCATTAAATTCAAAGATGGCCAAATCATCTTGAAATATATATATTTTTAAGAATTTAAATGAAATAAAATTTAAAAATGAGGTTTCCGGTTTGCATGTCACGGATCACCTGCAATGCTGGCATGGAGCACTAGGGGGCACCGGCCCACCGGTTGAGAACCCCCAATATAATATACAGAAGATTTATCTTAGCCTAGCCTACCCCTTTGCTGCGCCAACAACTACATAGCGCTAACAACTGTTTACACAAAGTTAATCAAAAGAACGCGACTTAGCTTTCCTTTAAGCAAAAAGGTTTTCTTCTCGTTGAGATGCCATACTTTATATGACGATGGTTTATGTACCAGGTAGGTGTAAATGTTGTGGAAGGAAAAGTCAGGTAGTGAGTCAGCAGATGCGATTTGATGGAAAACGGCTCACATCCAATAATAGCAATCTTTTCATTGTATCTCTTAAGTTCTCAGACATCAAAATAAGAAATATCAGGGTTCCCACAGGTCCTTGAAATCCTTGAAAGTTTGTGAAGGCCCTGGAAAGTTTTTGAAAACAGGCACAAAAAGACACCGTCCTTGAAAGTCCTTGAATATTTTTTGGGAATTGAAGTTTCATGGATGACGACCGCTGTTAACATGTTAATATTTTGCCATTACAAGTTTGCTTAAATCTATGCCTACACCGACTTTTAATTAGCGAAAGTTCGTTTGTTCTTCTGTACATTTTCGGCACTACATTCTTGTGTTTCCTGTATGTAGTTAACGTAACGTGTGCGTAGCCGCTTTAGGTGCAACCAGAGTTACGCTGAGTCAGAGTCATATTGTTTATTGATAACATATTCGGCGGTAGCAGTAGGTAAATGCCACCGCGTGTGGTCCTTTAATTTGAGGATACTGGTCCTGGAAAGTCCTTGAAAGGTCCTTGAATTTGATGTTAACTAAGGTGTGGGAACCCTGAAATATCCATAACATCGATAACTGAAGTGAACGCCTTACAGGTAACGTTAGCTTACAGGTAACCAACTGCCAATCTGGAGCGGATTCGGTTCTCACTTTCATTGGAAACAAGGGCAGTACTCGAGATGCCCGGTAATCAATACAGTTGGCGTCGGCTACAGTTTTGTGACGTGACTGCAAGGTATCAATAGGCCACTCTCTGGTGCGATCCTTAATATATCTCTGAAAGGCTTGGTGAACATATAGTTAAGCCCAAAATTATTCATACCCCTGGCAAATTCTGACTTAAAGTTATTTTTATTCAACCAAGAAGTTTTTTTCTGACTGGAAATGATACAGGCATCTCCCAAGAGAAAATGAGACAAGGTATAAGGAGTATCATTGTGGATTTTTTTTTTCTATTTTATTTACATTTGAACAAACAATGGCATGTCCAAAATTATTCATACCCTTCTCAATAATCAATGGAAAAGCCTGTATTGACTATTACAGCAGTCAAATGCTTCTTATAATTGCTGACAAGCTTTTTGCATGTCTCCACTGGTATTTTTGACCATTCATCTTTTGCAATGAGCTCCAAGTCTTTGAGATTAGAGGGCCTCCTTGCCATCACCCTAATCTTTAGCTCCCTCCACAGATTCTCTATTGGATTCAAGTCAGGACTCTGGCTGGGCCACTCCAAAACGTTGATATTTTTGTCAGCTAACCATTTCTTCACCACTTTTGCTGTGTGTTTTGTGTCATTGTCATGCTGAAATGTCCAGTGCTGGCCAAGGCCAAGTTTCTCTGCAGACTGCCTGATGTTGTTGAGAATCTTGATGTAGTCTTCTTTTTTCATGGTGCCATTTACTGTGATTAGGTTGCCTGGCCCATTGGCTGAAAAAAACCCCCCAAAACATTATGTTCCCACCACCATGCTTGACTGTGGGGATGGTGTTCTTGGGGTTGAATGCTTCTCCTTTTTTACACCAAATAAAGGCTACATCATTGTGGCCAAACAATTCAATTTTTGTTTCATCTGACCACAAAATAGAACACCAGAAGTCTTCTTCTTGGTCCAGATGAGATTTTGCAAAGGCCAAGCGTGCTTTTGTGTGCCTTATTTGGAGAAGTGCCGTACTCCTTGGTCTGCATCCGTGGAATCCAGCATTATGCAATGTCCGTTGGACTGTCTGCCGTGAGATGTTGGCACCAACATGGCCCAGATTCTTCAGGATGGCCTTGGTGGTGATCCTCAGATTCTTCTTTACCTCTTGCACCATCGGCTTGACAGAACAGGTGTCACTTTTGATTTCCTACCACGTCCTCTGAGATTTTCCACAGTGTGGAATGACTTTTATTTTTAAGTAATACTTTGTACAGTGCCCACTGGAACCTGAAGATATTGAGATTATGCCTTGTAGCCTTTTCCTGAGTTGCGTGCAGCCACAGGTCCTCACTGAGCTCTTTTGTTTTTGCCATGACTTGCCACAAGCCAACTGCAGAGAACTGCTCTTTTTCACCTGTTGAGTTGATTGAAATAACTGTTCCCAATTAATCAGACTAATTAGGATGTTTTCGAACACCGTGGACTGTTGGAAATGGTATAGAACCTTGAATTTTCCCAAAGACTGTGACAGTTTTCAGTGGGTATGAATAATTTCATAGTTTCATAATTCATAGTTAAACTTATTTTAATCTGTTCAATACTTTCAAACAAAAATCTTTATAAATAAACAACTTGCCTTTCCATTGTGAAGCTGTTTTTTTTCTAGTGCTACCCCTTCTGAGCAAATCAAAGCAAATATTCTCAGTCTCACACTACCTTCTGAGTGTCTCTGAAATTATATAAACAACACAGTCAGATACAAATTTATTCTATTGTGTCTATTGTGTTGGTATGCTAGACATGATGGTGAAGGCTGTTGGGTCTCTTTCCTTCATGTGAGTGGGAGAGTTTCCGAGTCTCTCCGGCTTACCAGCTATATTAGGCCCATTTCCAGTTCACACTCCCCCAGTGGGACAGAGCACGAAGTCATCTCTGTTCCCAGGAGTTGTGGGGAAACGGCACTTTCTCCAGCAGTGCCTAATCTCCTACTGATCCATCTCCATTCCCTGTGGACCAGAATCCCTAAAGCTACACCCTGGACAGCATGCTGAAGAGCTGCTCCCTCTTTAATCACCACACTCCTGCATCTGCAGTGTACAGATGCAATGTTTCACTTACTGGCCACATTATTACTGTCTGTGACCTGGTGCCTAAACGTACTCACCACTTCATTTATTAAAGCTTCTTTATGGATCTTAAACCTTCTTTAGGAGTGCAAGAACGTCTACCCATCTCTTTTTATGGACAGACTTTCAAGACATTCTGTATTCACCACTGGTCAGCTTTTCAACACACAACAGTTCTGAATTGCTACTTGTAACCAGCACAGATGCACACATGTCTAGGTTTGCAGAACATAACTAAATAAATGCGAGATGTACAACTCATTTTGACTACACAAAATTACAACAGATACTTGCTCTAGTTAATATACCTCATGCTCTAAGAACAAAACTAAAGAGATACTGTTTTATTAATAGAGTGGATATAGACGTTTTCATATTGAAACTGTCACTGACCTCATGCACATTCAGTGTAAAAGCCAATTCCAACACCATAGATGTAGGTTGAATACCACATCCTAATTGTCTCTCTTTCTACTTCTACTTCTAGTTTAAAGTTTATATTTTAATTCTCCATTTCTAGTTTAAAGTGTACAGTACTGTGCAAAAGTTTTAGGCAGGTGTGAAAAAATGCAGTAAACAAAGAATGTTTTCAAAAACGGAAGTGTTAATCATTTATTTTCATCAATCAACAAAATGCAGTGAATGAACAAAAGAGAAATCTAAATCAAATCAATATTTGGTGTGGCCATAATCCTACAAAATCCCTGACTTTGTGCAACTGTACCTATAAGAATTGATGCTGGTTTGAAGGCAAAAGGTAGTAACACCAAATACTGATTTGATTTAGATTTTTCTTTTGTTTGCTCACATTGCATTTTGTAAATTGATAAAAATAAGCAATCATTATTTATATTTCTGAAAGCATTCTATGTTTATAGCATTTCTTCACACCTACCTAAAACTTTTGCACAGTACTGTATAAATATATTCTATTTATATATTGTTTATTCCACGTGCCCTATTTGTTCTTTGTTCCCTGTTCTTTGTTGTTTGCTCTGTGAAACGTGGAGCCACGTCGTCGCGTCTCTCTGTATACCTGGACAGTATATAGCAGAGATGACAAAGTTTACTTTGACTTTGACTTAAACAATGAGGAAGAAAATGACTCTTAGAGTGCAGGTTAACATATAATTATGATTATACGAAATGTCATGTCAATTTGCGGATTTGCTTAAAGCAACCAAAATTGTATGATCAATATCAATGAGGGGTCTCTCTCTCTCTCTCTGCAAGTGTATGTAGTAGGGTGGTTCAGAAGTGGCCTCCCGACCTTTCATAATCTCTCTAAGTGTTTTTCATCCTGGTCTCATAACATTGCCAGTTCTGCTGTAGCACCACCTCTGGCTTTTAAGTCCAGAACGCAGGATTTTCCTCTTTATCCTCTTTGCCTCTCATGCTGATATCGCAGTGGTGTCAGACAACTGCTTCGTTGCCTCTTTCCATGGCCTAATCCGGCAGGGACAGTGCTAACAGACTTACCTGAAGCGGCTCTGCAGAGTGACGCCATCCTCTCTCCGACCGCGTGTTCTCTGCATTGGGTCCGGGCCGGAAAGTGAGACGTCACTGAGAAGAGATGCGACTGGTAACTGACACGGGCAGCCGTTCTGGGAATATTACACACTTTAGCAACGTATGTCACCGATGGAGGGTTTGAAGTTTGAAAGGCCTTGTGTGATGTATCTACACCCCAACTCTTTCTCTCTTCCCCTCTCTCTCTCTCTCACTCGCTCTTTCTCACTTTTGCTCTCTTTTTCTCCTCTGCTCGCTATCAGTTCCCCCTCGGGGGAGCAGGAGACACCATGAAATGCTTGATCTCCTGCCACTCTTTCAAGTCCAGAGCGCCTTCACAGCCGAGGCTCCACACTAGCATGACAAGTCGGACAGGCTTGCTATGTAGGAATGCATTTTGCTGATGGTCCATTTGAGTATGAGAGAGGGAGAGTGTGGGAGAAAGAGAGAGAGAGAGAGAGGCATAAAGCGGGATATGTGAGTGATGCTCAGACCCCTGACTCTGCTCCCTCCTGCTGTGTGGGGTCAGGAGCCAATGTGTGTCCCACTCTGTCCTCTCTGCAGGTTGTATTTTAAAGCAGGCCACTTATGTGTGTGTGAGAGAGAGTGTGTATGCGTGTGAGCTGTTTCTCCAGCAGGGCCAGACAGACGGTGCAGTCAGAGAGAGATGCAAAGAACCTTTGCTATATGCGCCGGTGGTTCTGCCCCAGGGGAATTTGTGTGTGTGTGTGAAGCGGGAGTGACAGCGAGCAGACTGGGAGGCCACGGCCCAGCAGGTAAAGCGGTAGGCAGGGTGGGGCTACTGCAGGGATGCCAGGTGCCCGTGTGTTCGGGCGCTGTGGGAGCCAAGGCTCACTGCGCTGTTACGGATCACTGCTCAATGTCTCACAATCCTGCCATCACTTCCTCCATCTCTGCTTATCGCCCGCCTCCTAAAATTCACCCAAATGCTTGTGCTGCTGCACCTGATTTTTTTCAAACTCCAAACTTGAAACTTGGACGGTGGCCGAATTACAATGTCTCCCTCTTTTAAAGTGTTGGACCGCAATTCCCTGTCTCCGTAAAGTGATTGCAGAAGTGCTCGTGCACTGGTAATGGAGGGGTGAATGTGCAATTTGAAGTAAAAAACACATAGATGCTGTAACGGAGCTCAGTGGTGAGGAAACAGTGTGAGTCCTTGGTCCTCCTCCCGGCTTCCCATCTTTCCCCTTAATGCAGTCCGAGCAGAGGAAGCCACCATTCATCTTTTCTATGCTTAATTTCACAGCTTAAACGCTGCAGAGGCACTTCTCACACTTCAAGAAAGTGGAGTAATTACACCCTTCATTTAAAGTCCTTTATCAGCCCCTAATTGCCCTCACTCTGCCAAACAAACAGGCTTCTAGTACTCTGCCTCTCCACTGCAGCTGTGTGATACCATACAGCACTTGGGGCCCGTCAGTTATGTTCCTGGGCCAATTTTTCCAGCACTTTTGTTGTTTTTTTTTGGCTTTTTAAGCCCTGTAGTCTTTGGGAAACGGAGTAAGGGGAAGCACATTTTTCCACTGACAGATTAATTGACGGTATATAATTCTTTCCACCAACCGTGGCAGAGCTGTGAGGAAAAAAAATCCATTAGTGGATTTTTATGAACCCTGAGATCATTATCACCGGGTGTGCAAGTGATATGTAAGATAAGATATTGGAAGCTAATCCAGTGTGTAATACAAGCGATCTGTAGCAGTTACTTTCTTCAAGCTTGAAGTAAAAAAAATACAAAACAACTGTATAATGGATTTTGGGATTAATGCATTTTCTACATCTCTGGTCTATGGGTGTTAGAATTGTGCTTTATTTTTAGTTATACATAAGCTTATTTGATTAATCAGAAAATAGCATAACACTCCATAAATTCTCATACTGAAAGAAATAAAATGATTCACACTTCACTTTCACTGGAGCACTACACTTGTTCTAAAAGGCTCGTTAGTTAAGCGGTGCAAATGATTTTAGGGCACAAGATAATTGGGGTCTCTGATTGGAGCTAATTAATATTACTGCTTGATGCTTGTGTGTTTTTAGAGACAGCACAAAAGGCAGTTCTTGATTGAACAGAGGTTATAACGTTCATAGTAAAAGTAGATTTTAATCAATGAAGACCTGCAAGAAGCAAAGTCAGACCAATACAAGGACCACAGACATGCTAATAGCATAAAGTAAAAAGGTGAAATATTTTTTGTCATTGCGAACACACCACAGCACAGCACACAGTGCACCCCAACGAAATGTGACCTCTGCGTTTGACCCATCCGTTAAAGACCAGAGGGCAGCTAAGAAGGGCAGCGCCCAGGGAGTAGTACTTGAGGACGGTACCTTGCTCATGAGTACCTCAGCGATACCTTTACCAGTCCATGGATTCGAAGCGGCAACCTTCTGACGGGGCGAACGCCCTAGTCATTATACCACCAACTACCCAAATAAGGGATAAGAGGGTGGCGGTGAACCTGAAGGACTTCAGATATACAGCTGATTGCAAAACCTGAATGGCCAGATCAGGTCTTCAGATACGTAGGTGGCAAACAGTGGGTGGCAGACTTAGCAATGTTTGAGATTTAAGAAAAAGTTTCAAGTTTTCCTGCAATATAAATGAGTCGGGTGATAATGAATGTCTTTGTATTTTGGGATTTAATTGCTTTCCACTCAGTATTGCTGAGAGGCAATTTAAATCTCTCTATTTGTTAGCAATAAGATTTCTGTCAGTTACTTCCACGGTCCAGTTGTGCCACACATGCAATTATTCCTCTACTGTAATCTGACACATAATAGAATTCAATGAAATTGATCACAGAAGGCTACTGAAGCTTCTCACCTGCTATTTCACTACAAAAAGCAGCTGTGTTTGCACACCAATTTGATCTTGATGCAAAACACTAACCAAATAATGCTTTCTTCATTAGAATTCAGGGACTTGCTCTGGCCAGCACTTAACCTTAATTAGGCATGACAGTTAAATCGGGCTATTCCCTATGCTGTAGTGGAAACTAAACCAGCAGAAGACAGTGTAACCATGTTGTATGTTCTTGTTCACAAACATCTAACCATGTTGTTATTTTTTTGCCTCTCAGATCACGGCACGGTTTAAACTCCATGACAAGTGGAAAGCTGCACTCTAGCAAGGACTCGTTCCGTGCAGATAGAGGATTACCACCATCTGATGGCTGAGAAAACGCCTGGCCCCATCAAAACTGTTTTCACTTTCTTTTTTCACGTTCCGCATCATAACAGCTGGAAGGCAAACATCTTCCATAAGCCTTCGTCAGGGTCACTGTGAAGAAACAACATCAGAATTTCTATCCGTTTCAGGCGCTTCACTCGCCAAGAATCAGAGAGAACGAACGACAGAGAGAGAGAGAGGGGGAGATCCGCTCTGCAATTTCAACTTGGTCATGCCTCATAACCAGATTTCATGACTTTAATGAGCTCATTACGGCGAGTTGGCCTCCCGCGAGACAGAGCATAGCGTCACTTCCAGCTTTTTCAGACAGACAGCAGGGCCACTACGCTAAACTAAACAGACACACGTCCTAAAACGGGCTACTGATGCTCAAATCTTCCAAGGGGATTCAGCCTGATGAAAACAAACAAAATACTACAGAATTTATTTTTAGATACATTTGATTTAATTTATCAAAATAATAAGCTAGCCCTAGATGGAGGCTGGGTGGATGGATGGATGGATGGATGGACGGAAAGATAGATAGATAGATAGATAGATAGATAGATAGATAGATAGATCTAAATCTAAGATTATCTAATGATCTCGACCATTTACCTATATTCTGTAACTGATCAAAAAACTGCTCAAGGTCATCAATATCACCATGGATGCAAAGAAAGAAAAAACCCTATGTCAAGAATCATCCTTGTCTTCCTGAACAAACGATCCTAGGGAAATCAAATGCCGCTCTGACTAGACTCCACGAGAATTAGCAACTGTAATGTAATTGATCTGAATGGATTTAGATTTCCTGGCTAAGTGCTTCATTAAATCATGTAGCTTTTGAACTCACTCATTTTGCAGTGCTGCAATATTTCTCATCAGTGAGTCAGATTCAAGAGAATGGAAGATGCACGCTGCATGTATCAGATGTAATTACTCAGACTTAGTCTTCCATTCAGAAGTTCCCTCTAATCTCCTGATTTGAACATTAGCTATTCACATGAGCCAGTGGATGGCATTTTGGGAAGGGCGGCTAACAACTTTAGAGTTCTCTGGCGCAAAAGTTTCTTCCGCCGGAATCTACTTTCCGCTTCGTAAACTCTTTGATCTTTGTTCATGTGAGTGATATTTCACACACTCCCAAATTTCCCCGAACACATCAACCACCTGGCCAAACGTAATAACCGAGATATATACCAATCCTAATCTTTCATATCCTTCCTGCTGTGAATTTGCCCCATTTCAGCTGTTACTTTAGGGTGTAAAGCAAACATAAATGGATGAAGTATTTGTAATGTCCACTTTACTGTAACTAAATTAATAACATTGCTTGATGATAATCATCACAAAAGCACCTTCAGGGCAATGGACTCATCAGAGTATACCCAGTTGGACAGTTTTGGCACACAGCGTCTGCTCTGTCCTCTCTGTCCCATCACTGGGCAACTCGACTTTGACCTTGCTGCCACTGTCTCTCGGGTTAATGTGTGTGGGAAGAGAGTGTAGACGGACTCTCTCATGAGTCCATGCGGCCAAAAAGATTTGAATCCCAGGGCAGACTTGACCAACAAGAGCAACCAACAAGGTGAACCTGGAGTGCTGAGTGTAATGAACTGGTTAAGAGAGCTATACATACAATATTTTAACCCCTTGTAGATGCCAAATCTTTAAAAAATCATTTTACTCTTAATGTCTTAGCAACAACCATCAAAGGGGCAGTTGACAGCATAACGGTTTAGGGAGTTTGCTCGATGTTCGGAAGGTGGCCGGTTCGAATCCTGGACTGGTAAAGGTACCAGTAAGGTACTCATGAGCAAGGTACTGTCCCCAAGCACTGCTCCCCGTCAGCTGCCCACTGCTCCTTCACAGATGGGTCAAATGCAGAGGTCACATTTCATTGTGCTGTGTTCACAATGACAAATAATCGCTCACTTTCAAAGCAAATAACTTCCATGTGACAACCAGTGTTGGGAGTATGTTAAATGAAAACTGCCCCATCATAACATCATAAAGTTCAGTGTTTGTTATCAGAACAACACACACACACTTTCCAAAATATGTATCGGTCATGCTTATGCATCTTACTCATGCCAGCTACACACCCTTGTGTTGGTGGGGGAGTTAATGGACTAATCCGGTCAGTGATTTTTTGCTGTGAGTGATTATGAACACTCATATCTGCCCCAGACTGAGCGCTGTGGTGGCTGAGCTGGTGTTCTGGGCTGGAAGCTAATGACCCGTTAGAGCCGCTCTTCCCCCTGACTGCTCCCGCTGCCCGGGTGGAAGGAGACAGCCAGTCATGGGTAGAGCACTGATGCAGGAGAGGGAGCTGTAAAAAACAACACAACGATCATTTCACCCTCGCTTTTCTTCCTTCCTAAATCCTCTTTCAACTTCCTACTGTGCAAATCTCTCACTCTCTTCCTCTCTCTCACTCTCTGCTCAATTCTTTTAACGTCTACGTTTTTTGTTCATGACACAGCCTCATCGCTCTCTCTCTTTATCTCACTCAAAATTGAGGCCCATCACAGGTCTACCATTCAGACCTTGATAACCCATCAGGTCTTGTTTTGGAGGTTTTTTTTAATATAGTTTATATAGTTTTTCTGTATAAATCATTCGAATACTTCCATGGCTGTGCTCTAACAGCTTTGGGTGGAAGTGATGATGACACTGAGGATTGTCTCAGAAGAAAGCAGACAGATCTGTAGTCCTTCTGCATTAATTGGTGCAAACGTGCTACTCTGCTATTCTTATTTTGCAGTGAAAAGACAAACTTAGAAAATATGTGGTTCCTGGGAACCGCTTGTTATATTTATACTGATGAGAATCAGAATGGTTGACAATAGTCAAAAAACACAGCAATTCATTTAACTAATACATTTTGAATTCATCATCAGTTTGTCACAACACGTCAAATATTTCTTCAAGCAAAGCCGTACTGAACCGTGCGTTTAGGGGTAAGATTGTAGTGAGAGTTTTACGCTGTTCATTATTTCTCATTTGCCACCATTCTTCAATTAGTGGTAGTCAACTGCTCATTAAAAATGACTTAATTATTAATTATTGTTAATAATTGTTAGTTATTAAATTCTCCTGATGAATTCATGATGACAGCATGGCGGATGACTCAGGAAGGGAGATAGAATGCAGGTGTGAGATTTCCAAGAAAGCGTTTGTTAAAAAATAGACAAACCAATCCATATCCAAGGACACAACACATATAACAAAAACAACAGACATAAGACAAAGCAGAATGGGGGAAGTAAATATACAAACAAACACAGGTGCTGGACATAGATGAACCTTAACGAAGACAAGAATTAGGGTCATTTCGGCCTCCGGTGACTGAGCATTAAAGCATTTGCTTTTAGTTATTTTTCTTTTCATTATTTTTTTCAGATTAGTGGGTGTCAAATGCAAAATTCAAAATTGATTAGTTAAATTAACAATGTGCTTTCAGTTTTAGCTAACAGTTCCAATGAACATGCATGAACACTGGGTGCATTGTTAAAAGTCACTGCTATCACTGTAGGTGTTAATTACCTTACTGCAGTCAAACGAGACACTCTCACACACTCTCTTTTTATTTCTCTCTGTCTCTGCATTTACAGTCCCTTGAAAAAGTATTCATACCCCTTGAACTTTTACACATTTTGACACCTTACAACCACAAACTGAAATGTTTTTCATGGAGATTTTCTGTGATAGACCAACATGAAGTAGCACATAATTGTGGTACGAAAATGATACATGGTTTTCAAAATTTTAAGCAAATAAAAATCTAAAAAGCGTGGCTGTATTCAGCCCCCCTGCATCAATACTTTGTAGAGCCACCTTTTGCTGCAATGACAGCTGCAAGTCTTTTGGGGTATGTCTCTACCAGCTTTGCACATGTAGAGACTGAAATTTTTGCCCATTCTTCATGGTAAAGTAGCTCAAGCTCAGCCAGATTGAATGGAGAGCGTCTGTGAACAGCAATTTTCAAGTCTTGCCACAGACGCTCAATGGGATTTAGGTCTGGACTTTGACTGGGCCATTCTAACACACAAATATTCTTTGATCTAAACCATTCCATTGTAGTTCTTGCTGTATATTTAGGGTCGTTGTCTTGCTGGAAGGTGAATCTCCTTCCCAGTCTCAAGTCCTCTGCAGCCTCCAACAGGTTTTCTTCCAGGATTGCCCTGTATTTAGCTCCATCCATCTTCCCATCAACTCTGACCAGCTTCCCTGTCCCTGCTGAAGAAAAGCATCCCCACAGCATGATGCTGCCACCACCATGTTTCACAGTGGGGATAGTGTGCTTGCCACTCTTCCATATAGGCCAGATTTGTGGAGTACACGACTTACAGTTGTCCTGTGGACAGATTCTCCCACCTGAGCTGTGGATTTCTGCAGCTCCTCCAGAATGACCAAGAGCCTCTTGGAAGCTTCTCTGATCAGTGGTCTCCTTGCTCGGTTTGTCAGTTTACGTGGACGGCCACGTCTTGGTAGGTTTGCAGTTGTAGCATACTTTTTCCATTTTTGGATGATGGATTGATGATGGATGTTCAAAGCTTGGTATATTTTTTTATAACCTAATCCTGCTTTAAACTTATCGACAACTTTATCCCTGACCTGTCTGGTGAGTTCCTTGGTCTTCATGATGCTGTTTGTTCACTACTGTTCTCTAACAAAACACTGAGGCCTTCACAGAACAGGTGTATTTATAATGAGAGTAAATTACACACAGGTGAACTCTGTTATCTAATTAGGTGACTTCTGAAGGCAATTGATTGTTGGATTTTATTTAGGGGTATCAGAGTACAGGGGGCTGAATACAAATGCACGCCACACTTTTCAGATTTTTATTTGCTTAAAATTTTGAAAACCATGTATCATTTTCATACCACTTCATAATTGTGTGCTACTTTGTGTTGATCTATCACAGAAAATCTCCATGAAAAACATTTAAGTTTGTGGTTGTAAGGTGTCAAAATGTGTAAAAGTTCAAGGGGTATGAATACTTTTTCAAGGCACTGTAATTGTTCCTACAGAAAGAATAAGCCTATAGACTGCATTTCGACTTCTAGAGCCCGAGGTACAAAATCACAGACCATTATCAACCACATTTCTCTGCACAACATTTTGCAACCCTTTTTTTATTCCTTAAATTACTAACGTAAAAGAGTTACTTACCAGCCCACATAACCACGTGTCACCTGCAAGGTGTGTGTTTTTACAATAATAAGGCCGCCGTGGAGAGCTTCCATTAGGCCTAAGCGTTTACCGTAAAGCCGTCAGCCCAGCCGTGTTTTATGGATCTCTAAATATGGCTGCCCAATTCCCTCTCTAACAGCCCAATGAGGCTGTAATCACCACCTCCGTGTTCTGCACTTATGACACCGACGCTGGCACACTTTACTGTCTGCCTTGGTGCCTCGCTGCTTCATTTGCCACATCATAAAGCACGCTGCCTGCTCCAGGCCCATGGCGCTGCGGATAACACCTGAGGCAAAAGTACAGAGGCGTGATGGCTTTTTGGGATTGTAGAGGATGTTGCCATCCCAATCACACATGTGGTAATGAGGCCTGGAAGAGTCAGAGTCATGGGTGTAATGACACTAATATTACACCATGTGATGCATACTGTGCTCTCTGGACTACAATACAACGGGGCAGTAGGTAGTGTAACGGTTAGGGAGTTCGCCAAGTGATCAGGTCGCTGGTTCGAATTCCAGACTGGTAAAGTTACCACTGAGGTACTCATGAGCAAGGTACCGTCCCCAAGCACTGCTCCCCGGGCGCTGCCCATGTTAGCTGCCCACTGCTCCTTCACGGATGGGTCAGGTGCAGAGGTCACATTTCGTTGTGGTGCACTGTGTGCTGTGCTGTGGTGTGTTCACAATGACAAAAAATCACACACTTACAATTCACTTTCAATAGCAAGAAATTAGTTTCCCATCTTTGACTATTGTTTTACTTTTTAATGCCTGAAATTTTAATCCTCAGATTTTAAACAGTGCACACTAGCTTCTGATCTGATTCAGGCAGAAAATATAAATAGCTGTCTACTAAAGTGGACATGAGGCATGAAATGTTTAGCCGTGAAAAATCTAATCTGAGTGCCTTTTTTTTTTACATTTAGGCTTAATTTCTATTAGATCCAAATATGGATATATTGAGAACTTCACAAAGAGCAAGTTAATATCATGGCTGCTGGTGGTGGTGGAGTCACTGAAAACATTTGTTAAAAGCCATAATACCAAGGTTTGAATTTGTGGGAGAGCATTGAAATCCACCATTGGACCCCTGAGCAAAGCACTTAATGCCAAGTTGCTCCAGTGAGAGTGTCCCTATAATTAGAAAATGTTAATTATTCTGGATAAGAGTGTCGGCTAAATGCTTTAAAAGTAAACATAAATGAATTACAGTGCAGATTAGAATATCGCATTTTTGTGCAAGAGATTTTGTTTCGTACATAGTTTTGGTCCCAACATAATATTTAATACTTAAAATGGGGCCCAGAATATAAGCATAGCCTGTTTTCTTTGTAGATGGGAGCCACGCTGTCACTGCAAGAACCCATGCTCCACTCCAGCCTGAACATGGATGAGACAGGTCTGACCCACCTAAGGGCTTTTCTATCCGTGTGCCAAAACAGTGTGCAGATCAGTCAGTCAGGAACGCCTGTCATCAGCCATCACCATCACAAGTGTCTTCAATCAGGCCCGGCCTGGGAGCGCTACACTCCACTCAACCCGCTCCCCACTGCCTCGCCATGCTCCGCGGCGCCGCTTATTTATGCGGAAACTGATTTGTGTAAAGTCGCGAAGGCAGAGGGACGCGTGTTCCCCGTTTACAGCGTCATCCTCAAACAAGACCCTATCATCAGCACGATGGCAGGGTTAAGTGTGAGGGAAGCGGGAGGGGGTTTAATTGGGTATAGGTGTGAAGTGTGATTGAGATATTGTCTGAAGAGAAGCAGGAGAAACCACTTAAGGGATTCTGTATCTCAAATGGCTTCCTATTCCCTTTGTAGAGCCCAGTGTAATATTAGCAATATGAGTCTGCATCAGAAATTCAGGATTCAAGTTCTTTTATTTGCCACAAATCATTACACAAGTACAACATGCAGTGAAACGTAAATATGAATGCATTGCAAACGGAAATCTTTTTTCACATAAGGTGTAAAGGTCATTGTTTTTAAATGATTATTAAGCACTGCATTGGTAGGAAGAAGACATTAGAAGACTCGGCAGGAGTGCGAAGTGATTATGGGACCATGAAAATTACAGCAATTACACAAACTAACAGTAGTTAAGAACATCAACGATAAGAATCTTTGAACACAGAAATAGTGATGATTATTAGATAAGAGGAAGTTTTGTCCTTGATTAACAGTTGTTATGTATATATATAGACGGCGTTCTATTTATTTAGATACGGGCCGATTATGTTGAAAAACATCACAAAAATATCAACTTACCACAGCACAGCACATAGTGCACCTCAACAAAATGTGACCTCTGCATTTGATCCATCCATGAAGGAACAATCAGCAGTGCTTGGGAATGGTACCTTGCTCATGAGTACCTCAGTGGTACTTCACCTGTCCGGGACTTGAACCGGCAACCATCCGATCACAGGGTCAACCCCCTAATCTCTACCAACTGCTCCAAATCATGTCGATATAGATATATATAAAATTGTCCATCGAACAGATAAAAGAAAAAAACACAAAGGTTTTGAGGCTATTTAGATTTCTATGTACTTAAGTTAGGGTGGCACAGTGGTTAGCGCTGCCGCCTCACAGTGAGAAGGTCCTGGGTTCGAGCCCCGGATCGGCCTTTCTGTGTGGAGTTTGCATGCTCTGCCCGTGTTCGCGTGGGTTTCCTTCAGGTGCTGTGGTCCAAAAGCATTCCTCCCACAGTGCAAATGCATGCTATATAGGTTAATTGGCAACCCTAAATTTGGCGACCGTAAGGTGTGAGTGTGTAAGTGTGTGTGCCCTGCGGTGAATGAATAACATTACTTGAGTATTATGGGAGCTGGGAAAGGTCCATTCTTGTGTAGAAATGGGTTAAAACTATGTGCTACTACATTCCAGCATTACGCTGTTTATGTATACCAGTGGAAATGGGATGTGAAATGTTATTACATATGCACATGATTTATGAAATTCAGTGTTTTATGTTTATTAATCATTTAACAATGTATTGGAGCAATGAGTTTTACAAGACTATTGAAAGAATGTCGAGATGAGGCTGTTCAGATTTGAGAGGGAAGTTTATTTCACAGCTGATAAGTAAGCACATTACCAACAACATTTCAGCATTGAGAAACACACTATTAAGATAAGAAGAGCATTGTGCATTTTTATTGCCTTGAACTGTAAGTCACTCTGGATCAAAGAGAACACTAAATGGCATAAATATAAAAGTAATTTAATGCTAACTTTTAACCAGCTTGAGGGGAGTGGACAAGCATGGTGTAGCAGGTTGTTTAAAATATGCTTTTTAAATAAGATTTTTAATAATGTTTTCCCTTTAGAATACTTCCTGCTCCTGTTTTTGATTACACTCTGTGCTTTTGTTCTCCAAATCATTTGGAATGATTGGAGAACAAAAGCACCGAATGTAATCAAAAACAGGAACAAGGCATACTCTGAAGGGAATCATTTCTAATGATTTACAACACAAAGCAAATTCATGCTCCAGAAACCCAAACACCAATTTTTAAAAACCTCATGAGGATTAATGTCAGACACACTTGTAAAAATGGTTGAGTGTGATAATGAGGGTTATTGTGTTAAATTAGAACCTAGCTCTCTGGCACTGCAGCACTGCTTCAGCCAGACCCAGCTGTAGTGAACTGTAGTGCTTAAACCGACAGACATGGTGTCAGTTTGCCGGGCGTCTGGGTGGCCATGCGTTGCCATTGCAGATTATAGGCCTGTGTTTTCAGCTGAGGCAGTGAGGTTTGGTTCAGTGGAGTCGGGATCCCATAACACGAGCTCCATTAATCAGGGCTCACACCCAGCGGAGCACGGCACCGACATTGTTAGGGTGTGTACCACCTTATGGCGCGCCAGCTGTGGGCGGATGAACCCAACTACCATATTAATCAGAGCACACATGCATGCAGAGACCCCCTTGTAGCTTCCGTACTTCACCTTTACTCACTCATATGAATATAAACTGTGGTTAAGTCATTGTATGTGCAAAGAAGACATAAAACAGTCCCAGCAGAGTTGGGAAACCTGTTTTTCTTTCCAGAATACTGCATACGCTTAGCGGTTAGGAAGCGCCGCGTCTTTGATGTACTCGAGACTGATCATATAGCGGGAAATAAGCGCTGTACCAATTCTCCGGTGTGACGAGGAGCCCAGTTTGGGGAATCAAGCGTAATGGATTATTTCAACATCAGATGAGAGTCTTTCCATGCTGCAAGGAGAGACGCATGAAAGTGGAAGAAGTCCGAGCGAGGACCCGGCGTCAGCGGCCTGAACGGCATGTGGAACAGGCATGATCGATTTAAGAAGCCCGTCCTGTTAGTAAAGCATGGATTTGAGAGACCAGGCCCATAATCTTTATGAAACGCTTCCGATGGTATTTGAACCAGTCCATTGCCTGCGGGACACATTATGAATACTACAATGCATTTATCATATTTCTCCCTGGCAGCTTCAGGCCATTTCTGTTGCATCATGGCTTTTATGACCATCTGTTACAAAATGAAAATTTTAATTAAAACTTACATTCTGTTGCTCTTGAGTGCCAGGATTTGGAGGCTAGAATTTGAAACTTTCCTTTTCAATCTATAGGTGATGCTGAGCCAAGGCTGAACTAATCAATAAACATCAAATACTTACTGATGTCAAAAGTCTTTTTCTTAGCTTCACATGAAGTATAAATAACACTCACTTAGCCTGTAGAATGCAGACAGCAAGCAAATGAGAGCAAATGAAGATATAGATATAGAACCCATAGCATTAAAATGGAGCCCACAGCTGCTCAGTAGAGATAGGCACAGTCATGCCAATTTCACAAAGTCTTTTTCACATTGCTGATACCAATTGAGACAAAAACAGCTTGCGCAATAGAAGAGAAATGTCTTATCTTACTCACACACGCACTTGTCATCTTCTGCTGAGATGCGAAGAAAGTAATGCAGGATATTTAGTGTATTTGAATGGAATAAGCCGCTATGGATTCAGCCTTTGGTATGTTACTTTCTGCCTTAGAGTAGACAAACCCTCTACCAATTCTGACAAGACAACAGCAGCGGTGACCAGTCAATTGCCACACACAAACATTTACCAAGTTATATTTACAGAGTTATCTCCAAGTTAGAGCCTAGTGACCTAGAATCTCCCATATGACAATTCACAGTGAAGTGCTCCAAGTCTTCCGAGAGTCTGACAGTGTGAAAAATCCATCTCCCCCCTCATCCAGCATGGCAGGACGAGATGGATTTCAGGTTTTCAGGGCTTTTTGAAACTTGTCCCGGGTGTGGGTTTAGTAGAGAGTGGCATTTGCGAGAGTGCTGTCATTTATGTAAATGTGTCATGTGAGAATACAGTTTCATTACCACTGCCATATGAACATTTCTGCACTACAGCTCAGACCGTCGCTTCTAAAACTGTTGTTCCTCCCGAGGTTAGTCAGAGCGATCTCAGCGTTCTGTCTCATTGAGTTTATAGATTAAAATGCCAACGATTTTAGAGATTTTGATCATGGGGTGAGTGTGGATCGGTGGTAATTACAATGGATGGGGGCATGTTGTTATTACTTTTGCAGCCGCTCTGGCTTTAAGTGTGTACGTGTTGTTGAAAGTGTAGCAGTAAAGTCATGCGAAGGTCCTCTTCTGGCTTGCTGACTAAAAGGGCAATGGCAACAAGAAGCTTGAGATAAATGTAATTAAAGAGGGTGTTGAGGAGCTCAAGAATTATACACCAGCTCACAGCAGTCTTCTCACAGCAGGAAACAGTTGCCATTTCAAGATACTCAATCTCAATCTTTTTTTTTTTCAGTTCCATCCTCAACCTCTCTGGCTCTCTGACACACACACACACACACACACACACAAACACACACACACTCACAGGCACCCACACAGACAAAAAGCTTTAAGTAAAAACATTCCCTGCAGTGATCACAGTAATAACAGTTCATGACCAAGACCATGAGGCTGTTTTACTCTTTTAGAAGTAGGCAGCTAAAAAGGGAAGGATTGGCTTAATGCATGTAGTGGATAGTTTGGGTTTTTTGTGCTGCTTTTATCACTCCTGTGTCATGGTTTTTCATGACTCTCATTCCACTGATTGGGTCTACTTTAGGCAGAATATTGAAATAGCAGGTCTGTGCATCTACATTGGGCAGGCATCCTTCAAGAGGGCAGCGGAGAAAGCAAGTCAAGGACTAAATCCTATTATACAAATGTAGCTCTTCCTAGAATCTCTAATAACAAACAACTGGCATGATTGGGATGGATAATGGCTTCTTTCTTTTACTTTATGGACTCAGACAAACGCTACTGACATGAATATTATCAGCCAACATTGATGTGTGTATATATAAAACATGATCATAAAACATAAAAACATGATCTCATAAAAGCTCTGTTAAGCTCTGTTAGGCCTAGTCCACACGGATGTCAGAATCGGGCGTTTTTCTGGCGTTCACGGCGTCAGGTGAGCGCAGACTGAACGCCCACCGTTTTTCTGCTCATTGGAGTGCATCAGAGCATCCACACGGGAGTTCGTGACCTGCGTTCGGTCGGCTGCACGTTCGGATGGCCTCAAATAAACGCTGCATGCAACGTTTTCTGGCACAAATTTCTGACGATATCAAGACGAACACAAAGAAAATGTTGCTATTGCGTTTACATACCGCTCAGTTGATGTTCTGGAGGACCGAATATACCCCACGATTCTTTAAGTTAGTTTAATATTCCTATTTTGTGCTTCAGTGGGTGAGGTAACACCAACAATGCAGCACAAAGACTGTCCTTCAGGTGCCACAAGACTTGGTTTTTAATACTAATTACTTTATATGCATGTACAAGTAAAAAAATTTTTTTTAATGTACAATTCCATGTGATGGCATTACACCAAACCAACTGTGCGGCACAGAGACTTTTTTTTTTCAGTGCCACAGGACTTGTTTATTTCCTCTTTTATATTTGTATATTTTTTATATATATTTTTTAAATGTTATATTTCAGCACACGGGTAAACAGTTTGGACAGCCTGATTACTGCCCCCACAGGTAAACACACAAAACTACAAATTGGGCTGCTTGTTGGCGTTAAACAGCATCAAACGAATGCCAAAGTAATGGCTCACTAAAGTCAATCAAGCACAGCTACAAAACATTACAAAAACGAGTAGGGCATTCAAAGCGCATTCATTTACCCAAGATTCGAACGCCCATGTGGATAGAGAACACCTTAGAGAATGCTGTTCCCTTGCTAGAGTTTGCTATGTCTACTTAGCTTAAATACATTGTGCTATGACATTATTACTCATAGTAGACCAAAGCCTGAAAGTAAATGAATGGCTCTGATGGATTATAGCTACAAAGACATGTAGGTTACATCCATGAATCTTTAGAATTCAAGAAGTGGAGCAAAAATGCTTTTAACTGCAGTGCCACAAAGATAAAAAGGTTTCCTCAATTTCCTTCTGTCTTCTGCAGTTACTCCCCACTAGCAAGCTCTAAATTTCCTTTGTCTCCTTCTAAGCATTTGCCCTTTTTGCACGAGTCATGCCTCTCAGTTCGGCATGGGATCTGATTTTAAAGGCTCTTGAGAGACTTAACCCACTTTTTGAACTTAGAGGACCACTTCAATGTGGCCCTCCTGCCTGCTAATGTGTTGCATTCCGCCACCTTAAAATCTCATTGAATTTGCTTTGTCGGGAGAGGCATCAGTCTGCAGAAGTGGGTCCCACCTATTCCCCTCTAACACCATCCAGGTTCTGTTTTGTGATCCTTCATGTTAACTGCTCTGTGGGAGTAATTACCAGGCCTTTTAGAAGAGGGAAACTGTGGCACATGTGGTCGACTTTGAGGGCAGACAAAAGGAGAGAGGAAGTCTCATTCTCAACACGTCGCTCTCTAAATTGCCCCCTTTGCTGTTTTTGTACAGGTGAGGCAGATTAATAAAGCTTACAGCTATACAAGCCTTAGCCATTTATCCCTGACACCTGTTAATGCCCCCGTCGCTCCCTCTACTCCCCTCCTTCCATTAATCTCTCCTGCAGAAACGGCCTGGGTCTGACCAGATCTCGCCATGGCCATCTCCATGTTTCATCCTGCTAGCAGCAGCAGCAACAGCCACAGCCTCTTGTAGCTTGTAAAACATACCTTCCTGTGCTGCATTTCTCACTGCAAGGTGCTGTGTGTGAGTGTTGTGCATGAAAAGATTGGGGTTCACATGGTCTGTGTGACTGGAGTTATCTATCTATGGATTGGGTCATTGATTGTTCAGTTTTCCAAAACATTATACTCTACTGAATAAATAAGATATAGATTTTGATGTGGTTCTTGATTGTCATCTGGATTTGCATCTTTGAGTTTTGGGTCAAACGTTCTAAACATTTAAAATGGTAGACAAGTTCATCTAAAACTAAACACCAGCTTGAACTGATCTAAAATGCATTTTAAACTGGTCACATGTGAAACAGATCTTTATGAGTCAACTAAAGCATGCTGCTGGATCAGAGCTACATTTTTAGTAGTGCTCAAAATGGGAACAATAGGTCAGTATTTCATTTTTTCTTCTATTTGTTCTTAAAAAGTTATGATATTTGACAAATTATAGATCTAAAGAAAACCTGAGAAGCTAATACTTGCGTGCAGTGCAGTTTTTGTATTGCTATTCACTGTCTCTAGTTTCTGTTCCTACATAACAGCAAGAAGACAACTGAGTTTAAAGCAGTGCTCACCAACTTTTTCTAGCCTAACATCCCTGACCTACCTATTGAAGCACTGAGGGGAAAAGACAGCAAAAACAGATAAAAGATCTTTTTGTCAAATTGAGATGGGTATTTGTTTCTGTACTTTAAAATGTATTTTTTGTAGCACTCTGTTCCATGTTGAGTATAATAAGCCATACAAATAATAAACATTTGATATAAAGTATGTTTTCCACATTAGTAATTCATTTTACACATAATTTTACATTATTTTTCGTAATAAATTAATTAAGCAACAAAAAAATCTGATGAGCCACTTGGGAGTCAAATGAGCCATCTCTTTTTACTGAGCCAAGCTATAAGAACCAGTTCTCTTAAAAGTGCTGGAATTCTTATCACAAATATCTGCAGCAAGAAAATTTACAGCATTTTTCTCTTATCTCATTGGTCGCTTTCACGCTACTAGGAAAATGCGGCAACTGGTCCAATGGAGAGAGAGGCGCTTGCAAGACCGAAAGTTAATCAGGCAAGGTTGAATATATTTTTTCCTTTTATCTAACTTGAACATCTAAAAGATCTACCGGTCAATTGCGATGGATGGGTTGGCTGGTTAAAAGAAACAAATTTCTTCTTAAGAGCTGCTGGTGAATGAGACTCAATGGATGAAGAAAGGCACATAGTTATTTGTTCCCAACTGTATTCAGTGGAAGTCTAATTATTTCTGACATTCGGCTCTGTCCCATAACCGCTTCTAAAAGAGCCAGACGTCTAGTCACAATGTTAATAAAACAACTGAACTTCTCACAGATGCATGCAAAGATATGAATGAAGCAGGATGCTGTTGTGATTTAGGTTGTTTATCAATAACTGGCAGACAAACAAATTCAGAGGCCAAACTAGTCCAAAAACATACACAGGATCAAGCGAAGGGCAAAGCAATTATCCAAAGCCAGGCAGAGCAACAAATAATCACAAAACCAAAAAACAAGTCAATAACAAGGACAGCGATATGCAAAAACAAGGCTTGAGAGAGCAGTTACCTCAAAAATGGTAAGTGTAAATGTAAGACGAGTCTTAAATATGGTGCTTAATCAGACTATGGAAATATCAGTTAATCTTATTCTCAGTTAATCCTGACATTGTGTGTGTTTTGGGGTACTGTTAGTCCAAGGTGGCAATGCATGTAGGATCCTCTGGAAATTAAATCCTTAATAGGATCCTCTTCTTATGTCATTCAGTCTGCACTGGTTGATTAGTAGACATATTTGGCTAAGTATGTACTGCTTGTAGCTAAAAACCATATTTACACAATTGATAAACTGACAGATAAGTCTATAAATATCCAGAATCTATATCAAAGCCAGCAAGCTGCTTTGTGCAAAGAGTTACAGTCGGAAACAGAAGGGTCTGCCCCAGTCTAACTCAAGGACATACGGCAGATTGGGGGGAGTTTGATGGCTTTTGATTCACAGTAGACTCCAGCTGTTCATATTGCACCTGTAGACGGTGTGTATAGAGACTGTGCATAGGAATGTGTTTGCCCAAGCCTGGAGTTAAATGCTAGAAGTCCTGTGCCGTTAGGGAGCTGAGGAGAGGTGGGCAGCAAGCCAAATCCCTGCTGGGCTTCTTCAGGTCTTAATGAGGATAGACATGAGTTGATGAGACGCTATCTGATGTCTGTACCCATTTCCTACCCAGAGGAACGTGATTTCATTTCACCTCATATGCCTTAGATGTTCAGGTAGCATGTCCATAATTGTGAGATTTCTCCATCTCTTGATTTAATGAATACCCTACTTCAGAAAGCACAAGGTGTTCATCACATAATGCATCCTGGGAAATTGTTCAGCAGAAAATGTACTCTGGGCATCACTGCAAATGAATTACGATTTTAGATCTCCTATTTTGTGCCACCAGAGTATTTTACAAGTTTTAATGAAGTGTGTTTGTAAGGTTGCTAAACATCCTGCCCCTAAAAACAGCACAGACAAGTTCTGAGTTTAACAGGGTTCATGATAGTCAATTATAAGAGTGGAGGAAATTAAGTTCTCCTGTTTGTAATGTTCACACGCACAAACCCAAATGCAGAGCTCCAAACAAGGCAGTTGATTTGTACAATGCACAAACAGAGACTTGTAACAAGTTGAGCAAGGCAGTCAGCAGGGCAGACAAATCCAATAAACAACAAGCATACTCGTAATCCAATTAATCAAAACACAAAAGACAAAAAGGAAATGCCCAGAGAAAAGAATGCTCAGTCAATACTTTGCAAAGTTTAAGCTCAAAAGCACAGCAGTATTTATACAGGAAATTAGGGTGGAATTCAGGTGAACTTGATCATAGGTTCCTTAAAGCTGTAGAACTCCAGAGTGCTGAGAGTAGAGAGACTGTTCTGTGGCCCTTAGAAAAATGTCAGGCTTTTGGCAAACAGTTGCTGTTAACCTTTGACAACCTTTTCACATGCAAATTAGGTTTGTGTCAAACTTGAGGTGGACTTGTGGCAAACTTGCAATGGACTGCAAGCAAACTTTGTGCATCTGGCAAATTTGTCACCAAAAGTTCACGAAAAGTTAGGGCATTCGCCTCGACAGCTAAAGGTATCACTGAGGTACTCATGAGCAAGGTACCGTCTCCAAGGGTGCTGCCCTATGTTAGCCTTGTTCCTTCATGGATGGGTCAAATGCAGAGGTCACATTTCGTTCTGGTGCACTGTGTGCTGTGATGTGTTCACAATGACAAATAATCACTCGCTCTAATGAAGTGGCTGACAGCGGCAAACTTGTGGCAACATATTCTGGCAAACTCCACTGTTTACCACAAATTAACCACAAGTTTGCCACAAACTTGCTGCATACATTTTGCCATTTTGTACAATGATTTTGTGACCCTATGGGTGCAGTTTTGCATTTTTCTGCTGAACTAACGAATGCTGAATACATGTATAGTCCTTTACTTGCACAAGTTCAAGTTATGTAATGGTCCTGTGACTGAAAAGCATTATCGCACGGCTCGAGGTCTACCTGCTATTGTCATGTGGATGCATACATATGCCCACCAGTCCAAATTCTATCTAAGACTTAAGATTTGAACCTGTAACTTTATATCCAAGAAAGTCAACCCATTTTCATTCCTATTTGTAGGTAATTCTTTACCCATCTTTCATATGATTGACTAACATTAATACAGTTAATATAATTTATATTTACACAAACAGACTAACAGATGAACTAGGGAGCTGTTTGCCCTCCCCACAACCACTCCCAAACATAGTTGCCATAGACTCTTGCACTTTCATTCAGATACACTTTTATGAAGTATTGCCTCATTTGTTAAGTTCCAAGCCATTTTTTTTCTATCTTGCATATTACTAGTAATTTTTTGACCATCCTCCTTTTTTGACCACTTTTCTGACCACTTTTTTGACCACTCTTATGTTTTTGAACCATTTTTGAAATGTTGCCGTAAGCATTTATTCAAAGCAAGTATGTTTGGGTCTTTGATGCTGCTTCCTGGCAAAGCCTAAGTTGCTAATAAATGAGGTGTTAGCGAGGCTAATGAGTGGCACTAATTTATTATTGCGTATGTGAATCCCAACACAGTGAAGTGAGTAAAAAAAATCTTAGCTTGGTATCTTGTCAAAACTTACTTTTTTTAAATTCTAACATCTTATTTTTCCTCAATATTCTACAATTCTTATCCCTTTTCCACCTAATAGCCAATGTATGGTCAGAACATGAGCGGCTATTGGCTTCTGATCAAATGTAACTGATTATTTTGATTATTTAAGCCACATCGTACTCAGAGGTAACATTAGAATCACTGACCGAACCTAGACAATACCCAATACAAAACTTAAAGAGATGAGCATTTTTTCCTATTTATTCATATTTTTGATGACATCCATATTGTCATGTCTGCACCCAGTAACCAGTCTATAGAGCTCCCAATCCCCAGACCATTGAACCAGGACTTCCATTTCTCTTTTCACATTTCCCCTTTCTTTAAGAATTGCCAGCTTGAACTCTCTTTGTCTGTTCTTTGCTTCTTAATTTACCCAAGGATGGATTAACCAATGGGTTTTAAGGGGCGTGGCCCAGCAAAGGGGTCCGCCCAGCAAAGGGGTCCGCCCAGCGATGCTATAAAAAGAAATTGTAATGTACATAGTATAATCGTTGTAACCTCACATTGAAATATAGTAACCTGCCCAGTCCTCTACTATGTTGCCAAGCCCTCCCCTCTGTTGCCCCTTTTGTTTACCTAAATAAAATGATATAATTGAAACAAAATAGTAACATGGCCGCTCCATTTTTCTGCCAATCATACTGTTGCTAACGTGAACATCAAAACCATGCCGTAAAAACAAAAGTACAAAAACCACAGACACAAGTGAAAAAGGTTTATGGAACAAATGTAAAAAGAAAGAAGAGAAGGAAGAAAGGGAGGCGTTAATGTCAAGAAATGTGCCGTCTATTGACACATTTTTTCCTCGATAGAATATGTTGTGAGCATTACAATAAAAAATATCTATATATAACAATATGAATAGTGTATGTTTGGTGGTACAGAATGTACAGCTAAATGTATGGCTATTATATCCCCTGACTTGTCCCTGACTTGTTCCTTTTCCATACTGGAAGAAGAAAGTAGCGGAAAAAATGCACAAAATCACCATTTTACCTTGAACATGCTATTTTAAAAGTGTCAGATAAGGCAAGTGGGTTACTTAACATCTGAAAGAGGCGTTTTAAATCATGTACGCAGAGACTGAAGCGTAGTCTTGTAAGACACTATGTTTAGGCACGCTCTTAAGAGCCAAATTAAACATTAATAAGGAAATGAATCTTACGTTAGCTCCGTAACCTGCTGTTATGTGGATAGCACTGAAGTGGTTTTCTTATTCAGCACTCAACCCTTAGGAATCACACGGCATAAAGCAGCGGCAAACTGAATGTATTTATTTTTTTCTCTTATTTCAAAGCATTTCATAAAACGACTGCTCAAAATGTATGCACAAACAGAAATACTGCATGGTGTCTGGAGCTGACTGCTCCTGCATTTACCTGCTTGTTCTGAAAGTGAGCTTTTACTCGGAATGCAGGATTTACAGACAAAGCTTTTACACTCAGTTTCACACCGCGTGACCCTTTTCTCTAACAATCTACATTTTCTGGACTCTCTGCGGGTCACCCTGCAGTCCTTTTCGGAAGATGGTTAGCTTCACAGAAAAGGAATTCGGAAAAGGTTCCCTCTGCGAGGGACTGACATTTAGTGCTGAGCAGAGTGCAGAAGGCTTCACTACAGCCTCATTAATAAACCTAAAACATGCATCTCTTTAGATCAAGCACTTTTGGTCCCAAACCAGCGGTGTCAAACACAGGTGTTGGAATTCCGCAGCCCTGTAGAGATTACTGTTCTTCCTCTTTTAACAGTCTGAGAACTCACTCCTGCCTCTATAATTAGCTGATGAGTTGAATCAGGTGTGATAAATTAGGTTGGACACGAAAGTCTGCAGTGATGTGGCAGCCGGCATGGAGTCTGAAGAAAAAGTAAGTAAATGTAGGTTAGAAATCTTCCATTAAAAACTTGTCTGAAGGCTTTCTGTCTTCTAAAATGTAGATTATTTTTTGGCCTGATTGGCCAGAACCAACCGTGAATAAACTGTTCATGATCTTAATAAAACAAAGCACATCTGGAGCAACTTGTTACGCAGAGACGATGACAATTACATGGTGCTTACAGATGCCATATTGTAATGAGCTATGGCTGCGGGAGTGGCGCCGTGCTGCTGGCAGCTTATGTACATGCTTTGTGCTGGGTTCTCGGAGTGTGACCTTTAGGAGTGACGTCAGCACCTACACGAAAAGTGTGATGCTCGATATAACTCCTGATGGGATGAAAGGTGGTCAAGAGGAACAGTAACTCTCTCTCTCACATGCGCACAATCATACAGAGAGCGGGAGAGAGACAGAGCGAGATAGATAGTGTGTGTGTGTGTGTGTGTGTGTGAGAGAAAGAGCGATTGCTTGAAAGACCTGATGGAGGGCTGGTAGATTTCCATTTTTCATTTCCACTCCTATTTCTCCAGCACCCTGAGTGAAATATCCAAAATTGTATTGTACCAATAAATAGCAATAATTGAGACAAATCTTTCAGGAAAACATCAATGATAAACTTTTATTATTTGGTGTAGTTAAATTTAGAATCCATTTATTTTTCAAAACCAAATACCTAGCAACTGATAACCACAGTTATAAAATCTGATTTTAATATTAATGTCTTGAAGGCAAAGTCATAATTACTTTTTTTCCACAGAGGGATTTTACATATGAAGTTCAGGCTTAAATTAAATCTGTGATCAGTAAATATCATATTCCATAGGCATGCATAATAATAAGAGGTTGCCTCTACGGGAAGGCCCAGTAATGAGACTGCTCGGGCTGTTCATGCCCCTTTTTTGTGGGGTACATCTTCTGGAATGATGCAGCCATGAGAGCTGACAGGGGAAGTGAGAGCCTCCTTTTAAATCAATCATTCTGCCCTCCCCTTTAGGTTTCGAGAAGAACCACACACACACACACACACACAGTGCTGATGCCCTTACAGCTTCTGGCTTGGGCTGACGTCAGTGTGGCGGGTGCAGAAGGTGTGTGGTGAAGTGTGGAGAGACCACCTGGAGCTGACCGGTCACCGGCTGCAGGGTCGAAAGCATCAGCACACCCCCACCCCCTACCTCTCTAACACCTCGGCCCCCCGCCTGGCAGCGCTCTTCATCATTAATCAGTCGTCTGAGCCGAGCTGACCACTTCTGCTACGACCATGTAGACGATTAATGAATGTAAACCATTCACTCGGGCGCTGCCCATGTTAGCTGCTCACTGCTCCTTCATGGATGGGTCAAGTGCAGCGGTCACATGTTGTGGTGCACTGTGTGCTGTGGTGTGGTATGTTCACAATAACAAATTATCACTTTTGATGAAAAAAAACCTTCGATTCTTAAGTAATGTGCTTAATTTTATTATTTCATTCATTCATTCATTCATTATCCGCACCGCTTAACCCCAACTGGGGTCATGGGGGGACCGGAGCCTATCCTGGAAACTACGGACGCAAGGCAGGAACCAACCCTGGGCAGGTGCCAAAAAACCACAGGCACACACACAATCACACTCTCATTCACACCTTATGGGCCAATTAAGACTCAACCAATCAACCTACAGTGTGTGCTTTTGCACTGTGGAAACCGGAGCCCCGCGAACCCAGGGAGAGCATGAAAACTCCACACAGAAAGACCCTACAGCCGACCTGGGTTCGAACGCAGGACCTTCTCATTGTGCCACCATACTGCCCACTAATTTTATTTTATGTTATTAAATATTATTTTTGGGGCAAATCTTGAATTGAACAATTGTGTAGATTTTTAGAATTGTTATTGTCATTTTTTTAATTTATGAAAATTGTATAATAGTAGTATTTCATGTAGTATGTAGTATTTTAACTTCAATACAAATTGACACAAGGCTGGAATTCATGACTAACCATATTAATATCTTGATTAAATTATTTAAGCCATGAAGAAACGCACATCCTGTAATGTTCATGACTTGTCTCCCATGTGATTTATTAAGCTGAGTGCTACACCTCATATGAAGAGAGTAAAATCCCGCTCTACTCCTTGCTTTCTCAGGCCCACTTTCACACGACGGAGCTGCTGAGTTGCAGAATCAGATTTGATTTGTCTTTTTCGTTTGTGGGACTTGACTCTGCCATTATAACTTCCACGCTGACTGTTAGATCACCCCTCTGTCTGCGAGAGAGATAAAAAAGAGAGAGAGAAAGAGAGAGAAAACCGGGCAATTTCACTGCTGTCATCTCTAGTGAGAGATGAAGGCCACTGTTGTTCACGGAAAACAGAAGAAAAACATCACTGTCTGATGAATAAATATGCACCCTCTGGTCTTTTCTCTGAATCCCCCTCCCCCTCGATGAATCTCCCTCTGTCTCTCTGAATCTCTCTCTTTCTCTAAAAGACCCCCGACTCCCTCTCTCTCTCTCCCTCTCTCTCCTGCATCTACGATATTATAATTATTCAGCCTACAATTGTGGGTCCCACAGCAATTGCCCGTTTGTAATAATTACCAAACTGAAATAACTGCAATACTCGGCCAGTCATCGATAATAAATCAGCATGAAACTGTTCCCGTAGGACAGCGCAAAGCGCTAGTCTAAATCTTTTGACATTACGACAAATGCTGCTGCGCGGATATTGAATGTGGGCATGAAAAATGTTGTGACTTTTTTTGGGGGGGCGGAGGGGGGGTTAGTTATTTTCATTTGCCGTCCATTATGACAGGCAGTTGTTACCATCACATTTGGCAGAGCAATCAGGCAGCCGGAAATGGAGAGTGCTCGTGTGTTTACTGGAACACGGAGGGATGCAAAGCAACCCCGTCAGCTGTAATGGGCTGAACATTGAGTCTATGAGCTGCCATTTAAAGACTCCTGAATCACAGAGACAGACCCGAAGACTGGAGCCTGCAGAGCTGTAAACAAGGCACTTTCAGATTTAGTTCCAGAAGCTGATTTAACCAGGAATCTGACTGCCGAGAATGATTTTTAATAGATATGAGGAAGTGTATTATAGCTTCATTTACATCATATTTTATGCATTTTAGACAGTTTTACATTAATGGCAGTTGGCAGATGCCCCTATCCAGAGTGAATTACAACCCCTAATTACAGGGACAATCTCTCAGGTGCAATTTGAGGCTAAGTGTCTCTCTTAAATGGCAGAGAATTATAGTGGGAAGAAGCTAAAACCAGCCTTGACATTCTGATTGATCAAGTATTGAAATACTAGTCCAACACTATCCCAAAATGACGATAATTGATTTTGATGCTAATTATATATTGATTAATCAGGATGACAATCTTTTTTTAGGTTCACCGTCTAAAGGATTTACATTTATGGCAGATTCTCTTATCCAGAGAAATTCATTTTCTGATTACAAGGACAGTCAGATTAAGGGTCCTGATCAGGGATTTCTGGTTTTGAACTTACAACCTTTTGGACAAAAGATGAGTATCCCACCACTAGAACACTGATCTCTTTGTGTATTTGGGTCTTTACATGTAAAAGAATTTTAGCCTCAAACGCATATTTTTTTAACACCCTCCAAAGTGAGGATTCAGTGGATACTGTAAATGAGTAAAACACAGTTTTCTTAAAATGATGACATGTTTAGTTCTATTGTGCACATGCCTTTAAGGGCATGTGTCCACCAAACACCTTTTTTGCATCCCGTCCTCGATTCTGATTGGCTAGCAAAAGAGAGAAGTGACATTGATAAGCCCAGCAGATTTCAACTTGAAGTGCTCTGAGCGCTGCAGTAAAAAACGTCTCCAACAACGTCCTTTTATTTGCTGAAGGCGCTTAGTGCTCTGAACGCTGAAACTCACTGGATTTGCATTAAAAATACCACAAAAACCGTGTTTGGTTGACACAGTCTCAAATACCTTAAATTACTTACACACCACTAGTGACTATGGTAACCATGAAGAAGGTTACTGTATCTTGATCCATGTCATGTCATGTCACCTATTATTCACTGATGGAAAAAGACATGACGCAGACAAGTGTGTATGGAGATTTTTTGTAACCGAATGTCACATAAACAGCTTAAAAAAATAAATGCAGAAAAGAATATGCGTTTATAAAAATATCTGAATATGTGTAAACACGCCTTAGAATGTCCATCATGCCTCAAATTTGTTGATCAACGATAAACACATACAGCATTTGGAATGAGCATTTACAAGTTTACAAATTGACAGTTTTTTGGGGGTTGTATTCTACCACTATGCCACCTTCAACGACTTTTAGTCTACTAAAATACAAAAACTGAAAACCATCGACTTTCTTATATAAGACCCTCTTTTGTTATAAAACCAGTCTTTTGTTCTAAAAGCGTAAAACTTTGAAGTCAATTGCTCAGTCCGTACATAAACTCGTCTAGTGGCCAGGGGCAAAGAGGTTGTAACTGCCCGCTGTCACTCTAGGGAACAGTCACCACTGAAAACTCTCCCACGGATGACTGGCCTCATCTGGAGCGTGACCTGCAACTTAGCTGTCATTTTATTAGTTGCCAGCGGGCCGGCCGCTGCTGGCTGAATTGTGACCCCCAGAACGGTGTGGTTAAAAGAAATACAATGCCCTTTTCCTCTGACATGTTCGGCTTTAAATGCTCCAGTGGGTGTGCGCTGACAGGACTCTTATGAGCTTTCAGGAAAAAATGCACCATAGTTTATAAAGCTGAAAACACCCAGAAATGGGGAAACTAGGCAGCGAATTCTTAAGGGCAGCACTTTAATGGACCGCAGGCACGGCTAAGACTGTGACGAGATGGCATATGCTGTGAAGGCTAAATGGACCTTGTGCATCGGATGGAATGTGGAGAGGAATTCCGATTTAAGACAAACGGGGAAGAGTTGTGGTGTGGATGAAAAGGTAGGAGCAGGATGACAACAATAGTGGAGACACCGGCACGCTCCGGGGTTGTTGGAACCAGCAAGGAGGTGGCAGAGATGCAGGAATGGAAGCATTGCTGTTAGAAAGTAGACAGGAGAGAGAGGAAACTGCTTGGAGATAAAGGAACGATAAAGTATGATGCACCCGAGCAGTGCAGAGAGCAAATGTAAATATACATACACACATACAACCCTGAGCAAACTCCCTGAAGTCAAGGAGAGAGAGAAAATCTCACCTGGGAGGGCTTTGGAGCTGGAATGTAAACAATACCAGCACTGTTAAAGATAAAGCGTTTACGCATGGCGGGGCGTAATATATATCAGCACACGCAGGCCATGATGCGTCACACATTTTCATACAAATATACACACCCGCATACCTCCCCACCCCCCACCGAACGCCACAATCTCATCCTCACACAAACTCGATTGAGAAGTTGTTGCCCAGATTGTGCTTATCAATGCAGAGGATTCCCTGGGGTTGTCACCCCTTATCACGACCTCCCTCCCACCTCTTCCTCTCTGCCCATGCAATCCAGAGCATAGTGCATTTCAAATGGAATACATCTGCCAGACTGCCCATAATGCAGTGGAACCAGGTACTGATAAGAGAACGCTGCCTTAAAGACACAGTCCCTCCCCAGCTAAACGATGTCAAGGCCTAGATGCAAGTGAAACTATTGTGCTTGTGCTGCACTGTGACTTGATTACTGACGTTGACTGGAAGACCACAAGTTTATTGCCTTTTAATTTAGCATTTCTAAAACAAAAGAAATGCATTTCAAAATTCTACACATTATTTACCCTTGTTATGCAATGTTGTCTGAATTGTTGGATAATGATTTATAGATAATGTGTGTGGCTGCTGTGATTGGGAAGAATATTTTACACATGTATTTTATGAATGTGATATTGTGTATGACTTTTGGATGATTGAAACTGTAAAATTGGACTGCTGTTAAAATATTTGTATATATTATGGGAACATTTGCACATTGTAATAATTGTAATTCTGTGAAACATTATTTGCACATATTAGTGATTGTTATTCCATGAAACATTACTTGCACATACCATTATTTGCACATAATACTGGTTATTTTCTCTTTCCCCACTTGACTAATTGTAAGATGCCAGCCCAGACCGAGGGAGGAATCCACCTCACCAGAAAGGCCATCTGACCAGGACTCCAGTTCCAGACCTTCACAGCGACCTCAGTTTACCAGATCAATGTCACCAGAATTCTACGCCAATTACGTTCACAGAACCTGTATATAAGGCCTTTCATGTACCACCATTCTTTGCGAAGTATTGTCATTGCTACATACCGAGCGTTCCTCGTGTTTACCCCTCTCCGTTTTGACCCTTGCTCTCTGTTTTTGGACTACCCCTCTGCTTCTGGTGATTTGGATTTGTTTGCATCATGGACAGTGTTTTCTGGTTCTGACCTGTGCTTTAATAAACTCTTTGCTTTTTGCCAATTTACCCTTGTGCCTGTGACCTGGTTCTGTCGACTCTGCGTTTGCCCTCACCCGCTGGTCGTTACACTAATGTCATGATATTGGTACGTCTATTTGACATTATTGTACACCACCTGTTTACAATTCCCATATTGAACTGCCGCAGATCATATGCATATCTAGATATCCAGAAATTCCAGAACCAACCTCTAGTTTAAAGGGTTTTAAAAAATATTTTATAGCCTATGTATATATTTTTGCTATTCTATGTGACTTATTGTATCTAAATATTTAATATACTTTTTTAAGGGGCGGCACAGTGTCGCAGTGGTTGGCGCTGCCGCCTCACAGCGAGAAGGTCCTGGGTTTCTAACCCCGGGGACGGCCGTAGGGCCTTTCTGTGTGGAATTAACATGCTCTCCCCGTGTTTGCGTGGGTTTCCTCCAGGTGCTCTGGTTTCCTCCCACAGTCCAAAGGCATGCACTATAGGTAAATTGTCGACTTTAAATTAACTCTAAATAATAATGTGAGTGTGGGTTTGATTGTGTGAGTGTATGTGCCATGCGCTGTGTTGTTCCCCGCCTTGCCCCCGTAAGTTCCCGGGATAGGCTCCGGTCCCCCACGACCCCAGTTGGGAGTCAGTGGTTCGGATAATGAATGAATGTATACTTTTTTTATCTGTTCAAACTATAAAACCTGGAGCCACGTCATCTCGTCTCGTTATGTTCGTGTACATAGTTGAGATGACAATAAAGTTTACTTTGACTTGACTTTGATCTCATTTTCTTGACAGTTTTATATTTTAGATTTATTTAATATTTTATATGTATTCTTTTTTATTTTACTCACAACAACACTAATGAATTTGTGACTTTTGCTTCATCTTGTAGATTCCTTAAAACCAAACCAAAATTGGATGTATTTTTAATTTCGACAGCATGTCTCGTAGAAAGAAGAAAAATAAAAATAATTTTATGAGTATTACGACAGTCTAATGACACCTGGTGATTGTCCCCTATTTTTTCCTGTGATTGTAACTGTTGAGGGACAGTTCATAGCGTAACAGTGTCCAGTTTGCCCCATGATCGGAAGGTCGCCGGTTCAAATCCTGGACCTGTAAGTGAGGTAGGTACTTGTGAGAAAGCCCATGTCAGCTGCCCACTGCTCCTTCACAGATGGGTCAAATGCAGTTGTTGTTATGGCACATTGTTTTGTGGTGCTGTGGTGTGTTCACAATGCTAAATAATCACTTGATGGCTTTATCGAAGTTCTCTAATCGGTACCGTCGAACCCACCCGCCAGTCATAAAAAACTATCTGTACCACAGCAGCTTTAAGCAGCTTTCTATTACAGCAAACAAACCTCTCCTCAAGTGACAACTCACATGAGAAACACATTCTAACTTACGACATCTTTTATATTTGGCAAACAAAACCGACGCTGATGCGTTTACTTGGTGTTGTTTGCCGTTGTACTCGCAATAAACGCTCCATAATGTATGTGTTTCAGTCGAAGCAAAGACAGGCTTGATATTTCCCTCCTTTATTTTTGCCATGTGAATAGAATTGCACTGCGGGTTATTTCGCAGTTCCGCTGCCAAATTACCAAGGAAAGCTGCCTTGAACAATTTCTTAATCTTGGCGGCAAAGAAAATAACATTTAGTAAGAAGAAAACATTTCAGATGTCAGCAGAAAAGCAAGCTGCTTCCTCTTAAAAAGGATGAATGCTCTTTAATAATAAACTCCTGCCGAGACGCGAAATCGAATTAGCAGCTACAAAAGGCAAATTTCACATGTCCCTGTGTCTCAGATCCAATGCTGTCAATATAGTTTCGAAAGATAGGATGTAGAAATGTGCAGAAAAATGTATAATGTGCAGCGTTAAAGAATTTTCAGAGAATCAACTACTTTTCATGCAGAATGTTATTTTTGTCCGTTTAAGTTCGCATTTAAACTGTGAGCCACTTCAATAAGAAGTGAACGATCCCTTTCAACTCTGTTTCTCTAAAGCTGAGATGTTGTGAATCTCCTGTCAGCAAAAATCTTTCTGCAAAGGTCAGACATAGACAGAAAGGTAATTTCTGACAGCAGAAAGCTGCCTGTAGCTAAAATAAGGATCTTGTCTTAATGAGGCTCTGGAAATACAAAATAAAACATTACTCAAAATTGAGAGTAATACGGCCACATGTTCATGCACTGGTATATGCATACGCACACATGTCCAATTATTCTGACATTCATTTTTCACCTTTTTATAAACCTGAGTTTTGATCAGGAGCACCTTCTTTCATCAGCATTTCTCCATAATTGACGCCAGGCCCAATTATTACAAATAATCACCCAATTTCACTTGACGAATTGCTATGAAATTGTAATTGATGGTGATCGGGCTCCCCTTTGAAATTGAAACTGAAATATGTCTAGGCAAAAAGAGCTGATGGAAGAAATGCAGAAAGGTAACCCACTCCTTTTCCTTGCATGAAATACGGAGCGTGTCGGAACCACGACAGCGGCTGTAATTTCTGCTGCTTTGCCGAGAAGCAGGGACCTGTTTCGGAGAGATAGTCTAATTTAAGTTCTATTCCCAGAGATTTCATTTTTTAAATAGAATCAGTGATTAATCACTCTCTGCTTAAATGACAACGCCAGTACTCTCTAAAGCAGACCTAGCAGGGCCCCCGAAGAAACAGTCACTCGTACTTTCCATCAACACACACACTCTCACACACCCAGATTGTGAGAGTGGTGAGGGGGTGGGGGGTCACTCCCACATCGCCTCTCCCATCCCTGAGCATATAATCCCTAATTTAGCTTGGCTAATTCTGCCTCCCTTCCTATCTCAGAGGAGCAGACCCTGGCATATGTCCCTCTTAATAAGGGAATGAAAGGTGAGAGAGCTAAGTGCTTAATAGATTCTCCCTTTGGTGGGACAGACAGGTCTGGACCGTGTGCCTCAGAGCAGGACCCAACCTCCGCTATCCAGCCCCTGCCCTCTGAATAATACATCACATTCCTGAGTGCACAATGTGCCAAACCTTTTACTACTCCAAATGACACTTTCCCCCTAACTAGTTAGGACTCGGGTTAAATTCGAAAGCGCTCTCTGATAATGAATCATTATATTTCACATCACGGTTACCGATCTTGTATAGCTAGTGATCGAAATAAAGAGTGAAATGTAGGCAGCAGAGGAGAATACTAGCAGAATATAACATTACTGCGAGTTAATGAAATTTAAAGTGTAGCTGATGACACAAACCGGGTGGAAAACCTAAAGTAAGAAGGACAAAAGCAGCACGATTTCATACAGCAAATCTCAGAATTACCTTACTGTTCTAACGCGTGCAAGTCCTTCAGCATTTCTTTCATTTGTCTATGCACTTCTTCTGACAGCCACTTTATCACAAAGCGCGTGATTTGATACAAAACTATAACACACAGTTCCCGCACAGTGGGTGGTAATTTAAAAGCGATGCGGCTACTGGTGAGTGCGTCCGACCTGCGTTTTTAGAAATTGCATCTGATACATTAATCAGAGCCCTGCTCAGTAGAGGGATTTGTTTGGGCTAATTATGCTGATGGAATGAGGTGCATCCTTCCATTTTCCCTTTACCTGTTTACTAGAAAATTGCTTTGGCTCACACTGGTGGTCTTTTAGACTGCGCCATGCATGGATCATCAGTGTATTAACAGTATGTACATTTACTGCATTTACCAGACATTCTAATCCAGCACCACTTCTATTACCTAATCACAGGTACAGTTTTCCTGGAGCAATTTGGGATTAACGGCCTTGCCCAGGGGATCAATGATGGTAGTGCTGGAAGTAAGATGGAGCAGGATTTGAATCTACAACCTCTTAGTCTACACTCCTGGGCAAAAAAATGAGGCAAACACATTTATTGCACGTTTTATGATTATTTTTCTTCTTTAATAAATCCAAATGAAATGAGTAACAGTGTTTAACTATATTGTCCACATTGTCTGTAGCCAGGGTGCAGTTTAGAACTTAGGACGGCTTTTTCCTTGTTTGTCTTTAGTAAACTCAGCCGTTTGGGCAGGCCGTCTTAAAGCTTTTTCATTCATGTCTGATGGCTTCCCACAACTAGTCTAGTGCTCCAAAATTATCTGCCATTAAACATGGTCTTGATGTGAGCCAATGTGTAACTTAATTGGGCACTAGTTAAATAGAAGTTAATGACCCTACAACTAGATACTGCCTGCTCTCATCACATGTATACAATGTTATGTTACACGGCTGCTTCCTGCTTGTTAGGGGGCCATGCAGTGGAACACTGCATGGAACCCTATTGGAATCGTGCTGATTTTTTTTTTTTTTTCTGCCTTAAAACGCATTGTGGAGAAAAATCTGTAAGACCTACAGCTTTGAAATTTGGCAGGTAGGTCCGGTACCCCACCCACTACTCAGGCAAAACAATTGCCCCAAAATAAGCTATTTTATGTTTTTCAAAAAAAAATTTGCATTTTGCCTAATAACTTTTGAACCATAGCTCTGATTCTCAAAAATCTTATATCATCTTATTCCTTGGGTCAAGATGAATCTTTTAGACTCTTGCATCTATTTCTGCCATATTCGATTTTTCGGTAATTTGCATAAAATGAAAACCCATCTTTTTCGAACTAGTCAATGGATTTTTGTCCAATCTGCATGCAACTGGTATCATTTGAATCCCAAGACACTCTTCTTTAATTATTATCAAGCACATTTTTAATTTAGATCTTCATATTTCTGTAATATGCAAATAAATGTGGTCGGCTTGGCATAGGACTGCAACACCACACACCGAGTGTCATAGAAATCCGGCTTTGGGTGGGCTACAGCTTTGAAATTTGGCAGGTAGGTCCAGGACCCCATCCTCTACTCAGGCAAAAAAAATTGTGCCACTCTGCCCAAACCCCAACAGTCCAAACCCCACCCACTACTCAGGCAAAAAGAAATTGCACCACTCTGCCAGTTGGTGGCGCTATAATAAGCTATTTTTGTGTTTTGCCTAATAACTTTTGAACCGTAGCACCCTAGATAAAAGGATGATAGAAAGATTTGGAGGGTGTGTTGGGCGGTGGTTAGGTTAGGATTATGTGCTACCTGCACGCCGATTTTTTTTTGCATCGCATCTACATAGCCTTCATCAAGTAATTTATTATTTGAAGAACATTTATCAGGACGTGTTATCTGGCTCACTTTAGTTCCTTCCCTGCCTTCTCTGGAAGACCCCCTTCTCTGAATCTCCCCTTAATATAGACCTAACGACGTCCATGGATGACATGTTTAGTTCTGTTGCATTTATATGCGTTCATGAAAATTTCACAACGTGTAAACAGGTCTTTTTTAACCGGATGTCATGTAAACGCAATTAAAAAAATGTTTTTAAAAAGTGTTATTAAATATCGACATTACGTGTAAGCAGGCCCTATATTTCCCTTCTTTTTTGGCCCAGCAGTGTACAGACAAGTGTCCAACCACCCCTAGAATATTTGTTTATTCCTTAATTTGTTTATAATTCCTTTATTTGTTTATAATAGATTGTTTATTATGGTTTAAATTTATATGTGCAGCAATGGTTACATGCTTCCAGGCCTTTAAATGGACATAGTAAGTGTACCCTTCTTTTTTATAGCTGTGTTTGTTTTGGGGGCTGGGGCAGAAGAGAAGTGAATGAGAATGCAGAGATAAATATAATCTAAATATGTATTATGGTGTAAGTAATGTCACAGGAAACAGGGGGTGAGACGAGATTCATTAGCTCGCAGTTCCCTGGCTCTTAGTGCGGGGGCTTTGTACTTTTCTATTTCTATAACAATCGCTACATTCTGTTCACAGCACGAGGTGACATTCTGCATGAGTAACAGACTGGTATTCAGTGACATTTTGCTGTCAAGTGTATTTGCTTAATACTGAGACGAGTCATCAGCAAGGATTATGAAAAAAAAAAGAAGCTTGGATTATTAACTACAAATATAGCACAAATGAAGACTTTAATCTACTCATTTCAGGCATGTCATGTATACACAGGTCAGATTAGACCAGCAGCCAACCCCCATACTGCTGCTTCAAACAGAAAAAGTCTGCTAAAGTGAGGAAGCTCTTTATTCACGGATGTTTACAGATAGAGAATTAACTAAGCTTTGACAGGATTTTGGTTGTTTGTGAGTTGGTGCTGGAGTGTGTGTGTGTGTATGTTTGTTTGGAAAGGCGTTGGAGTGGGTATTTTTATAAGTGAAAGTGAGTGATTATTTGTCACTGTGAACACACCACAGCACAGCACACAGTGCACCACAACCAAATGTGACCTCTGCATTTGGCCCATCCATGAAGGAGCAGTGGGCAGCTAACATGTCCAGCGCCTGGGGAGCAGTGCTTGGGGACGGTACCTTGCTCATTAGTACTTAATTGATAACTTTACCGGTCTGGGATTTGAAACGGCCACCTTCTGGTCACCGGGCGAACGCATTAAGCAACTTCAAGTACAGCTTCAATTTGAACAACTAAAATACACAAATTGTTCTTGATGATTTTATACGGTTTATCAAGGTCAAGGTTCGGGCATTCAGGTGTTTAGGTGTAGTCATAGCATTATATAGTTACAGTAATGCACAATAGAAAAGCTCCTCAAAAAGTGTGTGTGTGTGTGTGTGTGTGGTGATTTACTCCATAGTGCCGACGTCAGCATGTTCAGCCTGCAGAAAACTGCCAAGGCCTCAGACACGCATTGGCCTCATTTAGTTTGAAATCCTGGTAGCAGTGACTTTTTTGACTGAGGACATATTTCACAACGCTTTTAGTCACACACACACACACACACAGTGTGAGAGCATGAAAGAGTGGGAGAGAGATAGATGACCGGTTTGCAAAGCTCGAGTTTGAGGAGTTTGCATCTGCTCGCTGGAGATGGTGTTTATACTTTGAGGTGTGTAGTTAGTTCGGTAAATTGAATGGTGGCCGTTGCAGGATTTTCACTCTAAAAGCCATCAGTCCAGGCTTCCTCCTGGCTTTCTAAAAGCCTCCACTCTTTGAGAGGATGGGTAGATATGCAATCAAACAGCAAACCAGTTACATCAAAAGCATGCATTTAAGAGAGCGAGAGAGAGTAGATGTTAACAAAAAAGGTTTGATAACATGTATCTTCAGCCAGTGCTCCCACTCAGGGGTCGTTGGGTAATATTATGGCTAGGGTGTTTGCCCTGTGATTGGAAGGTTGCTGGGTTGTGTTTTTTTTACCGGACTGGCAAAGGTACTACTGAGGTACTCATGAGAAAGGTACCGTCACATCTGGTTGTGGTGCACTGTGTGCTAGGGGTGTTGAAGTTAATCACATAATCGATGCATCGGGATGCAGACCCGGACGATTCTGCATTGTTGCAATGGCAGACCGTAATTGATTATAATAACGTCCCCCTAGTGGTCCGCTGTGGTATTGCAGATGGTCCATGACATGCAATCCACTTTCACTACTGAAATCACTTCATCACTTTTCAAAACATTTCCAGGATGATTTGGGCGTCTTTTTGAATAATGAATTTAATGCAAGTATCTAAAAGTAATAAAAAAAAAACCCTCCCACACTGCTTAGTCTGAGTGGTGGTGCCTGGCACAGAAGCAGTTGAAAACCCCTCAATTATATCATGACATTGCTCGGTGATTGTCTGGCTATGGCATAAAAATTCAAGTTAAAATTAATACCTGATAGCAACTATGGCTACAAAATCTACGTCCAGTGTGAAGCAATGTAGAAAAATTTATGTCATGCATTGTGATGCTTTGAGATATCGTTATCGAATCGAATCGAATCGAATCGTGAGGCCAGCAAAGGTTCACACCTCTACTGTGTGTTGTGCTGTGGTGTGTTCACAATGACAAATAATTACTCACTTTCCCAAAATCCCAAACAATTTTAGCAAAAGAATCCTCTTGGAAATGAACAAGTCTTACAAGTAGCTAACTATGCCTTATCACTAGAGAATCAGGTTGAAAATGAACTTTTACAATTTTGTTTTGAAGAACAAAATGTTAATCTCCAAAACCCCAGCTTTTTTACTTTTTGTTCTTCACTTGAGAGGTTCACAGCAAGATGAAATTTACACATATTAAACCCTCCAGATATACAAAGCACACATTTCAACAATCTTACACTTTTCCTGTTAACATCAAACACTCACCATCAGCTTGCATTCACAAATTTGAGTGATACACATAAATCTGGCAACATCATTTACACGTGACTTAACTTTTCCAACAAAAGTGGAGCATTCACTAGAGAATTAACCAATTTCTTTTTCACCATATAAGCAAACTTCCATTACTCATTGGCTTGAGAGACTTTCCTAAGCAAACCTACTTCAATGCAGACATAATTGCATTTTTGCACCACTGTCCGATTCCCATATCAACATCCGCCCACTTTTCCACCCAGACAAAAACACATAATGATATCTCCTGGGGAGCAGCTCGCTCAGTGGTGAGGAGGGTTTGCCAGCGGTACTCTAACAGTGATACAGGCCATTTTATTCCTCTATTTTGGAGTTTGTGCCAGAGTCTCTGAATGAAGGCCAGATGGGCCGCATTATGTTTACTTACCGCGCCGCTTCGCTTTTGACTACAGCACTGTTGCATGTCGGAGAGGGGGCGAGTGCAGGTGGAAAGCCTTTATTATACTCAGGCAAGGCTGGGCCAGCTCTCTGACTTTGGTGACAGTGTACAGTTTAATTTTGTCATCTCAATGCTCTCTGCTTTGTACTAGATGGTGTCTACACTATGATAAGGCTCTCAGAGGAATAAGTTGGCGTGCTACCAGACAAAAATGTAAAATGGTCATTTTTTTGGAGAAACATTCTGTTTTTTGTTGGTTTTTTCCCCAGATGCTGGCAGAAGGGAGTTTAAGCTCCTTGACTGAAACAATTTCTGGGGGACAACACTGGCATGGTAGAGATATGGCAAGATTAAAGTGCTGAGCAAATTTATTGGAGTGGTTTATCCGTTTTTGGGTAGAAAAATATGGTCATTCAACATTAACAATATGTGTATGATGATGATATTTATGTTTAGAGAGAGAGAGAGAGAGAGAGAGAGAGATGTACACAAATTTAAAACTGGTCAATTTTATGAACACTTTTAGATACATAACTTGTGCTATGTACTATATAAATATGTGTAGAGTACGGCAGCTCCGCTCAGCCTTCTGCTGTAATCCTCATCCCCTATCCCATGCATCTTTGGTTAGTTTTTAGACCACAGTACCACAGTTGACAGGACATTATTTGGGTGGCAGGGCTATTCATCACCAGGCGCTGACAGTGACATGGTAGTGGGTGTTGCACTGTTAAGAGTATATAACCCTCAGAGTATTTATGAGAGTCAGTATCACTACTGGGTGAATGGAATCTCCCTCATATCCTCAAGAACTGTAATTTAATAACCCAAATTATAAATGGCAACATGTATAACTGATGATCTGAAACCAAACATTAAACCAGCATACAAATGCAATGTACCCCATAAATGTTCAATTAAATTTTATTTACATGTGCTCTTCACAACAGACATTGTGACAAATTGTGACAAATTAATCATTGATTAGTCATTAAAAAAGTGAAGATATAAAAATAGTCCAAAGAACGCTTTCAAAACTGTCGTTGCTGGATATATTTCATACAAGAAAATCAGTCAGTCATTATCTGAACCACTTAATCACTATCAGTGTTGCTGGGACCAAAGACCAACCCTGGGCGGGAACCAACACACTGCATCGCACACAGACACAATCACAGTCACACCTTATGGCACCAATTTAGGCGGACAGTAACTAAGTAAATTTACTTGAGTACTGTACTTAAGTAGAGTTTTTGAGTATCTGTACTTCACTTGAGTAGTATTTTATTTGGAAACTTATGACTTCCACTTCACTACATTTTAAAGACAAACACTGTACTTTTACTTCACTACATTTCTATCAAGGTTCTCGTTACTCGTTACTTTCAAGTCTGTGGATAAAGTGGATGTTATTCCCCCTTTTCTAAAACGTGATTGGTTGTTTGACAGGTAACAGTCTATCAGTAATCAGCAGGGTTACGTCACACCTGTAGACTGGAAATGTAAAACCAAGTTCAGACAGTTCTGCTGGGGATCGAACCCAGAACCTTCTCGCTGTGAGGCGGCAGTGCTAACCACTACGCCACCATACCACCCTCATGCAAGTGAGTACCTAATAAAAATGTATGGTAAGAGTCATTCATTCATTATCCAAACCACTTAATCCCAACCGAGGCTGTGGGGGGTTAGAGCCTATCCCGGGAAGGCGGGGACCAACCCAGGGCAGGCACCAACACACTGCAGGGCACACAAATACTTATACAATCACACACTTTCACACCTTACGGGGCCAATTTAAAGTTGCCAATGAACCTGCTTTTAGACTGTGGAGGGAAACCCACGTGAACATGGGGGGAGCATGCAAACTCCACACAGAAAGGCTCTATGGCTGACCCAGGGATTGAACCCAGGACCTTCTTGCTGTGAGGCAGCAGCGCTAACCACTACGCCACCAGGTTGCTCTCATACAAGTAAGTACTGATTAAAAAATAATAGTAAAAGTATCATTTACAAACATAAAACTAGTAGCTGGCATTATACAGTATGTTTGTAATAAAAATGAATGGCAAAAGTATCATTTTTAAGCATACAAACAGAAATCCTTCACATATTGTAGCTTTTAAGAGGTACCAATATGCAGGCATTCCGCCAGTATAGAGACTAATGTTTTCATTTCGTTTCAATGTTCAAGTCCAGAAATCCATCCAGTTAAGATACTGCCCATGCTGACCTGGTTGAACTGAATGCAGCATTTATGTTTTTTATGTAAAGTGCCTTAATGCAATCCCTTACAGAGAACACAAGCAGGTGATAATTTGGAGGGGGAAACTGGGAAGTGACAGTCATTGCTAGGAGTTTACAAATAGTAAAGGTTCAGAAGCCATTTCTGCACTTCATCAAAACACATTCAACCATCCATTAAATACCCCATCACAACTGAATGACTCTCACTTACTCAATGGAAGATATTTATCATCCCCATTGCTTTTTGTCTGTGAATTACACCAGCAGTGCAAAATGAGGGGAAGTGTTCTATTAAAATGGACTTGGCCGGTTACAGAAATCATGCTCAGCGCTACAAGTGTGAGGCTTTTATAGAGGGTTAGCGTGCAAAGCCAGCCTGTTTGGCATCTCCTCCAGAGTGGGGCGTGATGGCTCTGACAAGCAACGGCTCCCCGCAGGTAGTCGCTCTCACTGAACACCAGGCGACTATCAGCAGCCAAGCCGTTCCTCGCACTCGCAGATTTAGAGAGAACACAATATATTCTGATCCTCAACAGAGCATACGAAGACCTATGTCTCTCAGCAATAAAGGTGCAGATTGCTTTGGCAAGCTGCTGTAGAGATAAAAGGCAACGACATGAGGGAACCAAGAGCATTTTCTTCAGTCTTTTTCAAAAACGGACATTAATATATCGTTTGATCTTGAATTATATATTGGTGCACACAAATTGATGATATTTTTTTAATTGCATGAAAAAAAGACATTTCTGGATGGATTGGCTGAATTAGCTTTGACGTGTTGGTGAGCTGTTTATGATGCTATAATTATGAATATTTGGTAAAGGCAGATGGTGGTTAAACAGAGATTAACCAAAATGATGCAAAAAGATGATAGTTTCCAACATGCAGTGATAGCAGGATGTCTTTTATGATAAAAGCAGAAATTACACAGCAATATTTCATCATTTTATTTAATTCATGAAAAATTGCTTTCTTTAATTCCTTTGATATAATTTCCTCCTGCTTTTAATTCATTATATAACGCTTAGCTTGGATTTAACTCACTTGATCCCATCCCCAGCCTAGATGTTATCACACATTTCCCCCTGAAGCTCCCTGAGACCTGTTCTCCAAAGTGTCATTTCTCTTGATTGAAGAGTGGATGGGAGATGACAGCTGTACTAATGCCGCGCTGCATGGTGGATTTAAGAGGACAGGCGAAGGAAGCTCACTGCTAGCTAGCTGAAGTCCGTAAATGAAATGTTGTGCTTGGGGAAACAGGACCGGCTGGGAAGCAGCAAGTAGAGAGGACGGTGTGATTATGAAGGCTTAGGATGCATTATTCTATTTAGAAAGCTAAAACGAGAGCGTGGAGGGAAAACTGGAACAGAGAGCTCGATGTGATCTGAAGCCCTCCTTAGCCATGACAGTGGTGCGAAGCGAAGGCAGAGAGGCGCATGAGAGGCAAGTGATGCCATGCCCTAAGGGACACAAATGGCAGAGTGACAGAGAAATCATGTTTTGCAAAAGACATTTTGAAAGAATTCTGATTCTAAATTCTGGAGGTTCACCACCAAGGCCAACAGTTTTTGTCTTCTGTTTTGTGTTGGAACTTTCGGTTAGCTAGTCAGCTATGAGTTCTAGGCCACTTTAAGATGGACATTACCTGGGAGGAGACCACCAACACAGTTCGTAGCTCTGATGGTAAAATATTACCACACTCGGGGTGACTAATAGAGTGGGTAATAGAGTGGGTAGATGACATGAGAAAGTGGCCTCCAGTCACTTACAGCGACATTTTAATGACATTAAGCTGCTGTACTATTTCTATATCTATATTTTGAAAACTCTGTTTAAAACCGTGTGTTTACAAGCAATCGGTCACAGCTCAGCATTACCACTAACGGGAGAATCGCCACCTCAGTCTATCCAGTTTGCTCACGTTAGCACTCAGAGTTATGGTAAACTTAAGTTTAACTTACCTGACAGCCTCACAAGCACCCAACGTGGACGCTTCACCGGAGCTTTATAGCCAAGCCATTTCTCTGAAAACGGGTGTTTAGTGGTTGGTCTCCCCTCCACAAAATGAAAAGAACAAACATACAGCTTTTTCTGAGGGTTATAAAGCTCAGCGTCCTCAGCCAAAGACGCCGGTCTACTTCGTTGGAATGAGGCTGGTAGAGGTTAAAAGCTTAAAAGTTTAAAACCTCTTCTTTTTGTCAGCACTCCTGTTGAAGAGAAAATCACCTCTTTATCCAATTATCGTGATAACCCCAGGCCTTGTGATATTAATGAGTGCCAGTGAATCTGCTGGATAACCAGACGTTCGAACACAAAGTAAACAAAGGTAAGCCTTGTAACCACAGAGAATAAGAGTGCTAAAGACTTGAGAAGACCACACATAGGTTATAGCAAGATCTCAAAAAATGAGCGTGTAACTGAAGTGATCTAAAATACATTATAATTAGCACTAATCCAAAAAAACCCCACTTTTGTAATTTCCCTATCTTTCTCCTGAGAGTTTTGCAGACCCTGGAGTCTATCAGATCGGAGAAAACATCATTTATTATTCAGCTTTGAATTTATTAGACATAAACATATGCACTACATTGTTTTCACAAGCTCTGTTTGTCTGGCGCGTGATAAAGCTGCTTCCCAGAGTGAAGTAAACATTTTAATTAGACAAAAAGCGACGGGGAGCGTCTTTATCTCCCTCCTTCCGGTGTATGTGTCACCAAGACTACTAGTTCCCACTTCTACTCCATCACTTCACTCGAGGAGCCAGCAGCCTCATGCGGCGCTCTACAGCACAGATACAACATTAGCCATGACTGATGAACATCGCATTACTTCCCAGTACACCTTACCTGACTAAAGTACATCACACCCTAGCTGGAAACATGAGGGAAGAACAAATCGCAAAAATTGCACTCCAACCAGCCACACATGCCACAAGCGGTGACGCAAGATCAAATAGCGACACGCAGTTGGGGGTGAAGGCTCAAATACACGTTCTAAGAGATCATTTCATCTTTTTAAGAGCGTCCACACCCATGAAAACGTGGGAGATAAACTTCAGACTCCATTGGTACTGCTATGCATTTCACCTCTTGAAATATGGCTAAGATGAACTACAAAACGGAGGCAGGATGACATAACATGATATTTCCCCCTGTCTTTGAGGGTGGAAATCACTCGGGGGAGGAAATGGAGAAGGGAGCAGGGAAAGGAGAGGCCTCGTAGCTGATGCATCAGATCTCATAGATGTGAAAAGTTACAGAATTCAAGTTTTAGTAGATCTCCATAATTCATCAGTGGTAGGTTAGATTCCGCCGGTTTCAATAATATATTCTTTTAGCAGGCTACGGCTCTCGCAGACGATGTCTCGGCTTTGTACCATGAATTACACTGAACTAGAACTGTCGCTCTCTATTATAAGAATCAGAAATATGAATGCCGAAATGCCTCCAGCTCTAGATGATACAGGTAAAATATTCATGCGCAGGTTATATATACACATCATGAAAAAATGATGACGTTCTAATGAAACCCTTGTTAAAGTAGGTCCGCAACCATTCCAGACACTCAGACGGTGTTCTCATGCCATCACACCATTAAAATCTGGTTAGTAAATATCATGTGAGTGCAGACGGGAATTTCACAGTGGCAGGTGGATGCAAATATCGACAAGATTGCCGGGATTCAAGCTAGGTGTCAGTACTAAAAGAATCATGCTTAGAAGAGTATCTCATATTGTTCTATTCTTGTGCTGTGTGTACGAGCGGAGATGACTATGGCAGCATCCTGAGGGAAGAGCTCACCTTGAATTATGCATGCTGCTGCTAATATGGAAAGTCAATGCCCATTTGCTGGAAATGCGAGCGTTTGTTTTTGTGTACACTGTGTATATGTGTGTGTGTGTGTGTGTGTGTGTGGATTCCAGATAATCTGATAAGTTGAACCCTTGTCTACAGATATACTCGCACTCTGGCACAACTATATCATCTGGATAGTGTAAGGCCAAACTCTGGGAGAACTCCTACATGCATTAACATGCAAATTCCTGGTTCAGTGGGGACCACTCTTTGGAGCTACAATGACAAGGGCAAGGCTTAGCAGCCTCTCAGAGGACTAAAGAACAGCATGGACGGATCCAGGTCCACCGACAGAGGTTCAAGGGCGGTCCTGTAGGTGAGTGCCATAAGGCCAGCGCTCTGATATATCATCATACACTACTTGGGGAGGGAAAAAAATGGTTTTAATGGGATTTCAGCAACCATGCTGGCAGTGCGTTCCACCATCTGTCTTCATCAAATGACTTTGTCAAAGTGCACCAAGGCCCAGTGTACCTTGTCAACCCAGGGATACTGTTATGCAAAGGTAGAGCAAAACTGCTTTGGCCTGGTTTTGTCACTGAGGATTACAGTTAGCAAGTTTGTCCTAACAGCACAGTGTTTCAATTTGAGTGTGTCCATTTGAAGCATTTAAGACCTTAGTGGTGCACTCCTGGAAGTTTGGATTTGCAATTTTGTGGTATTGACATTTCCCTTTCATGTTGCCTTTCAGAAACTCTTAATTTCCTCCTGCATTCTTTGACTTCCGATTTGAGCCAACGCTGGTGAGTTCCTAATAGTGGTTTGATAAATAACGGCTACATTATGTGGCCCCGACTAGTCTGAAAGAGAAGAAGATAACAAATGACTTTCCGGAGGAGTAAAGATCATCCGGAAATTGCCGCGTATTACATGTGCTTTTCATCTGCTATTTTAAAAATGTGCTTCAGATCACGTGCAAGCCAGTATCAGTATCTGAGTGTGAGGTATCAGGATTTTAAAAGACCTGCTTCATCCTCAGCATGAAGCCTTGAGCCTCCAGACTCTACAGTCAGTCAGAGGCTACATCTGTGTTGCCTTGTTAATGTGAGAAAACTGCCTTATGCAGCGAGTTCATCTCCAGTCTGGGTTTATTTGAGAAACCAGCTGGTCCGGCTAAACCCAGAGTGCTGCAGCAATGGAGCAAAAGGCCCAGATTTGCAGCATGATCGCCCCCTAATGCTCTCGCCTTTATGTGGAGCCCTTCTTCCTCCGTGCCTCAAATATCTTAGTGGATAAAACTTCAGAAAGTTGACTTCTCTTTTGCACAGTGAACTTTGTTTGATCAGCATTAGCCTCTGACAGGGCCCAGGGGATTCTAAGAAACATGATTGAAAAAGCTAAGCCTTTGCTCATGCGAGCGTATTGAAGAAGAGAAAAATTACACAAAAGTGTGATGCTGTGCCAGTGCTTTCTGCATGTATTTAGTCACCCTGCTGGAAATAAGAGTACCCACTTTAAATGCGTTTAGAACAGTAATTTCCCAGTTTATATCCTGGTTTATATCTTTTTTAATGCTGTTAACCACAAAAAGGAAGTTAAGTTGGTTTGTCAGAATGAACTTCGCAAAGGGTTCCAAAACGGAAGAAATAAAATGGGTCTTTATCAACTTCATCCAGTGAAGGACTTAGTTTCATTTACATTTACAGCATTTAGCAGACACTCTTATCCAGAGTGACTTATATTTCCTAATTTCAGGGACAGTTCCCCTGAGAGCAACTTAGGGTTAAGGGACCCAGTGTTGGTAACGCCAGAGGTCAGATTCGACATTTGTGCATAACGGAATGCACAAATGTACTACAAATGGCAATGGGTTTTGAACCGGGCGACAATTTTAGACTGTGAAATATAATAAGTATGACCTTCAAGCCTCCCCATCTATAAATGCATCATGCACAGCATTATCCTTCTCATTACCAGGCCTGCATGATTATTTATACTGAGTAATTATCCAATGTGCAGGCTAATGGAGGGGGCTGAAGTAAATGGCTAGGGGTAATGGCATCAGACCTCTGCCTGGCCTTTCGGAGATCTGAGGGAGGAGAAGATGAACTCAGTGGGTCCGGCCTGCACACCCTCAAAGAAATGCTGAAATTAATTGTTTGGGTTTGCAAGCACAGTGAGGTCCATGGAGTAGCATGCTCTCTGAAGGTGGGTGCTGATAGTTATTTATCCTCTTTTCCACAGGTCTTCTCAACGAGTGATACAAGGGTTTCACCTTCGAACACAGTCTCAGCTCCAATTTTAAATCACAAAGCCACAGCATGAACAATAAAGTCTAAAGTCCTTGTCAGAACACTACAGAAACCAGAGAAATCACATAGCAAAAAACAGTTGACCATTGTACGTCACCTAGAATTTGCACGCAGGTGTGATGGAAACAAAAGATTTAGCCAAGCACACCCTCAAAAGGATTTTTTGAGAGCTGGAGTAACTCACAGCAGGGAAAGATGTCCTCAGAAAGTCTTAATTCAGACTGAATAAGCGAGACTCCCTCTGCTCAGGAGCAGAGCTGCCAGGTGTCACACACTCATGAGTGACCAATCGAAACGGGAGCGTGCCAATGACTTGGGCCAATTTTCCACACACACAACAGGAGGAGGATATGCAAAGCGAGGGGACACCCGCTTCATTTGGGCGAGACCATGTCTGAAACTGATTAGCATGGCGTGTTGGTTACGCGCTGAGCTCATTATGACATACATATGCTCCATATTGGGGACTAGCTCCTTTGAACGTGCAGCTCCTGATTGGAAGCTTCTGTTGGCACAAGCTATGGTTTGGGCAGAAGGACTGTTTTAAAAGAGAAGCCTTCTCCACACATGCAATGAGATTCCGAGATGGTTTTCCAGCCAAGGCATTACACTTTCTTATTTCACACTAGAGTGATGGCAAAAACTGCTCCTAGCCTTGAGGAGCTTGACATCTCATAAAAGATTAAGATTAAAGCTGGCCTATTTGTAGAAGGTTATTCGCAGGTCTAATACTCCATATCGAATGTGATGAGACTGTTTATTGGGATGCGACTTCTGCTTCTTTTTTTTCTTCAGCTATTCTCTCATCTTTTCTGCCCCAGACTGTTGTCTGTTGTGATAAACATAGGCTTTTTTTGTGAAAACCTGTTTAAAATTCTTCTGAACAAACACTTTTTCAGATGATTCTCTGCACTGCATTCCAACATATTAAACATACTACATCTTTGCTGTATTTGAAATAATCATTTAGCTCTTAAACATGGACTTTATGGACTCTATGTTTTTGTTTGTTTTCTAATATAATGAATGAATCTCACTCGCCAAGGACCTGATAATTCCCCAGGTGAATTAGAGTATACAAAATATAAAAATGGAATGGCCAGACGAAAATATAACCCCCTGTTGCACAGATGTTGAGTAAATACATACCCTGTGGTTCAGGCTTTTTGGGAGAGGTTTTAAAGAGACATTTGAATACTCGAGTGCTTTGTTTATTTGAGTTTATTATATAACCTCTAACACCCTAATGGCTCCTCTTTGCCAAAATATGGAAGTACATCTGCTGCTAACCAAATGGCAGGTCCTGAGGGGTCTTCTGCCGACAGAAAAATGCTAATAGGTATTAGGGTATTACAGTGTGGTGAGTACATTGCAGCTGTCTAAAGCTTGCTTAGGGAGAAATAAACTTTTGAACTGTCATTTGTTAAAAGCACATAATAATGCTTGAAATAAAACATGCTATCTAAATGCTGAGCAACCTGTAAGTCCTCTTACAGCCTGACTAACAAATTCTGTAAATTCCCACTGATTTGGGGTAGTTGGTGGCGTAATGGTATGGCGTTTGCCCAGTGATCAGAAGGTCACCGGTTCGAAGTTACCACTGAGGTACTCATGAACAAGATACCGTCTCCAAGCACTGCTCCCCAGGCGCTGCCCATGTTGGCTGCCCACTGCTCCTTCATGGATGGGTAAAAAGCAGTGGTCACATGTTGTTGTGGTGCACTGTGTGCTGTGCTGTGGTGTGTTCACGATAACTAATAATCACTCACTTTTGATCTGTACAACATACACCACTAAAAGTTTGTACACACTCTGGCAACCTGAATATTACATCTTCCTTGCTGCCCTACTTTGTGCTCAGTAGTTAGGCGAGCACACAAATTGGCTTCCAAGTTTGATGCAAAGCTCATGTGGAGAATTTTTAGAAGAATGAAACTTGCTTTCAGAAGTATAAATAAAAATACGACCTAATATACAAATGAAAAAAAATTCAGATGAAGCTGTTGTGCAAAACCTTAGCTTGTGTCTAAGACGTATCTTGTATCCCTCATATACAGGCGTTTTTATCTATTTAAAGTCCTAAAACCTCAAGCAGCCTTTTATTAAAAAATTACATACCTTATAATGAAAAGAGCTTAGCAAAATAATTCAGTGGATATTCACTGTTCAGCTGCTTAATTTCATTTAAGCAGTTTTACAATCTTAAGATGCTGAAGTTGTCAGCTCCAGTTTTGAAAGGCTCCTGATTTGCAAGGTTTAGTGTTTTCCTTGATTAACACACGTACATACAGTTTAAAAGAGTTTGATAACTCCCAAAGAAGTCAAATCAGGACAGGAAAGTCCTGAAAAGTCCCTCAGATGTAATTTATTATATATGTTTCTAACTCTTTAAACGTTAGAAGCCTTGTGGCACTGAGAAGCAAAGCAAAGCAAAGGGGTGGGCAGGACTACAAATGATTTGCATTAATCTTTGGGCTAAATTGATGCAGTGTTTTTGCTAACTACACCAAAAAGGTTCTAAATCTGATGTACTTCTTTTCCGATCTTTAAAAAATAACTCATTACTGGACATGAAGAATGTATAAAAGTCTTAAACAGAATTTCTTATCCCGCAGAAACGTCATGCCGCAGTATTGCACATTTCTCACAAACTGCCTTGTTTGTGATTTCACTTCTACTCAGCCTCCACCGCCAGACATGTTTTGTCTGACTTGATCCCCACAAATAGAATAACAAAAGAATAACAGAACATCCCCAGCCTTCAGCCAGGCTCCTACTTGCCCTTCATTATTCACATCAATACATTTTTCATACCCCCTCCACACTTCTACAGAACTGGCCATTCATGCACAAAAATCCATTGCCCAGAAATGAGTTTATTTCAACATTTCAACAAAGTCACAATTGGTGTATGGGATTTATAATAGAAAAGCATCATACAATTTGAATACAATCTTGTTGCTTCAGGATTCCAGCGTGCATTGTTGCCCTGCCACACTATACATGGCTTATTTTTACAACACCAATTTCCATCCAGCTGCTTTTGTCGAATGGTGTGGAGTTGTTGTGAATGGGGAATGGCTGCGGTCACGAGAGGAGGTCTTGGCATTGGGGCTCGGATCACGGCCCTCTCTCTGCAATGATGGTGATAAGAACTCTGCAATGTAACATGGCTACTGTATCAGGCCACGACAGCTGTTAATTGTTTCACTTCGGTTAATTAGGAGATAATTACAAATCTGACCCTCTGAGACAAATAATGTATAGGCTGTAGCACAGAATGAAAGGAAAGATTAATAGTGTGTGGAGTTTGAGGACAAGGCTTCGGTCACTGGAACTGCAGTTGGGCCATTTGCCTGCATTGCTCAGACGGCTGGCTTCAGTCACGTCTGAAGATTAAGAGTGCTAAATTATAGAGATTGTGTGAACCGTTAAGGAGATTATCGCATCAATTAATACTGCACAAAAGTAAAATGGGCCCTCTAGACCTTAATAAGGCTGAAATGAATGATAAAATAATTAATTTTCTTTTCTAGACTTTCTAACCAAGGCTAATTTCCACTGGAGCTATAACTTAGTCCCAACTTCCCAGCTCAGCTATAAGCCTAGTCCTAGACTAGTTTTGAGTTTGAATGGTAAATCTCAATTGGTACTACAATTTAGTCTAAATCTAAGCTTAATCTAAGAGCAAGAAACCAGCCCTTAATGTTTTTGTTAAAGCTTGGGCTTAAAAATAGTGTCAAGAAGAAGAACCTTTGGACCTCAAGACTGAACAGGGGACTACTCTTTGGCTTTCACGGATTAAGTTGAGGAAGACAAGGAGAATCTTTTCAATAAAAAGGAGCTTTTCTGTGAGTCAATCACTTATAAACTCTGCTTTGCTCACGGGAAGACATGCATATGACATTGCGATGGATTAGTGGCGCTGGTGGACATTATCGAGCTTTTGTTTAATTGCTATTATGGATAAACTGGATGCTCTATATCCTGCATCATTGATTAAGATTTGAATGCTCCATTAATTATAATAAGTTAGCAATTATCTTTTGCTATGTTTGCCCTCCGAAGTCATCTAATGCAAGTTAATTTTATCAGCAGCTTGGCAAACAATTGAACCTTCATAGATCTGTCCTGAGGAAAACATGAACAAGTGTCAGATGTTACTTACGCATTTAATGAATTATTGAGTGCAGTTCTCGCTAGAATGTCTAGGCTTACCTGTGAAGTAGCACTGAGAGATTATTGACTCCTTGACCAGAAATTAAACAATGCCTGAATAGTTGACAAGAATCTGTCTGAATAATGCATTTAGCATGGTTTATAGTGCACATTATAAGGATGAATAAAGTGCTGCAGTTATGTATGGAATAAACCGTTTTAAAGGGGCAGAATTAAGGTTAGGTGGAGAGTCAAACATCTCAGAGCACCTTACTCTAGCAGTGCGCTGCTGATTGCCAGTTTAGTTTTTTTTTCATGAATAAAGATCCCAGATTAATCCAATGTTTTTTATTAATTCCATATAATTCCAAAATATGAAAATTTTATTATAAAATCAGTCTTAAAAAATCTGTGCAGATTGCAGGAAAGTTGGAAGTCAGTTGTAGCAGAACAGTCCTATTATGAAAGGGACATTGACTCAACTCCATTGAGGTGGTGCAGTGGTCTGAGTGAGTGAATCTCTGTGTTGGAGACAATAAGAATGGGGATTTGAATCAGGAGAGAACCCAGAATCCACTGTTGGGCCTTTGAGCAAGACCCTTAACCCCATGTTGCTCCACAGAGCTCAAAGATTCAAGATACAAAATTCTTTGCTTGCACAGTTATAAAACTTCAACATGTAGTAAAATACATCCTAAATCCGCCATGAGATAAATGCAATCAACTGTGACAAATCAATTAAATTAAAGAGAAATATGGAAATGCTACAACTAAGGTAATAAAAATCTAGCGGAAAAGTAGAAAACTAATTAGAAAATCAAGGTTACTTTATTGTCATCAGCAGTTTTATCCATTGTTTATATAAATTCACTCATTCATTTTCTGAACCTCTGAATCTCTATAGGGGTCGCGGGAGCCGTAGACTATCCCGGGAGCTACAGGAACAAGGTGGGGACCAACCCTGGGCAGGTGCCAACACCTCGCAGGGCTCACACACTCGCATTCACACCTTACAGGGCCAATTTAGATTCACCTATAGTGCATGCTTTGACTGTGGGAGAAAAACGAAGCATCCGGAGGAAACACAGGGGAGCGCATGCAAACTCCACACAGAAAGCCCCTATGACTGACCTAGGGATCGAACCCAGGACCTTCTTGCTGTGAGGCGGCAGCACTAACCACTGCGCCACCCTTATATAAATTCTTTATACTAATTGTGACGGGACAATGTTTCTCCATGGCCACTTGCAACATATAGTAACACTCAACATCACATTCAACAGGATGCAAAGTAGACAGTGCAGACATTTAACGTTGCAGTGAAAAGGATATGTAAACCTATCTGGGATTGATATTACTAAATGTGATGTTGCACAATGCAGTTCGCAGCATTCAGGAACAAAGTGCAAGAACAGTACAGTACAATACAATAAACAGATCACACCAATACAATGATGTAAATGTGGTTAGTGAATGTGACGTTAACATTGATGACTGAAATTGCACATAGTTATTATATTGCACAAGATCAGTTGTAGCATTAAAACCAACTTGATTTTACAGAAGATTAATCGAATTTACAGTAGTAAAATGAACAATGCATAATTTGAATATGCGTGCTGAGGCAGTACACAGTAAAGAATAGGTAAAATGCTGGTGCAATTAGAGATATTTTAAGCATATGCAACTGAGAGCTATTTAAAATGTAAATCACTCTGGGTAAGAGAGGCAGATAAATGCTAGATATGTGAACATAAGTCTTGTGACACAACAAAGCCAGGAAGATTTGATTATTAAAAGTTGTTCTGTTGTCACTAACCACGGTCCATTAATTTCACCTCCTACTAATATTTATGAACCAAAGGTTAATGCCTATCTTGAAAGATTGCCAAATGAAAATATCTGTTCAATGGTCTGTCCATTCCTGTTAAAAGTCATTGCAGATAATGAAATCATGGGACCCCTGAACTTTTTTTGACCCTTAAGACAAAACCTTTGCTCTGGCCTTTATGTATCTAAAAGGTTTATGCGTTTGCTGAAGCTGCCTACAGGAGAATAAGCTTAACACAGCCTGGGTCAAAAAGACTCCTCTATGCAGATGCAGACAGTTTAAAGATCTTGTGCTAAAAATGGAAATGTGGCGCGTTATTGCTCAGTAGGAAGCCTCTGTATATGCTGTTAGGATACAGAGAGCATTACTAAATAAGAGAGATTATTGGTTATATGGGGTAATAGAGGATATTATGGCATATAGGGGAACAATAAGACAGAAGGAATAAGGGAATTTGGGAAATTAAAAAACTACTACAGTACAGCAGACAGCAGGACTTAAAAGTGCAAAGGGGATAAGGTACTGACCTAGCAATGTAATATAACATAGAAGGACATATAGTAGACCTTTGAGGATGTAAACAACATTATTAAGTGGCTTCATTCTAAAGCAGAAGGCATTCAGCTCCGTTTCCTAACTCCGAGCTGTGTTGGGACACAGAGATCAGACGAGCGAAGGACATAATGCATGTGACCTTTTCCGGGATGAACAGCAGAACTGTACTGTGTGACATTTCGAGGTGGCCCTCTCTTGGGGAAGGAGGTGGGACACGAGCGTTGTTCTGCAATTGTATGTTCCGTGACAATTTACCCCCACTCAAAGCGAATGCTCCCGTGCCAAAAAAAAGCCACTGTCTTTTTCTTCCCCCACTTGAGTCAGGAATGGAAAACAAAACACACGCCGAACGTGAGAAGACGCAGGCGGCACAACACGGATGCTGGAGTGTGCTGCATGCAGCGAGCAGGCCTTTAACAATTAGATCCCCTCCTTTCACACGCGCTTCCAATTAATGATAACGCCACTATCTCAAAAGCCTTCACACTCTCAATTATAAACAGCCGTAACAAAGCTTCTCTGCGGTAAATGAAACTTAGTGAAGCGTGCACTGGGCATAATTGTTACAATGTTGAAAGTCACAGTTAATTAAAGGTCATCTAAGCTGCTCCGAACAGAGCTGGCACACCGATGACGAACGCATGTGGATCATTTTGGGAAAGGCGAAGAGGGAGAGGCAGCCCCTTGGATGGGTTGTGAACCAAAGTGGCGAGTTCAGTCTTTCTGTAGAAGTCGCTAATGCCACACTGCGGCGGGGTTTAAAGCAACCTGAATAATTCATGGAGGTCCTTTATGTCAGATTAAGGAATTAATTCCAGTTCATACGATAAGCACATCTTAATGAGCTGCAGAAGCGACGGAGGTGAATAGTGCTGCATTGGCCGTTGTGATGCCAGACTTGTTTGTGCTGGCTCATCATGGACTCAGGTTTATTCACACGTGACGAACACCTAATGCTGAATGCCCCTTACACACAGCAGGGGACTCACACACACACCCACACCACGACATCCATAGGAGCAATGCTCATTTTAACCGATAAGACTTATCAGCCCAATAGAGATAGTCTAGGCCGAAGGCCTTTAGATTAACACAAGGTATATAAGTAGATAAGCCTTCATGGCTGAAATGTATCAGATTTAATCTTTACAATCTCAGGCCGAAGTCCAACACCTGATGACAAGACTTGGCAGGCTTGTCCCGGAAATAAAATAGAAAGTCTGCATATCTAGCATCACAGAGTCAACGTCACACTCAGCCAAAGATCTGTGCCGCAGCCCTGCTTAACGCAGGTAGGAAAAAAAACATGTTCCCAAACTTATCTCGCCCCACGCAGCTTCAAATGCCTACCCGAGCCGATCTCCCGCTAGCCTCTAATTTCATTTGTCCCACGCTCGAAGCGGCGCAGCGCGTGACACGAGCGTCACATAAGCGTTAGCCGGGGGCATCTTTGGCTCCCCTGTAACATTTTCACCAACTAATGCCTCTTTCCCCTCGGGAGAGACACACTCTTACTTACAGTGATCATTAAAAGTTTTCTTTGAGCGTGAGTGAACTTGAGCTACTGACCGCGAACTCATAAGTATTCTTCTGCTTCTCTGGCTCAGGGAGCGTGGGGGCCAGGCCGGTTAAAACGCTCTCCTCTTTTGCATGTGAAAAACGGATGATGGAGCCAGTGTCTGCGCGGCTGTGGGGTGCGCAGTGTCATCAGAGTGCAAGGGGAAAATGACATCGGCTGGCGGAGCGCGAGCTGCAGGCGGAGACTCCCTGCCTGTCGTGTCCCCCCCATCACCAGCCCCCACGGCTGGCTAATGGCCTGTGGAAAACACATCTCTCTCTGTAGAGCTTGGTGATGTGTTTGCTTTGATGTAAAAAATACGAGAGCAAAGCGGTGGTCAGAGCGAATGTGAATATCATTCGCTGGGCGACGAAGTATGCTTCCTTTACTTCAAAAGCAACGTGAAAAGAGTCGCTGTTTTTGGTAAGTGCTGGTGTGTTTAAGTTTAAGAAATATTGTAAGTACAAGAAGATTGCAAATGAACTCTCATTAAGATCCTAGTTTCTCTTGAATTTCTGACTCAGTATGAAAACCAGTGACCGTTTCAGTGCGTCCAAAAAGGCTAGAAACCAAACAGCGTTAACGGAAATATAAAAAAGTTACAGCCACGCAGCAATTATAGATCTATGTGAAAGTGAGTGATTATTTGTCATTGTGAACACACCACAGCACACAGTGCACCACAATGAAACATGACCTTTGCATTTGACTCGTCTGTGAAGGAGCAGTGGGTAAATAGGTGACACAAGCCTACCTATCATCAATAACTCATCAGCAGAGTGCATTCTCCAGGCTAATTTAATTTAATTCTCCAGGCTGTTAATTTTGGTAGTACATTTTATATTTGCCCAAATTTTAGTCTTGACTACCATACATAAACTATACTATAGGTTTTTTATTTACTCTTTAGTTTTAGCTTAGATTTAAGAAACTTCCATCAGAAGCATGTTCCATTTCAGTCAATAGCCACTTACATAATTAGTGATTTAGTCCTGAATTATATTTTTAGAATCGAAGTGTATGTTTACGAGTTTCTTTATGCAATGCACATTCAATGACACCTGAACGTACAATGCAGTGCCACAGCAGGAGTTAAACCCTGTGCTAGGAAATGAAAGTCAACAAAATAAAGATGAGTATTTCCACAGCTTGATGTGGTTTGACAGCTATACAAAAAGGGCTTTCTTGTTCTTTCTCGCATATATTTTTTCAGTGCTATGCTAATAGTATGTCCATCATTGCTAGAACTGGACTACTTGCAGTTGGCTTTATCTACAGCATATCATTGCATATGCTAGTAATAAGCGTTGATAATGAGACGGGTGAGAGTGAGCACTACTCTTATACACTCACTCAGCGTGACTTTATGCACTCTGGGGAGGGAAGTTTAACGACATGTACCAGAACAAACTTTGTGTTGATTCACTTTTACAACTCAACTGTTGCTGTGCAAAATGAACTTAATAACGAAGCAAATAAAAGAAAAGATGGTGGTGAACTTGAAGCAAATAATATCCAGCATTTAGACTGATTTTTAAAGTTGGCTAAATGAGCATGTCATGTTGTATCATCAGTGAGTAGTGGTAGCGTAATGGTTTGGGGGTTGGCCCCATGATCTGTGGTACGGACCATCCTGGACCGGGGTCGCGATTGGGGTGTTTTTGGGTTTTGATTACATCATTGTTTGTTTGGTTTTACCTCCTCATTTCAGTTTGGAGTTGGTTTGTTTAGTGGTTGCTTAATCCATGTCTCATTTAGTTTTAGTGTATTTAGGTGAACTCAACCCCGACCACGCCTTCCCGTTACCATTACAATGCCCTATGTTTCATTACAGAGTTTGAACTCCACAGCCGACTAGACTTGCTACGCTACCAGGCAGCACGGCTCCCAAAAGCTTGCGGCACTGAGAGGCTGTGGATCTTCGTCAGAGCTGATTGCTGTTTGGTTTTGTTGTTGCTAGGTGGACGTGGGAGCAGGATGCGAGCGGGAGCTCGGCCCTATCGTGTGATCACATTAGACCTGTATTGCTAATGGACTTTAAGCGTGTTTAGTGAGCCTAAGCTAGGTGCTGTGTGGCTATTGTTTGGTTTTGAACTTTTCGTTAATAAAAGCGAGGTATGTTTCTCCTGCATATGCATTCTCTCTCTTGTCTGGGTTACCCAGACAACATGACAATTGGGATCGCTGATTCCATTCCTGGGCCAGTAAAGGTACCACTGAGCTACTCATGAGCAAGGTATCGTCCCCAAGCACTGCTGTGACAGCTGCTCACTGCTCCTTCATAAATGGGTCAAATGCAGAAGTTACATTTCATTGTGGTGCACCGTGTGCTATGCTGTGTTCACAATGACAAATATTCGCTCACTTAACTTCACAAAAATAATTATTCACGAATGTGTTTCCTGTCAATGCCTCTTGAGATTTACGGTATTTGTCCCATTGGTTTTGCACCTACATTTTCTGCAAAGTTTTTAATTTCTGTTGTATTTTTTTGCTCTTTTCGTTAATGCCGTCTTATTTAAATTCACTAACATATATGCAAACATGATATGTAATAACATTATACAAACAGTATATGAGAGTTAATTAACTTTTAGCCAACCAAATGTTAGCAAAGAGAAAGAGTGCAAACCACCCACTACTCCTCTCAGCTCCATCTTAAAAAAGAGAGGCTACACTTTTAGCCTCTGTTTTTTCCTGTCTTGTCTTGTCTTCTTTTCTTTTCTTTTTTTGATTGTGATGAATCCTGCCAGGTAAATCTCTGGTCTCCAGACTTAGCGGGTCTTTGCTGTCCAAAAAAAAAAGCTGTGAGTTCAGAGTAGATCCACACATCTGAGGAAAGCCTAATTATGTCGTTTGGTTGTCTGACAGCTTCGGTTCATGCGGAGGCTGTGAGACGCGATGTGACAGATCAGAGCGCTAGGCCTACTCACTGTGGAGTGCACAAGCGAGGGCGGTCAACAACTCTCCACGCTGTCAAGTGAGCATGCTAAAAAAAAATGCTGGGTGATATCAAGAGGCATGCCATCGCTGAACGACATGTTTAGGTGCTAAACTGGTTCAGCCAAAACGAGCCATGGTTTCATTTTCTGTTATAAGAAGTGACTCGATTTGCCTGCATGTCGTGAAAGCGGCCTCGTAAAGTCTTCATACGTGAGCTTATTGCTAAGAGCAAGGATTCGTTCCAGTATTTAGCTAACAGGCCGTTCTTTTTTAGTTTAACACTTTGACTGGCAGGTTAATGACATACTATAACGTGATTAGTGTCCACTCCATTAGTAAGCTGGCTGTCACCTCGCTTTCTAAAACATTTGTGCACGAGAGGGAAAATCGGCACTTGCTTTAAAGCCAGTTATTGACTAAGTGCCATATTCATTTTGTTCATGGACGGGAAAAACAATGGCCAGCCCTGTTGATGTATTTTTTCCTCTGGCAGGTAATTCCCTATTTTGATATTGGCTTGGTTTCCTTGACTGCATTTTTATCAAAACTCTGTTGCCGTTAAAAAAGTTGGTGGCAGAGGACAGATCTTCTAGCCCGCTTGCCTTAGGGAGATTTATTCATCCTCCATTAGCAGACATGTGATCCGAAGGACGGAATTCAGCGAGTCCGTCGCCAGCCACCCATGCCCGGAGCAGTCAGTGCAGTTTCAGTCCTATTTATCAACTGCAGGAGCCCGAGGACCGCACAGCACGTATCATTATTTCCAGCTTTGGCGCTCGGTAGGCTGCAAACGGCGTTGGCGTTGCTCACAGTTCCTGGGGCCCCAGATGAATCCTAAAGTGAATCTTAGCCCATGGTTGTGCCCAGAGCACGTACTAAGATGCAACAAACCCCCTCCCGTCCCCGTGCAAGCGTCTGAAGCATCAAATCTTTACCATACGGAGGATTACTCAGTGACATCACCATAACTGGGTCACTTTATAGCAGTCAGAACTGGCCCTGTCACAGGCTTCCGGGCCATCCGCTGAGGAAGAAGCATATTGCAGCTCTCCACACTGCCTCCCCGAAGAGCCCTGAGGGCAGCTTACAACCAAACTTCTGAAAGTAGCAGCAGCAGCCCCTGCCCCACTTGTAAAAACGACACAGCTGGATTTTTTTTGTTACTGCTTGTCTATTTCGGTGGCCTCGGCTTGGAGCACGCTCTGTTTATTTGGGGCTAAATTCGTAGATTTAAGCCATTTCTCTAAATACTTCCTGAGGGTGGATCAGAGCAGTGCTTAATCGTTTTATTAATTATTCATTTAACTCTTGCATGGACAAATGGGTGCAAACGGTCTGTGGAGACCTGTTTTCTTATATAGGCGGACCATAGAGGGTGTGCAAGGAATGTATTGCAAGGAAAAGAGTGACAGAGACAGAAACATTTAGTGTGGCAGGAAAAAAGGAAGAAAAATCGGGGTAGAGTGAGAGATATGACGCTTTTGAGGGTTTGCTTAGGCGCTGTGTGAGTGCTCTAGAATGATAACGCTTTGGATGTATCGCATCATCAATCACGTGTCACTAGCTCTTCACATAGACACTGCAGCCTATGTGCTTTTCTTTTCATTTCATTGTGAATAACGCAATGTGGAATCTAAAAACACACTATTTTTTGCGGATGAATACCTTTTTGCACATCAGCATTTTTGCATGGCACATTTTTAGCTTGATTGATTACATGATTAACAGAGAGTACAATTAAACAAATATTGGTGGTTGTGCATTCGTCCCCGTCCTAAAATTCCCAAGTTAAATGTCCCAGCATCAATTCATCTCAGTTACCACTTTTTTTGCAAACATTTTTGCAGAAAGGGTTTGTCCTGTACTAGTGCAATTAGAGCGAGTCCCTTAAAAAAAGAAAGAAGGTAAACCATAAGTGGAAAAAAAAACGGCTGACAGCAGCGATGCCAGACACGGATACTCAGTTAAGTAGACTTAAGTAGACTCCGTTAAGTCGAGCGGTGCGACCGTCCTTCCTCCAGCAGCAGCCGGGTTCACAGCGCATTAGAGACAGCCTGAAGACAATAAACCATTCTCGGCCTAACGCAGGAGGGCTCGTTAAAATTCGATGAGAGGGTGGCGTAATGGGCGGCGCGGCCTCGCTATCAGGAAGTTCTTTTTCATGTTACTGCGCCAAGCATGAGTCCCCCAGCACCCTTTTGATGTTTTTCTACAGCACTTTAATCCTTGCTCCTGCGTAGAAGACCCCCCTCCGAACTGCTTCTCCTCTCCCCTTGTAACCCAGCCCCTTCTGCGGAAAACCGAGTGAATCATAATAGCTAACATTTCCAGAGAATTTTATTCTTTCTGCTCCTTCCGCAGAGGCTTGGCGGAAATAATAGCGATCGCACAACGTCAAACGTAATCTGTGATATTTGAGGATGTTGTGTCCCGCCAACACGTTTGTACGACTTATGAAAGTTCATTAGCGGTGAACGCTTCTCAGTGTGGACATGAGAAATCCACAACTTCAAAGATGTGGAATGAATCTCTAGGGGTTCCTTCCTTTGAGGCGTTAAAGAATTAATCCTTCAGGAACAAATTAGAGCAGGGTTTTTTAAAAAAAAGAATGAAGCCGTTAGGAGACATCAAAGTCCCAGACACCATCACATATTTCATGAGTCACTGCTTGAAGAGTCACTCACAGTGCTTCTCGAATACCGAAATTCAACATCAGCTTTCGAATCAGCAGAGAGGACGACGCTCCACCAGCTCCAGCTGGAAATGTTTGGCTTCTCCCACTGAGTTTCATTTAAACAACTGAAATGAATTTTTCATATAAATTAAGCCTAGAATGATCAGGTTTCATTTCCCCACATCGTCTTCAGCTCTGGGCTTTTTTTAAAATCTTTTGTCGCAGGACTTGGAATGTATGATGTGTTTATACAGATGCTCGTTGCCATTTTAATGTGGTCTTAATAGGAGTGTAAGTCACTATGGTACAGAGTTATATCAATTCAATGGACAATGATTCATTCATTCATTCATTCATTATCCGAACCACTGGGTTGCGAGGCCCAACACTCTCATAATCACTCTCACTTACATCCTACTGGTCCAATTTAGAGTCGCCAATTTAACTATAGTGTATGCTTTTGGACTGCCGGAGCGATCATGGAGAGAGCTTGCAAACTCCATACAGAAAGGCCCTACAGCCGACCTGGGCAAGCCCAGGATCTTCTCGCTGTAAGGCGGCAGCGCTACCCACCGCACCGCTGTGCCGTCCCGACAATGATTCCGTGTCTGCCAATATCACAAAGTCTGCTGCAATCCAATTTGCTTCAGTTCAGTTCAGGAGCCAGCAATTAATTTCAATATCAGTATCAAATACTAATTACATTTTTCATATCAAATCACGAAAACAACTAAACTTTATGTTACATTCATCCATGGCCTCAACCAGGAATTTAAATGAAAACTTTTAATAAAAATTAAAAGACCTAAAATAAAAAAGACCTCTGGTTCAGTATAAAGTGACTTAACGCTACAGTATGTCTGATCAATGTTTGATGCACTAAATCAATGCGTCAATAAAGAGTGATGTATTGTTATACCCGTAGTCCTAAGCATCGCTGGGTGTTTTCTCTTTATTACAGGAATGTGATCAAATGATGTACTGATGGGTTCACAATTTAGTAAGCAGTCACACAAGAGAACCCATTTTTTCACAAACAAACACCATCATACTGGTGAAAATTAGTGATTTTTTGTCATTGTGAACACAGCACAGTCCACCACAATGAAATGAGATCACTGCATTTGACCCATTCGTGAAGGAGCAGTGCTTTCTCATGAGTGCCTCAGCGGTACCTTTACTGGTCTCTAACCATTACACTACCAACTGCCCCAGTACTAGTATGAAGATCTAGTATTAAGCCTCTGTAATAAGCCTAATGGAAGTACATTGGGGAGGAACAATTTACTACTCATTTCCTTCCATGGATGATCTTTTGGTTTAAGACATCAGGCTGAAAGATAAAACATCGAGCTACACACTGGCTGCAGTGTTTACAAATGCCAGCCAAAGGTGCAATTAGCCTTAATGTCAAATGCACACTGAGGCGCGTTCACCTGGTCCGACACCGGTGATGTCGCATCGCATCCTTTGTTTGAATGTTATCCCCATTTGGAGCAGTCGTGATAATATCACTGCCCCGTTTGATTGCTTTCCACCTGCACAAACCCAACAGTCCAAATAGTGTCTGTGAGAGTAGATGTGCAAAAACGAAAGGAGATGCTTATCTGTTATTCGCCCCTAAGGGTGGGACAGTAATTTGCTCTTGGCTGAAGACGAAATTGGGAATTGCATCTTGTAATTTAAGATAATGCAGATCTGTCCGACAGCCCAAATGCAATAAAGAGAAAACAAACAACCCACGTTATATTTAATGATTAATGGTGCGGCTGGCCTGCGGGTTAAAAACCTCAGTCGCTCATAATTCATCCACTGCGGTCATAATCAAAGCTCCTGGCTCACCTATCCTTCTCCCAGTCTCCTCTGAAGTGTATATACCTCAATGTTTTATTGTAAAAGAATACATGGGAGGGGGAAGCAATTTCATGCACCAGGGCCCACGATGTATAAACAAAATGGATCCCGATATCTTGCAGAAGCCATAAAGCCCTCATAAGATGCTCTGCTTAACTTAATTCTTCAGGGCCCGTGTGGAAGGAAGCGTGCAGACGGCGGCGGAGCTGTGGCCTGCGCGAGCGAGCTGTTTCCGCCACGCTCGCGCAGCTCTCAATGTGAGAAAACGCAGTGGCGGAATGGAAGCTGCGCCAAGCGATGCGCAGGCACAGATTGCATTAGGATCTCCAGGCCTGATGAGGCGAGCAGATAGAGGACAGATCGTAATGGAATGGATGCGGTACGCTCAGAGGCTGAGAGAGTGACGATACCAAGCATGCGTTTGGACCGTGGTTCCATAGCTGTGTCAAGAGGAAGAAAAAAACAACATATACTGTAAGTCATCCAGCAAGATGCACATTTCTTTTTGTAGATCCACCAACAAAACCACCAACTATTTTCAGGATTTAGCTTTTCAATCTATAAGCAGTGTTGGGAAGGTTACGTTTAAAATGTATTCCACTACAGAATACAGAATACATGCCCTAAAATGTCATTTGTAACATATTCTGTAAAATTCCTCAATGTGAGTAACGTATTCTGAATACTTTGGATTAGTTCTACATTGTCTTGCTTTTTACAACTGTATGAATGTGGCAATCACACGCTTCATATTCCGCCATCTTCTTTCTTCTTTTAATGTGAAGTGTTGTCTGAATTTCCAAGACAGAAATGCGTCTCTGCCCTGGCTCTGCTGTGCTGGCTCCAGCTCTGGGTGTTTTCACACTTGGTCCGTTTTAGCCCTTAAAGCGAACTCAGATCGATTAGTCAGCATTTTTTAACGTGTATGTGAACACGCCAAACAAACTCAGACCGCTCTCAAACGAACCGAACTGAGACCACGTCGGGAGGTGGTCTCAGTCCAGTTCGCTTTCAGTCCGCGGCACGGTTCGTTTAGCTTGCGCCTTATGAACACAAAGCGCTCCTGGTTCGCTTCGACTGTTTTTGTTCAAGGTGAAAACTACCCAGAATGCAAAGCAGTAAAGGTCTGAGAGCTCCATTAGAATTAAGTATAAACAGAAAAAGGACTGAGGCCCCATCTGAGCTGAAGTGGACCAGAAAGAGAACTGAGTCCCCTTTCAAATGAACTCACAGTGTGAACATAAGAAGAACTGAGTTCCCTTTCTGTTGGTCCACTTTTTGGACCACTTCTAGAGGACTGAGTTCGGTTCCTTTAAAGAGGACAATATGTGAAAACACCCTCTGACTCCTCCATTGTGCGACTGCGGCAACTTACGTTTTCCCATTTGATACCCATATCATCCTGCCCATATTTACCCCATAGGAGTTTTACCCTACAGATTTTACCCTATATGGGGTTGTCCAGATTTACCCCGTACTACTAGTTAAAGTACTGCTCAAAGTCAAAGTGAACTAAAACACTCAAGTAGTGTTAACAGTGTAACTACTTGTATTTAGCTATTCTCCAACACAAAACACCAATGACTGGTGTATACGTAGTGAGTATGATAAAACTATGAGTATGATGAAACTGTTGACTATTTCATTTGTGAGGATTTATAATTTTGTGTTTGTTTTCCAGGGCGGCACAGTGGCACAGTGGTTAGCGCTGCCGATTTACAGCAAGAAGGTCTTGGATTCGATCCCCGAATCTTCTTCTTCTGTGTGGAGTTTGCATGCTCTGTCCCGTGTTTGCGTGGGTTTTCTCTGGGTGCTCAGGCTTCCTCCCACAGTCCAAAAGCATGCAGTGTAGGTTGATTGGCGAATGTACATTGGCCCTGTATGGTGGGACTAAAAGTGTAGTTGGGTGAGTGTATGTGCCTTGCGGTGTGTTGGTGCCTGCCTATGGTTGATCCCTGCCTTGCGTCCATAGCCCCGAGATAAGCTCCGATCCCTGCAAGCACGTTAGGGATTAAGCGGTTCAGATAATGAATGCATAAATGAATCTCTGTCGAAAAATGTATTATTTAGATTAGTCAAAAGAAACAATAGTAGACTGATAGAAAAACAGTCATTCCTTTACCTGTGAGATGCTCAGAATTCAGTGTCATTGATCAGAATGAGAGACAAAGTCTTGACTTTTTTTTGACAGAACTTAGACAAGAAAACTTGAAGCATTTGTCACTAGTATGGAGCCCCCTGTCATTGCTGACACCCCGAGGGGAAATAGAGATTTTCAGCACTTATGCTGATGAGTGTGCTCTGCAGCACAGGCTGTGCCCATTAATTCTATCCAGGTGTGTTAGATTTCATGAGTGCACAAGCACAGTGGGTCGGAGTGATTCAATTTGTGTGACTCAATACTGCCCAGTGTGGTCACGGTGGTCCGCAGCGTGGCGGCAGAACGTGTCGCAGGGGGAGGAGGGTGTGACGGTCGGCTACGGTGCATTAGGAAGTGACATCTTGAAAGCTGTTGGCTCATCAAATAAACTGAAACCTTGCATCCGGAAATAGAGCTGTCCGGCGTGCGAAATGATGTATTACACCTAATAAACTCAGTCAAGAAAGAAGAAAGGTGCTGGCCAATCAAATATAGAAATAACCGTGAGCAGAGTCCTCAAAATCAAAAAGCCATTTCTCGTCTTCAGTTCATCAGTAGTCGTGACGAAGTGACAACTCATGACAGGTCGGTTTGATTGCTGGAGTAGCGTCCTCCTGAATGGAAATGAGATGCAGAATAAACAAATTTGCATTGGTAGCATGTGTGCCGTGCCACACCACATCGAGCATTTACAGCCATATTTGGAGCGCTAATGAGATTCGATTAGAGTGCAATCTATTCGCGTTGAATAGGCTCTGTTCTGCAATCTTTTTTCCCTCCATTTTTATAGCAATTGTTGACTGCAGTGCTGTTCGGGTGGCAACGGCCCATGATTGATCTGGTCCAATTTGCATGAATTAGCAAGACACTGATCCAAGAAAGGAAAGTAAATATTATCCTAGCATCATGCGCCAGCTGAGTGTCATCACTGTTGTGACGCTCCTGATTTGGACACAGTCGACGGCTAAAGATGGTGATTAGATCTTGACGCCTCGTTAGCATGTGTAATTAATAGGAAATATGCAGTGAGGATCGATGGTGTCTACGGAGCGTAGCTCTCAAGATTGCCGCAGCGGCTGGTTTTGCCTTGCAGTTGAAGTTTTGTCACATTTGAAGTTCTCCAACATCATACAGTTTCCGCGTTTAAGTCCATCTATTTTCGGAAACTCTAGTCAAACGTTTGATTGACTGCAAGTTGGGCATGATTGTGTCTCCTGCAAGTGAGCACTGAAACGACGAGCTCTCTCTCTCACTCACCCTCTCTCTGCCACTCTTCAAATATTTCAAAGATATGATGGTAAATGTCACACACACGTATTTGATTAAATTCAGGGTTGAGAGGACACAGAATGCGAGACACTTTATGACTTTGGCATTGGGCAGAGAGTGTGCACTGAGTCTGACAGAATGAAGTGAGTGAATGCCTCTTCTTCTCTCCTTTTAAAGAGTGTACCGGCCATAAACCCAAGATATCACCCAGTAATGCACCGCACCCCATTTCACAAGGGTAGCGTCGGTGTACAAAATTGAAGAAGGAGCCGCGAGGGGGAAATGGCATAGTTTTTTAAGCCAAACACTAATTTTATCAGTCAATAGTTGCATATGCTTCTGTGCAATGAATCTGAAATGTTGCAGAAGTTAAAAAAAACGGTGCGTATTGATCAGGCCGGTAATAAGGCAAGTCAATTGAAAAATAATGATTCTTTCTATACCAGGGAGCAGATATTGTTTGGTGGCAGGGTTCGAGATCAAATGAGTTTTACAACCGCTTGAGAATGTATGCAGGGCCATTAGCGGCTTCTTATATTTCTCATTATGGGAGATGTCAGCATCATCTGTCCCCACGCCCCAAGGGCAGGGGTGCAGTCTCCTGTAACGCAAACAGAAAGTGGAGAGCTGTGCCCCGGCCTGACTTTATGAGAGCACGCCGCTGCCGGTCTGATTGCATTGGCAGCCGCGCCAAACAAGCTGCTGAAAATGGGGCCTCTTACGATTCCAGGTTAGATTACTTTTCCAGGATCGAGTCGGACCCGCTCTAGTGCGTTCACTGATGTGGTGTTGATAAGGCTTGTTATAAATAAGACTCTGATCATTCAAATAACATTTTATGTTTCACTCACTACAACGATAGGACTGATCTTGGAAAAGGTCTACCGATGAATAAGTGCAGCTGTTAACCTGCGATTATGCATAAGTAGTTCCACATATAAATATTTGATGGATTTTATGGACAAATAATTTGTTCTGGATCCTAAAAAGACAGAAAAAACAACTGTATGTATGTATGTATCTTTATGCAGTTATCATTCATGTGTGTTCCTCCTCCTTCAGGCATTGTGCATGTGTGTGTGCTGGTTCGTGAGCTTACATGAGTGATAGAGACTTTATCTAGGCTTCAGGGACTCTTGAAGTGGAAAAGCGGGACGTAGCGCTGGAGTAGGACCACACACACAGTCCCTTTTCAATCAGCATCAGCAGGTCAATATTAGTCCCCTCAGGCTGCAATTTACCTCATAAAGCCATAAAGCACAATAACTCTGGTTCATTCTGCAGCAGGAGCTGCCAATCAGAGAGGTTTCACCCCGGGAACTCCACCACGCTATTTGAGCACAGAGTGTGTGCAGGAGGATTACACATGACAAGTTGAGTAGCAGAGAATAGTTGTTTGAGGCAAATAGCCATTGATTGTGCAGATCCAGTTACACTGTTTTTAACATTAAATAAGCACTGCCATTAAGACCTGGGCTGTGTCTGAACCCTCACACCACAATGCTAAATAGCATGTCAAAGGAGCATTGCTACTTAAGATCAGCAAGTAACGCATATTATATTAAATACAAGCTTTATTTTGAATGGTGATCTTATATTTCCTTGTTGGCTCTCAATATTTGGTGGTTGTGTCACAGAGAATTTGCTCTTGCCTTTTTCCCTACAGATGAAAAAAAAGTTCTATTTTTATATTTTTTTTGCAGATAAAGTGATTTCAGAACTTAATATCAGCCAATAATCTGAGAAAGAAGCATGTTATGAGTGCTGTTGCTAAGCAGTTTGTCAGCTAGGGGGCACACTGCAACACTATTGTTGACTTTTTTGTGTTGTACAATAAACTCAATTTTTTTTCTTCAATTTTTTGTTGCACTTTCATACTATGTATTAAGGGTCGACCGATTTAGGGCCGGGCCGATTATTTAAAGCATTTTACAGATTATCGGTATCGATGTTTAATTTTGACCATCACCGATATTAAGTAATTACAAGGTGCGTTACTGTGGCTCCACTGCCATCTCTTCTCTCAGTGAGCAGGTCATTTGCTGTCATAGTACTGCAGACTTGATCTAGCTGCATTCAGTTTTGTACATAACTGTCGCAAAGCAACTTCAAGATTTCCGAGTCCATGCCTCCAATGAGGAAGCCGAGGGTACACTGGCAAAAAAGGAACAAGGACAAAAGCAGGAAAACTGAAGTCTAGGCAACAAGATGCATCTACAAAAGACACATTATTTATACGATGATTAAAAATAATAAACAGTGAAATCTACAATGACATTATTAGTAAAGTAGAAGAGCTGTGTTCTTCTAAAATATCAGACACTCTTTCAGATTTTCCTCACCAAAATGCACGGCCCTAACCCATGTGAATACATGCAGTTCAAGACCCTGGGTGGTTCTACACAGAAAAGTGCATTTGCTATTTGTCAGAGAACTCCAAAGGTGCTTTTTCATGCCTTGGCATAGATCTTAGAGTGGGGAGGAAGACCTTCACACAGTATCTGTAGCTGAGTTAATTGAAGTATGATTTTAAAGCTTGGCTGTCTGTGGTCAAATCCAATCTTCCTAATTGGAAAACGATTTCAGGCCTCCGAAGGTAAAAGAAAGCGGGGAGGCTGGGCCCTTCACTTCGATTCCAGGGTGTAAATGTGGCTTATCGGGTAGAATAGTTTAAAGCTGTGGTTCTCAATTACCGCTCTCTGATATGGCAGTGACCTTTCACTATTCTAATTTTATTATGGGGTTATTAATGTTCTCACTCCTCACACACTCAATCAAACCAGACTGCTGTAGAGCACTTCTACAATGCACTCAGCACACAAGACACTTCTCTTCATTAGTAGCAGTTCACAGAGGAACGCTCCATTACTTTATGTGCGTGGTTTTAACAGGCAATTTCTATATGCTATTTACAGACATTTAGCCAGAGATTTCCTTATACAGTACATTGTAACGTGTGTCGTGGGGGAATTTCACTTGGTCTTAATTTCATTTGAGGCGTCTGAGGTGTTTAGAGAGAATAAACGGCGTGACCAGAGAAGTGTGAGAACAGAGATGGTGCTGTTATGAACTTACAAGATGTTCAGAATGAAAGAAAAAACACCTGGATAAACTGGGCTGAGACGGTCCAGAGGCTAGCAGGATCATCAAACACAGTTATTATCAAGGTAGTTGATAGCATAACGGTTAGGGCATTTGCCCCATGATCGGAAGGTCGACAGTTTGAATCTAATGACCGGTAAAGGTATCACTGAGGTACTCGTGAGCAAGGTACCATCCACGAGCACTGCTCCCTGGGCGCTGCCCATGTCAGCTACCCACTGCTCCCTCACGGATGGGTCAAATGCATAGGTCACATTTCGTTGTGATGCACTGTGTGCTGTGATGTGGTGTGTTCACAATGACAAATAATCACTCACTTTTACTTATTAGTGGTTTTTAGGGGGCTGTAAGGATCAGATTTTCCCTCTAAATTATAGAAAATCCACAGGTTTTGTTAAGACATTTTTGTATGCAACATTCCATTCTCTTAAGAAAAAAATGCCTGTATAGAACAGTTCTAGAATTCACTGGAAAATGTACTAAAAGAGTCAAACATTTCACCTTTGGCTACTTAGGTTGAGGTTAAGGTTAGGTGTCTAATTTAGTTCATGTGGTGTATCACAATGGTAGCACACCACAAAGACAGCAAAATGTCACTGTGTGTTCGTATGTGTCTGCAGGTTACTAGATGGTCATGAAGACTTTATTCTTCTCTAAAATAGAAGATAAAACATGAAATTTGGTGTGGAAATATTTGTATATGACACCCAGTCCACATAAAGAAAAGAGTGTTTTATAGAAAGACTCTAGAAAAAAATAAAATAGTTAAAAGATTTGATGTGTGTGCTACAGAGTATTGATAAGGACAAGTGGTGAGTCCCAGGAAAGCAGCTTAATCCTGAAGCAGCAGTCGGGGATGAGTAACCTGCATCTCGCTGACCCACCTAACACACAGAGAGAAGAAAAGAAAAGGTGAGCACTATGTTATATTCATACGCCTTTAATCTGCTTATTAAAACTGGGGTTTCAGCCAGTGTCAACAAATTCATTTGAAACTATGCGTGAGGAGCTGTGAAGCACAACAGTGAGTTTTTTTTTGTTGGAACTTAATACCAACCTTCCATGCAAAATTTATTTCCCACCATGACAGGGAAGTCGGTTGTTTCATTTTGAGTTGCTCTCTTGCTCTACCTGTTTTATTAACATTCACAAATGTAAGATATCTTAAGAATAAGCATATACATAAAATACACATATTATAAATACCTGATTATTCTCTTTGAGGAACAGGTCACAATGTAGGGTGTTTATGTAAATATAAAATGCAACTGGACAACATAATTATCAACATAGACACACCACCAGTGTTGAGGAAGCTACTTTTAAGTGAGATTGAGAGATTATTTGTTATTGTGAACACAGCATGGCACAGCATTGGCATCTTCCCCAAGGTGGACTCCATCCTCACAGCTGTGCTGTGATCACTGATCAGAATAACGGCGTAACAAGTAAAGGCGTCACTAATGTCATTATTTTTTAACAGGTAATCTAATTAATTATTTTTCCAGCGTTACAGCACCGTTACCGTTACTGAAAGCCCAATACTGGCTGTGATACAATGAGTGTGCTCCACTTGGGCACGGGAGCCTATGAGATGTGACTTCTGCCAATTTAGCACCAATCAAAGACTCCTGGTATTTTTTGATGTGGAGTTTTCCCACACGATGGTATTTGTTGAAAAAAGTTACTGGAAAAACTACAAGATTTTAAAAGTAGTTTAGCATTTGATAAGCTGCTAAAAAAGTTTTTATGTCAGTAGCATTGCTCATCTCCAACACCCTACATTAACGTTGTTATTGTGCATATTACAGGTGAATGTTCCTGTCTTTTTCCTTTCTGTGTTTCTTAACACCATAACGCAGTTTTCAAGCAATGAGATGCACATTCTTAATTTTTCGGTGACCTCCAATCTTGAAGATGTTTAGGACGCCACAACTCCTCGATATGACAAGTTTCCATGCTGTGCTGTGTGGACAGCTGGCTGTGGATCATTAGAAATCTTACTAATTCTAGAAACATGTTGATTATCATAATGGAGAATTTAAAGTGTGATTGCGTTGCTTGAATCTGGCTTAAAGCTGCTATAGGCCCCTTTACATTAAATGTCAAGTGTCTTTCTTCTGCGCTTGCTTAATATGGTTCAGGGTGGCCATTACTTCTACCGAGTGCAATAACAAGTCCATTTTAAAACCATACATAATTCACGGGGAGGTCAGAGGGCAGAGTTGGGGGCAGCTTTACTCCCACCACGCTACTCTGCTTCTGTGCTTTATAGCACTAAGCGTTGACCAAGAGAACGACCTGCAGTCTCCTATAACACATACGGCAGCACTTGTGGCAGCTTCTAGCTTCACTTTAGCTGAAATCATGTGGTTGCTGTGAGCACAGTGGGCTTCATGTTTTTAACAAGATATTTGTTCTTAAAGGTCCCATATTAGGAAAAAATTCTTTGGATATATATTTGGATCTGTACTGCCTCTACACACTATACGTTTGATAAAAAATGGTCAATTGTGTTAGTATTAATTTACTAATGCCAGTAAACGTGTGTTTAAACAAACCGTTTAGGAGATTTTTCTCCTAACTCTACGTCACATTAGGGGACATTTAAAGAACTCCGCACTCCTATCCGAGAACCTCTGCCCACCAAGTAGAACTGCACTTCCTGATCCACCTTTTTTTTGTTGCAAACATCGGAATCACAATGAAGTCTTGCGGCAGAGTGTTGTATTGAACATGTACAGCTGTATGGATGGTCTGTTAGCAGGAGCCATGTTGATTATTTTCACGAGGTAAACTTTCACCATGCTGCGTACAAATACTAATAAGAAACAGCCTGTTATGAAAGGGACTGAAATGGAGGGGTAAAAAGCAGGCGAAAATGCTTAATCTGAGAGGTATTTTCAGCAAACTACTGCAGAGACATGTTTAGTGGAGCTCATAGACCTATTAAAACTTGCGTACAAAAATGTATATTATGGGGCCTTTACAACCCACTTTTCACAATGATTCTGACATTGTCTTATTTATGAGATGTTTTTATGTTAGGGTAGAATTAATGAATGCTGAATAGAATTGTACGCATTAACTTTTTATTGCATGCATATTTGTGCAATATGTTATCTTACTGAGTTTTCTTCAATTCTACAGTTGTGAACAGTTGAATGTTTCTACCTTTAAGAACAAAATTAAGGAAAAACTTAAGGAGATAATGATGAATAAGAGCCATTGGTCTTGTGTGTTCGTATATTTACATTTTTTGGAGGCCTTCAGGCATATAGTTATGAGTGGAGCAGTTAGGCAGTTGGTCCCGTGATTGGAGGGTCACCGGTAAAAGTCCCAGTCTGGTAAAGGCACCACTGAGGTTCTCATGAGCAAAGTACCGTCTACAAGCACTGCTGCCCAGGCGCTGCATGTCAGCTGCCCACTGCTCCTTCACGAACAGATCAAATGCAGAGGTCACATTTCATTGTGGTGCACTGTGTGCTGTGCTGTGGTGTGGTGTGTACGTAATGACAAATAATCACTCACTGAAATGCACACTGGTATATAGGCTAATACATAAATCATGACTTAAATATCCTGCAGAAGCCTGAGAGGATTATTTTTGGTATCATTTCTTGAAAAGCATAGACACAAAAATAAAACAGCATCTGCAACATCAAAAACATACTTGCAAAACATAACATGCAAAATAAATTACCATACTGCGCTTTAACAATGCATCCTAAACATGGCATCTAATTAAAACAAAAGCGTGATATGTAATTAATTGTCATTGTCAGGGGGGTTCAAGTGGGCGGCACTGCCGCTGGCTAATTGCTGTTGGCAGATAATGTGCGGGCGTGTCACCGCATTCAGTCAGGGCACATTCAGGTTTGTCAGGCAGCAAGACGGGGCTTCATTTCCACTCTTAATTAGAGAGTACACACGCGGAGCTGTATCGGTCGTCCGCCGGCAAGACTAATCCTCTGTCTCTGTTGCTCTTCCCCAACGAGCCCAGCCAAGGCTGAAGTGAAGCTTAATTTCAAAATCGCTTGTCCTAAATCGCTGCTCCACGCCAGACTGCACGGAGCTCCTAGATCCATGCAGAGAGGGCCAATGTGAGACCAAATCTTCTGCTTTGCTCCTTGAAGTGTAATGACGACTGAAGGGATTGGATCTGTCCGTTTTATTTGTCATTTATCACTGTACTCTGCCCTCTGCCTGTCACTTCGCTCTCTCTCACTCTCTCTCTCTCTCTCTCGACATAGCGAAACGACACAAGTAACTCTGACCAAAAATGCCATCAGGCCGCTTATATCAAGATTTTGTGCCTTTTTATGCAAATTCAGCCCCTCCACACACTTATACACCTGCACAATCTCCACAACGTTGTTTGGACTGAGGAACAGCATAATTATTCATGATGCAAACAGAACAAGAGCCTCACTGAGGAGACGCAGCCTCCAACATCGTGCATATTTAATTCTCAACCATACAATGAGTCTCCCACTCTGCATTCTAAGTGCCATATAACCATCCGTTCGCCCATGGCCAAGGGAATAATCAAAAATTGATTCGAACAACTGCGTGCATGACAAAGAGAGTTTCGGAAACATCCGATCGCTTACTCAAGATTCAGACTGAGTCAAGCCCCTAAATCATTTGGCTCCGATTTTTCAGCAGTTTCTCTCGTAATGACAGGAAGCGGAACCCAAACGGTGTTTCGGAGAGCCTACTGTCACTCACGTTTGTGGCGCAGCCATGGAAACCAGACTTGCGATTTACTCTGAGGATCTCAGAACTGTACTCTCCTCCAGGCTAAAGCCAATAACCACTCTTGCAGCAGGGATGAGAAATAAATAAACAATTAAACAAGAGACAAGTATTGACCGGCTGCCGTATGCATTTTTCCCCCACTTTGCTTGAAGCCAGGCTATATAAAAAGGTTCGCTCATGCAGTGGATTTGTGTGGACTTAACGGGCTGAATCAATCTAGTGTCTGAATCAATGCGAGAAGTTCAACAAATCTCCATTAGCTTGCATTTGGGCCTGTCGAGTGCCAGACGCATGTAACTGGAAACACCTCAGCTTTCTCTTTGCTAGTATCTATTCAATAACTCTGTTCTGGCCTTTACCAGGCAAACGCTGAATACTGTTAAACCTAGTGATTAGTGAACATTCAGGAGTGGGTTACGACATATGCTGATTGTAAAGCTGTAATGGAAGGGGGGGGTTAGATTCAGCTTTTTTTTAAGGCTAGCAACTCTGTGGGAGACCGTAATGGCTTGTGCAGTTTTAGCGCTGTTTTACAATGCTCAATTTCTCCGGAGGCTGCCTTTGAATTCTGAATTGAACATTGTTGCGTAATCATAGAACCTTTTAAAGCTTTTTAAACTTTGCTCAGGCACATTGCATGCAAAGCATGGCTGCATAATGCACGCATATACTGTTGCTTCTGAAAAAGGCATGAATGCCAAACACAGAAGAATCAGTTGCAGAGCTAATCGTAACCGCGTACGTGAAATGTGCACATAAATACGCAAACAAATAAATAAATAAAACAAGTGTGTGGGTGTGAGAGAAATGTATATTTCTATATGAAAGAATTTCATCTCTGCAAGAGTAATTTTCAATATATCAAGAAAGCATTTCAATATATCCAGGAGGCACAACAGTTTTCCATTTTAGACTCTGTGGCTCATTTCTTTAATAGCGAGAGCTCTGCTGCACTGAATGCATCAAGACTTTGGTACAGAAAGGTATTTTTAAAAAACTGGATGGCCACATCATTATTCTTATCTTTCCATTTGACTGTGGCTTTTCAATGACCCTAGAAGCAGAGAAAACTTTTCAACATGTCTAAATGATATGAGGGCATCATCAGTTTGTGACACGTCTTCCAGTACTCCAACACGAGGACATTTTCTCTGGATATAGTTCAGCAGATAAGCCCATGATAGATTGTTCTGGGTTCTATGCACTAGTGATTTTATTAAACTTGATATGATATATTGTGGTTGAACTGGAGGGCCATTCACCACTCATTCTTTAAGTGAACCTGAGCAAGAAGCCTTCTTGACTTCAGGACAGGGGTATATCAGGACTCTCCGCACCCCTAATAGATGAAAGCGGCCTCATAAAAGCTGATTGAAGAACTAGGATGAAGACAGTTACATAACGGCCCTGAAACTGCAACACCCTCTAGTTTCGGGTCTTTTCCTAAAGCAATTCACAAGTGAAGAGGCAAAAAGAGTGATGATGTGGTCGTGAACCTCTCTAACATGCTTGCCTTCCTCTGGTGCTCTTTCTATATTTCATATATGTACAGGAGTATAAAGGGTATAAACTAGCCACAAGAAAATGTTTTGTTCTATTGAACGACCCATTTTGTGCTCAAAAATTCTTCACGTTATGGATTCAGCCAGATGCTGGATACATTCCTTTGAGATCCTGGCCCATGTTGAGGTGATTGCATAATGTAATTGCTACAGCTTCTTCACCTGCAATTCATGCTGTGAATCTTTCATTCCAGCGTATCTCCAAGGTACTTTATTGCATTCAGGTCTGGTGATTGGGAAGTCCACTGAAGCACACGAGCACATGTTCGTGAGACCAGTTGCAGCTGACTGTTCCTCACCCAGTTTGTGCTTTATTCCACCTGTGTGTATATATATGTGTGTATATATATATATATATACATACATATATATGTTATATATATATATATATATATATATATATTTATATATTCATAAAGGTTTGGACACACCTTCCCATTCAATGTTTTTTCTTTATTTTCATTACTATTTACATTGTAGATTCTCACTAAAGGCATCAAAACTATGAATGAACTGTGTAAGGGCTATTTGACTAAGAAGGAGAGAGATGGAGTGCTGCGCCAGAGGGCCTGTCACCTGACCAAACCCAATTGAGATGGTTTGGGATGAGATGGACCGCAGAGTAAAGGCAAAAGTGCTCAGCATCTCTGGGAACTCCTTCAAGACTGTTGGCAAACCATTTCAGGTGACTACCTCATGAAGCTCATCGAGAGAATGCCAAGAGTGCCAAGAGTCAGTGCCAAAGCAGTGATCAAAGCATACTGCGTATATACAGTATATGCTATTAACAGTAACTATATTTGTGTTGGGCCAGAATGGTGGTGCAGTGGTTACTGCTGTTGCCTCACAACGAGAAAGTGTTGGGTTCAAATCCCGGTTCAGCTGTAGGGCCTTTCTGTGTGGGGTTTGCATGCTCTCCCCGTGGGTTTCCTTCGGGTGCTCAGATTTCCTACCTCAGTCCAATAGCATGCAATATAGGTTAATTGCCGACTCTAAAACCCCGTAAGGTGTGACATAGTTTTAGACATAGTCTTAAGAATGATCAAGGTACATTTCACCACATGTACTTATATAGCTAAATGTGTGGCAAATAAAGAATCTTAATCATGAATGTGTTTTGTAGGGTTTTTTTTTGTTGGCTACTGTGAATATATAACCTGTATATACCAGCAACTCACTTAAATAGAAATCAGTTATAGTATTAGATATATTGGTGCAGAATTGCATGTTTTTAGCTGCCAAGCATTTGAAGGTGAATGTTTAAGAAATGAGGGTTGAGGTAATTGTTGTGGATAATCAGTGATGCATGGATTAACTCCAGTCTTAAGCTTGCATTCTCCTGTGGCTCTGATTTAGTTTGCCGCACCACGGAGCCAATCCGCTTCTAATTCTCTCATACAGGCTTTGCCATCATTACGGCTCTTATAGTCCCTCACCCCTTATCAATATTCTACTGGGTCAGCCATAGGAACACCCTCAGATCCCATACTATTCTCTCTCTTCACAATTTCGCTGGTGCAAAGGCACACAGAAGCTGTCAAGTTGAGACACAGCACACATTTGCATAAATGCACAAATAAAAAAGTAAAAACAATACCCCAAAGGGCGAAATATCACGTGAGCAAGGGGCTCTGTGATCAGATGAATGTAGAATTGAATTTCATGGATGTTGTAAACAGTATCTACACATACTGACAATTATTTTCTCTGATGGCATTTTTCATTATCTCCATACAATCCTTAAGGCATGTGATTATTCTAAAAGGCGTGTTCACGTTGATAAGCTTCGAATTACATATATGCCTGAAGGCTGATTTCATTGGAGAGAAAGAGAGAGGGAGATATGAATCTTACATAGGTTGCAGTTCCTTGAAATTACAAATGCAATACAATAGTTCTTATCACATCAAATCTGGAACATGTTAAAATAATATGTGAAGAGTTTTATTACAGAACACCAACTTATGAAATACATCCGTCAATACTAAATGATTTAAGTCTAAGTCTAGATTTACACAACATTTACTGTAAAATAAAAACAAAAGGATATGTTGCTTTTCTCACCTTAGTGTGTAACGAAAAAGCAATTTTACAGGGTAGGTTTCTGATTCATTAAAAACGTTGACTAAACCAATAGCACATGGATGTATGATTTGGTGGTTTTTGGATTTTCATTTCTATTTGCCTGAGACAAAAAATCTATTCAAATTAAAGCATGCTATCTGATATGGCACGCCAGTAAACCCCCACGTTTGGTGTAGCCAGTTTCAATCAATTACACTGAGTTTCACTTAGATAAAAGTCAGATTCTTTGAAATTTTCAGAGACAGAAAGAGCATCAAAGGCCTTGTTGTAATGCATTAATATTTTATTAATAATATATTGAATTTGCCTTCATTTTCATAAGAGTTGGCTGATTGTACACCTATCACCTCCCAGCGGCTTGCAAGGAAGGGGCCATTATTGGCTCAGTGTAGCCGTCGCTGCGTCACATGGCCATAATTGCACAGTTGAAGGGGAAGGAGAATGTCTTGAGGGCCTGTGTGTGAGGCCTGAGCAGGCCCGGCCCCAGGGAGCTGCCCATTAATGGTGTAATTACAGCCAGGGTACGATAACCGCTCCACACTTCACTAACCACTGCTCCGAACCCTTATTGCAGAGGCGCTTTACTTAATACCTTCATTACAAAAGACAATCGCTTAATTATAGAGTCTGCGGAAGAACATCAAATGTGCGTCAGAATCAATTTGGAGGCTGGTAATGAAGGTGGTCGAGCTGTTTATCGTCAACCCGACAAGTGCGTCAGTTAGTTCCAGCAGTCAAAGACTTTCCGATAACTCAGACGATTATTTATCAGCCGCACCATAATGGTGTGGAAAGGAATTAGCATTTCTGGCTGTCCCGTGTGCGCAAGCCTTGGCAATTGTCATCAGAAACAATGAGAAGTCATTTGCAGCCTATTTATGGTAAAATTATAGTTGCCAAATCAGGAAAGCATCAGGATATGTAGTGTTCTAATGAAGCTTAAATCCTATTTGAAATAGAAACCAGTGCAAACCACTTTGGATTGGTTTAGTACGTTAAAATGGTTGCATAAAATTGGACTTCTACATTAGAATGACTGCATATATTAGGATTAAAAATGTTTGTGTCCAAGAGCATTGCTGTCCTAAAAAAATGCAGCCGGTGATAACCCACTAAAAATATGGTGCAATTTTATGCATCGCACAGCAATGGGACCTGTTGGATATGTCACTGATTCACGCTAGAGCACATTATTTCACCTCAAATTGCTAAAGATGGATTGATGTTCACTCAAGCAAAATAAGCCTCTTCCACACGTTGATGCATAAACCCAGGGGAGTCAATTTAAAGCAAGGTTATATGGGACATATTTTGAATTAGGCTGGTAAAAATACACCAGGCCTCCATTTGAAGGGAAATATAAAAATCATTATGAAACAAAGCATGTCAAGGAGCTGCAGTCAGCACACAAAATGGAGGGTGTGAGACTGAAGGGAAGAGCTCTGGTTTACAGTTCCATGGTGATACAAAAAAAAGATTCATTTTTCATTGTTCACGTGTTTCCCAAGTCTTGTATGAAAAACTGTATCAATAAAATAATTTTCACACATCACCATTGTGCTGATTTAATCTCTGAAAAATAACTTGGGTGGTCCAGTCCTCCTTTAATCCTGACGCACAACATTGTCATTTTTCTCTCTCTCTCCCATGTGGAATGATAGTAACCGAAGTAATACAAAAGAGACAGATCAATATCTAATTCCCCTTCGTCTGTATTACTCCTTATGGATAGAAGTAGCACCAGTGGTCCACTTTTAAATGTGAGAGATTCTTTGTGTTTGTGTGTGTGTGTGTGTGTGTGAGTGTGTGTCGGTGTGTGTGTGTGTGTGTGTGTGTTACTTATGGTCTCCATCTGATATTGCCTTGCAGTCAAAGCATTTTAATGAGTTTTGATGGGAAAAATGCTTGAAAAGATATACAGCATTTACGCTGAGAAAATCTTGAACATACAAAAGAATAAGAAAGAGAGAGGCCATCAAAGTAATGAAGACACATGAGGTAAACAGGCAGAAATCCTCACTTGCTGAAGAGTCTTCTTGTTCTGCTATTAAGACAGAACGACGCTCATGTGCAGCCCACGCCTCAACCAAATGAAATTAACACGTACAATTCTTTCCTCAGCGCAATTACGGCACATTAGGAGATGATTACATGTTCTGTTCGGAAATTATGCTGAGGGTCTTTGCATGACTCTTAAATGAACAATGTGTGTATTTATTTGAGAAGAGAGAGAGAGAGAGAGGGAGTGAGAGATAGAAAGAAAGAGACTAATTTACAACTCATGTCATTGCTAGTGTTTGTTTTGAGCATTTCCATTTCAAATGTACTTAAGTCTGGCTAAAGCCTTTCTAAAATCATTAGAATTGCAGGGCGATATAATATACTGCACTCCGTAAGCACGCACATTAGTATGAGATAATTGCAGTGTCACCTCATTTGACTATGAGGTTTAGCAGGATTGTTATGTATGTCAGCAAATATTAACATCTTGTTTTATGAGCCAATATGCCGCTACACCCCCTTGATGCATCTTAATACAGCAAACGTTAGGTTAGCGTATCAAACACTACGTAACTTACTGCATGAAGATGAGGACGATGATGCAGAAGCCAGCCATGACGATGAACGGCATGCCGGGAAAGGTGGGCAGAGTTTGAGGATAGAGGCCGTTGAAAATGATGGCAGAGATTAGCATGCAGGTTGCCTCCACCGAGGCTGAGAAGGAGAACATGGCCCCTGTGGAAATTTCAGCGTTAGCGAGTTTAAAAAAAAAGTATAATATTTAAGACGACCCTACTGGAACCCCTTCAACCAGTGGAAACTTAAAAAGTCTGGACATTTCTCCCATTCTCCATTTGTACTGCATCAGTAATTCTGCACTACAGTCATTATTTGTGCATCACACTGTAACTGGTTATTTGTTTTTTTACACATCCGAGAAATCTGCACATTGTGCCGCCTCATTGCACGTGGTGTTTTTGCTCATTTAAAATGCAGTTCTACACGGCTTTAAGCGAAAGTGGGGGTGTTATTGGATGTACCATTTTGGGTCAAGATGGTGGTGGTCTGAGAAACCAAACACTTTCATTAACTATATAATTGTGAGTTAAAATTTCGAGACAGCTTAAAAAACAAGCCGAAAAACACTTTTGGGCCGTTGTGCAAACTATTCATTTAATAAGGAAATGGAAGTCACTCCGGATAAGAACTTCAGCTTAAAGTCCTTAATGTAAGAATTTTGGACAAAGTGGACAATGGCACTATTAACATGCTAGCCTGGTATACTAGCACGTTACTAGCTAGTGGTGTCACACGCCTTCTCAGTGTTGGGGAACCTAAAAGCAACAAGCTACTTATGATTAAAAGCAGATAAGCTACAGGCAAGTTGCTAATATAGTTATTAATTATATGTTAAGGTCTAGAGAGAAAGTAGCTAACGACAATGAAGCTATTTAACCGCAAAGGATTCCTGCTTCCATCTTTACCACGGTTAATTCCTTGAACTCCATCAAACAGCTACAAGAGAGCACTGCGCTGTGCAGGCATGATAGCTTTTCAGATGTCAGAACTGTGCAGTCCACACCAATCAGAAACACCTGCTTGAAAATACCAGTCTTTGTAAAAAGAAATAGTAAAAAATAATAGTATTTTTTGTAACAGTATAGTGTATTGTCAGGTTCCATCACTATTTGTAAAAAAATAGATACTTTTAAAGCTTTTTACATATACATTCAAGACTGATAAGTACAAAGCTTAGTAGCATTGCTAATTGTGGTTAGCTACAGAGTTTTGAAGAGAAACAGTTGCTTCAACACGGCTAGTATCTGAGGCTTTCTTTGTTCCCCTCAGTGAAGTTAAAGGTCATTCTCACTCACATCACCCCTGACTGGCTAAGCTGTGCAAATTCTTTTTAGGGGAAAATTGAAAATAGTTTTGTTACCAGAAGTGAGAAAATTGATTTTTGCTTTGGACAGCTTTAAAGGGAGTAACTGGGACATGAATTGTTTTTTTGTTTTTTTTTGCAAGTCACGCAACCTTTACTTTTACACATACTGGCAGTAAAACGTTCTGAGTTGGGGCTGCCATGTGACCCAAGCACATTAGCAGCTTGGGAATGCAGTAAACATTTTAAATGGACATTCAAATGATATTCACAAGCCTGTGTTTTCCACATATGTTTTACTGAAGTGAACTTTGACCCTCATTACCCCGTGTTTTATCTATGCTATATGCTAGGTCTAGCTGTAAAACAAGGCCCAGTGTTTTTGTTTATCTCCTGTCCCGAAGCAGTTGAATAATGGCCGCGCTCGTCGGAGTCTGCTGTATGGAGCGGAGGCATGAATAATGGCCTGATCCGCATTGATAAAACATCTCCTCGCGCTGTAGTGAACTCTGGGACATCTTTGACTAACTGGAGCAGAATGAGCCGGTGCGCGTGAGAGCCGCCTTTAAGTGCCTTGAACACGGAATCCTTATTGATCTGAAGCCGAGCCCAAAGTGCTCCTGAATGCTAAGTCTGACGTGTTGGTGACGTGCAATCTGAGAGACAGACAGCAGAGAAAGCTGAGGCAGCGGCTCAAGAGCAGCCACCTTATGTACAGCTCTGCTAAATAAAACGGCTTGTGGTGGAAGGGAATAACAAGAGCATCACCATGACCCTTACCACAGAGCCGCAATGCACTCAGAGTGACCCAGAAACATGACAGCGTCACGCTGTGAATGTGAGAAAATGACAGGAAAAAAGTTATAATTAAGACTAGTTCAAACAGAAGCGGAGGAAATTGCGGATATGTCTGAAAAATATGTTTTCTGTTTATGAATGTGGAACGCTGCCAAAACAAAATATACAATGCTCTAAGAAATTTTTACCATTAGAGTGGAAAAGCTTGGTATGCTGGCTGAATGCAGCCAGTGGAGACATAATGGGGTCAAAGGTCATATGGGAGTGAGAGAGTGTACTGTATGTGTGCATTTTTAAAACCTTTTGAGTTCCTTCCAGTGCGTCAAGAAAATATATGTGGGTGGAACATATATAAAACATTTTAAACAGTGCCAAAAAGTTGCAGTAATTCAGCACCTCACTTGCATTTGTCTAATTAATGTGCACAGCTTTGCCTCTCATTAAAGAGCCACGAGTGGAAAATGGAGATTAGTATCTTGGTCATTGAGCTATTTTATCACACAAAAACACACGCTAGACAAGTTACAGATTAATAATAAATGCATGAGTCTATCTGCGATAGTGGAGTTTAAAATAGTATGTGTGTTTGGAGGGGAAGGCTCCCGTTTGGCCTCTTTTGTGGTCTGTACAGCTGTGGGGCTCTAATGAAAGAGAGCATCTCTAAGCGATGGCCCTAGCTGGACCAGGCTAAAGTGTGCGGCTTTGAAAGCCCTACCTTGTTCATCAGGTCCCACAATGGCAGAGGACAAAGAACGAATCACTGCTTGTGTAATCCCAGCTGGAGTTCCCACTACAGCAGCTATAGAGCAAACAAAACACCACAACATATGATCATGAAATGCTGAGTGAAACTGAGAAGCAGAGCACTGGTGGCCGTATAGGCTGCAGCTCTTAGCAATGCAGTAAGTGCACCAAAGGGACACGTGTACTATACGTCTTAACATGCAAACTGTTCTGTTTTAGAATATTTAATAATTCATGAATCTCATCACTATGCATGGCATTACGAAGAGCAGACCTGGTCTCCATCCCAGATTTAATGGCTACAAACATAAACTCAGTCATCTCTGTAAACTGTTTAGGTATGCAGATGCAGATGGTTCCCCAAAATGACTCAAACAGAAAATTCTCTTATTGGCATTTGGGATATGGTGCACCGTTTCCCACCCCATCACATAAATACATGCGTTAGCCTCGCAATGGGGGTGGTGACTCCTCCATGCGGCCACTGCGGCCCTCATTATACCATCCAAGAGAGAAGTGCGGAATGCAGATGCCTCATCTACCTGACGCTTATTCACCAGAGCTGCCACTCACCTCCCCTTCAAAGTGCTTCATTCTGCAGTGTCGATTAGAATAACAATTTTCCCAAACCATTTATGTAATTAGGGATATCAATAGCGACCAGTCCCTCATCCCCAGCAGTGCCGGTTCGCAGCGAATAACGTGGGAAACGGAAGTGCCTCTCTTAATGGAGGGTCATTCCCCAACTCAACTGTGGGAACCTCTCCTGAATTTGAACTGTAAAAGTTTGGTTAGGTAGGAACTTTAAACCTCGTTGGTTATTACTGGGACTCTAAGGTATCATACGGATTGTGGCAGTCGGTACCAAAGTGCTACCAAAAGCTGCTCACTGCTCTTCCACAGATGAGTCAAATGCAGAGGTCACACTGTGGTGACAAATGACAAATAATCACATGTTTATTCTGTCAATTTAAGTTGCCAAATGTATAACTAATCAACACGAAAAATATAGAAGATAAACAGGGTAATATATTGAAGCTCACCTGCATAATGGTGCAGAAAACCAAAGAGTACATTAGACTAATGGAGTTAGTCTACAAACATGCTTTAATCACTTTATTTATGAATCTTGACTTGTCTATCCTTTTATATACAGAATACCTAAGTAAATGTCACAAGATGGTGAGTAAAGACAAACTAATGCAAAAGTTAATGTAAAGTAGAATGTTTCTAGACAAGAAAGAAAGTTCTGCAAGGTTTCAGACCAAACAGAAGGCTCTGAAAGTTACCAGACAGCAGGGAAAAAATCCCTTGGTGATGGCCAGTGTGACAGCTGTCTTGCAAATGATCAAATAATTAAGGTTCTAAATTCAGCTGGTTTTGTGTTTCATGCTTTTTTATAAATAGTTTTGTTATACATAGATGCCAATAAACAGATCTGCCATTAAAGGACTGAAAATTGATTCTAGATGCAGGGTTGCCAAATTGCCACCCGTTTCATTAAACACCTTAAGCACATTTCCAGGGAACTGTCAAAATCATTAAAACCCTAAAACTCTGCTTATTTGCAAATAATTGGATACAATTAAGTGTAGAAGCAGGAAGAGTGCTTAAGAAGTCACATTAAACATCTCAACGCCACAATCACTGACAAAGAAAATAAGGGTGGGTGTGAATAATAAAGTTAAGATCTTCTTAAACCAAATTTTTAGCAAGTGACATACTGTTTGGAAGGCTTGACAGTTTTCACAAAAATGCTGATAGTGACAAAGGCAGCCCGGTCAGCAGTAATCCACCCAATCTGGCAACACTGTCTACATGCCCAGGGATGAAGAAACCCCATAAAAATTCCTATTGAATGTATGAGATGTATGGGTTTCCTCTCAGATCAATGTTTTTGCAAAAGGCTAGGTACAGCCCTATAAATAACACATTTTTTATTACATTTGTAATCATAATAAAAAAGGTTTTCCTTCCATCTAAGCAATCTCACTCGATCCTTTTTTTCCTGTACCTTCACGTCATGTGAGAGACTTTTGACTTGTTGCATGCCCTTGTGAAGTGTCTCATTATGATGAATAGCTGTTGGTGAGCGCACTCATGCAAAATGTTATGTGTCTATAAAACAAAGTGCCATGTATGTAGTGTCAGGTGAAGACTGATGTCAGCCTACCCAGGAAGACCATCCACGTGTTGATGGAAAACGCCAGCAGGATGTAGGAGGCAGCCCTGAAGACAGCGCTGAGTTTGGCCAAAGTCATTTCCTTAAAGTAGCGCATCAGCAGAGGGAACAGGCCCAAAAGACCCAAGCCCTAACGGAGAAAACAGGACCCAGATTAATGGCCTGTCCACAAGCTCTGAGTGCCAGATCTTCCACAATAAGATGAAAAAGTTAAAAAAAATTTCCCTGCACTAGAGATAAAACTGGAGTTTTTAGCAAGGTCAGTGTATGACAACCCTCTGTATGACCCGTTGATTGTGAGTGATATGGTGTGGTACAGCAAAGACTCAAGGTCTGAACTTCCCAACGGCTCAAACAGCATTTTCTTGGATGTTAAGAGCATGATTCTGTGTGAATAATTCACGTTAACTGTGTTTTACACAATATGAAGTGATGGTAATCATTAACAGTTGGGGTTGTATTTCTGGCAAAATATATTAATATAAATGATTAATGAAGTCTGTTGAAGATTTTTTTTGAGTGCAATTTTGCACTGCTCTAAACGGTCTCCTGTTTGGCCCTTCATCAACAAGACCGCAATAAATATTTCAGAAGCTTTAGATTCATTATGGCCCAAACTTGTGAATTAATTAACCTTTGCAGACTGCACTTGATGAAAATGTCAAAAACAATCAACATGTATTAATCTGTGTGCCTGAGCACAGTGCATTCAGGAGCAATTGCATGTGACTGAGCATATATGAGCAGGAATGTGTGAGCGTTGTTCTCTCTCTCTCTCTCTCTCTCTCTCTGTCAAGGACATTGTGACCACTTTGATCCCTTTCATGCGAGCAGATTTGATTTAATTATGCCCCAACGCTCGGCCGGTGAGTGGCTGGTGTCATCAGTCCTTTTTGCCATCATAAATTTGCAGCACGAAGCATTGGGAACACATAAGCGGTCTTCGGAAAAGGTTAATGCTCTGCATTTTTACTTTAATCAACTCATTAGGGCCCGCAGTGTTTAATAATTCCTCGCCGACTCCACACCGCCCTAATTATGAGTCAGTCTCAACCCTGTCGACATTTATAAACTGTGGATGTGCCGAGCCATGAACTCATTCTCGGCCTGGCATCTTCGACCCCGGGCAGGCTTTGTTATTTCGGATGCTAACAATTATTAACCTGTGTATAAGCAGATTCTAAGCCTTGTTGTGTGCTATTAATTTAATAATATGCTGTATTCTGGGTTATGTCACCCTATACAAATTATTGATGCACAGCTCTGTCTCCGCAAAAAAATTAATGTTTTTCCCGCTTTGATTGTTGTTTAATTAAACCTTTTTTGAGTGTTTGTATATTAGCCAGCAGGCCTCCAGCCCCCGTCTCCTACTGACAGAGTGTATAATAGCCTCACTCCGAATCGATGTCACTGCCAGCCTCACAAAAGGCAGCTGAGCGATTGGAGACCCGTGGTGCATTGTGGGCTGTTTGAGTCAACATGCTGTAAATGGAGAGGCATCACCTCTCCGATCAAGAAGCTCTGCTCCTTAATGAGCAGTCTTTGTTTAAGTGTCACTCTAAGACATGGCATCGACCTGTTCTCATTGATGAGATCAGTGTGCAGGGTTCCCCTGATGGCTGGGAAAAACAGGACCCCTTACAACTTCCTGTCACTGTACACAGACAAAGAGAAGGTGCAGACCAAACCAGTGCTTACTGCTGTGGAGAAAGTGATGTGTATCACCAAGTCCAGGTAAACAACAATCTGTTTCTGTGCAATCAGTGCTTTGCTTTGTCTCTGGTCCTTTGAGCCTTAAACTGTGTCTAGTTTGCCATTCATTCAAATTTACTTTAAATGTGTTGAATTATGGATCATGTTATTAGCAATATGATGTGCTAATGGTTTTAAACTGGCATATGACATGCTGTAATTTTCAAATCAGCGGTAATATGTACTTGGAGTTGCTATAGTAGCCATTTGCAAATTACATTTACTAGTAAGATGTTGGCCATTAAATAATTGGCAAAGAACCAGAATTTTACTCACTGACCTGTGGTACCAATTTTATACAAAATGACTGAAATGGTTCCTTTTCAAATTACCTGAAAGTACATCCACTGCATGAATAATATTCTCAGTTCCTCTCACAAAGGTGTCCCAATTCACCACAGTTTTACTTTGGAATAGTGTGGAGTGCAGTCGAATGGGTGGTAAATTCTAAGGTAGAGTCCTATATGGCTCCCTATTGCCAATACAGTCATAGAGAAATAACTTTTCACACCCTTTGTAGTGTCAAATAGGGAGCAATTTCACATTGAGCCTCTGGTCAAATGTGAAACGGCTCTTCATGTGAAATATGGTACAACACACAGGGTGTGAAAAGTCATTTTTCAGTTCATATGTAGTGCAGTAGGTAAAGAGTTTGGAGCTCACTTAAGTCCTAATGCTAACTAATGCTTGTTCATCACTTTTGAAATGTCCTGTAATCCAAAAGCTTTAAGGAAGTTAACTTTTTAAGACAATAAATAAAATTTGTAACATGAGATGGGACATGGATATGAGTTCTGCCCAAATTGAAAACATGTAGGCTGTTTGATTCTTTTGATTTTGAGATTTTAAACTCAGAAGTATGGGGCAGATGCAGATACGTCCAACGTTAAAGGATTTGTGTAAAAAGTAACTGCAGACAGAGGGGTTTCCCGCTATGGGCAAAGTGACTATTCTGAATAGTGACGTCATGCTGCAGGAGAAGTAACCTGTTTAACGAACACGAAACTACCGTTGCGCATAAGGTAAATAGTGGAATATGCCATCTCTTTCTACTAATGGGAAAGTATTTGCTTTTCAACAGTGTGTGTTTGCTTACCAGTCACCCTTGAGCCTAACCTTGCTGACCAAACCAGGAGCCCATCTGCCCTGTGCCTGCCTACAAATTGGCAAACTGATTTTGGACTTAGAGTCCCAACATGCAGTGTTCTATTCTGGCCTTGGGTTAAAAAGGCAAACAAGACAGAGTGAGAGAACAATTTGTTTTGCTTTCTGAATGCATGCCTGAAACGACTGTATGGGTGACTGCAGGCATTCTGAAGATATGTGGTGACGCTGGCCTTGATCTCTTATATATATATGTAGTACTGTGCAAAATTTTAGGCAGGTGTGAAAAAATGCTGTAAACAAAGAATGTTTTCAAAAATGGAAGTGTTAATCATTTATTTTCATCAATCAACAAAATGCAGTGAATGAACAAAAGAGAAATCTAAATCAAATCAATATTTGGTGTGACCATACACTTGCACACAGTTTTTGAAGGAACTCGGCTGGCAGGTTGTTCCAAACATCTTGGAGAACTAACCACAGATCGATAATCCTATAATCCTACAAAATAATATAACACTATAATCCTACAAAATCCCTGACTTCATGCAAGGCACCTATAAGAATTGATGCTGGTTTGAAGGCAAAAGGTAGTAACACCAAATATTGATTTGATTTAGATTTTTCTTTTGTTCACTCACTTTGCATTTTGTAAATTGATAAAAATAAAAATTTATTTATATATATATATATATATATATATATATATATATATAATATATATATATATATGTGAGTCATCAGAAAGTGAGAGAGAATGACTTCGTGGAAATGAAGTTGCTTACCAACAAGAGCATTCTGGCAGCGTTAAATGCCCCAAACATTGCAGTGGTGAACTCTCTGGGTTTATACATCAAATAGAGCAGTAAGATCGACTGCTCCCCTGGGGAGACACAAGCACATAAAAGCACATAAAAGCACATATCGTTAACTCCCTCTCTCTCTCTCTCCCTGGCCTCAGGAGTACTGACACTCAGAGAGAGCATTTATAAAGCGCCCTGAAAGAGCTTAGAAGTATTATCAACACAAACAGGCAGCTCAGCCAGTGTGCACACATTAACGTGACTGATAAATCACCGGGGTCTGACTTGTACTCAGGAAATTAGGTCAGTTATGGCACGGGATTCGTTTTTCTTTAGCATTATCTTGCTGTAATAAATAAGCATGCAATCACCACAACAGATTTGAAATGACACTTCCTACTTAATGACACCTAACTTCATTTCCAGCCGTCTAACTGGATGTAAGAAACGTTTGATTAATTTTCGCTGGGCTCATTCAGAAGTAGGCGAGTTTCCACAGTTTGGACTTAGTGCTGAGTTACAGCAAGAAGTGAATTTAATTTAGAAGCAAACTATATGGCATGAGACTTTAATTTTGAAAAAAAACACTGCGGATGGCACCGTTTTAATTTCGAATCATTTCCGTGCCGTTGCTTTTCTGAAAGCCTCTCAAATGCTTCTGCTTTAGTCAGCAACGTTCAGCATTAACTCAGTCAAATTTGCTTTGATTTGCTCCTAACAGATGAAAAAAGCACTTACCGACTGCTACCACGTTGTTTATGAAGGTGCAGAGGATGAGGATGTGCAGCTTTAGCCTCTCCTGCCCCGACCTCCTCCTAAACACTGCCCTAAAGGACAGCTTGGCGTACTTCAACACAGGCCCAGACCTGCTTTTCTCAGAACCTTCCGGTGTTCCGTCTTCTTTAGAATTAACGCATAAAGTGCGAAGTGGAGGCCTAGGCTCCTGCAGCCACAGCATAATATAGAGGATGGCTAAAACATGGCAACTCATATAAGCCACGAAAGCTGCCACCAAGCCTAGCTCTTGCTCCAGGAAACCACCCAGGAGGAAGCCCATCATGCCCCCGACGAAAATCATCGACTCAGCCATGGCCATGCGCAGTGTTCTTGTGGAGCTGGAGTCCATGGTGACGTCGGCCAGGTAACTGAAGGAGCTGAGGAACACTGAAACGTGACCGCCAGTAAGGCCGATAATGGCAGCCGCAAGAAGACACCAGTAGGCATTCAGGCTCTCCACCAGCACCATGACCACTAGCACTCCACCGCTCAGCAGAGACAGTAAAAAAGGGAGCATCATGACAGACCTGCGGCCGGCGTGGTCCGACCAGGAGCCCATTAGCAGGGCTGGAGGGATGGAGACCATACTGAGGATGGCTGTGTAAAGCAGCAGGATGTATGAAGCACGCGACTCTACATCCTCATCTTCTAGCTTACCGTCAGAGCTTTTGCAGGCGGACTTATTCTCGTACAGCTCCTGACAAACCTGTAAAGGCAGAAAATGTGTATTTACTATTCTGAAGGAGTGGATTCATTGAAGGACTGGACATTTAACTGGTTCAGCATGGCTGAGAAGTGAGTTCTCAGTATAAAGCATGCATTGGAAAAAAAAAAAAAGTCTTGTCCTTGTCCATCTTCTGTTGTGTGATACATATTTGTATGTTGAATTACTTCCTCAACAATAGGTAATACAACCCTCAGAAAAAGCATAAAAACTGAGACATCCACATATTATCTGAAAACCTGCCAGTAATGCACTTTAACACTTTTTAATGAATTTCACTCAATGTACACCGCTTATGTTCATTCTCATAATTTATTCCCACATGCTCATACCGGAGGACACAGGCAGGGTTCAAAGGAAGGACAAGAGGAAGAGGAGGAAGAAGAGGACGTCTGCCACATGCTGCTCAGAGCGATGCAAGGACACCGGAGCAGGCAGTGGAAATGCCTTTATGTCTCAACAGAAGCTAAAGCCTCCATAACACACTCAGAAGAAAACACACGACCTCTGGTGATCCAAAACAAAACTACGAAGACTTGTACAATGTTTTACACATTTGTCCTTGTACAAACAAGGTCAGAAGCGTTCTCACATACATAACCTTAACAAGTTTTAACGCTCTGTGACTAAAGCCAGACAAATGACCAGTGCTCACAATTGAATCTAGCGCCCAAACGATTACAAGCCTTTCTTGTTCTGCTTTGGGAGCTTTGTGAGTCATGGTCAGTTTGGCGTGATTAATGTAAGCTGCAGTTCTGGGTTTAGAGCACATCTCAAGCTGCGCCATGGTGCATCGAAGCTCCCTGTCTGCGTTCAGTCGCTTAGCTTCTGCCGTCTCCGTCTTCTGTTCTCGAACTGCACCCTGCTGACCTGTTTTTTGGGACACAGAGCAAAACAGTGTTCCCTACGACGGCCTTGATTAATCTCTCTATCTCTTACTCTCCCTTTCTTTCTCTTTCTCTCTAACTCTTTTCCTCTCACTCATTTCTCATCCCCTACTCCCTCTAGTTGTTGCAGGAATACAAACAGCCCAAAGGAACTGATGCAACTCTTCTTCGCTTACTTACCTTGTCCATGACCAGCTGCTGATACGCCGGCAGCATGATAAAGGTGCTGGTCATGTAAAAGAATATTACCGGCTCCACTGTAACAATCCTCCTCAACTTCTCCAGCCATTCTGGCATATTCCTCTCTGCAGTGTTTCCCCTACACAAAATAGGAAAGATTCGTTCTGCCAAGTTAGAGCAGGGACAACTCCATTTCCTCACTTCCTGATGGCTGGAAAGAGAACATCCATCAAACATGCAAAGTCCTGGGTTTTGTCACTGCACACCGCGTAGGTGAGGTCACACAGTCACATGCATGTCAGTTAGCAAAAGGAGGAAAACAGCTTAGTCATGACCTGCTTCTTATCAGAGAAGCACTATTTATCTTCCCTAGCCGGGAGTTGGTTTTATTACCGATTCCACACAAGCACTTCCTGTATACATTCTGCCATGCTTTTCTGCATTTTTAAAGAGCCCTGAAACACATTATCAACATTATCTTTTAGTAAATAAAAGACCCTACATATTGCACTAGGGATTGTAATATGAAGTTTTGCATCTGAATCCATGCAAAAGTTGAGTGACGTCCAATCAAGCTGTGTAGAGCTACGCTATAGCTGTAACCATTATATATGTTTTATTACAGTCTGTCAAAGATTTCTTTATATGATTTCATAAAAAGGGTGGCAAGGTTTAAGGCAGTCTTTCCAAGGAAGGTAGCAGGGACAGGCCGAGGCTGTGATAATAGCTGTGTGAATCATGCCAACTCTGAATGAGCTGATAAGAAAGCTGGTCTTTACAATGACACGTTATGCAATATTCAGTGGTAAAGCCAACAAAGAAATATTACACTAGAACAGTCACTTATTAATTTGATTAATAAAAATGCATGATATACTGTATAACAGGTCTACTTTTAGGCTGCAATTGTGTCATCTATCTGAACTGTCCTCATATAAGGTTTGAAATATTCTCTCCTAGTAAAGAAAGTCAGTGCTTATTAAAAAAAAATCTTACTGTCATAACTCACTCACACAATTTATCCTCCTTTACGGAAGCCTTTACAATGACTGAGTAACACGTTAGTGGAAATATCCCACCAGGCCTCGCTGTGATTCATCCCATTGCCACTGCGCCGACAGTATTCCAGTTCAGTAAGCAATCGGATTATCACACTCTACATAGTGTGTGCAGAGGATTTGATGTAAACGCTGCAGACGAAAAGAAGCTCAGGGACCATATAGATGAAGGCAGCTACACCTGGTGGGTGGTGAGACGGTTTTCTCCAGAGCCCTGATCCTTGATGTATTTAGTACCAGTATTTGGATCAAATCAGATACATCTGTGCATTGGGTTGGGTTACGCAGCAGCAGTCAAAAGAGTGCACACACCTATTTGTAGGGTCTTTTAGTGTTTACTCTCGTCTAACAAGCTTATTTTCAACACTTACGCATAAGCCTTCAGTTCAAAATGTCTTTACAGTCTTGTTTTAAACATAATCCTTTAAGCACCGCAGCTGTGCGTGCAGTTTTCTGCAGACTGAAATCCCATACCACCACAAAATGTCCTTTACATCAATAAGCTCCAATAAAACTTCTTGAGGCGATGACAATCCCAGCTGGATTTTGCCATCAATTGGGGAAGTAGCTATGTGTTTTCTTTTATCTACACTTTGGTCTCACATTAGACACTACCAATGCTTTTTTTCACAGGAAAGAAATATAATAGTCTGCCTGTGAAATGGTGACAATAAACTCACAGGATGGTGAGAACTGGGACGGTGGCCTAGGGGTGTCATTGCCCCCCACCACTAATGTAAAGTATGGTCCTCCTCTGTTTGCTCCTCCACAGGACTCCACAGGACTGTGGGTAATTGTGAAAAAATAAACCCACTGATAGTTTTGCAACACAATGTTTGGTCTGTTTGTCTACCTCTCTGATAGACTACTGTTCTGATGTGCGCAGCAGTGGGGCGTCACATAGATTTCTAGTCCATGATAAAATCAGGTCAGCTAATGATAGCTTAAAGGAGGTATACAGAAGATTGTGGCCAAAACTTGGTACTGCAGTCAAATTCAACCACTGTAGCGCATTGTTCCCCCTCCCTCTCCCTCTCAGATTCGAGGTTACCAGATAGGTTGGTGGATCTTCATATTTGACTAATCTAGTGTGTACTGTTATGTTTCGTATTGCCATAATTAGCTAATATTTGCACTGTTACCACACTGTGTCAGCGTAATACGATGCTGATGTTAGCCATCACAAGTCAGCGTTTATGTTTCTCAAACTATTCAGTCGGTTGGATGATCCACCTGCACATGGGCTACAGTCTATGATCCAACATGAATAACGTTATTCAACTGTGGAAAATATTTGAAATATTCATCCCTACATCTAGTGGTGATACAAGTTAGTCAACCTTAGCTAAATCTTACCTGTCCAGTAGAAAATTTGCCACTTCGGCATCTGTCTTCAATTTCTTCTCCATTTTCAGCCGTCTCCATCTTTCAAATGCATCTCCTGTGCTGCTGCTCATTTTCTTTCTGCTTTTGTCAAGATGTTTTTGAGAGTCATAGTGACCTTTTAGTTTTAGTAACGTCAGACATTTGTAATCCAGAATGCTTGTAGCTGCAGCTCAGTGGTAACTGGCAACCTGGATGCCCAAATGCTACAGACTTTGTGATTAGGAGATAGCGGTGGGGGCACTACTGGCCAAAACACAAAACCAAAACATAAACATGATTAATTTATTTAAATTAAATTTTATAATGTGAATATTCTGGCTGTACTGATTTTGTCAGTGAGATCAGTATTTCAAATCAACATGATTTCCTAATCTCTGGTGGCATTTTGGGTCCATTTTGTGATTACTTGCCATACATTTCTTACATATAGATCCTTTAAACATTATTAATGGTATCTATGATAGCCTTATATGGTATTGTTAACATAATGGGGGAGTTGATACCATTACGGTTAGGGCGTTCACCCCATGATCGGAAGGTCGCCGATTAGAATCCAGAACTGGTAAAGGTACCGCTCAGATACTCATGAGCAAGGTACCTTTCCCAAGCTCTGCTCCCTGGCACTGCCCATGTCAACTGCCCACTGCTCCTTCTCGGATGGGTCAAATGCAGCGATCACATTGCGCTGTGTGCTGTGCTATGTTCACCATGTGAAATAATCATTCACTCACTTTCATTTAGGTAACTAAGTATGCAACCTTACATTTACTTTGTTTAGCGGATGTTCATATCAAAGGTGACATCAGTTGCTCAAGTACTGTCACGCACACTGCGTAACGCGACCGGCACTAGGACCCAGAAGTGGTTGGTCGTGGTTCAGGAAGTATAAAAGGACTCATTTCCTGGCGGTGCTTCGCTCAGTCATTGAGTCAACCTGGCCCAACTCTGATTCATTTTGACTTCAGCTGTGAGTACTCCAGTTATTTGGTTCATCTTCTTGATTGAGTGTGTGTCTTATAGAACACGGTTTCTTGTGGGAAATCTTGCTCTTGGTGTAGAGAGTTCTTATATCAACTTGCATGGCCATCCTACCTACTCGCGCTTCAATCCGCGTTTAGGTTAACCACCACGCTACACAGACTAACGACTAACGGCTAACTGTTAGCATTTCTGCCAAATCCTTATCAGATCACTGACAAGTACAGGGCAGTCTAACTCCATTGCTAGCTAACATGCACTTGACAGCAGAATATGTCCTGCATCTAAAGTTAATTAAAATGTTCTGTAATAGTTGTCATGCTTAATGAAATGGAAAGTAGAAGAGCAAAAACTGTCTACATTTTTAGGTGATTTTTTTTCTCTGGCAATACACATGTAGACTCTCTAATGAAATAGTTTTTGAAGTATGGTGATATCAGTAAACATAGAAATTGCAACATCAGTATGTATACAGAGTTTTTAATGTAGACGCCTCTGACAAAAAATGGATGAACATGTCACTGCCCAGCCTTGCTATAGGCAGTGCTCATTGAGTATTCATTTTTCATTTCCTTAATGTAATCAGTCAAATTTGCTTGAAAATGTGGAAGACTGGCTGTGTAAATTGCTGATAAGTCATGACTATCGTAATAGCTGATGGCAATGAAAGGTGCCAAGCATTAATGCATACCGCCACTGGAGATAAGCTTTCACAAGAGCCTCGCTAGTGCTGCACGATCACTGCAGAACGCCATGCTGGAGAGGGAGATTAATGGCCTAGCTTTCACTTGACGGCTCTAGTGTTTACTGCAGTAGCTGAGCCACATGCTGGCCGGGGTCTTTTCTGGATGAAGACACAGCAAAATGGCCAGCTGCAGTAAGTCAGACGGGCTGGGGTGTGACGCAAAGACACCTCCCTAGACAGCTGCGTGGAGTAAATAGGAGCTACAGTCAGTCAAAGAGCCAAAAGACCTGCCATTCACCAGAGAGCCGCAGGCCACTGACGTAGCCCCTCTTTATGAGCCAAATTGATTTTCATAATAGAGCCTCTTACTGGCTGAGCATGTTATTCTGAGGGCTAGCATTCATGTGTCATCATTATGGAGCTTGAAAGGATGCCTCTTAGTCTCTCTATTTGGCCAGACATTGTTGCTCTCAATTAGAGCTGTAAAACAAGTGCCTTATCAGAAGAAAAATATCATTTAATTGGTTCCTGATTCAAGTCAAATGAAATTTCATATAAAACTTAACTCAATTATGGCTCTGACCATCCCCCCACCCTTTTCTCTCTCTCTCTCTGTCTTTGTCTGCCTGTCTGGCTGTCTGTCTATATATATAGTGTGTGTGTGTGCATATAAACACATACACACATACGCAGCGAGAGAGAGAGGAAGAGAAAAATGAGCAAAGTGCAAGTTGGGAAGGGGGGCATAAATGAAATTTTCTACGGCCTTCTCTTGACTCCCATGTCGACAGCTATCAGCAATTGATCTGCCTTTCTGGCTTTTAAAAGTGTTCCTAGCTTAAGCGGTGGTAAATGCCTTTTAGTATTTGATTTAGGCAAGTCCAGCAGACAAGGACCATGTTCAGACTTTTTTTAAAGTCCCCGCCTGCCACTTCCCCTCCTCCTTGTCTGGAGGGTGTTCGTTAAGAGCAAGAGAGGTGGGAAGTGACTTTTAAAGTTTAAAGACCTACAGTGCTGTGAATAAGTATTTGCCCCCTTCCTGATTTTTTTTTTTTTTTTTTTGTATGTTTGTCACACCTACATGTTTCAGATTATCAAACAAATTTAAATATTAGACAAAGATAACCCAAGTAAACACGAAATGCAGTTTAAGTGATGATTTTATTTATTAAGGAATAAAAACTATCCAAACCTACATGGCCCCGTGTGAAATAGTAATTGCCCCCTAAACCTAATAACTGGTTGTGCCACTATTAGCAGCAACAACTGCAATTAAGCCTTTGCGATAACTGGCAATGAGTCTTTCACATCGCTGTGGAGGAATTTTGGCTCACTCTTCTTTGCAGAATTATTTTAAGTCAGCCATATTGGAGGGTTTCCGAGCATGAACCGCCTTTTTAAGGTCATGCCACAGCATCTCAATTGGACTCAGGTCCAGACTTTGACTAGGCCACTCCACAACCTTCATTTAGTTTTTTTTAAGCCATTCAGAGGTGGACTTGCTGATGTGTTTTGGATCATTGTCCTGCTGCAGAACTCAGCTGCGCTTCAGCTTGAGGCCACGAACTGATGGCTGCACATTCTCCTTCAGGATTTTTGGTAGAGAGCAGAATTCATGGTTCCATCAATCATAGCAAGTCGTCCAGGTCTTGAAGCAGCAAAGCAGCCCCAGACCATCACACTACCACCACCATGTTTGACTGTTGGCATGATGTTCTTTTTCTGAAATGCTGTGTTACTTTTACGCCAGATGTAACAGGACGCACAGAATATTGTCCCAAAAGACTCATCAAAAGGTGCATCAAGGTGTTTTTTGGCAAAAGTAAGACCAGCCTTTATGTTCTTTTTGGTCAGCAGTGGTTTTCAACTTGGAACTTTGCCATGCATGCTGTTTTTGCCCGGTATCTTTCTTATGGTTGAGTCATGAACACTGACCTTAACTGAGGCAGGTGAGGCCTGCAGTTTTTAGATGTTGTTCTGTGTTCTTTTGTTACCTCTTGGATGAGTCGTTGCTGCGCTCTTGGGGTCATTTTTATAGGCCAGCCACTCCTAGGAAGGTTCACCACTGTTCCATGTTTTCTCTATTTGTGAATAACGGTCCTCACTGTGGTTCACTGGAGTCCCAACGCTTTAGAAATGGCTTTGTACCCTTTTCCAGAACGATAGATGTCATCTGTTCCTGAATTTCTTTAGATCGCAGCATGATGTCTTCCTTTTTTGGGATCTTTTGGGCTACTTTTTAAGTGATCTCTTGATTCAACAGGTCTGGCAGTAATGGCTGGTGAAATTGCCCTCAGATTTCCAAAAAATGTGATTAACCGCCATTATTTTATGATTTTACAAGGGGGGCAATTACTATTTCACATAGGGCCATGTAGCTTTGGATAGTTCTTTTTCCTTAATAAATAAAATTATCCCTTAAAAACTGCATTTTGTGTTTACTGGGGTTATCTTTGTCTAATATTCAAATTTGTTTGATAATCTGAAACACGTAGGTGTGACAAACATGCAAAAAAATAAGAAATCAGGAAGAGGGCAAATACTTTTTCACAGCACTGTATAGTACAGCTATTGAACTTATCTTAATGTGTCACATTTATTACTTATAATTACTTTCATGGTAATGTACTGCAGCATAATAAGTAAGTGATTATTTGTCATTGTGAACACACCACAGCACAGCACGATGAAATGTGACCTCTGCATTTGTCCTATCCATGAAGGAGCAGTGGGCAGCTAACAAGGGCAGCACCCGGGGAGCAGTGCTTATGAGCGGTACCTTGCTCATGGGTACCTCAGTGGGAACTTTACTGGTCCGAGATTCAAACCGGCGACCTTTAGATCACGGGCGAATGCATTAACTGTTATGCCACCAACTGTCGCCGCCAACTACACCCAGTTCAATCAGTTTAAGCATCTCATCACTGTATTGGTGGTGGTGGTCGAGCGGTTGGATAGTTACAAGCCAAGATTTAAGAGAGTTGCTCCAGGGAGACTGTCCCTGTAATTAGGGAATGCAAGTGGCTCTGGATAAGAGTGTCAGCTAAATGCCATAAATGCAAATGTATAGGGCATTGTAGCTAAAGTACACCTCCATCAGTATTAGGTGATCGCTGCTTGCGTATTATCCTCCAGGTGTACCTTTTTGGTTGGGTGTGTCCTGTTTAACTGACTGTATGCACACAAGAGCTTGGAATGTTACGTGTTTAGCCTTTGATCTTCCCTTTGGTGTCTGCCTTTAAAGTTTAAACCAGTCTGCAAAGCCAAAGCAAGCAATTCCAATGCTCAAAGAAATAAATTAACCATAGAAACCCAGCCAAATCAACAAAGTGGCAAAAATGAAAATACTGGCGTACTTCTGACAATGCTGCCAGGCTGTCAACAGAAAAACAACTGCGGTTGATTTTTTGAAAAAGCATGTAAAAATATCAAACAACTGTCACACAATCACCAGCAACTCCCACAGGGAGGAATTTACTGTTTACAGAGATTTGAAAGGTCAATTGAAAATATGCTGCACAGAGATGAGCCTTAAAAATGTCATGGCTAGATCAGACAATGACAAGCCTCAAAGCAAGTTGACAATGTGTATAAATAAAAATGTCATCTCACACAATTGTACTCCATCAGGGACACTCAGTTGATGTAGGCTGCTTGCATGACTCGGGTTCCTGATGACGTAAATAATGTCATAATTCTTGAATTACGTCATTTTACATTACTATGTGTCAAGAAATGTTTTCGCTCCTATTGGCAAGTACTTCATTAGGCAGTAAAACAACCCAGTACAAACTTTTAAATGCAAAAGTTCACTGGAGGAAAAAGTAAAAATCTTAAACTGGCCAAGCCAATTTCTCACTTTAAATCCAATCAGACCTGCATTTAATTTGCTGAAAAGGAAAGTAAAATTGGTCTTCCACTCCATAAACCAATAGCAAATTAAGATCAATACTGCAAAGCTTCTGAGAAGAGAAAAAGTAAGTGATAATGGCTCTCTGATAATGGCTCCTGGTCTTTGCAGTCAAATACTGTGGGGTTGTGTTTGTGTAAGTTTTGCACTATTTTATCCATTCTTTTAGTCACGGTTTAGGTACATTTCTCCAAATTAAATGACTATCAAACGTGGCAAGCTTCTGAGATCAGGTTCCTTGCTTTTGTGCAGCAAAACAGGCTATTTTGGAGGATATTGTGTATGTGTTTGTGACAGTGTGTATTGGGAGATATAGCAGGAAGTCAGTGATCATGGGAAGGGGCCGTGGAATGTCTGAGGGTGCACATCTGTCCATGTTGTCTTACCGCTTATTTATTCTGTCTTTTATTATGTTAAAGACCTGAACAGAGAACTCCTCTTCTGGAGTTTTTCCAGTTGGTGTGTGAATATGATATAATGAAACATATATTAATTAAACAATACAATACAATACAATACAAACTATGTAACAATTTGAAATAAGCCATTTTTAACAATCAAGATTACTTGATTCTCCACTTTTCAGAGAGGAAAATTTAAAACTAATTTAGACATTTATGTGCATTTATGTATCAGTAGCATCATTTTAATGGCCTCATCATCCCAGTGAGCTGAGTATTGTGGCATTGCTCTAGCTCTAGAACAGAATCCCAGCAGCACATATGAAAATGTTTAGCGGTGTGGGCCGCTAAGCTAGCTGTGTGGGAGCTTATCTCTGGGTGAGGTTTAATCCTTGAACATTTTTTATCATGTGTAATTTGAAATGTCAGTGATTTCTGCTTGACATGCATTCCTGTGTCAAATAACAGGAGATAACAGAATAATTGAATAAAAATGATATAATTAATAGATTGAAACATTAATGTGATTACATAACCCAATTACATTATATATAATTAGTTAGTGCCTAATCAGTGTAGACGTGTGTGTTTGAGTGTGAGGTTTACCTCAGTGTGTCCATGAATTCTCATTACCTTATGCCAATGCTACAGGGGAGGAAGTGTGTAGGCTCCTCTCAGCTTAAGCCCTAATGAAGATATCCATTGACACTGACAATTACATGTGGGATGTGACAACATTAAATAAAGATCAAGGCATCATTAGATTTGAGCAGACGTTTGACGCAGAAGATCTGGAGAGGACATAATGTCTGAGCTTGTCAAAATCAACAGTCTACATTTGAGCACTTTTGTTCAAAACCCTGACCGTGGAGCACTGTGGATCACGCAGATATACTGCTCTTCATCTCCTTTTATTATAATCCTTTCCCGGCACACCGTGTTAAACTTTGCAAAAAATGTGTCCTAATAATATGGCATTAATGAAACATTATTTGTATATATCAAAGACTTTTGCCACTTTTATTACAATCATTGGATCACTTCTGCATTATGCAACCAGACGTAATTATTTGCGAAAATCCCTTCATTTGTCATGTGGCGAGTGTCTCCACAGTGCGGAATAAAGAAAGAAGGACGAATGAAGAAAGGGATGATAAAATGAAAAGTGCCATATGTCTCCTTATTTAAGATGCACCTGACAAATATGCTGCAATATAATCCATCTGAATTATTCCCAATAACGACGTCTCCAAAGCGCTTGTATTATCTGATAACGATGCGGAATAAGACCGCCGGCCATGTGTACGAGCCAGCATATATTCATGAGCTCGGGGCTAATGTGCTGCAAGGTCAGACGCACTGTTAGTAACTCAGTGTTCATTCATTACACATGCTGCATGTCCTGCCAGGGTCCACAGCATCTCACCAAACACACAACTCATAACCACATCGCTTCATACCCAGCCTAGCACAACGGAGGGTTAGTCCATAGATCATAGAGACTGAGAGAGAGAGAGAGAGAGAGAGAGAGAGAAATAGAAGAAGGGGCAGACATTTCGGAATCAACACAACGTGGTTACTGCTGACTACTGTTGTTGCTGTCTAATGCCAATAATGATCCAGCATAATGATGATTACGAAATTATGGATAAATTAAAACTGATTATTTTGGTTGGCCAGTTTGGGTTAATACATATTTAACATATTAACAATTCAAGGTTTACAAAACACGATGTGGTGTGTGTCTGTGCATTATATACTTTTGGTTCCTATAATGGTCAAAAAATACACAAACTCTAACATTGCACAGAGAAAGGTTAAATTTCTTGCTCATCATGTGTGAAAGTGACTGATTATTTGTCATTGTAAACACACCACAGCACAACACACAGTGAACCACAACAAAATGTGACCTCTATATTTGACCCATACGTGAAGGAGCAGAGGGCAGCTGACGTAGGCAGCAGCGCTTGGGAATGGAACCTTGCTCAAGAGTACCTCAGCGGTCCAGGATTTGAACCGGAGACCTTCCAATCACGGGGCGAACTCCCTAACCGTTACACTACCAACTAATTTTGCTCATAATCAGTATTAAGTGGTGTGTGTTTGTGTATGAGCCAAATATTGTTGTCCTTACAATTGTAAACATACACATTCTTGTAAGATCTCAGCCCAGACCAAGGGAGGACTCCAGTTCCAGACCTTCACAAGTAACACAGACTACCAGATCAGCATCACCAGAGTTTTAGCCAATCACATCCACATTACCGGTATTTAAGGACTGTCAGTTACAGCCTTTCCCCGCGAAGTATTGTTATGCCTAGTGCTACATACCAAGCGTTCTTTGTGTTTGCCTGCCTCGGTTTTGACCCTTGCTTTCGGTTTTTGGATTACCCCTCTGCTTCTGGCGATTTGGATTTGTTTGCTCTGTGGACTGTGTTTTTTGGTTCTGTCGACTCTGCGTTTGGGTTCACCTGCCGGTTGTTACAATTCTCTAACAGTGCACGCTGACTATTTATGTTTCATGCTCATCCTGTGTATTATCTTATGTGTGTGTGTGTGTGTGTGGACATTTTTCCCATGTGTTATATTTTTTGGTCCCTATAAGCCAAAAATTCAAATTCAAATTCAAATTTATTTATATAGCGCTCCACGGTTATATCATGATTATACACACACAAACTCTACCATTGCACACAGCCGGCCTAGATTTCTTTCACGTCATGAGTTTTAATTAGAGTGTGTGTGTGTGTGTGTGTGTGTACGCATGTGTGTGTATGGGTGTGTGTGTGTGTGTGCATGCAGGCGCACCAGGGGTACATTGTCTGGTATGTAACGGAGCTGTATGAGTCCATGCTGAGCATAGTGAGGTGCACATGAAGGTCGGGTCACTCAGTCCTGCGGGAGAGAAGCCAGTCAGCCAACCAGCAGTCTCACAGCCCTGCTTCCCTGCTCTAATAATGCTCAGCACATACGCAACACACACACACACACACACACACACACACAGACCACATTCACTTACATGGTATTAGGATGAGGAACAGCTGCTCCTCTGCAAGGTTTACAGCATATACTGTATTGTAATGTTTATGTTTAATGCTTTTCTCATATTTTGTAATATTTTAGCCTAGCCGTGTTTTCTTTAATTTTTCCCATTTGCTTACATTTATATCAAATGACTTGCACATTTTTTTTTTGGAACAAATCAGGTCACATTTTGTACAGATCTCTGTACAGATCTCAAGAAACTTGAATCTCTCTACTTTGTAACATTATAGCCACTGAAAAAGAGAAAAAGATATGGCTCCCAACGCTGATGAAATATAGACTGCGTTTATGCACTGCACTCAGAAAACCTGCTGACTGAACATTTTTTGACGCTTCAGCATCTTCCTCTCCTTTCAGTCCACCTTGACCCTCTGATACGGTTGTATATAAGAGGATAAAGGTTCACAAGGGTTAGAATGTATATGTGCTACTGCTCCCTTTACTTTGTCATTCATTTAGTGAAAAAAGCAACAATAATCTTGAAATAATCTTTCATTTAAGACATGAGTCATTTCTTACATGAAAGAAAACTTATAACAATTGATTCACGTTTGATTGCTTGAGTTGATTACATTGTGGGGCCGTCTGTGAGTCCAACGCACTTCAAGAACATTTTCAACGTGTCCATATGCTACGAATATAATTACTATAATTACAATAATTACTTCTTCATATATCTGATGGTAACTGCAGCCCTTATTATTTGAATATGCCATTTTCTTTACATAACTGTGGCATTCTACTTCAAGACAAACACTTACCTTTTAGTTCGCCTTGTTGATAGACAGTTACAAGAAGTCTGTTTGGTGGTATGTACTTTTTCACATTTTCACTCCTTGTCAGTAGCTAATTTCTAAAGATAAAGGCAGAGATCCCTGGATCAGAGGTGTGAAAATGCATCAAGTCATTACTCAGTCAGGTTTTCATTATGCCTGATCAATTAACCAGCGGAACCAATTATTAGTTTCAATCTGCAGTAGGTGTTTAATGCTGTGAACAAAACTTTTGCCTGGTCTTTGGCTTGATGAGCCTGGGTGTCACACCACTCTTTAAACATTTCAAGAAATATTATGAAAATGTGAAGACAAATTAAATACATCATGCTAAAATGTTTGCTTCATACAAAAGCAAAACTCACCTAGTTCTAATTTTGCAGGACTTATTAGTTCAAATTTTTCATGACAAGAGATGTCTGATGTAATTTATTCTGATTAAAGGTTTCTTTTCTGGGCATATGCACTCCTACAAAATCCCCTATAATTGTTAAGCTGTCCATACCAACCTCAGTATAGACACTGACTTTTTGTTGGACCCTTTAGAGAAAAGCAGGGGAGTGCTATTCAGGTTCAAGTTAAAGCCCTGGCTAAAGTTTTGTTCTCACCATTTAAAATGCACTGCTGGCTGGGAATGATAATTGTTTCATCTGCTTATTTGAAAAACCTAACTGGAAAATGACTTGCTGAATCCATATATTTACATTTCTGCACTGTCTGATGCAGGGACAATAATTTCTCTTCAAATATGAGAAAACCAAAGGGATGATTCCACAGAAGACACAGTTACAAGCATTGGGTTCCTGGATATGCACATTTACAGAACATTTACAGAGTGACTTTTTTGAATGTGATTTACATTCCCGACTTCCATTCTGCAGGGGCACCATAGAGAGCGTGTTGACCCACTGCATCTTCATCTGGTACAGCAGTGCCAGAGCTGCAGATCATAAAATCACCGGAGTGTCCCACTCCTCCCTCCAGAAAGTCTTTCTAATGCATTTATGGCATTTAAATAGACACACTTATTCATAGTGACTTCCTTTACCTGGTTACAAGGACAGTCTCCTTGGAATAACTTGGAATCAGGAATCTGATGGTGGTAGTGCTGAAGGTAGGATTTAAACCTGTAACCTCTTGGTCCCGAGGTGAGATTTCTACTGCTAAACTGCCAACCCTAAGCATTGCATTGGAATGGCCTCCAGCATCATCCATAACCCCTGGCAACATCACTTGAACTCTTCACACTGCTCTCATCGAGCACACGCTATTGCAGCATTAAAAGCCGACTGGCCAGAATGTGTGGTAGCTTTTTTCCCCACAGGCCCTTCAACACACTGCTGGTTCTCCACTGCCTCACCCACCACACACATATCTGAACTGTGAAAAGGTCTCTACTTTGCACTTTTGCACTTCACACACAACTCTTCAATACAATTAGTAGCGTAACTGTTAGGGAGTTTGCCCCATGATACTTTGTTTCAGAGCCACGCCACCAGGGTCCCCTATGAGCGCTTGAAATGTCAAGACATTGTGATAAAAATAAATAAATTACAAAAATAACATTGAGGTGATGGTTGGAGGCCCCAAATGAAATTCTGCTTAGGGCCCCATAAAGGCTTGGGCAGGTCCTGGTGAGTTTTAATACAAGACCAGTAAAGGTACCACTGAGGTTATCATGAGCAAGGTAGCGCCCGAAGCACTGCTCCCCGGGTGGTGCCTACATCAGCTGCCCACTGCTCCTTCACATATCGGTCAAATGCAGAGGTTATATTTCGCTGTGGTGCACCGTGTACTGTGCTGTGGTGTGGTGTGTTCACAATGACAAATAATCACCCACTTTCGCTTTTTTAAATAAAGACTTAGGGTGATGGTGGCAGAGTGGTTGGATGCTCAGCTACAAATCAAGAGGTCTTGGGATTACGTCTGTCTCTGTCTTACTGGAAGTGAGCAAGACCACTAACCCCAAGTTGCTCCTGCATATTGTACCATAAATACAATTGTGATAGTGACATTAAAAAAACAACAAAATTGTGGGCTTGTACTCTTGCAGAAAAAGGACTGCCATGTTGCATATGGTGGACCATCAAAGCAGTATCTTGTCCTAAGTGCTTCTGTGGCCGGAAACTAAATTATGTTGAACAAGGAGGAGGCTGGCACAGCAACAAATGAGTTACTTTGTGTAATTGTACACCAACACAGTGTACTCTAGGTCTACCCACTGCAAGGGCAGCACGGGGAATTCCTTACAAAGTGGACAGTGATATATCAGCACCTGCTAACAGTGTGTTCAGTCTTCTGGTACCTACGATAAAACAAGTCCTATAAAAAAAGAACCATCTAGATGAGGGATGGGAAATTAATTTTCCCAAGGGGCCACATGACAAATTTGAATGGACATGGAGGGCTGAACCAGTATACTGTAATCAACTCTGTTTAACTGAACTTCATTTAAAAAAAAACAGACAATTGTCTAGTTTTGATTAGCTTATACTGTTACATTTACATTTCTTAGCAGACGCTCTTATCCAGAGCCAGGGACAGACAAAGGGTAAGGTGTGGCCAGCGGGCCGGGCAATGCCTAGGTCTGATATAGAGCATCTCGTGCTACCTTGACCCAAGTGACAAAAATGTGAAACGGTACAGTTTCTCAATATAAGACAGACACATTTCATGGAGTCAAGAGTCTCTGAACACCAGCCAAAGCCTGTGCATCTCTTTCTGTCTCTCTCTCTCTCAAAGTGGGAGGAAAAGCAGGAAGGACATATGGGACGGAGAGAGAAAGACGAATGAGAAACAAATGAGTGCAAGCAAATGACGGCTCGAATGTGGATACGGAGAGGTTGCATGTGGCAGCGCCGGCTCCAGCTGGCTAACAGGTGCTAAAGGAATACTGATAGTACAGCCCTACCGTCGCAGTACTCTATTCAGTCAGAGCTAAACACAGCGTCCCGCGCTCACCCAAGATAACCTGAGCCTCTCCATTTGCTGAAAGCAAATAGGAACAACATACCGGCAAATTCGCTCTGTTGACAAATGGCCGGAGATTAAAAAAAGAGGCTAAAATCAACAGACGAAATATGGCTGCCTCGCGCAGTGGTTGTCATGGCAACTGGGCGTCGCGACAATGGAGCATGAAGGTCACAGGGTCGCGCAGCGCCTACATCACTAGGTTTGCGTGCTGCAAAGCTGCTTCTTTAACCTTGCATGAAAGGTTATGGAAGAGCAGCATGGCTTTCACCTGGTGTACGCAGAAACTAAAGCAGGATTTTTTAATTAAAATAATTGGGTGATAATCAAAAGTTGAGGTTAAATATGAAAGATGCTGAACAGATTGCACTCCACTGTTGTAACAGAGCTCAAACTAGTACCTCTCCTTTTTCTCTCTCATCCATTTTTTTTGTCCTGCACATAGAAACTTCACGCCACTCCGCACACGACAGGGATAGAAAAAGGAAGAGAGAGAAAAGCAATGACAAAGGGTGCTCACTGGAGCTTGCTATGAAAGCCCAAAACACATTAGCAGATTATGGGTTTGAGTCTGCCTGCCGTTGTTCATTAAGTGTCTGGAGAAGGATAAGCCCTTGTGATTTCTCTAATGGCGACTCATCCTCCCCATTCCACCATTTCCACTGCGCTGCACTTCATCCAAATGGGCAACCGCTCTTCCGCTTATTTAGATGTTTCGCGGAGGCAGCATCTCCGGCCTAACGAAGAGTAGGGCTTTGGGGAAAAGACTTCTAGGGGGTCCCTAGGTCCCTAACTATGTTAGCAACACTATGTTAGTTGCTAATGTACACCATGTTAGGTGCTAATGGACACTATGTTAGGTGCTAATGGACACTATGTTAGATGCTAATGGACACTATGTTAGGTGCTAATGCACACTGTTAGTTGCTAATGCACACTATGTTAGGTGCTAATACACACTATGTTAGGTGCTAATGTACACTATGTTAGGTGCTAATGTATACAATCTTAGTTGCTAATGCACACTATGTTAGTTGCTAATGCACACTATGTTAGGTGCTAATGTACACTATGTTAGGTGCTAATGTACACTATGTTAGGTGCTAATGCACACTATGTTAGGTGCTAATGTACACAATGTTAGGTGCTAATGTATACAATCTTAGTTGCTAATGCACACTATGTTAGTTGCTAATGCACACTATGTTAGGTGCTAATGTACACTATGTTAGGTGCTAATGCACACTATGTTAGGTGCTAATGTACACTATGTTAGGTGCTAATGTACACAATGTTAGGTGCTAATGTACACTATGTTAATTGCTAACATAGTTAGCAACTATGCTATTGGGAAACGCACCCAGAGTACTAGCAAATGTGGAACTTGGTTTGCAAAAGTATGATTTTCTCTACTTCTGGTCTTCTTCATGGTTGCTGTTGGAAGACTCGATTGAGCAGACAAAAAGATTAATTGAAATTAAAGTCACAACTGGAACAAATCCAGTTTTCAAACAGCAAGAGCTAGAGATTTGATTAAACATTATTAACAATGTCTCCTAACAAGAGTAACAATGCCATACTTGTTTACTGTAGATATTACAAGGAAAAGAGGAGTAATATTTCAGTCAAAAGCAACAATAAATTAATTGCTGGCAAAAATGGGGGAGTCTGTTCTCCAACACAAATCACAGCCATGTAGTTTAAATGTAGGGATGTCTTCTAGGTGAGCAGTGAAAACAGCTGCAGCATTTCATCTTCTTTTTGTGCAGCAGCATACAGGAGGCTTGTAATATTTAGTGAATTTTTCATACTGTATGGACTACAAATGCAGATTTGGAGCTTATATCCTAGAAAATAATTGTGAATTTAAACAATGCTTGGACAAATTGAATTGAGTTATTTCCCCAAATCATTCAGCCAGAGTAAAAATGTCCAGAGTAAATAAAAACATTAATCACAAAGACAAATGTACAATAAATAACTTTTTTCTCAGTGGAGTATGAGCATTATAATAAGTGATTTTTTGTTACACTTGCAAAAAAGTTGATAAAAAGGCAAACCACCTTAAGTTGCAAAAGAACATTAATTAGGGCATAATTTGTGCATTAGTTTTTACTCACAGTTAGGCACATTACTGTCTATGGGCTGAGTGACACTTTCACTCAGAGTGGCAGAGTGTTACATTCAGGCAATACAGGGGCAAAGAAGGTGCCATTTGCAAAAAAGATTATCTTCCTTATTTTTAAAGATGGGATATTGGGGGGAAAAGTTATTGAATTTCTGTCAGCACAGGAAATAAAATCCAATTTAATGCCCTTTCATATAGAGTCTGGAACAAAGCAGTGGGTGTAAAATGTGTCATTTACGTTACATTTGTGGATCTCACTCTGAATGATGACTACAAACAAACAAAATGGGCTTTTCCATGGATTCCACCACTGGGCTGTGAAGTTCACCACCACATTCGCAGAAGTCTTTGCTGGTTTTTCTTAACCACATTCAGCTGATAGCCAAAGATGTCAGAGCTACCACAATACCCACCGCAGCTGGACTGTAGCATTGCGGTTAGCATGTCTTAAAGACAGAATAAATACGACGGGTGTCCCCGTCCGTGCTATGGCATGACCTCTAAGTGCACTTAGGGAGGAGGTGTGTTATGCGGTTATGCTCTGCCTGGGTTAATCCACGGCCTTTGCCTGCAACTCTTTGCTTATTACTGTTGTGAATGGGCTTTATTCAGGCTTCAACTCCCCCTCTGCATTTAGTCTGTCAGGGACACAGTGGAAAGTGACTCTGAATCACCCCTTACTGTGTTCTGACCCTGCCACCTCTCTCTCCCTCTCTCTCTCTCTCTAGTTCAATATCTGTCTATCTCTCACTTCTGCTCTATCTCTTTCTCATTGTTTCTCTTTTTTATCTCTGTCTCTCCCTTTATCTCTGGCACTGGCTCTGTTTCTATCTATCCCTTACTCTCTTCCTCCTCCTCCTCCTCCTCCTCCTCCTGCTCCTCCTCCCCCCTTCCCTTCTCTTCCCTCCCCTTCCCCTCCACAGAGCGAGAGGAGGATTAAGTTTGCTGGCCAGGCTGTGGTATGTACTTCTTTATATGGAAAAAAGCTGTAATTTCCCCAAACACAGTAAAGAGTCCAGACTGCATGGCCGTCGTCACTGCCGCCAGAGCCCCCACTCACCCTCCCTCCAGTTCTCACAGGCTGGTGCTACTGGAAACACTGCTGGCGCGCTGCTCACTGGCATTCCATGCATTCTTTCATCATGTGCTCATGAAAAAGAGCACGCTGGAAAAAAAAAAGGACAGACAAGAGGGAGTCAAAAAGCGCTAACAGATCTGAACGTCTGCTTTCAAGGTCAAGTGTATACGGCACTTGCCGTGAGCTGTTGGTTTTGCTCGTGTGACCCTTGTGAGTTATGCATGCATGTGGGGGGGCAAAAGTATGAACACAGGTATTTTGGCGCAGAGCGCTCTATAGCTTATTTGAAAATGAATAATGATTAAATATGTATTTGCCCTTGAGGGAGGCACAGTAAATGCTTAGCTTAGCAGTGCAGACCAAATCTGCGTTACCCCAGATGGGCTTTGGGCTGTGTGGTGTTGGATTGAGGCACTGAAATGGAAACACACCAAACCATTTTGCTCGTGTGAGCAATTATTGGGTTCTTTGCAAGCTATGTAAAACAACAACACTGTTAGTTGATACAAATGCATGGGGTCAAATGAAGGGTGGAGAACCCGTTAGTGTCAGAGAGAAGCATTCTAATACTTTACAGAATCATTGTGAAAGTTGTGTGTCTAATGCCAAAAATGCATGTATGGGCAATAATATGTCAGGAGAAAAACCAAAACACACAAAAGAATTTGTTTAAAAGATAACGAGATTTATTATGTTTTTCTAGTCTCTGCAATTACCGAGCACCAAGTTGTGCTTTCCATTATCATGCTATTACTGGCATTCCACAGCTGAAACTTTGTAGAGCTTTGGAATTGTTGAGATGTTTGGAATGCTCTGATGGGCGCTGATGAATGCTGGCTGTCCGTCAAATGAAAGCCTATTAGACCCGGCTTGTTCTGCCTCACAGACAATACGGCGCAAAACTCAATTATGAGGTAATTGTTCTGTCAACACAAAACAGTTATTCAGTTTGGATTCTTTCAACATTACAGAGTTTCAGATCTCGTTATTCCTGGAGGATTGGCTCCAAGGTTCACATGCTTGAGCTCTGTGGACTGAAGTTCAAAAATGCCTGCAGCAACACCATGACCATTTTCTCCACTGACCACATGGGGGCCTCTGCTGACCAGAGCTCCTACCTCAAACAAGACAAATATTGATGCTACACATAACAAGCAAAAATGCTCCAAAAATGAGGTCTTCAAATTAGGCAGCTTATAGGTCAGAGATGGGTAAAGTGCATACTTCAGGAAAAATATGCAAGTTGACAAACAAGCTAGTGACAGTTCATTAATCTGTGTACACAGTCTTAAATCTGGACACAGCAAATTCTGCTGCAAATATGAAGTGGAATGACAACGCAACAAAGAGTGTGTCACAAAGAGTGTGGAAACAAGAGTGTGGTTCAAAGCCCCATTACTCCGCCCTTTTCAGAGCACTCTAGGATAAACGGCTGGCTTTTTGCTGGTGTGCATGAGGAGGGTGGGGGGTGTATGGGGGTTGATGTGCGCAGGCCTGCATGGATGATTAATGATGCAGTTAGCCTGCTGCCTGCAGTGCCGACACTCCAGTCACAATGACTCTACTGGCCGTCATCGGTGCCTCTCCACTCGCCAACGCCGCTCCCTGGACCTGCGTCCGCAACAGCCTCGCATTCCAACAGCCGGGGAATAAAATTGCCTCATGAATCTCAGCCACCACTCCTTGTGTGGACATTAATAATTTGCCTTTTTTGGTTCTTCATTTCTTTTGTTTTTGCTCCCAGTCCTTCCGTTGGGAGCAATGTCTACTGGTTCTGGTTTTTAAAACATAAAATCCATGTGAAACTCTGTGATCATTTGTTGTTGTGAAAACACCACAGCACAGCACACAGTGCACCGAAAAAAATATGACCTCTGCATTTGTCCTATTCCTGAAGTAGTAGTGGGCAACTGATATAAGCAGCACCCAGGGACGGTAGGTTCCTCGTGAGTACCTCAACAGTACCTTTATTGGTCTGGGATTTGAACCACCAACCTTCTGATAACAGGGTGAGTACCCTAACTGTTACGCTACCAACTGACCTGGCATAATACATAATGGAAAAGGTGCCAAGAAGCACTGTAGTGTACAAACAATGTAGTTAATATTACCTGTAGTATGTGAGTTTGTATGTGTTTTTAGTAAACAAGGCCTGATTATGAAGGGTTTTAAAATCATGTTGTGCATAGACAAAAACAACTCTTAAGAGATTAATTTAAGATACACTGTTGATCTAAACAATTTTTGGGAATATGTGAAACGAGAATAGTGTGATTACACAGTCAAAGGCAAAGTAAAAACTCTGAGATGTAGAGTGGGCTGTGGGAGGGACAAAAAACACAATGGCCATTAGTGCAGCTGGCATTTAATCAGCCCGAGCGGAGTGTGTGTACAGGCGCCAAGGTGCCAAACATGCTTTGGCACCAGTGACATAACAGAGCAGACAGCTGTGGGAGTGAGAGTGAAGCATTCTCAAATGATGCTGATGCTGATGCTAATTGTGGGATAAGGCACAGATTTCACACACACTCACACCCAACTGAGAATCTCCATATAACGAGCAGCCGCCTCACTGTGTTATCCTCAGTTCTTCTCTCTGACCTCAGTTGAAACAAACAGCTTCGCAGAGTTTCACAAGTGCTGCCGCCGGGAGATGATATCAAACCACCACGCTTAAGCACATCATGTCCACAAAAGGAGATGCCACACAGATTACCATTTACATGTGGCACAATGCATGCTGGGATATCAAGACAGAGATAAAAGAAGCCACTGTCTAGGACATTGTCTGCTGCACAATAGTCGACCTGTCAATCAGCACCTGCAGAAGATGAGGAGACAGAAAGAGGCAACAGTCACTTAATGACTTTCAAATGCAAGTGAGCAAATGGTAGGGCAGTGCGTTATTTTTGTTGGTTTGGTGGAAAACGGCAGATGAGAGGCATCTGGATCACAGTAGATGAATGAAGGCACATTGTTGTGTGGGTGTGGGGGGGGGGGCGACACTTGGTGATGTTTGATTTCATCACAACAGGTTGGACGCAACTTGTCGGCAGCTCCGGGATGAGCCGTCACAGAATAATGGGAGCCAAACACGGATGACGCCTCGGGCCACGGAGGACTGCACTGGGATTTGGACTGCGGTGAGCATTTTAGCATAAAATCTAATCTCGCTCCTCGGCAGGAGCAACTCTGCATATCTGAAATGCTGATGACTAAAGATGTGAGGGGCCTGAGTTTAGTAAAAGGGCTAGTTTAACAGCTGCATATAAGAGAAAAATCATAACTGTCTCTCACACCATTTGACAGACTCTACCCTCGTTTAAACATTATGCATGAGGGCTGATGACTAAGATTACTTCGATTGCTCAAGGGACCTTCGGTTAGAGAAACATTCCACCCGGACCTTCACATCCATAATGTTTTCCGTTTCAAGAGAGGACATGCAGAGGTCATACTCTTACAGCGGGTAGATCACTGATAAGGCTTGGCTCATCAGAGCTAATTCAATAGGGCACAAGAGCACCTGTGGCTCACTCCCTGGTAACTAGCACAACAAACACAGTGGTACTGGAACAGTGGGTGTTCAATTAGGCGGCACCTAACATCATTACACAATTAGACACATCCAAATTAAAGTGACACAGAACATCGCTCCAGCTAACTCCTATTGACAATGTCAGTGCCTTTTTTTCCTTAGAAATGTTCTCTGCAAAAAAGGGTTTCTTTAAAAACAAAATTACACTAGATATTGTTCTGAAAATGATTCCACTGCATTTCACACATTTAATTGGGTGTTGGATTATGATAGCTTTAATGGAGAAATGATTTGGCAGATAATAATAATCACAGGATGGCTAAGTTAAGTATTTGTAAAAAATTGTAAATATATATATATGTATATATATATTTTTTTTCATTTTGTTGAAAATTGGGACATTGCTATGCCATTGGCTTGCAAGAGTCACAGTGACCCCAAAGTCGGTTACTCAGCCATTTGATATCAAAAAGTATCCCATTTAGTGTAACCGCATACAGATCTCTGCTTGAACGGCCCCCTGGCAGTGTTCCTCAGGCAACTTTACTGGCTTTTATTGTATCCAAAAGCTCTTAGCTATTTGGCATCGGTGAGGAGAGAGAAAAAAAACTCTCTAAACCCTGTGATGAGATCTCCTGTGCCTGCTAGACAGATCTGATGAGAAAAAAAGCCATAGTAAAACAGAATTTGGAGGTGCCCAAGATTGTGCTTTATTGATCCATAAAGCATCGCCGCCACATCAATCGCAGTGTTCTTGTTCTGTCGATCGGAGGGACTAGCGTGTGATTATGGCCCCAAACAATGCTGTTCCAACAGCTGTCACACACCCAGCCCACCCACCTATCCAAGAGCCAAGAATCTTGCCCCAAGTCCTATTAGCCGCGACTGGGACCGAATCTGACATTGGCACAGACGGGCAGCTGGTTCAAAGGCCGCTGCTATCTGGACCTGGACCAAAAGCAAGACAGTCAGTAGGGGGGGAAGAAAAAAGTACAGCAAATACAATCTAAGGGTATCTGATTTCTCCAGAGATGTCTGTGCTAATGGTTTCTTAAGGCAACAACAAGAGGGCTGCTTTTTGGCTCGCACCCCTGTGTATCACTCAACACCTTTAGGATTATTACATCTGATAGCGCTTCAGGGGGTAAGTGAGAGGAGCTAGGCAGGGATGAGAGATCAATGAGTCTGGGCCTGGTCTCGTATCACATGGAATCGCCTAACACTGTCAGGACTAATGTGCTCTATTGAGTTTTGCTGGACTTAAATAAGTAATTGTTTCTTTTATCCCCTTCCTAGTTATACAAATTCTGCACAAGACCAGAATTCTGCTACTGTGCCTTCAGAAATCATGTTTATTATAAAGACAACTGTTTCAAAGCAATGGCTGTTAAGGTCAAATATTCATTTATACAGTTTACTTATTGTAATTTTAATATATTCACATTTTCATTTTATTATTTATTTTAAACATGCCATAGGCTTTTAGCTTTTTATTCACGTTTCAATATTTGCACATTTAAATTAAATATATACGTTGTGCTCATATTTTAACTAACAAACTAGTATTTCTGGTTTAATTTACTTTTTACTTGTTTTTACTTTTTACTTATTAAATGTTTTATGTACTCTTTTTACTTTCTACATTTTGTTTACTTTTAATTATTCACATGAAGTGACTTCTGCTGATAATTACATGCTTTGTAAATAAAATTTGGAAAGAGGTTTCCAGGTTCAATCTTGAAGCAGATTTCTGTTTTCTCCACTCTTTTCTAACTGCACGAAATGCGGTTGAGGGATAAAGAAAACACGACTCCTTCTATGCCCACATTCCGCTTAAACAGCGCCAATTGCGGCTCCCCTCCTCATTTTTTCGCGTTCCGTGAGCCAACATTTCCTGCGCTCCATATCTGGCGTGAACAAACCCACCGGAGTAAAGTAATGTAAGATGGGAGATGGGAGTGGTTCCGTTATGAGGTCACGGTGAGGGACCGAGCCGAGCGCGAGGCAGGCAGAGAAAGCGAGCGAGCGAGCGAGAAAGAGAGCGAGCGAGCGAGAGAGAGAGAGAGAGAGAGAGAGAGCGAGCGAGAGAGAGCGAGAGAAAGAGAGCGAGAGAGAGAGAGAGAGCGAGAGAGAGAGCGAGAGAAAGCGAGCGAGCGAGCGAGAGAGAGAGAGAGAGAGCGAGAGAAAGAGAGCGAGCGAGAGAAAGAGAGCGAGCGAGAGAGAGAGAACTCGCCGCGATAAACACGAGACACGCAGGAGCGCAACGCGCGGCCGCAGGAAACGTTTTATTCCGAAGGGTTTTGCTCAAACGAATCCGCCGCCAGCCACCGAGTAACGGAGTCGCGTTTATGTGCTTTTTTCCTCGAAAGGGAACTATAGAAAACATCGCGCTTTTCCCCTTCGGTGCCTCCTCGTTATGTTCTGAACAGGAAGAAATTCCCCAGCTTTTACATTAACAAAAAGAGACGGAGAGCGAGACGCGTGAGTACGGGAGAGGAAAGTTTTCGTGCCTGAAAACAAACGGAACTCTGCCGAGATCGTGACGCATAAACCATGCAGTCGGTCTACAGCGTGGGATAGCCGTGTTGTGTCTTCTTCTTTCTCAGGATTGCATTTTTTCTCGACAAAGTTTTTCACCTTTATTCTTTAACAGAAAAAACTGCTATTACACAAGGAGTCCATCGCATGCTCGTTTAGAGCGTTTTTCGATCGTTCCGCTCCGATTTTTTTTTTCTAAAAAGGGGGGAAACCCGGTGGACTGGGTTTTGGATTATAACATTTCTGCATTTTCACTTTTATTTTTCTCTCTATTTTCATGGCCTCATCGTCAAGGATGTACGCTCTTGTTAAATGCTTACTGATCTCCCAACTCACGCTCCAGCTCGCCCGGAACAGCAGGGCGCTCCTGTGTCTGCCCTGTGACGAGTCCAAGTGCGAGGAGCCCAAACACTGCACCGGCGCCGTGGTGCTCGGGATCTGCGGCTGCTGCTCCGTTTGCGCCAAGCAGAAGAACGAGAGCTGCGGCGGCGTGTACGGGCTGTACGGGACGTGCGACCGGGGGCTTCGCTGCGTGATCAGACCGCCGCTAAACGGCGCCTCCATCACGCAGTACGAGGTCGGAGTGTGTGAAGGTTTGTAACAAACCCGCTCGCTGCCTCTTTTTCGAAACTCTCACTCTTTAAAAAAAAAAAAATCTCTTTGTAAAAAAGTTGCCTTGGGCACGTTTTAACTCGATTGAAATTCGATCCGGTAACGCGTTCGGTTCAGCACCGAAAGAGCGCGAGGGGTTTGCTGTTCGAATGAACGAAATTAGACACTAGAAGTTGGAGATTTAATTAAAGATTTCATTTGACTTATAATTGACCTGCTAGGGTCAACAAAGAATACAGTATTGGTTGATAAAAGGCCATACGAGCAAATATATAATCATTTTATTACTCTTTCTCGCTTCCTAAAGCGTGCAGCCTCAAGTGCCTTTTTACTCCTTATTATCAAACCTTTAATATTGACGTGAAAACGTCACAAACGCAGGACGTGTTCTCAACGTTTGCCCTCTACAGCGAAAGAGAAAGCGAGCCGGAGCCTCGGTAATGTGTTTGCAGCATGTCGGTTTTCCGTTTCTTTGGGGGTACTGCTGACGGATTCCGTGCTGTTTTTGGATTCGATGCCAGTCCCGCTCTTTCCGCCGAGGCTTGTTGGTTTTTCATCGGAATGTCTGCTATGTAGCTCCGCCGCGCGTCACGCCGCCCCGTTTTACACCGCGAGAAAGAAGCGCGTCAGCTTTGAGTCAGAACTCTTGTTTTTCCTCCCTCTCCTGGATGTCATATAGATGTTTCGTGTTGACTCATAATCCGATTGTGCTGTTGTGGTTACCAGCGTCCAGCCTTCAATGAATGTGGACCTGATGACGCTGGAGTTTAATTCAGAGAGAATTCCACCTGTTGAATACTAACATTACTTTCCCCAAACCACACATGGCCTTGGGCAAGATACAGTTATGCCTGTTTGCTTTGAATAGAAAATCCAGCAAAATAACACCCTTATTGATGATCACCCAAACTATAAAGGGACATGCCCAGAAACCCACTGACTAAAAACAAAAAAGGTTTTAATACAGCATCTTGTCAGCTCATCCTAAGAAAATGTGTAAAAAGTATTCCACTGTTTGTGTAGAATAATGAACAGAACAAGAGCCCAAGTTCAGCAAGCTAGTTTAATCCACAGTGCAAGGTCAAAACATCACAGCGCAGAACAGTTCAAAATACCGTACATATACATGGAGACCATGATGCAGACGCAACAGAAAGGTTTTTTTTTACACTACTGGGGTTTCTACACTGTACATAGCACTAGTAGTGGTGTTTTCCTTCCCTTTAGTATAAGCCTAAAATTTAGGTGAACCTAGTTTAGACAAACTACGGCTATTCTGTGATGTATATCAGAGCCCAGAATCGTGTCTGTTTTGAGGCTCTGAATTGGGATTCTGTGGTGTTTTCCTTTGGTGCCTTACAGTAGAGTAGCACAATATGCTGTATTGCCGCAGCACTGTCATTGTGATGTCAACATGTGTAATACATTGCAGGACGTGCAATATCAAGTAAGGCAAATTAAATCAAACATGTCATGCTTTTTGCTGCTTGAGACAAAAAGGAGACTTCCCTTGTCCTCATTTTCCATGACTAATGTTAAAAAGAAATCTGTTCTGTAAACATAATTTACTCTTATGTAAAGGTTCTTGGATAAAATGCAAGAGAGCACACTCAAAAAAAAAAGTGTAAAAAGAAACAGTTTGCATCTTTACAATTATTTTTCAGTGTCTGTGCACACTCCCATAAATAAAATTTTATATTGCAATATATATTTTAGAACAAAATATTTTAAAATCATTATATATCATGCATCCCTACATCAAATTTTCTACGATGCAAAGTTGAGAGCCATAGCTTCGAAGAAATTTTCAGTTTTTCCGCCCCGGAACTGTGGTTCATAAAAGCTTGGTAAGAGCATGCAGGGTGTCATGCCAATGTCGCATTCCAACATGAACCGTTATGAAAACATGCTGGCGGCTTCCTTGCGGTCATGCATGTAATCCCTCGGTTGACATCTAATGTAATTTAGCGAAGGCAGCAGATGGGCATAAGGTGTCAAAGCCTTGCCTGCCTGCTGGAATGAGGACGAGTGGAGTGAGGAAGGTGAGAGCTGGAGTTTAGCCGGCATATCAGGCGCCATGGTAATCGCACCCTAACCCCATAACCACCTGGGATCCCGCAGGGTCGTTCCAGCGGAGTGTTCACAAATCTGTGTCTGACATGCTTTCATAAGCCAGTTGTGTTTGCATACTGAAGCTTCAAGTCCTTCGACAGGCTTTTGTGACAAGTCAGCCCTTATTATGTAAATTCTACATTTTATAGAGCTGAATGTGTGACGTCAAAAAATTGTTATGGCAGCACACCAGCATGCCTCTTGACTACTAAATCCATATCCGAAACTCAGACTAAGTTTGAGATTGTTGTGGACAGGTTGTTCGCACTGTGTACACACTTCGATCATCATAAAACACTTTGAGAGCTCCTGGGAGACATGTGCACCAACTGCATGTCTCTCAGTGTCTGTCACCGTCTTCCCCCAGGTTGAGCTGTGCTTTGAGAGTTGGCGGGTAACGTTTTGGGTCCTCTGTTAACTCTGAGCTCCTTCGGGAGGAAGCTCTCACTTTACACTACTGTAACAGAAGTTTAATCAGGGCCTGATTCTCCATGAGAGAAGTAGGGTTGCATAACATCCTTTCAGCATCAACATTGCAATGTGCTTATGTGCAACAGTCACATTGAAAGACACGCAATTTAAAGTAGGGCAAATTAAATGTAACATTACAGTGCTTGTCCTGCTTCATACAATAAGAAAACTCATTCAGTTCTGATTTTCTGTCATTTATCTTAATAAAAAGACGGTGATAACATCACTTAGTCAGATTTACAGATTCTTCTAAATCAAGAAAGGATGGTTCACATTCAAAAATAGTAAACAGATTTTTTGTTTTTTGCAGATGCACTTGAATACAAAATCAGAAAGAGTAACTCCTGACAGAACATTTGTGACCCTCCACGGCAAAACCAGTCGCTTGTCGCAACAGAGGTTTTGAAACAGTGGAAGGTCTGTACTGTACTGTTGTGAATAAACTTCGCTGAAAAACTTACCCTTTCCATCCTAAAAACGTCACTTTCTTGAGGTGAGGAATTCAATTGGAGCAGAATGTTAAAAGTTTCGGTTTTGCCCGCTCTACTTCAGTGTTTACGGTAAATCCACTGGTTGACTAGCGAGTCTCCCGAGTTCAGTTAACCTAACGCAGGTAGGCTATCCCTGTGGCTGTGAATGCAGCGTAGGTTACCGTAAATGCAAACGTAGTCGGGACCGCAGCAAGCGTCTGTGAGTGCTACGTCGATAGTCAACTTCAAAGGCAGATTTCTCCGTTTCTCACTTGGCGTGACAGGAGAAACCCGACTCCTTTGAATGTTGATATCTCAGTCATATGTCGCCCAATTCATTCGATATAGGTATCGTTTTGAAGGTTGATTTATGCCCTTTCATGAAAACATAATAACTCAATTTTGAAAATTTGCAACAAGCGACTGGTTTTGCCATGGAGGGTCACATTTGGAAAAACATTGTCTTTTTTTTTTTCAATATTGCTTAGCCTCAATCAGAAGCTAGGCCACAGTTGAGCATGACAACCATTAGGCCACTCATACTCAGACAGGCAAAGTGTGTTTAATGGTAAACTTCCTTAGAGTTAGTGAAATGAACTGATTTACGACAAATAAAAGGTTAAACAGGATGTTTAACATTAAACGCCTCAATATAGATGTCCTGCTCAACGTTTTATTTGTCTATTTGCTAATGTAAACTGTTAAAAGGATGGTATGCGTTTAGCTAAAGGCGGCTATCAGTGTAATCAGATCAACTTTGTGTGGCAATTGTTTACACGAGGATTACAAGCATTTAATGAGCTAAATGAACCAAAAATAAACCAAGCGACTGGGGTACTGGGAAATTGGTGTTCCATTTACATGGCCTTTTAATGCAGACAGAAAATACTTTCTGCCTCTCTGTGTTTTCTTTACATGCACTGGGGAATACAAACAATTGTGATTATATAAGGTGCAGTGAAGGAGGAGTTATAACACCAGAGCAGCGAAATGACAGGCGCACTCAGACAAGTCACATTAGTGGATCCATGTTTCCTATACACATTTTTAAAAATGGAAAGCTATGATGGCCGAAAGCTATAAACTGATCTCTGGTTATTCCCAAAGCTGCTTAGTTTAGAAATATCAAAGCCAGCATTTCGAACTTCAAAACTACCATGTCTGATCCCAATTCTGGCAGTGTACTTGAAAGCAGCTGACATTTGCTTTGTTGGTGTGGAGTCATTTTTGAAAACTTTTAGAAGCAGTTGCAAAAAGAGTGAAACGGTCAGAGGGTGCAACTGAGGTGGGTCCAGCACCGGGCCAGGAAGGAGCAGGGAAAACGAACACACTCCCGCACATCCTCTTCCCCTTGTTTTTGCAGTTTACCGGAGGAATGTGTGTGCTTGTCCTGCGGTGGCCTATCTGAGGCAGCTTCTCGGCCTGGCTGAGTGATGCCAAATAATTTAGTGTCTGAAAAAACAACACGTATTAATCCTGAGAGACAGAGCTGTGCATGGCTCAGAGGCTGGCCTGAGCGACGATGGCTTCGCTGGCATGTTCTTTCGAGCATTCTTTTGCTGCCTTCCACGCACTGTCTCACCTTGGCATGCTGCAGCATGAGCGTTCCTCAGGTACAACGATAATTTATTTGTGACTTGGAGGTTCAAGGCGGCCAGAGTAGCTATGTGCGTTTAACAGTTTTCTGCATTTGGACTGACTCACATGGTCTACTTGTAAAGTTCTGCTTGAGTTGCTGGTACCAGGGTTGAGATGCCACATTCTGTCATAATGCAGCTAGCTGAGAGAATAATCACTGGCCTTTATCATGCATATTGACTAAAGAATGGGGTTAAAGGGATGTGGATAATTCACAGCCTGTTCAGAGAGAACACCTGGAGAATGTAGGTGTGTCCATCCTCATTAGTGTCTACCTCACAACACAACCCTCTGTCTGATAACAAAGGAGCTCTGGATTGCTCTTAATCAATGTCAGATAGACTGTTTGCATGGACTAAAGTGCTAAATGACCCACACAGAGATGATTGCACATGGTACTTACAAGCTTTGCCACTTGTTTTTATTCCTAATGGAGGAAAAACATCATTAACAAATATAGATTAGTTTAAGATGGTCATTTGTTGATAATCCATCATTTAGTCTGGGGTTAAGCTTATGATAGTTTGCTGGGCTTGTCTGGGCAGCGGTGGCACCGAGGTCTTAGTGAAACCCTGTGTTGGTGATCGTAACATTGGCAGTTTCAATCTCACGAACCGCCGTTGGGCCCCTGAGCAGGGCCCTTAGCCCCAAGTTGCTCCAGGGAGACCATACCTGCAGCTAGTAAAAGGAAGTCGCTCTGTATAAGAGTATCTGCTTAATGCTGTAAATGTAAATTAAATAAAATGGGACTTTATGGGAGTTGCATAAACGCCCGTAGTTCCCAAGATAGGCTCCAGTCCCCGCGACCCCAGTAGGGATTAATCGTTTTGGACAATGAATGAATGAATGAATGAATGAAAGTTGTTAAGTGTTTGTTTTAGGAATATCTAAAGTGATGGTGCTGACCTAGAGGTAGGATACTAAGTTTGTCAGTTACCAGCCTAGAGGTCATGGATTAGAGTCTGGCTCTGTTCTACCTTCAGCACTATCATCATTGAGCTGCTGAGCAAGGCCCTTAACACCAAGTTGCTCCTGGGAGACTATCCCTGTAATTAGGATGTGTAAGTTGCTCTTGAAAAGATTCTGTTAAATGGCATAAACTTATGAAACGCAATCTGAATCCCAACTTTCATCCTGTCTCTGTCAGTCGTTGTCCTTTTCTGTCTTTGTGTTTTGTTTTTCCTTTCTCCCTTGCACAAAGACATACACCAAACGTCAGGTTAAAATGATTGGTAATTCTCTTATTTAGTCAGTGAAAACAAGTGGAAATGCTTCCGCACTTCTGTCAGACTACCGACTCAGTATCTCCCCTCTGAAAGGTCTCCTTCGCCTCGGGAGTCTTTGGGATGGGCCACAGTGGATAGTGTGGAGAGGTGTAGGATTTTAGATGTGTTACCTTTCCAAGGCAAGGACCTAATAAAAGGGCCTCCTGGCAAAAATCCTCCCCTGTTTGAACGGTGAGAGGAGACTGCTGCTTCCGGGCAAACCACCTTCACGTCAAGGCTGCAGAAAAACCTGAAGCATCCTTAAGGCAAAACCTGGAGAGCCTGAATTTATTGTACCCCTTTATCTTTTGCATAGCCTTCATGTCTTTTGCTTTTGTTTGCTAGCCCGTTCATAATTTATTCAACGCTAAAATCCATTCTGTTCTCCGAAATTAATAGGCACCTCGGATGCTAATTAGCGAATGCTTTATGCTTTGTGAAGACCTTCTGCTTGGATAACAACCAGTTGCCACCGTTGTGCACAGTGGCAGAACGAGGCCTCAATGCCGCAGCTAGCAAGGGGAATGAGCCATAATGCGCCGGCATGCCAAGATACCAGGAAACAGGGCTGTGAAATCGTTCCCCATCAGATTTGAGTGTTGATCTCTCACCCCTCCTGGCAAGCCAAAGCTGTATGAGCGTGTTGCTGGCAGTTAATTTTTCCGAGTTTGTTTTACTCCCAGTATTAGCTATTGTTTGCATACTTTTTAAAGCAAACGGTTAAACTGCCTGTTTGTTTACCAGTAGATCTATATTAGGTAATGTGAGAGGCCACATATTTCCTCGTTATTTTTCTGTCTAGGGCAAGGTAGCTGTAAACATCTCAGACTAACCCAGCATGCAAAGTACTTGATTTTTTCAGGGAGATGTATCTCATTATTAGAGCTCTTCTTGTTTATTGGTAGCTGTAATAAAACTGTCTTTTTATCTTTAAAAATACTAATTGAATTTGTTGTGATGTTGTAGAACACTGTAAATAAGGTCTGGTTTAATGCTTTGCCTTGTTGGTGTGTGTTTGTTGGTAGCGTGTTTGGCTCAAGGACAGCGTCAAAACAGAACCAGGCTTTTAAAAGATGTCCTGTCCCTGGTCTCTGGGAAAGGAAATCTGATCTCGGCATCTATATACAACTTCTCCTGGAGTTGTTTCAGGCCTCCAGGACCTGAAACGCCACCTTCGGTCAGAGACGCCGCCTCCTGGGGAAGCAGTAACAAGTCTCCGGCAGCGATGCCGCCAGGCCCGGGCTCTGTGTGTGGCTCAGACCACCAGGGGTGTGTTTATCATGCGAGCACCATGCCAGGCTACTGCCAGACATGTTTGGCCGGATCGTGCTGGCTCGAACCTCGTCACCCCGCTAAGTGACCCAGGGCTAGTCTGGAGAGGCCAGCTTAGTTACTGAAGAATCGACTGTTGACAGCAGCTATTCGTGGCCCTCGCCCCCCAATGGAGGAGGTGAGAACGATGAGGACGCGGCGGCAGTTTAACGTCACTGCTCGACCTTGGACTCTCTTTGCTGTGCTCGTTCACACAGCCGTGCTGGATGGGAACTACACTCCCACGGTGGGTCACTGTTGGATTGTGATGATGCAGAAAGTCTTTCCAAAAGCATTGTGCAGTTTGGGCCTTGTGCCATGCAGCTGCAATCACACCCAGCATGTTCCATCCCGAAGGCCGAATTACTGGCCTGTCTGTGGGAGATGCTTACTTCTCCAACATGAGTAACCACACGCCAGATCCCTAACTGCATCCTACCAATAAATTTATATAATACTAATATCAGATATTGGCAGAGATGGGAAGTAACGAAGTACAAATACTTAGTTACTGTACTTAAGTCGAATTTTCGGCTATCTGTACTTGAAGATTTATTTTTGTGCCAACTTTTTGTGCATGAACATCTGTACTTTCTACTTCTTACATTTTCAAATCAGGCTCGTTACTCTTGTTCCGTTTCATTTAAATGATGTTTATTAGGCCATTTTGCTATGCATTTGACCTATTCCGTATCAATTAAGCGCGCCATCCGGACAACTTGACTGATTGGTTGAGCTCAAAAAAACTAGTAAACATGCCCAGAAAAGACAATCCCATTGGTGTATTAGTCTTTGCACAACATGACAGAAACGGTAAAGTGAGAAAGAGAAAGAAACTAAAAGCAGGCGGCAACTCGGTAACAAATGATAGTGATTGCGGTAGCAGAAAGTAGCTTAGCTCGAGCAAATTGAGTTCAGATCAGTTCAGTATATTTATACAGCGCTCTTTACAGCACTATAATATTTCTTGTATGATGTGTTTAGGACAGAGGTAATGACCAGTGCAGCTTTATGTATTCATGTGGCTTTATTTTTCTCTGCTTGTGCTCTACATAACGCTTGGACATGGAGTCCAGTCAACTTTTGTACTTTAAGTATGTTTTGTGCTTTTCACTTTAACTTGATTAAAGTAGTCGAATCAATACTTCAACTTTTTAAACACGTATCTATACATTTGATATGAGTTAATACTGATTCATACAGTATATCAGGTATTTGGTGGAAATGGGTTGATCGTTGAGGCAGCTGTATATAATTAATTTATCAGACACTGTCCTTATGTCCTAAACACAACAACATAACTTATGTATAACTAACTTCAACCCAAATACAATAAAAAAAATCCTTTTAACTCCTTTTTTAATTATTTGTTTTTATTGTTTGCCCTTTTATGTGCTATGTAAGCTTTTCGAAAGGTGCCCACAAATAAAATGTGTTATTATTATTATTATTATTATTGTTATTATTATTATTATTATAAGCCTAAAAACAAAGGTATAGACAAACGCCCCATAAAACTGGTATTGGATCAGTACTCAGGATCGACCGATACCCAAAGTGCAAGTATCGGCATCGGTATCGGAACTGTAACGGTTGGATCGGTGCAACTCTAGTATCAGCACTGAAAATGTTGGTTCCTTACTTCCTAAATCATAATAATCAGCCTGTGAACATAGTATAATGGTCTCGACTGTGCCATAAAGACAATGGCTTTTAACTGCTCATCTTCTCACTGAAAATATTGATATAGAAGGTGTGTTTTTGAGCAGTTTTAAGGAAAGTTTGTAGCAGTGTCTCTTGCAAAATTATAATACATAAGGCAATTTGTTGTGAAGTCATCGAACAGTCAGATACCGTCCCGCTATGTGTTATATGTTGGCTGTAGGGTAAGGAAGATTTCACTCGGCAACTCAATGACCTTCGTGAAAGAAGGAAGCGTCCGTAGAGATCTACGGGCCTTTATTTACTGGGGAGCTGGCTGCATTCCTCAGAGGCACCTTCTGGGAAAGACACACACATAGGCAAACGCACTTCAGTGCATGCACAGGCGCTTGTAGAATGTGCATATACAGTCCGTGTATGCACCCCCCTCCCCTTTAAACACACACACACACACGCATATACACGCGTGCTGATAAGGTGGACACACTGCAAGCTGAGACACCAGCCGCCATATCAGTAATGTGTGTTTGCACTGTAAATAACACTTCATAATTTTGCAGGGAGATTGCAGCATTGCAAGGTTCAGGGTCATTCTTGTTTTCAAAATTGCTGCTCCCTGTTGAAATGTCATTGCACACTGAGCTGAAAAAGATATTATGCATAGACAACATTATACAGTCTGAATAATTAGAGTGTTGTTCTTTGTTCCTCTTGTTTTTGATACGTTCAGGACCTATTTGTCATTTACTCAAATATAATTGGCTTGGAGAAAAAAACTAAAAAATGCTCCTCTACCTGCTTCATTAATGCAGAGCTCTAATTTAATGGACTTTATTTGTAGTGATTTTTTTAACTTAGGGATCATTAGGTTTTTTGGATTTTTTTCTCTCCCTACCCGTGCATGCATTTGTGTGTAGCCCACTGTTTGAGCTTTTTTTCCTCAACATAATAAATAATTCTTTCTCTTTGATCCTCGCTCAGATGAAAACTGGGATGACGACCAGCTCTTGGGATTTGAGCCGTGCAACGAAAACCTGGTTACGGGCTGTAACATCATTGATGGGAAGTGTGAATGTGACAGCATACGAACATGCAGCAACCCATTTGAGTTCGCCAGCCAGGAAGCTTGTCAGACAGCCCTGAGGAAGATCGAAGGTACTCTCTCTCTTTCTCTTTATATCCCAATTTTACTCTGGCTAACTCCGAAAAATGTACAAGCACGGTCATGTTTAAAGGTTGCGTTCAGATTGCGTTGTGCAATGTAAAAAGCCCATGTCAAACCATTCATGTGGACACTCCTGGTGGCTCAATTCAGCAAGTCTGTAAAAAAAAAACATTAACAGTACTTAGATGTGGTGGGAATTTATGGGTTTTTTATTGGTCTTGTTTCTCAAAAGCCCACTTTTGAAGATGTAGTCTATAATGCCCACTTGTACCATGCCAAATTATCTGTGATTAACTTGGTAATTGGAATGGGAATTCTTGTTAGTTTGAAGATGCTCATAAACAAGCAGTTATCTCCCTACATTACTTATAGACTGATTTACCCTATCCACTTTGGGCAGTAGGGGATTAATCAGAAATCTAATCTAATAAATAAACATTTAATTTAGGGGGCTGGACATGTCATATACCGAGGTTTGAATTCTGAGTTTTTCCATAGTGTGGGCTTCTTTCGTTTTCTGTTGTTCTGACTCGTGTGACTTAATAATTGAAGAAATAATGCATTTGTGAATTGTGAGGAATTCATTAGACAGGGACATCGATGTTCAAGAAACCCATAGTTTCAAATATTCAAAAATGTAATTAAAATGTACTAAATGGTGCATTTTTGGGAAAAGAACTAGTGGAAAAATGAGTTATTGCTGCTTGATTAGTTCTTGGTTGTGATAACACTATATAACCAACAGTCTCTGATTTAGAAAAGAATTAGAGAACATTTTTTTCTAATTTGATCCTCCTTTAAGGCAACCTTACATTTTAGGAAGCATCGTTAATAATAAGAAATTAAAATTGCTGCTCTTTCGGGGAAAAAATAGCTTTCTTTCCTGTTTCAATTTTGATATAAAATCAATTAATCTTTCAGCTCTACTTTCCCATATACTTTGATTAATTTGGCTGCGCTGAATAATTTATTAACAAATTGCACTCATAGTTTGGCAGCAAATAGCACCTAGGGCACTTTTACCTGACGGTGTTTTTTTAATCCACGGATGCTTTTCTCCTCTTGCTCAACCGCTGCATAACAACTCACTGAAAACCCCCTGGAGCCAAACATTTTTTATCTTATTTTGATATGGTTCTTTCTTCCTTCTCCTTTACTGGGGTGTGGCGGGGAGAGTGAGTGTTTACCTTTCCCATTTTTTTTTTCCTTTTGGGTTTCTTGTTGTTTATATGACAAGTTTCTTCAGACGTCTGTGATTAAACTAACAAACAGCTTTATTTACCCCGAGCTGATAAGGCTCCTTATAAGGCTATCAGAATGCACATGTTGCGTTTAAAAATGTGCTCCCAGATGGATGCATGTTGCATTCCTTGCATGCGCCTCTGCTCAGGCCCGACTGCCAGCACACTGGTAATTAAACTCAAAAATATATGCTTGCTATCGCAACAGTCCTGGCGACGGCCGATGGCCCTTGTTGTTTTATTGTGGCAGGTGTACTTTCGTCAGCCCTGTGGCAGGCTGCAGCTCTTCAAAAGCTTTCCCTCCAGTGTTTTGTCTTAATAACAGGTAGCTGCTATCTTGTTTTGACTGATTTGGTTTGGACCTTGCTGTCTGTCTTGCAATTGTTAAATGTTTATTGTTTTGTCTAGGTCAGGCTACTGTTTTCGTGGCTACATGGCCTATTGATATTTCGTCTGGGTTTGGCCGCTGTGTTGGGAGACTGGGTGCTGTAGCTGGAATAGACCTGGGATTCTCTTTATGCCTCTTCATGCTTTTTAAGTCAAAGTGAACTTTTATTGTCATCTCAGCCATATACAGTATACAGACAGCTGATATGATGAAGCTCAGGGTCCACAGTGGGCACATACACAGTGCAGATAACACAAAAGACACAAATAGCACAAAATTTACCTAACGAAAACCAACCTTCCCAAATTAGCGGCGTATTCACACCAGGAAAGTCGTAAAGTTCACTCGCTTTGGTCCAGACCAAATAAAATGTTTATTTTTTTCCTTTGGTGAGGTTCGTGTTCACATTGTAGGTCTAAGGTTGTCCAACCACTGGACAGAAACATGTGGGACAGGATAAAGCGGGAAGCCCAAAGTGAAAATACACAATCATGGAGATTTTTGCGCTGTTCTCCTTTTACTTATAGCTACAGTACATGGTTTATACTAGGGATGCAACGGTAGTGTTCTACTGTGTGTGTGTTGTGTAGTTATCCAAACAATTATTTACCACAAAGCGCTACAACGATGGGAGCACGTTATCCAAAAATCCAAAAAGGCTGTGCTTTTTTGTGCAACTTTGTGTGTTTAAGTCGGGCTGCATTCACACCTTAAGCAACCGTGCCAGTGTATGTTTGGAACCAAACCAAGACCACCTCTTCAGCTGGGTCTCGGTACGCTTGTTTGGTCTGCACTTGAGTTCAATCGCTTGCATTCAGACCTGCCTAAAAGGTCCGAACCAAAGGAGGAAACGTTTTAAGCAAACTAAACACGGCAGGTGTGAATACACCCTAAAGAATGTTTGATTTGACCAAAGTCGTTCTGAGTATATGGACAGGTAGTGCAAAAGATGTTAGAAAATGATGTGTAATACAGACAACAGCAGCTTAACCTGAGGATAAATAACAGTAGTTATAGAAGTTATAGAAATGCTAAACAAAAACATATGAACAACTGACAAGATATTTACCTTAAATTAGATTAGATTAGATCTGTATCTCTGTTGTAAGACTGTACATCTACATAAAACATACAAACCACATTTTTTAAAAACTGAAATATGACTTTTTATTCTGAATATTTACTTTGAGTCCAAACCGTGAAATTTAAAATGATACAATTAGTTTCAACACTTAAATTGCAGGCCAGAGCTGTGACTACTCTTCTGAAGTGATTTTTGAGAGCTGACTCACCATGACACCGCAGTTGTCATATAATACTCTTTGATTCAGTTTCAGGTTTACAGCAAAAAGAATAGCATGACGTGTTTGATTTAATTTGCCTTTGATTAAACTTGACCTTGTACATCCTCTGATGTGACAATTGCAATTCTGATGCTGACATTATATGCTGAAATATCCTTTTTTTTAAGCGGTAGCATCACTGTGCTCCTCGTCGTTAGCTGCGCATGATTACAAGACTTTACAGGACACACAATATTGTTTTTTTAATGAGGCATGTAAAAAGGCAACCCACATATGCCATCAACCCCCGGACGCGATGAGCTTTTTCCTGTTTGAGAAAGTGGCTGCTGCGTAAAGCGATTTTTTTTTTCTTTCGGTATCTTGATGCATCTGTTTGCGCTCAGCGTGGTGATGGCGGGGAAGGGGGGGGGGGGGGAATGGGGCAGGGGTGGGGTCGCATTTTTTTGCGCCGTTGTAATGGTTTGCTCTCTGAGGTTCTCATTTCCATAAGAAAAACATTACCATCGCGATCCGTCAGCGAAGTCCATCCTTTTGCGCCTGGGGTCTGAAGGCACGGCGAGATCTTATTGATTTTGCATTAAGCAATCGCTTCTGTCACTCTGAACTGGAACCTTCCTCCTAATGCAATTAAAGTCCTTTTCTCGTCACTCCTACGTCCTGCTCGGCTCCAGCGTCGGCGTCAGGGAGAAGGCAGAGAAAGGGGCCGTGTTTAAACGACTACACGAAAGGAGTCAGCTGAATTATGGGCATGTCCTTAAAGGTCATTCACCCCGTCTCATTGGAAAAAGTTCCGTCCTGCCGGAGGAATGCAATGTATTTACAGGGATTCGAGGCGTGCAAGGGCGTGTGCTGAAGAGAGGAGCGATAATATCGGCAGTGAATCAGAGCGCGCCGTGTTTTCGAGAAGTGGTGCCGTGACCCCCGGTGTCTGTTCAGCCTGAAATAATTTTAAAACCAAGAAGCCCGGGAGATCTAAAGAGCAGGAGGAGACAGGATAATGATGTTCCTCTGCTTTCCTTAGCGGCCCCTAATGACGAACGTTTTCGGTCCTACTACGGGAAATCAATCCTCAATAAAGTTGGAATAATATCTTGACCTTTGACGGCTAAGTAGATTTTCTTAAAGTGTGAAAGAATGTCACGGCGGTAAATCATCGTCAGGCCCGAAGGTGGACAGTAGAAACTGACCTTAAGAGTTTAATCATCGTGGCGCAAACGCAGAGCCAGAGATACGGATGGGAGACGACGATCAAGATCTCGGGATTGGATTGTCCAAGTGCGTCTTGCGGCTTTTTGGAGTCGCGGTAAAACATTTAACCGCCTCATAATGACTCAGCATTACCCAGCCATGCGTAACTGCAAGCTTACTGAAGAGTGAAAACAATACTTTTCAGAGCGAGAGAGAGCATGAGAATAGAGAAAACAGAAAGGGAACTGCAGTGCTCCGCGCACGATTTGAAGCGAATGAAAGCTACACACAAGTGCCGTTGTTTTCCCTTGAATGAAAAGTAGGCAAGGAAGCAGGCCGTGGAAAAGCCCCCTAAAGCTCTTGAGAGGGCCTGTCTGTGTTTGAAATTAACATGGAGGTAAATGGTAGTCTTCCAGCGACCCACTTTAGCCTCCTGACCTGGAGGTTGGAGTAATTCTGTAAGCTACTGGAACTACTTTTAGCCGCGCCTGATGGGGCAGCAATTACAAACATGCTATTGGGTTTTTTGGTTCAGAGTCACACACTAGACCGGATAATATATATTTTTTTTAGATAAAAACTGAAAACTTGGGACTGAAATAGCATATCTGTGTGAGCGTGTGTGAATGTGAGAGTGTGTGCCTTTTCAAAAGGTAGACTGCGGACAAGAGCAGCAGATAAGAGGCGCGAGTCTGGGGGGATTGAAATATGAGACGAGAATGAGAGTCCTTTTTTTAGGGGAGAGTGAGAGCGAGGGGAAAGAAAAGGGAGCGCAAAGCAGGAAGTTTTGTTCTCTGGGAGTCTGAAGCTGCTTTGCGAGCGCCGGTTCCCCCGACCCAGCTAGGCCCAAGCGCATTAAAGGAAATGCCTGACATTCCTGCCGCAGAGCCCTGTCTCTGACACTCTGGCAGGGTTACAGTGGAGAATATTTGTTCTGGGGAGTCGGCCATGCTAATTGCAGGCCCTGTTGTGTGCAGGGAGAGAGCGGCAGCTCATGCCAAAAGCAACATGTTTCTGTTCGACTCAACAATGTCCTGTTTTCAAGGAGGGATTTTTTTGTGGAGCAATGTAAGAAATGTTTAAAAAGGCTATACTTTTACTTTTCTCTCCACACATAATTCACCCATAATTTATACACTTATAATCAAAATACACACTGTAGTCCACAACATGTGTGGATACAGAAACAAGAAGAAAGCGCAAAAAATGTTGGACTCCTTCATAAACCGTTCTTTTGAAGAAGTTTCTTCTGAAAACTCACTCACCAGCTTAGCCAGACACTAACAGAACATAGACATTTGACAAGGCCCAAGTCCCCCAGGCAACGTGTGGGTTCATTACTGGGGCAGTTGGTAGTAGGGCTGGGCGATATAATATCACATTTTTTAGCTATATCGTGACACACAAGATATATCTCGATTTATTCTCTCTTTCTGGAATACATACTGAAAATATCAAGTAAATAGCTGTATTGTGAGTAGAACGCTGGTTGTTGTTGTTTATCAGCTAAAATATGAGTTTTGTCTGTAATAAAGGGGAGGATTTGACTGAACTGGACGTTTTTGTGAGTGCTGGCGTTCCATATGAGAATCGCGAGCGCCCACACACGGTGCGTTTACATTGTGAAGAAGGTCATTAATGCCTGTTTTGTGCACAGAATAACAGAAGCAGTGTTTTTCTTTGGAACAAAGTCGTCCGCTTCCATCTTCAATTAATGTCTCTGAAATTGTGAGGATATTCACTTCTCTCTCTCTGCGCGCTCGCTTCCCTCCGCTTCTGGTGCAAAACGCGCATGCGCAAGGACAGTTTTCTGGATGGGCATTGGGTGGGGGAGTGAGCTGTCTGCTTTGAGAGGGAAGAGAAGCCAAACTCGAAAGTGACGTACGTACTGGGTGTTTAACATTAACGCGATGATTTGTAGTCGATGTTCACAATATGGTCATTTACTACATCACACGTGGAACAAGCCGAGATATATCAAGTATATTCCATATGTCGCCCACCACTAGTTGGTAGTGTAATGGTTAGGGTGTTCGCCATGTGTTCGGAAGGTTGCAGGTTTGAATCCCAGGAACGGTAAAGGTACCACTGAGGTACTTATGAGCAAGGTACCGTCCCCAAGCACTGCTCCCTGGGCGGAGTCCATGTCAGCTGCCCACTGCTCCTTCACGGATGGGTTAAATGCAGAAGTCACATTTCGTTGTGGTGCACTGTGTGCTGTGCTGTGGTGTGTTCACAATGACAAAAGATGGCCATTCCTGTTCACCGGCGTGTGTATTAATTGATTATTTGAGGCAGCAGAGTGTAATTAATCTCAACGGCTATTGAAAGCTCCGTAAACAGATCCTCGGCATTCCTGCTGTGTGTTATTTTCTCCTCCTCCATGTGGGAATGCTTTTGGACGTCTGTCCGTTCAGGTGACGGCGAGGCCGAGATTTAGAGCCGTCCATCGCTTCTTTAAACTTGCTCGCATCAATCTGGACGGACAGCGAGACGGGCTAGAAACCTAAAAAAGATTGGCCCGCCTCTGCTTTGGAGAGCTGGTGATAATGAGATGTGGCCCTGTCACATTTACAGAGGCAGCTCGGCCTCAGCAGGCCCCAGACCGTTAGCCGAGTTCGCCATGGCCTAGGCGAGGGAGAGAATTAGTGATGTTATTAAGCCAGCATTGATTCCATCACCTCTAGCCCAGTCTCAGACAGAGGAGTAGAGCCTATTAGTAGAACTTCTTACCCGGCTTATCACCTAGAAAATCAAGTCTGATTCACTTACCTTTTTAATGGATCTCGTCTGTAGTATGGAATGAACGAGTCCACTAGCGATGACTGTATGCATGCGATCACGTTCAGCAGTTTCTTCAGAGCACAATTTCATGATTTAATAAAAAGAACATTAAATCTATTTGCCTGTTTCTGGTTTTCCCAGTATCGATGAACCGAGGTAAGCACATTTTACTTGTATTTTTTACTTTTCAGCACCTCTTGTACCAACCTTGGAGAATGCGAGTAGACAAAAACACATCTCCGCTACACGATGGTACCAGGTTTAAGTGTTTGTTTCATGTGCTTTTGAGTGATAAGTAAAGAAATGGATTTCAGAACCCTCCATTACTTGGCTCCTCAGGGGTACAAGGCCCTGGGGATATAAAAAGATTCCACTTAATTCATTGGAAAGCACCAGTTTTACCAGAATCTCTCAGCGTTTTCACTCCCAAAATGAATGAGAATGAGGAAATATTTTAAATATTAAATTTCATTTACAGTGGAGATTTCTGCCCACTTCTTTTAACTCTCAATCTGTTCTCATGTAGGGATACAACGATCCAACCTTTTCAGGTCCAAACCTGGCACAGAGACCTGAGCTTTGGGCTTTGGCCCATACTATGAACAAAACAAGTAGCATGTTAACAGATGTAATGGAACAGTTTGGACCACAGCTGGACTCATTGTTACCGTTACCTGCAGTGTTATTGCTGAGGTTCTTATTCGCAAAGTGAAAGTCGAGTGATTATTTGTCATTGTGATCACAGCACAGCACATAATGCACCATAACAAAATGTAGCCTCTGTATTTGTCCCAGCCGTGAGGGCAGGAGTGCTGGGGAATGGTACCTTGCTCATGAGTACCTCAGTGGTACTTTAACCGGTCCTGGTAGCTGTGAGTTTGGCAGTGTTGGGGAAGCCATTTATAAATGTTTGCTACTTATTATTAAAAGTAGCTAAGCTTCGACCAAGCTACTGTTTTAATATAGCAGCTAGCTACACTACAAGCTACAGAGAAAAAGTAACTGCACTGAGGCTATTGCATCCAGTAATACTTAATATTTACACTGTAAGATACTCTCAAAGATAATTACTTACAAAATGTGAAACATGACATCAAAATAATCTGAAAATTTGTATTTGATACATTGCAGTGTCAAATCACAATAAGGTTCAATGGGGTTTTGGTGGTGGAGAGTGTTTTGATGTTCAGCTAGCATAGAGTTTCCCTGAAATGTGTATGTTCTGTCCCTTTCGCCTTCCAGAGTCATACATTTTGATAAACACGCCTGCGGATTCTTGCTTGCCTTTTCGCCAAGGTGGATCCCCCCCCCCGACTCCTTCTCACAGCACTGTGATGTAATAGGCCGGCACCACATGGGCACAGTAGCCTATCAGATGGCACTTTTTCCACTTCACCAATCCGAAACACCTGGTAGTTAAAAGTACTCCTTTATATATATATATATATATATATATATATATATATATATATTATATATATATATATATATATACACACACTGTATACTCTCTGGCCATATTGAGACCCAGTGATCCACATTCTGCCTGGCTTCTGGCTCCTGTCTCTTTCTATAGCGATCAAAGCCAGTCGAATCAAATTATCAAAGGGGTCCAGTAATAATATGGCCATTTTCCAGTAATCAGCGCCCCCTCACTTTGTGGCGATACAAAACTCAGATTTACGGTCGTGGCTGGACTTCCTGAGGTCATGTCACACTATTGGCAGCTCCCCTGGTGTGGAAGTGTGCAAGCTGCAGACCGACGCAAGCATGCCGACATGGAGATGCTGACGTGGTTCCGCCCGCCTTGTTGACATCAGTTGCTCTGGAAGCTTGTGCTGTCAACAGAAGCGGTAGGCAGATTGCGGTGATCCACGCTGCCTTTTGTGTAACACAGCACACAAAACCGTATGCTTTCATCAGGGAGTGTGTGAACGTACGTGCTGGAGCTATTAGTCCACAATGGGAGAACGGCCAGAGGATTACTGCACAAATGTTCTTTGATAGTACTGTTATTTTCAGCTCTAGAGCAGGAATTTGATACACTTTTATAGAAAAAGATGTCTTGATACAACTAGGGGTGGGCGATATGTCGAATATACCTGATATATCTCAGCTTGTACCATGTGCAATGTAATAAATGTAGTAAAAGTAGTGGAGACAAGCAAGTGAGAAGTGAATTTCCATGTGATTTCAGAGACATTAATAGGAGATGGAAGTGGACGACTTGTTTCCAAAGCAAAACAGCACTGATTCTGTTAATCTTATGCATAAAACAGAAGTAACTGTGTAAAAGCACTTGCAAAAATGCTTTAGTTTAGTCAAATCTTCCTTTTTATTAGAGACAAAACTCATATTTTAGCTGATAAATAACAACAACCAATAAATAGCATTTATGCAGTGATTTCAAGAAATTTCAAGGTATCGAGATAAAGATCATGTTTCGCGATATAGCTTAAAAATATGACAATATTGTTTTTTGGCCACATCGCCCAGCCCTAGATCCAACTTTAAATAAAACACAAACTGAAATATACTGCTATATATTCCGTATTCAAATACTATTAAGAAAAATTATCATCGATCATCTTGAGATAGGTTAGTGAAGGAGTGTGGGCATGTTTCTGTCCAAAATGTGTAAACCTTTTAGAGTAATCTCTTGTTTCTGGTGTTATTTTGTTCCTGTTTTTACTTACATTTAGAGAAAAGTTACATTTGTTTTTGTTTGTTTTTGTCCAGAACCGTTTCTAATCCCCGGGACATTAAGTTTGAACACATACTGCTTTGAGCAACCTCAGCCTGGACTGGAGGCTGTAAGAGCTGGAGGGCGAGAAGTCAGTTTCTGTTTAGTTTCTAACTAGCAGGTGAACCTTGACATAAAAACGAGTGAAGTTCACGTAAAATAGTGCTTTTAAAAGGTTGACATTTAGGCCAACGTTTGGCTGTGACGATTAGCTCTTTCACAGGAAGTCACTTTCTTTCATTCTCTTTCGTGTCTTGTGATTACGACAAAACTGTTGTGTTTGTGATAAGCACGTCTCCCCCAGTTCCACCTCGAGGCTTGAGATTAGCAAGTGGTGGCATGTGAGTGAATGGTTTTCGGAAACGAAATGGCAAGTCGCTGATATTTGGGGGAAACTGAGGTGTTTCGTTTGTGTGTCGGTTGGTTGTTGACATTCCGGCGTCCCTTGGTGAGTCCTTCGGCGAAGGCCTGTTCGAAGGTGTGTTGCAAAACGCCGATAAAGATGAAACGCGTAAAAAGCACTCAAGTGCAGCATTCGTTTGTCCTTCAATTGGAAAAGATAACGCAAAACCTTTTAGGCGAGACGGAATGCCCCTGGTGTGATGGGAGGTGATCCGAACTTTGTCATGCTGGTGTCTAATGTTGGGCCTGTTTCTTTGTTTCAGTGTGAACGTGATGTGTAAATAAGCACAAGACGCCGATCGATCACTATTTTGATATATGGGAGGAATTGCAAATAAGATAATGACGTATCAGGCAATGTTCATTATTTTCAAGAAACATGAAAAATATTAGTTATGTGTAGTGATTTATGTTTTCCTTTAGATAACAGTATAAAAAGAAATGTATTTAAATAAACGTTATTTTCAGAAACGGAACAGAAAGGTTTTAATAAATAGGAGTCAGGTGTTTAAAAACACAAAAAAGCCAACAGTTGATTGGCAGTGTGCCCTCTAGAGGCCGTGATATACTTGATGCTGCTTGACACATATGCTTGCGGACGTGCAGATGCTGCTGCTACACAAGCGTTGTACTGACTATACTAGTGCGCATACTTTTTGTTAATCTTGAGGATTCCAACAGGTGGCAGTAATACATTATAAAAGCGTTCAGTCCACCGTAAAATGGCAGAAGAAGAGGAAGAAGTAGAAGAAGTAAACTTAGCGTTCTGATGTTAGAGTCAAATATATGAAAACACCAATTAACTGTCAACCTGCGCAATGACTAAAATTATGGTCACAGGACCCATCAACCATCGCTTCACTGCACAGCGAAACCAGTTGCTTGTCGCAACGGAGGTTTCTGAGAAAAACGACCGTTTATGTTGCGTGGGGTAAAATTGTGGATTTTTTGTTTTTAGTGTTTTGAAACAGTGGAAGACCTATACTGTACTGTTGTAAATAAATTTGGCTGAAAAACGTACCCTTTCCATCCTAAAAACGTGACTTTCTTGAGGTGAGGAATTCAATTCCAGCAGAATGTTAAAAGCTTCTGTTTTGACCGCTCTACTTCAATATTTACGCTAAATCCACTGGTTGACTAGCGTGAAGATATTTCTCCATAATTCATCTTCGTCTCCCGAGTTCAGTTAACCTAACGCAGGTAGGCTATCCGTGTGGCTGTGAATGCAGCGCAGGCTACCGTAAATGCAAACGTAGTCGGGACCGCAGCAAGCGTCTGTGAGTGCTACGTCGATAGTCAACTACAAAGGCAGATTTCTCCATTTCTCACTTGGCGTGACAGGAGAAACCCGACTCCTTTGAATGTTGATATCTCAGTCATATGTCGCCCAATTCATTCGATATAGGTATCGTTTTGAAGGTTGATTTATGCCCTTTCATGAAAACATAATAACTCAATTTTGAAAATTTGCGACAAGCGACTGGTTTTGCCATGGAGGGTCACATTTATCAGCTGTTGATACCTATATATTGGCATATGGCTCATATCGGCCGATAGTATCAGCTTGCCGATTTATGCTTCAGTCTTCGAGCAGCCTTGGCTCTACATTCCCCCAGCAAACAACAGCACGATTAACGCCGCTTTGGAGCTGGTTGAAAAATGTCTCCAACCAACCACGTTGCTTATGCACAAGCGTTTCACACACAAGCGCCTCTTTCATCTGAGTCGTATTTGAGACCAGAGCAGAGATTCTCCCGTCTGTTGTAGGGTATTTTTTTGTAAGCCGACTGGCCGGTGATCGTCGATGGAAAGCGGGAGATAAAAGCCCAGATGGAGCTGGAGAAGGAGGAGGAGGAGGAGGTTCGGTGACTCCCTCGGCCCTACCTCGTTGATCCCATTTAGCCAAACCTCTGCGCGCTGCCACCGTTTACTGCTGCCGCCGCTTTCAGCTCACGCTGGGGTCGGCGTTCAGAGGTTCGGTGCCTTTTTGCTTTTTTCTAATGGCGACCTCTCGAAAAGGCAAGGTGACGAGTGGATTGCCTATCGTGAAGTACGTTCAGCGCAAGGCCGTCTCCGCGTTTACTGTTTACTCTGTACATACGGCGGGGCGAGGCCTCGTGCCTGTTTGCTTTTGGGTTTTTTTTATGAAAGCTTGCGGGGTACGAGCAGAAAAGGCTTGAGTTTTGTTTTCGTTTCCTCCGTCGGAGAGCTTAATTCCGGAGCGTAAACGCTAAGCGACTCTGAGGGGGAAAAAGGGTAAATGCGGAAAACAAGAGCTTATTGTTTGTCGTCGGTGGAAGACCCCAGAGGGTCATGTGGTGGTGTTTTGACTGGCAATTGCACAGCAACGAGAAAAAGAGAGAAAGACGCTTGTCTCGTTGAAACAAAATTTCATTGCACGCAGTAAAAAGGGACAAATTTATGTACGCCGACTCACGAATGAACTGATTCTCCAGACGGGGAAGGAAGCCGCTTTCAGAGGAACACAGGGCCTCTGATTCCGAGACAGAAAGAGGAGCTTGGTGAGTACGTGAGTGACACACCAGATAGACTACAGGCTCAGAGATGCGACACAGCACATCTAGAGACTTTTTTTTAGTTATTAATAGGCGCTGAGAACCACCGAGCGCAGCTAAAAATACGGCCCCCCATCCGATTCCGTCGACGTGTGTCACGCGGCAAATATTTACCCTGATTTTGAAATCAAGAGCCAGCGTTTCTCCCACCCAGAAAAAACCCGCCAGTCTCAGGAGAGCAGCTGAACTCACGAGAGGGGGAAAGATGTTTAAGTCTTTGTCGTCCACGTGATTGTCATGACTCATGGTCCCCATGCACAGGGTCTGCCCTTGAGCTGGAGGAGAGGAGAGCTCTATGGCGGATAGGATGCTCGTAATGGTTTTGTTTCTTTCGTTCCCCACCCTTTTTTCTTTCCAAGTCAAGAAATCCTTTCATCCTTGTTTTTCCAGAAACACGATCGCACGGACAGGTTAATGGTTGGGCGCATTACGTAACCCGAATATTTGTCGCAGGTTTCTCAGGGAGAGCATGTATCGGCTTATCGTCTCGAATGTGTAGCATAGCTGAGCTCTTTCAGTCTCTCTCTCTCCCTCTTTTTCTCCCTCCCTCCCTTTCTCCTCTGATATATCATCATATTGAGTGTTTCCTGCCCACTTTTTTTTTCTATCCGTGTATCGTTTGTTTTTTCCTTTTTCAAATTAAAACCAAATCCCAAAAAAAGGTCAGTATTTGTTTTTCCAAAACCAAAATGAAAAAACAAGTGAATCATGATGTTTTCTGATTTTCTCATTTTGCGCTTAAATGAAAAATGAAATAAATGGAAAACACACTCATATTCAAAATTGTTTTGTTTTTTATGCGAGCAACTGTTGTGAGCTGGAAGTGATTCTTACCGGTGTCTGATAAAAACGACATATACACCCCTCGTCTTTACTGCTGATAAGAATGAACAGCTTCGTTTTATTCCTTGGCAGTAAGAGAGTCCTAGAGCCGGGATGGACTAGACCCAACGTGACACATACGCTTGTGGACGCTGCTGCTACGCAAGCGTTGTACTGACTGTATTAGTGCACGTTCTTTTTGTTAATCTTGAGGATTCCGAACAGGTGGCGGTGTTTACTATAAAAGCTTTCAATCCGTCATAAAGCAACAGAGGAAGAGGAAGAAGTAGAATGTGGCAGTGCGGGAAACTGTCACCCGGTTTTGCTGTGAAATGAAGGAAGAAAGATGTCGAAGATAAAAATTCTTTGCGTTCTGATGTTACGAAGGTGCCAAAAGGCGGGTAAACCGTTCAGCCATGCTGATAGTAAACAACGATGCTGATGTCACGAACCAAAACTTGAACACACTGCCACCCCAATTTTTGCAGGTACTGCGACTCGCACATGCGTCGCGTTAATTTCTGACGGTGTGCTCAGAGTACGCGTCAAAAGAACGCTGGGAAAGTGTGGCAGATAAGTATGTTACTGGCCAATGTCGAGATCCGATATTTTCATGCTTACACCTGCTGATGCTGATAGAATAGATAGAATGAGGAAGGCGGAGTCGAACGCGAGCGCAGGGAGAGTTGCATGCGTAAAAACGATATTTTGCTCGCAAAAATTCCGCTGTGCGCTCAGAATTTTGGCACTAAAATAACGCCATGGCTCTGACATTTTTAACACAGCACCAAGTCAAGCGAGCGTGAAAGCAGAGTCGAGCGAGGGTGGAAAAGTCACTTCCCATCCTGTGTAGTGTACCAAGTCAAATAGGGCGCGTGTGATACTCCATGTGCACTGCCCAGTGCGTAGATAGCCGTTCAGCTACTGGCTTAACCCCGGCTACTTCCTGAAATGCATACTACCACATAAAATAGTATGATAAGAGCTCGTACCTACCATACTGTTAAGTGCGGCAGTACGCGGTTCGGCACACAGCCCGTGTGCGAGCTCACGTTCGCTAAGTGAGGCAAACACGCAAATTAAATTTTTTTCGTGTGTGCAGGCAGAGTTGAGCGCGTAAAGACAAGAGATTTCGCTCGCGAACGTCCACAGGCTGCTCAGAATTTTGTTTACATAATATCGCCATACATTTTAAGACAGACGGCTCGGGCCGTAAAAAATCCCACCTCGGACTTTGGCCATGCCTGGCACAAGCACTACCTTTCCAACGTACAATAAATGCGTCATCAAATATCGGCTGAAAATATCAAGCAAATCTCAGCATCGGCCCGATGCCGATGATTTAACATAAAAAAGGAATTATCGTCCGATTCCGATATGATTCCGATATTATCGTGCATCCCTAGTTTTAATGTGAAAAAAAAAAAACTAAACGAATGACACACGCATTCACAAATGCACTCCAACATGAACACACACACTTTCAATGTGCTTGCATAAGTCACCGTCATGTCTAAAGAGTCTACCCAGACAGCCATTTAGGTAAAATTGCAGTTTTTTCCCTCAATGTCGGGAGAAGAAAACACACCCTGCCGTCATCAAGCGAGGCTCATTTAAACACCATTGCTTACAGAAAGCAGCCAGAGAACAGAACCGAGCTCCGAGTTGAATTAATTAATTAATTAGCTCCGAAGTTCCTGCTAATGTTGGAAATGAGCCACTCATCCATCGAAACTCCCATGCACCTTCTACAGCGTCTTTGGACCCAAATTCAGCACGGCTGCCCGGGTTTACAGGTGGACGCTGCCTTCAATACGATGCTGATGATAAAGGTCAAGCGTATCGATCCGAAGCGCTTGACGGGCAGACACGAAAGCGGCAAATGTCAGATGGTGAGCGATAGATTTATCTGTCTTTATAGAACGTAAGCATCGGCGGTGATGGCTGAGAAATCTCCAAATCAAACGATGCATCATAATTAAAGCCCACTGTAGCTTCAGCAGAAGAAATGAGACACATCTCGGAGAGACGCTCCCTTTTTCCGTGGATGCTTGTCTGCTGATTTATGGAAAGATAAAACCATTTTCCATTGGCACTTAAACGCCGGTCTCCTGGGGCCGGGCAAAATGGCTTCCATTTACTTTCTCTTGTTTTTAGGCTCGAAAATGAGGAAACACGCAAAAACGTCAGCGGTAATTTGTGTTATTGTGAAACGCAAAAAGGAAAAGAAGAGGTTCTTAACGACTCTGATTCATAGTTAACCTTTCGGAATTGACTATGTGGATTTTCATAGAGGTGTATTTATTGTGTGTCTCCGGCTACTAACTGTTTAGGGCTGCACAGTACAGGCACAAAATTGCATTGCAGTTTAGATGTTTTTTCCTGCAACATGTATAAATATATTGCGACATAAATATAAAGGATTTTTAAACCAGAGACTTCAACAGAAAGTTTTAAGAATGGTAGAATCAGGGCCTGTATCTACAAAACGTGTATTTTGCGCTGGCAGCGGCTATTTTTAATACAAATCCAATGAGCTTCGGCGTTCAGTGGTGCGTTTCCCAACAGTATAGTTGCTAACATATTGCTAATTATGTTAGCAACACTATGTTAGTTCCTAAAGCTTTTGCGTAATGCACCCTTCAGCGGAAAAAAAGACGTCGGTGGAGACGTTTTGTTACCGCAGCGCTTAGAGCACTTCAAGTTCAGTTCAACTTTAAGAAGAGCGCTGCGCTCGTCAATATCACTTCTCTCTTGCTAGCCAATCAAAATCATGGAAGGGGCGGGACATACACAGTCAAGAAGTCACTAACAGCAATGGCGGTGTATCTGGAGCAGCTGGAGAAGCTTTGTTTTGACTTTATTTACACAGTTCGAATGAGGCAAAAATCTACAATTATGTGATCAAACCCCTAATCTGTGATACTCTCCCAGGTGTTTTCTTGCACAGTTTATCTCATGCGCCTAATCTCTACGTCTCAAGACGCGAATTCGCTCCATTGTAACGATAATCTTGTCGGCTAAACTGTTGATCTCAAAGGAACATGTTGCAATGTTTACATGAAATAGGAACGAACGTGGAAGTGCCCGATGACGCTTTTTGTAACTTAGCAACTAAGAGAAGCTGAGAGAAGTGCAGAGAAAATGTTCTGGAAGTGAGGTTTTGACTGATCTCAGCACGAAAAAAAACACGTTTGTTGGACACAGGCCCTGATTGGGTGATTTTGTTCGGGTAGTACTTCTGCAGAGAACATTTTTCAAAATGTGTGAAATAGCGAAAAAATAACTTTTTACTCTAACGTCTTTTAAATTTGAACCGTCCTTTCTTGAATGTTATCCTAGAACTCTTAAATAGGAGTGAATAAAGTTATATTAAACAGTCTACTCTTGTGGATTATGCATGGATTTCCTTTGTTATGAAACAGCAAAAATCTTTGAATGAAATGTAACCTCTGCTCTTATGTAAGCACAGAATCTCGTAGCGAGAAGCGCTCTTATGCAAATGTTACTGTTTATTAGGTTTTCTCAAGTTCAACAGTTGTATAATCTGATTGGAAAAAGAAAATATTGGTGAACGAGGCAGACTGGTGTAAGGGCCTGAGTAGCCTCCATCTCCCATCAGCCTTTATCTACAGCATGCTCTAGTGCAAGACTTGGTAAGATTGCGCCCTCAGATAGACCTTGTCTGCAGTTAATTTGTCATATTTAGTGTGGAACTTGGAGCAACAAAACAAGCCCAAAGCCTTTCTAAATGGTTAAGGTGTGGAAAGATACACACAGGCGCCCCCACCTTTAAAGCAGCCCTTGAGGGGTTGAGGTGGGATGGGGTGGGTGGTGGGTTGTTTGGGTGTTTTTAAGGTTTGTGTATGTGTGTGTGTAAGTTGTGACAGATTGAGCCGTAGGAGTGCAGCTTATCTGCTTGTCAGCTCCCGCTCTCGGCCGTGTCGCTCCCCATTGATCTGCAGGGAGGCTCCTGGGCTTCGGCCGCTTCAGTTAGGCTCCACGCGGCTTCACACACGTCCCGCGGCGAGACGCTGGCGTCCATCGCATGTCTGCCGCCCCACTGCCTGGAAAGACCCCCTGAGTGATCCGCCTCGCTGTTCAACTACCGCTCAACCTTGTCGGTAACAATGTCAGGGTGAAGAGGGGATGTATGAGTATTGTGGTAGAAGCTAGTGGAGATTGGAGGATGGCTGAGATTGGACCTCATAAACTGACCGCTCTTAAGAAGAAATTTCTTCTAATGCTCTCTTACACAGTTGTCATGACGATTCTGGCTTTCATCAATGTTTTCTATTGCATGTGTATTTGCGAAAAAAAAACCCATTAGCTTACTGAGTTTTTATTTCGATTACTTTCCATAATTAGGGGTAGTTGGTAGCATAAAGGGGCAGTTGGTACGATTAGGACATTCGCCCCGTGATTGGAAAGTTGCTGGTTTGAATCCCGGACCGATAAAGGTACCAATGAGGTACTAATGAGCAAAGTACCGTTCCCAAGGCACTGGAGCCTATCTCGGGAACTATGGGTGCAAGATGGGCGGGCGTCAACACACCACAGGGCACGCACGCACAGTCACACTCTCACAATTTAGAGTTACTAATTAACCTACAGTGCATGCTTTTGTACTGTGGGAGGAAACTTGAGCACCCGGAGGAGCTCCACACAAACACAGGGAAAGCATGCAAACTCCACACAGAAAGGCCCCACGGCCGACCCAGGGATCGAAACCCAGGACCTTCTTGCTGTGAGGTGGCAGCGCTAACCACTGCACCACCACCGATCATTCTGTACTTTTTAATTCATTCAAATTAAGCTGCCAAATCATTTAGTTTAGAAAAATTATATTTTTATATGGCATTATGCATGTCAGAAAAATGTTTTCATGCAGCTTAAGCTCCAGGCATTTGAATTGTGGATAAGCTGAATAGTGGTGAGTGAAATCTTGTGACCTATGCTAAAAGGGCCTCTTATTTTCTTAACATAACATTTTCTTAGGAAAGTTTATGGAAATTTTAATTGTAAAACTGAAGAAAACCCCATAATCGAATGTTTTGCACAAACATGCATCACCAATGTTGTCATCACCAATGTCAGTCCTCTTGACTGGTTTAGTTTTTATTCTTACAAATTTCTTAAGAACGGTTGCTAAATGCACCCTGATGTCTCCATGAGCTTTTAATCTTTGTTTTCTAAACTAACGCATTCTGAAGCCAACATCCAGCCTTATTCAAATGCTTCATTGGGGTTAAACAGAACCATGCTCCTTTTAAATCCATTTTCGGCCCCCTGTAGGCTGCGATCGGGCCCAAGCTTTGAGTGTGTCAACGGGAAAGGGAAAAGCCCAGCGCCTGAGGAATGATGTGGGCTGGGAAGTTTATTGTGTGGTCAGACTCTTGTGAGGCACTTTGCAGCTTTTGCGTGGGTCTGCAGATATGTGAGACATCTGAATGGAGCCAGTGTACGAGCCTCAGTCCTCCGGGGCAGCATTCTGGACGCCCATCTACCTCCCCCTCCTCCCCTTACAAAGCCCCCCATCCCGCTTTCGAGACCGGGCTCCCTGCCGCTTGAGGTGGGCGAACTCGTCTGACAGCACAAGGAGGGAAAAGAACTGCCCACATGCCCTCACATTAATACCCCGCTAACGTCAGCCGTCATATTCACTGGGCGATAAGCGGCCCATCCCACGCTGCCGCCCCTTCTGCACCCCGCAGGGCCACTCTCCCTACAGAAACTCCCTACAAATTGCCTCCAAATAAGCAGGCCTCTGCGGGACACTTCTGGCCCTCTTCCCTGTTTATAATGCTCACTGAGCCGCACAGATAAACTCTCAGGAAAATATTACAAACTGGGCCTGGGCCTTTGCCTTCCCTAAACACAACCAAGGTCACGTTTAAACGTGAGTGTAGCACGTTGTTTCCTGTCATTAATTGCAAGGCTCACAGCCCCATGCAATGGACAATGTAAATCTTGACATTTAAGAAGCATTTAAGATTCTTTATTTGTCACATGCAAATTATACAGGTACGACATGCAGCGAAATGTATCCTGATCCGCTCTTTGACTGTGCAATTAAGGCAGAAAATTTAAAAATAAAAATAATAAAATAACAAGGCGAATAGTAGAACCTTAAAATAACTTAGAGATAAGGAGATAAAGGGAAATAACTTAGAATACCTACAGGACACAGTACAGCAGGACACAGTGCAGTGGAAAAGAGGTGACAGGACACAGTGCAGCAGTACACAATGCAGTGGAAAAGATGTAACAGGACACAGTGCAGTGGAAAAGATGTAACAGGACACAGTGCAGTGGAAAAGAGGTGACAGGACACAGTGCAGTGGAAAAGAGGTAACAGGTCACAGTGCAGCAGTTCACAATGCAGTGGAAAAGAGGTAACAGGACACAGTGCAGCAGTACACAGTGCAGTGGAAAAGAGGTAACAGGACACAGTGCAGCAGTACACAATGCAGTGGAAAAGAGGTAACAGGACACAGTGCAGCAGTACACAGTGCAGTGGAAAAGAGGTAACAGGAGACAGTGCAGCAGGACACAGTGCAGTGGAAAAGAGGTGACAGGACACAGTGCAGCAGCACACAGTGCAGTGGAAAAGAGGTAACAGGAGACAGTGCAGCAGTACACAGTGCAGTGGAAAAGAGGTAACAGGACAGTGCAGCAGGACACAATGCAGTGGAAAAGAGGTAACAGGACAGTGCAGCAGTACACAGTGCAGTGGAAAAGAGGTAACAGGACACAGTGCAACATGACACAGTGCAGTGGAAAAGAGGTAACAGGACACAGTGCAACATGACACAGTGCAGTGGAAAAGAGGTAACAGGACACAGTGCAGCAGGACACAATGTAGTGGAAAAGAGGTAACAGGACAGTGCAGCAGGACACAGTGCAGTGGAAAAGAGGTAACAGGACACAATGCCGTGGAAAAAGAAGTAACAGGCCACAGTTCAGTGGAAAAAAGGTGACATGTAACCAGTGTAGTGGAGAAGAGGTAACAGGACAATGAAATGGCAATGCCTGTTCCACAAAAAGCATCAGTGGGAGAAAGTTTGTGTAGGTTTTTAGTATCCAGACATAGCATACTGTGGAATCAAAAAAAGTCAAACGTTTAAGCCAGCGACTGTCAGGACCACCTCGAGGGTGACAATATGAACTCCTGAATGTGTCAGATGCACAGTGTGCATATTGTTACGGTACACACTGTGGTGTGTTCTGCTCTTCTGTATTCACAGTGACAATCACTCTCCTTCATATTGTGAAATTCTAAACCCTGACCTTTTTAAGGCTTTGCAGTGGTGGCCGTGCAGCCGGTGCTTATTGACAGTGACATCTGTCTGTCTTTATTCGAGGCTGAGCTGAGTTTGAGAGCTGAATTCCTTTGAACAAGACGAGCATCTCAGGAATATAGGACATTAAAGAAGAATGTGGTCGGCGCCAGAAGCACAATGAATTCCCACAGCGCCACTCTCTGTCGTCATGTGTGACCGATTTGTTCTTGACAGGAAGGCTTTTGACAAGAGAAAGCTGAGGCAGATCCAAATGGCGAAGATTACAGGAGAGACAGGATGGTGCCACGTCACACTAGCCAGTGGTTTTATATGTGCAGTGCTTGTGTGTGTGATTGTGCAAGCACGTTTTCATGTGCGGAACCCTAAAAGTGTTAACTAAGAATTGCGTCGACATGTGCAGAGGCCATTCACAGACAAATACGATTGGGCTAATCGAAAGAAATTGCTGGGGAAAAGAAATGATTCCCATTCTCTCACAGGGACTCCGGCGGCAATAACAGAAAATTGCAGCGATTACGCGTTAGTGGTCATAACGTTTTTCTGCGACAGTATTTCAGCGACGGAGGAAAAAGTGGGACGGAAAGAGACAGAAATAATGGATTTACTCCAAAATTAAGAGCCACTGTGAGCAATCCACTCCAGGCCCATACTGCTCTGTAAGCCAGCACTTCCTGTACCTCAGAATATATGTTTTTCCTCATGCAAAAATGTTGTCCATGTTATTACTCTGCAGCACTGTTCTCCTCTGTGAACTCCTTCATATGAGGCAGCACTAACAGCTTATGGGTCTCGATAGCCGGTGGAGGTGGAACCGAACCACCACAAAGGAAAGCCATGTATAGTACCTAAAAACAAACTAGCGTCTGTCTCAAAAAAACTCCCGCTCACGCCTCAGATGGAGGAAACGACTTGTGGGTAAATGCAGACTTGAACGAACCTTAAAGATCACACACGTAATCGGGGGTCAGCCTCCAACATTAAAGCATCGGGCGCTTTGAGGACTTTGAGATCATCCAGTGGAGATGGAGACGAGACGGAGCTTTTCACAGTAAAACCTGCAATCTTTGGAAAAGCCAGTCGAGCGCCTGCACGCCCTCCTCCATCTCTGGCTTCCTATGCTTTCAGAGAGATCCTCCTTTTATCCTGTGCTCAGACTACGTCGAGACGGTGATTTAGCAGCTCTTTGACCCGGGTTGACGTCAAATAAGAGGTTGCAATGGGAACAAGTCCCGCACGGTGTTGGTGCGTGTTGGGATGGCTAAGATTAATGGTTTATGAAGATATTTGCTGATTAACTCTGGCAGGAGGTATTTTTAGAGCTGGCTGCTGCCGCCAGTGAATTTTTATGAGATCCGTGATCAACTTCAAAAGGCAGCCGGTGTCGGCTTTACTCACATGCTAATGCTGTTTGGTCATCTTAATGGTGAGGGACAGAGGGCGAGTGTGTCATGCAAATGCTGTCTCTTAGTGCTTTGTGACCAGAAAAAAGCTGTTTTGCTTGTCAATAGGCCATGGATTGTGCAGTGTTAGTCTCTCAAAACAGACATGATGCTACAGTGTGAGGGAGCAAAGGATGAATCAGTTGTGCTAAAACGACTTTTTCAGGTTCCAGTATCAATGCCAATACTTGGGCTTTGAGTATCAGTTGATTCCGAGTACTGATACGATACCAGAGACTGAGATTCTTCTGTTATGCGTAAGGAAATACTTGACTTAAATACTGTTTGCCTAACTTAAGCAATGTAGTAATTACATACCCATACATTATCTATTTGCTAAATTATTTATTATTAAAATATTATCTAAAGAATTATTCGTTTGAACAGTAATTTTGTGACGGTCCCTAATCCTGCTGCGCTAAAACCATCAGGAACACAGATTGCAAGCGAGAGCTGGTGTTGCTAAGGAAATTAAACAGTAAAATCACGTGATTTGCTTTTGGGGTTGTAGTGTGTTGCGTTGCTTGTTCTGTTGAATTAGCGCGAATGTCAAACAATAAACCAGGTATATCGCAGTGCCACTTCCGATGCATTGCAACTTGTGCATGCACGCATAGGCAAACATAGAAAAAACTACAATTAAATTGAACAGATCGGCTCCATAGATCGGCCCAGTGCCACCGATACCCGATCCAGGTATTTGAGTAGTTATCGTAACGGACCGAAATCCAATCCACAAATCGGATCGGTGCATCCGTAGCTAAAACTACATTCACATTTATGCCATTTAGCTGAGTCTTATCCATAGCAGTGCAAATCAGAGCTTTGTAGTCCACCAAGAAAACCTGTACTTCATCTTTGTAAATTTAGTGTTCAATCAAAAGCTGCTGCTTTATCAAGCTACTGCCCCCTTTCCAAAGTCCAAAGTCCAAACTGCATATCTACACAGTGAGGAATATATTAAAGCCATTATATAATATGTATGATAATCTGTGTATCAGTTTCCATAACCAAAATGAAAAATATGTAGAAGATTAATAAAACACATAAAAATCACAGAAGCTTGGACACTATAGCCAGGTCAGAGGACTGTGTGTTTGAGAACGGGAAAACCCATGCAGAGTTTTCCTGTGCTCTACAGCATTTAGGTGCCCCCACATGCTCAGAAAATGAGTGCATTTTTTCCCATTTAAAAAATTTAATTAAGAAGTAAAGTAACAAAGATTAGTTCCAAGTGCAGTCAGTTCTTCTGTAGGTACTCCCTGAGGAGGTGCATCTTCAGTCAGTGTTTGAAGAAAGCAGGGGACTCAGCAGTTCTGATAGCAAGAGGAAGTTCCTTCCACCGAGGAGTGGGTTTGAAAAGAAGCTTGATGCGCGTCTGTCTCTTCCTTTGAGTTGTGGAGGGTCAAGACGCGTCTCTTTATGCTCTCCGGGAACGAGAAGTGACAATTTTAGATCAGTTCCGATAAGTAAGGAAGTGCTGGTCCTTTTTTTGGCCTTGAAGGCAATTGTTAAGGTTATAAATTAAAAACTGATGGCAACTGTGAGTCAGGGAAGGTTCAGTAGTGGTGAGGAAGTACCAGAGATTTTTGTACATTGTAGACAAGTCTCATAGCTCATAGCGTTCTGAATCTGTTGAAGTGATCTAGTCTAGAAGTAGTAGTCTAGAGTACTGCAGTAGAACTGGAAGGTAAGGCTGAGTGATACGACCTCAAATCAATATCACGATTAATTGAACATTTTGTCTCAGTTACAATTAATGAAGTTCTTTTGTTGAAAGAGTGTTGTCTTTGTAACTTTAAAATAATTAATGGACACACTCACAGATGTAGTGGCAGACAGGACGTAAGCCCACGCGGTAGTATATTTTTTAAGGGGACAGTAGATGAACACACACTGGGGAAACTATTAACAGAAGTTTTGAGAAGGCAACCTTCTGATCACGGGGCGAACGCCCAACAGTTACGCTACCAGCTGCCCCCTAATTCCCCGCTCACTCAGGGGCAGTTGGTAGTGTGACGGTGTGGAAGTTGGTCCCGTGATCAGAAGGTCGTCTGTACGCCGGAATCCCGAACTGGCAAAGGTACCACTGAGGTACTCATGAGAAAGGTACCGTCCCCAAACACTGCTCCCCGGGCACTGCTCATGTCAGTTGCCCACTGCTCCTTCACGAATGTGTCAAATGCCAAGGTCACATGTCGTTGTGACAAACAATCACTCACTCACTAATGTGTTTCACCTGTTTCTGCTGCTATTAATCGCCTTTTGCCCCCTTTTGAATTTTCGATTAATCGCCCACCCCTACTAGGTGGTCTGGTTTCAGCTTGACTGTGTGTCAGTGTGTCACTCTTTCTGACCCTCACAAGTGCAGGCCCTTTTCAGCCTCATTCACTTTCATCATATATCACCTCCAGGCATTATGACTCACGGGCGGTGGATGGAATTTGGGGTGGCTGCAATATTAGCCGGTTGAAGCACATGAAAAATTTAAACAAACGAAAGGGAAAAAAAATGTTCTACATTACTTAGAGCAGAGCGAAGCTACCAACCACGGCGGGCTGTGTCAGCAGGTTCAATTAGTGAATAAAATATGACTTGATAATGGCTTCATTTTCAGGTGAGGAGTCCCCTGTAATGGAGTGATACTGGCCAGAAAATTCCTCAGAAGCTGGTCCTACGAGAAAGGGGCGCAGCATCCGTGCAGACCTTTATTTAGGAGATTCAAGTCGAGAGCCGGAGCGAGAGTGAACGAGGAGGGGTTGCCAAAAAGGCGGGAGAGAGAGAAATACTGAGATATAGAGAGAAAAGCAATCAGCTGATCTATCTCCATTGAGTCTCTCGCAGGGGTTTTGCTGATATGATTAATTCACCCTGTGAGCTGTTTTATTTTTTAGCCGCAATACTGATGGGAAGGTGAGGGGTGTGTGTGTGTGTGCGTGTTTGTGTGTGCAGCACTGCTGGGGATTTGTTTTTGCGCGACTCCCCGCGTCTTCCTCGCGGTCTCGGAGGAGCGGGGGATGAAAAGCGATTGATTAACGGACGAATATGGGAGCAAGTCACTTTTTACATATATCAAACATTTTAATAAAGTCAGCCGTAAAGGTTCGGCTCCTGCTCTCTAAATGGACTGCTATAACTCAACCCAGCTGTACTTACCATTTCCCTGACAATGGCTCCGGCATTCCCTCATATTAAGTTTCACGCTGGAGACGTGCGAGTGCTGGAGGACTCACAAAACAAACTCAATTTACACTTTTAAACTCAGCTGCAGAGCTAAAGCGCAGGAATTAAGGCACAGGCACTGGTCAGACTAAAAGCAGTGTGAAGTGTGGATCTTATGGTTTTTTAGTTCATACAGGCGTATTCTCAAAAAATAACACATACTTAATTTTGTAGCTCCATCAAGTGACGTACACTCAAGTGAGAGTTCTTTGGATGAGTTCTTTATTCTGCAGCTCTACAGAATGACCAACCGTAAGAACTGAAACATAATACAACCATTACAATTAATTAATTAGTTTTACAATTTGTGTAAAATGTGTTTGTGTAAAATATACAAGTAAATGTTCTTTACCGCGTTTATTTCAAAATTCCAAACATTTTTGGAGTAAATTATCTTTATCTATTATCGTATTATCTAATGGAATAAATTATCTTAATCTAACCTATCAGCTGCAAACTACACATATATTATTCTACAATTATCTCATTAAAAGAATATGGTCTACAACCCCTCATTTGCTGAGGCCCATGTCCTCTAATCAGCAAACTGAATCAGGTGTATAGGTGTTGGAATATAACAAAAGGTAATAGCTACTATATAAACAGAACCACAGTAATATATAAAAAATATGGACTGCTTTCTTATTTTTCACAGACCTGCAACTGCAATAGCTCATAAAAGAATAGCAACCTGTACATTTTACACTCACAGCCACATATTGCAAAGCCTGTGAACAGAAAAAAGTGATGTGGTCCCTTCTTTTTTTCCAGAGCTGTATATGAATACGACATTTTGTCAATGCAGTCGTGATTTAAAGGAGCTATATGGAAGATTGTGGCCAAAACTTGGTACTGCAGTCAAATTCAAAACACTGTAGCGCGTTGTTCCCTCTCCCCCTCCTTCCCAGATTCGAGGTTGCCAGATCAGGTAGATTTGACTAATCTAGTGTCTACTGTTATGTTTCGTATTGCCATAATTAGCTAATGTTTGCACTGTAACACGATGCTGATGTTAGCCATCACAAGTCAGCGTTTATGTTTCTCAAACTATTCAGTCGGTTGGATGACCCACATGCACGTGGACTACAGTCTATGATCCAACATGAATAATGTTATTCAACTGTGGAAAATATTTGAAATATTCATCCCTACATCTAGTGGTGATACAAGTTAGTCAACCTTAGCTAAATCTTACCTGTCCAGTAGAAAATTAGCCACTTCGGCATCTGTCTTCAATTTCTTCTCCATTTTCAGCCGTCTCCATCTTTCAAATGCATTTCCTGTGCTGCTGCTCATTTTCTTTCTGCTTTTGTCAAGATGTTTTTCAGAGTCATAGTGACCTTTTAGTTTTAGTAACGTCAGACATTTGTAATCCAGAATGCTTGTAGCTGCAGCTCAGTGATAACTGGCAACCTGGATGCCCAAATGCTACGGACTTTGTGATTAGGAGATAGCGGTGGGGGCACTACTGGCCAAAACACAAAACCAAAACATGAACATGATTAATTTATTTAAATTAAATTTTAAAATGTGAATATTCTGGCTGTACTGATTTTGTCAGTGAGATCAGTATTTCAAATCAACATGATTTCCTAATCTCTGGTGGCATTTTGGGTTCATTTTGTGATTACTTGCCATACATTTCTTACATATAGATCCTTTAATTCACACTAGACAGACTGTTACAGATTAACTTCATGAAATAAGTGCAGGTCCCATGTTACAGCCTTTTGTCTCCCTTTAGTGTCTTACACTTTCTTGTCCGATGTTGTCTGATGGTAACTATAAAGTGAGAAATCTTTGAATTCGATTTCATTATAAATTTTCTATCAGGAGATACTTTTTTATAATGGTAAATATTTGTATACATCTGGTATGATGATTTATATTCTGAATTTTCAGCAAAAATGTTACGGATTGAATTTCAGTTCATTAGGAACAGCACATTCCAGTAGGTTTCCATTACAAAAGGCTCAGAACCCACTAGATTTACGTTGCATTTACTGCAGGTTCTCTTTCCCCATCTCTCTCTCCCTCCCTGCATCTTTCCCATCTTACTCTCTCTCGCCTTTTTCCCTCCCTCTCGCTTTCACCTTTCTTCTTTTTCACTCTTTCTCTCCCTTTTTCTTGAAGACTGTCTCTATCTCCATCTCTCTCTCTCTCAAACTCTCACTCTCCCTTTCTCTCTCCATCTCCCTCATATCCCTCTCTCTCGCTCCCACTCCTCCCCCTTTCCTGTGTTTCTTCTCATCTCTCTCTGTCTCCCTCTCTGTCCCACATTCCTTTCTTTTAAACACTCTCTCCCTCCCTCTTTCTCTGCCATGTCCCCTCCCTCTCTCTATCTTTCTCTTTCTCTAACCCTCTCTCTCCCTCTCTCTCTCTCCAACACTGTCCTTCTCTCATCTTAAATCTTCTCTCTCCCTCCCTCTCTGTCCCTTAAACACAAACACACACACAAACAAAGATTTCCAGCCGTTTGGTTTATTAATAACTCAGGCTAACACGTGTTGGACGATAGCATGCGGGCCGCGGGTGTGAGACGTTCCGCGCGGCCGCTTGCGCACTACGAAGGGAATGCTGGAGGCGCGACTCAGCGGCAGGTAGAGCCAAGCGTGCTTCTCCGGTGCCTCAAGGACGGCCTGAAAAAAGCGGACAGGGCGACAGAAGAAGAGGGAGAGAGAGGACGAGAGAACAAGGGAGGGAACGAGAGAGGAAGGGAGGAAAGTAGGAGAAGAGCCGGAGGGTAAGAGAGAGGAAGAGCGCAAGGACGGATGATACGGCGCCGGAGCGGCTGTCACAAGCCGTGGATGTAATTTTGAGGCCCGGCCGCTGCGACTCACGTTATTTTGCTGGCCGACGTTTGAGGTTATTGTGAAGGGGAAGAGGAGAGATCAAACTGGCATTCAAAGTAGCCGATGCTACGCGCGATATTCCTGTCAGCAGGCCCATACGCTCAGCCTTATCATGGCCAGATGCTGCTGGTAATTGCGCCGCCGGCGAAGGTCTGTGCGTTAAAAGTGGCCTTATCGGCTTCTAATGATCCGGAGATGAGATGTCTGGGGCTGCCGTTGTCTCTTTTGTCACGCTGATAATGAATTTACACCGCAAGCTGCACGTCCTTCTCGTCGGCACTTTTGTCTTTCCCATGTCGTCCGTCTTGGCTGACGCGGTGAGTCATACTCTTTTTCGGGACTTCTCAGAATAAATAGGCAGCGTTGAGGAAGCTACCTTTAAACAGCGACTTTTCGAGCTACAGGCTGCTTGTGATTAAAAGTGGCTGTTACTGTTTTAACGCAGTACATGTAGCCCCCGACTTACGATGAAGATGCGTTCCGAAGACCCCATTGTAACTTGAAAATAATGTTAAGTTGTGACATACTACAGTACCAGCAGTCACTACCACTACCAGCAGGAGACATACTTGGGCGTTTAGACGACATGCTTTTTTCACTAAAATTAGACTTTGAAATACCAAAAACACAAAATATGTGCTTTAACACAGAGACAACTGGACTGATTGCTGAACTCTGGTGAGAGCGAGGCATCCCACACGGTGGGAAACGTGTACATCCCGCCAGCGGCCCACGTAAGGTCCCATATACGCTGCTATGTTTGCTTCCCGAATGAAACGTAAAATATTTTTGCTATTTTGTCGTATCTGCATTGTCATCGTAAGATCACAAAATCGTAAGCTGCACATCGTAACTGGAGGACCACCTGTAGGTGGCCATTGGTGCTCAGTTTCTGTGTCCATTTCTGAGGGCTGAAGCTGGAAGTGACGACATGTGCACCCCCGTTTCTTGGACATCTGACCAAATATCTCAGAGCAGCACAGAGTACCCCAACTTCAGAATCCAAGATGGCTGCTCAGTGTAAAGACTGTAATAAATGCTTCAATTTTTTATATTTTTAGCACTTTAGTGTTGTTTGTGTCTAATTTGGTCAGCTGTGTACATAATACAGTGTTGTTGTAGTCAGTAGACATGTTGCTACAGCCACGTTATACACGAAATACCGCGTTACGTGTCGTTTATCAAGTGCCGATGCTAAATTGGCTGCTCGATGTTGCTAAAAACAAATGACTAGCCTAGTTAGCCGAACAGGAACGTGAACGGGATCAGTAACCTGAGACGGAAGATTCAGACAACAAGGTATAACCAGTTCGGTTTTCACTCTTATTTTTTGTGGATGTGTCGTAATCTCGTCAGCCAAATCTCAGATCCGGTGGCAAATGGAACGCAACATAAATCACACTACAAACTACAGAGGAAAAGCAGCTAAACTTAATCCAGGCCATTTCAAAGCCAGAGATTCTTGCTTTCACCTTCACCAACCTCTGACTCCGTCTCACAGTTGCCAGGAGTGCAACGTGATGCAGTGGGTGTGCACCGTGTAGCCACTTAAGCCTATTGGGTGCCACTTCTGGCTATTCAACAGCAATCAGTAACCAATCAGAAGTTGAAAATTCTGGAAAAGGTAGCTTGTTACTGAGCAGCGTTGTGAGCGTGAGAGCGTTGACATGGAGATGAGGTCATTTTGACTTTTTTCTCGCCTTTTCGTGTCCTCCCTCTGCCCCCCCACCTCTGCCCCCCACCATTTTTCATGTTAGAAACACACTAATCTTTCAAGTCATTTCTCGACACCGGGTGGCAATTTCATCTGGACTACACCCTTGTTATTTTTTTCCTTCGCTCGGATGAGCGCTTTCATTTGCCATTCCATCTGAAGGGCTCATCTCACACCAGCTCATTTCAGTTGAAATGCTCCCCTCTCCCTCCCTCCCTCCCTCCCTCCCTCTCTCTCTCTCTCTCTCTCTCTCCTTCACCCTCTATCTTGCTCTCTGTTTCACTCTCTCTCCCTCTATTTCTTGTCTCTTTCTGATTCCCTCCCTCACTCCCTCTGACTCCCTGACGCACGCTCTCCCGCTCTTTCTCTCCCTCTCTGTGACTCTGTACTCGCTGTCCCTGTCTCTTTCACATTTTTCACTCTCTCCCTCGTTCTCTTCCTCTATCTCTACCATGTCCTTCTCTCTTTATCCATCTGTCTGTATGATTCTCCCCTCTTCATCTCTCTGTCTACCTTTCTGCATGCTTTTTGTTTTCTTCCTTTCTTTTCTGTCTTTCTTTCTCTTCCTCTCTTTCCCTATCTGTCTCCCTTTTCTTTCTTTCTTCCTCTTTCCCTTTTTCTCCTGCTTTCTTGATCCTCTTCTTTTTCTTCTTCTTTTTTTTTCTCTTTTTCTTTTTTCTCTCTGTCCTTCTGCCTCTCTATCTCCCACTTTCTTTCTTTTTTCCCCACGTCTTTCCCCCGTTTCTCCCGCTTTTCTTTCTTTTTTGTTACTTTCGCTATATTTTCTGTTTTGATCCTCCTCTCTCTCTTTCTTTCTTTCTTTCTTTCCCTTGTTCCATTTCTTTCTTGATCCTCTTCTCTTCCTCCTGCTTTTTTTCTTTCTATCCCTTGACCTGTTTCTGGTCTCTCTTCGTTCCTCTCTCCCTAGCCTTCTCCCTTTTTCTCTCTTTTTTCTCCTGATCCATTTTCTCTCTTGATCCCTCTTTCTTCTTCTTCTTCTTCTTCTTCTTCTTCTTCTTCTTCTTCTTCTTCCTCTTCTTCTGTCTCTCCCTAGTCTTCTCCCACGTTTCTTTCTTTCTTTTTTCTCTTGATTTGTTTTTTTTATACTTTCTTTCTTCCTCTTCCATTATTTCTCTCTCATCTACCCCCACCCCCCCACCATCACACACACACACACTCTGACACCCTCATCTTTCCATCCGGAAGTCTGCCTCTCCCAGAGTGTGTGTAGGTGGCTGATGGTCTGGCCTAAATGGCCAAAAATTGTCCATTCCCAGCATGTGTGGGTGGAGGCCATAACTGAGGCCCGACTCACTGCGACAGCATTCCTGAGGTGTGTGTTTGTGTGTGAGAGAGAGAGACTGGCCTCCGTCCCCCGGCTCTCAGCAGCGGGAGAGAAGCGTCCAGCCCGAAAAGGGCCCCAATTACCGCCCTTCCGCTGTGAGAGTGTTAATCCTAATCCTTCTAATGACCCCACCACTTCCTGCTGCCCCATGCCCGAGTCGGAGAAAGAATTTTTTTCCCTGATATGCGCTCATGAGAAAGTTTGTACTAAGTTGCTTTCATGATGGTCCTCCGCTGGGCTAAGCAGCTTCATGAAGTACGAAAACAACTCTGAGAGAAGCTCGACCCAGGTATAACACAAGGGGGCGCCTTGATTAAGGCTGTCATTCCCTATTTTGTCCATATGGGGGCGTCTACATTAAGGAGAACTAGGCTATTACTTTTCTTGTCAGTAGCTGAATAGCCTGACGTGATCCTATCATTAGCAGCTCAATTTTATCTGTGTAGCTCTTTTTACAGCAGACATTGTCAAAAAGCAGCTTTACATATTTCCATCTTCAAACCAATAATGGGGAAGCCTCAGGCAACACTCAAGGAAAAACTCCCTTTGTAGTAAATTAGAAGAAACCTTGAGAGGAACCAAGACTAAGAAGGTGACTCTCCTCCTCCTCTGGGCAGAGCGTGTATATAAAGTGTGTGTGAGTGTGTAAAAATTTAGCTTCCTTCATCTACAGTATATTCATTTATATTCATACAAGCAACATCTCATCTTACCTCATGTATCTCATGTCTTGTGACATTCATCTGCTGTTGGCTTTCGTTCCTAGAACGTGAAATTAGCTGAAAAATGCATAAAATCACCGTTTAATAATGTAGGTTATTGTGTTTAGTCACGGACAAAGCTTACGTTTTAACATTTCAAAAAAATTGCCTGAAGGCTTTGAGATGATTTTCATTCAAAACCTGTTTGAAGGGTTTCCCAGCGGTAAAATATGTCTATTTGCGGGCCAGCTTTAGACAGTAACCAGCTTCAACCAGTTTGCTGGGCCAAACTGTTCATTTAAGATGTTTTTTACGTTGTGGTGATAACGGCGAGCCCACCTCGAGTTCGTATCTCCAGCAGCTGGTAATACAGTCCGTTTTTTCAGGGGAGAAAAACGGAAGCCGACAGTAACGCTGAGATTTCCTTCAGCAGGTGATGTAGCCGCCTCTGAGCACTTCTGTCTACACTGCGCTGACCCTGTACTCGTGATCAATGCTTAGGTGCATCTTAAAGCTAAAGAAAGCTGCACCGAATCGATGCACTTTATTAGGGCGGGCCGGGGATACAGTCCGAGAGGTGCGGCAGACAGAATGATGGAGTGAGTGTGTTCGGCTTTTGTTTTAAAATGACTCTGCATCTCGGAGTGTGCAGGAATCGAGTCCAGCTTTCACACTTTTTCCTCCTCAAAACACACTTAATCCTCCGAGGAATTTAGTTTTCAAACCACACTAATTTCATATCTGGGCTCCCGCACAAAAAAAACACAATTAGACGTTTGTAGACGGAGTGCGAACGTCCTGAGGAGCGGTGCGCGTTTAGCCTTCTTTAGGGACAACGTTTCCGCGGTGGCGTGTCTGTGTGGGGAAACGCTGCGTCCGTCTTTATCTCTTGTCGAGCAGAGGAATTTAAAACAAATAACTGCTGAGGAGATTTTTGGCTGCTGATGAAATCGGCCGCTTTGCACCTCCGGCCTAATCCAGCGTTCGTGCTCATCGTGGGCTGGGAGGCTCCAAGAACATGGAGCTTTTTAATAAGATAGAAACTCACTAATCCGTCTGGCTCCCAATGAGCCGCACCCCTCTACACACATAGACACACACACGCACGCTCACTCGCTCGCACACACACCTTCGGCAAGGTCACACTAAATAATGCAGAAGCAGTAAAGCTGCCGAAAGTGTTAGGGTTAGGATGCGAGAAGATGTGGACAGAGAGACAGAGTGAGAGACTGAGAAAGATAGGCAGAATGAGGGCAGTATGAGAGAGCCGCAGACACACACTCAGGTGTTGCTTTCACTCTTTATCACCTTTTCAGACCCTCAGTAGTAATGGAAGCTGACAGACAGGACTACAGGTGGCTGGCCTCTGCAGCGCCACTGAGCCGTAACTCCGGTTTGGAGATTCGCTCGGTTGAGTTCGTGTGTTTACTGGCTGCGTAAAGGTGATGCACAAGCTTGAGCACTTATTATGGATTCTGTTTTCATAGTCAATGTTTTGCAAGTTGTCCGGCTAATGCAGAGAATGAGGAAAAAGGAAAAAGAGATCATCATCTTCACACCAAACTTAAGCCAGTCATCTGCAAATAGTTCACTCAGTTTGTGATCTTTCTTCTGTGTTGAAGCATCGTACAGAGTTCTGCTTTTAAGGCAGGCACACCTTAAACACTAGAGATCATACATATCATTCATTCATTCACCCCAACCTGGGTCGCAGGGGTGACTGGAGCTTATCCTCTGAACTATGGGCGCAAGACGGGGACCAATCGTGGGCAGGCGCCAACACACCTCAGGGCACACACACACACTCACATAATCACACTCTCAATCACACTTTACGGGGCCAATTTAGAGCCGCCAATGCACCAATATCGGGAGGAAACCGGAGTCCCTGGTGGAAAGCCACACAAACACAGGGAGAGCATGCAAACTCCACACAGAAAGGCCCTACGGCCGACCTGGGGATCGACCCGGGGACCTTCTTGCTGTGAGGCGGCAGCACTAACCACTGCACCACTGTGCCGCCCCTAGAGATATATCACTGGATATAAACAGCTGTGTATATTCTACACTTTGTTCTCTGATTCTTGCTTGACTATATGAGTGTATGTATGTACACACTCAAACACACACACACACACACATGTTGATGCATTTTTCAGTCGTGCTGTCATCAACTGTCAACTTTATCTTACGATGTGATTTTCTTTGTGTCTCGCAGACACTTACACGCCGACACACAAACGCTCCTCACTCAGCCTGCTCCATTTATTTAATCAGCACTCAACAGAAACACACACACACACACAGCAGTCGGGAAATTAACATGATTTTGCATGTGGCACAACCTTGCTAAAGAAAACAAACACACAAACAGTGGCGGGTGTGTTTGAGCAGAGCTCCGTATGCAGATTGGACACCGAGAACGAGGGAATATTATTCTCACGCAACACGGCTCCTCACTGCTGGAGCACGACGCAATCCCAGCCTCACCCAGCCTGACTACGGGTCAGAGAGCTGCGGATGTCTCTCCTCTCCCGCCCTCCCTCCTCCTCTCCTGCCTCCTCCCTTTGTCTGTTCTTGTTTTCTCTGTTTTGCTCTGTCTCTCGCTCTGCCTGTCGATCTATATTTTTTGTGTGCTGCAACACCAGGTTCTGCCTCTATATGGCTTGACACGGTGCCTATTTTTTCTCCTGTTCTATCCATCTCTCTATTTTTCTCTCAGATTTTTTCCTTCCCCTCTCTGGCACATCTCTTCCTTTCCTTCCCTTCTCGCTCCCCTCCTCCCTAGTCCTCCCATCTTCCCTCATTCTCTGGCATGTCAGATGGACAGTCCGGCTGTCGGTAGGATGACAGCATTAGCCTGAGGAACCATAGCCGCGCAGTTACCTGCGGTGGCTAGGCATAAGTGAGCGTGTGTTTTCACACCCCACAGGTCACCGCTACCTCTCCACAGCACAGCTCGTCCGTCAGTGTGCCAGCCCCGTTTGACTCTGTCATTCCGACAGCAGGGCCTTGGTGGGGGCAACTTCGAGTGACGTCTATTTGTACTTTTTAAGCCTATCGGTATTCTTCTCGCAGACTCCTTCCTCGACATCTGCTCCTATATTCTCCAGGCATGCAAGACACGGGAGAAGAGATTGACCCGTTTATGATTCTAGCTGTCAGCCTGGTGTCTTTGGTGTCAAATCCAATGCTTCTACACCCTGAGCTGTCAGACGGTGGAAGAGCAGCACTTTTTCTTGCCAGTACCTTTCCTCAAAGCAGTTAGCCTGGCTAAAGTCGCTATTTATGCCTTATCTCCCGGTGGAATACGCATTTATACTCTGACTCGCTGTTTATAAGACATCGGATAATCTTCTGTATCCAAGGTGGTGGCACAGGGGTCTGAGTGACTGAAATGCTGTCACAATAAGATTGGACTTTAAAATCTCAGAACAGACTGAAACCTCCATTGCCAAGCAAGACCCTTAACTCTATACAACCACCGTTAGGTGCCTGAGAAAGACCTTTAACTTCAAATTACGACCATAAGATTGGGTGTTTGAATCCCAGGAGGACGTAAATACACCACTGCCCCCGAGTAAGACCCTTAACCCCAAGTTGTAACCTTTAGATTAGTTTCAAATCCCAGGGGATCTTAAAACCACAGTTAGGATCCTGGGCAAGAACCCTAACCCCAAGTTTTGACCATAAGATAGGGGGTTCAAATCCCAAGAGAGCCTAAATAAACCACTGGCCCCTGAGCAAGACCATTAACCCCAAGTTGTGACCAGTAGATTAGTTTTGAATCCCGGGAGAGCTTAAAACCACAGTTAACACCCTGGGCAAGAACCCTAACGCAAGACTGACCCAAAAGAATGGGATTTGAATCTCAGAAAAGCTTAAAACCACCATTAGCCATCTGAGCAAGACCTTCAACACTAAGTTGTGACCATAAAATTTGAGGTTCAAATCCCAGGAGGCCCTAAAACTACTGCTGTGCACCCAATTAAGATCCTTAACCCCAAGTTGTGACCATAGGATTGGGGTTTAAGTATCAGGAAAGCTAAAAAAAAAAAACACCATTAGCCATCTGACCAAGACCTTAAACCCCAAATTGTGACCATCAGATTGGGAGTCAAATCCCAGGAGAGCCTAAAACTACTGCTGGGCACCTGATCAAGATCCTGAACTCCAAGTTATGACCATAAGATTTGAGTTTAAATCTCAGGAAAGCTAAAAACCACCATTAACCATCTGAGCAAGACCTTTAACCCCAAACTGTGACCATAAGATTGTGGGTTTGAATCACAAGGAAGCATAAAACCACTGTTGAGCCCCTTGGCAAGTCCATTAACCCCAAGTTGCTCCAGACTGTAAATGCTGTAACTGTAAATATATCCTGAAAGTCAGTGTGCACTTGAAGAATCCTGAAGTGAACATTTTGACTATTGACAGCTGATATATTGTGTCTGTTACTATAGTATACAACAACTTCTTATATGTACACTTGTATGAACTTAATAATTATGTGTTTAGCAAAGCTAAATCAGACTTATTGATCAGAGTTGACCCATTGGCCTGATATTCGATGTGGTCCTTCGATGCTAATATGACCTTCAATATGTTGTGCATCTCTAATGTGGACATCCTGTTTGTAATCAGCTAATTGTCTTCTGTGTCCCAGAAGTCAAACGGACATCCTAGATAATGTCCCTGTGTATCCGGGATATCATGTGGAGTTCTGTGCCCCTCTTCATCAAGCAACTCTATTGAAAGGCATTGACAGTGCAGCAGAGGGCTCTGTCAGCATGGAGGGGCCTGTAATGAACAAACAAACCCGACTCTCTGCGGGCTAATAAAGCTCCTCTCCACGGAGAGAGAGTCGAGCTCTGCTGATGGAGCTAATGAGAGGAGGAGTGTTTCAGAACCACATGCTTCCTGTCTACCACACAGCTGAAATAAACAGACCAGAATCGATTTTGCTTTATAGATGGTCATTTGACGGTTATGATGGATATGAGGACGGTCAAGAAGATCAAGGGTTTCAGTGGAGAGTTTAAGCTAGTTCATCAGGCTGGTTTGATAACACACAGTGCACCACAAGGAAATGTGACGTCTGCATTGGACCCATCTGTGGAGGAACAGTGGGCAGCTTTGGACTGTGATTGGGAATACCTTGCTCATGACTACCTCAGTGGTGCGTTTACCAATCTGGGACTTGAACGGGCAAACTTCCAAATTCCCTGATCCTTATGCCACCAACTGCCCCTTACAATGACCTCAAAAAAAAGGGTGTCTATGGACAAGCTGGAGCCAACGTTGGTGCTGAAACTGAACAGCTCTGATCTACCCAAGATTGGAGAGGGGAGGGTCTGAACTGCTTCGCCCCCTTTTGTGTCCAACATATTTTAATCTGACATTTCCATACATGTCTAGCAGGGAATGTTTTTTTCGTTTCTCATTTTTCACCTTTTAATCAGGCGCCCCAGAAACAGTTTTAGTTTTACTGTGGGTCTTTATATGCTCCATTAAAGACGATTTGGATAACTGTGTTTTTTTCCTAGCAAAGAAGCTGAACACATTCCTTAAAGGCATAGCAGTCATTCTGTCCTCCGCTCCGGATTGAAACCTGCTTGAACCTGCAAAGTGCTCTTTATAATTTTAGGGAATTATAGCTGGGGTTTTCAGTTTTAAAGGAAATGTAAGGTGCCATTACAACCTGTAATCTGTCACGGGCATAGATTGAGGGGCAGTTATCCCCCAGAAATAATCCAGAACAACTTTCTTCATTCATTCATTCATTCATTCTTTATTCGAACCGCTTAATCCCAACTGGGGTCGTGGTGGGACTGGTGCCTATACCGGTAACTACGGGTGCAAGGCGGGGACCAATCCTGGGCAGATGCCAACACACCGCAGGGCACACGTGCTCACACAGTCACACTTAAAGTCACACATTATGAGGCCAACCAACGGGTTTTTGTCACTCTGACCACTGTACCTTCATCTTGCCTAGGGGAGTGGTCACACATTCAAAAATCAATCCCCCCCAGCCCATTCCACCCCCTCCACCGATATTCAACCTTAGTCCATTATATTTGTATGACTTACCGCAGGGCCTCTTGTGCAAAAGTAAGTAATCACTGACGCGTTGCTGATGCAAACGTTAATTCATCTGCTGTTCCTGTGGTAGATGTGTATTTGAATGAGCTGCGAAAGAGCAGTCCATCAATGTCTAATGATTCTGTGTTCTGTACTCATCTCTCTCTCCCTCCTTGCTTGCTCACTCTCTCTCAGTCCTTCTCTCTCTCTTTATCATTTTCTAGCCCCCCCGCCTCTCTCTCTCTCTCTCTCTCTCTCTCTCTCTGTCTGTAGTCAGTGAGTTGTAGGAATTCCCCACTTCAAGGATGAGCACCATCCACACTCCAGATTGGTTGCCAGAGAAACAAGTGATGAGAAGAAAAAGGTTGCTGTAGTGACAAGGGGTCAGAATGAAACTTTGATAATCGGGTGCTAATGGCGTCTTGGAGAGCTGGGGGACGCTTTTTGTGTTCGTTATGGCCAGTGCAAGTAGAGGTCAGGCGGCGCAGGATTCAGCTGGGCATTCTTGGGTCCGACAACGTCTCAAATCCGCGCTCAATCGTTTGTTCAGTTTTCAAACAAAAACACCAAAAATATATGGAAAAATGGAACATCATGGCACATTTATCTTTTTTTGTATTTAAGCTCAGTTTTGTATTTAAGCTCAAAAACGAGAAATCAGGACATTATCTGTTTATACTTTTTATAAAGTGAAAGTAAGTGATTATTTATCATTATGAACACACCACGGCACCACAACGAAATGTGACCTCTGCATTTGACCCATCCGTAAAGGAGCAGCGGGCAGACCTTTACCAGTCTGGAATTTAAATGTGATCATTGGGCGAACTTCCTAAACGTTACACTACCAGCTGCCCTAAAAATGTACAGTTTTCCAGAGCCTATCCCCATCCCTGAAGCAACTTTGGGTTAAGGGTCTTGATCAGGGGCCTAACGGTGGTTTTAGACCCTTCTGAGATTTAGATCCTCACACAGATACTCAGCCCACTGCACCACCACCATTTTTTGAGAAGTGAAGTAAAGGCAAGTCAGATGTATTAAGGCATTCATTCTATATTAAGTGCTTGACTGGTTTCCATAAGTCAGCTTTTACGGTGCGGTGCAGAGGTGATGAGTGACCACTGGAGACTTTTTAGCAGACACTACGTAAGTCTAGCAATGCGTTTAATGTAAATGTCTTTACTGTCATAATTTGTATGTGGCTCTGTAGGGCAGTTTGTTTGTTGCTGTGTGTTTATGTGCACACACCACCCTCTCACTGACAGACTAGATTAAGCACAGCTGTTAATGAGTCAATAGAGGGCCGTATCGATGCTGGCCCATTTTAATCTCATCTCTCTCTCTCCCTCTCTCTCCCTCTCTCTCTCTCTCTCTCTCTCTCTCTGTCTGGATACACTCGGCTGAATCCGTCCTGTGTGGCACGGACTCGGGCGGTCGACATATACGCAATGTGAGGGTGTGCGTGTAAAGCCGGATCTCGTTTCAGCGAGTTTGGACCGAGCAACTGTTACACCATCACGCTGTGTGCAGACCCGGCTGGCGCTCCCTGGCCACGCTGCTCATTAGCGCACGAGAAGCACAGGTGTAGCTGACTTGCAATCGTGATGAGGAACATAGAAAACCTTCTCCGCTTTACCAGGCCCGTTTTCCTCTTTCAGTTGTTTTGGTGAATATTCAGTGAGTAATGGCAGGATTATTTCTTAACCTACGCCGCCGACGACAGCGATGCTGATTGCCGATTACAGCAGCTCGGATGTAAATGTCTGAGTAACACATTGTAAACTCGTTTCATAAAACTCAAGTAAGCTCCCTCTGTCTTTATTTGACGGCTGTTGTGTTTTTTTGTATTGTTGGCAAACGCAGAAGCTAGTTAGATGGCAGGAACAGTGTGTGTTTATCTGGATTTATCCCATGAGGGCTTCTCTCTCACTCTTTCTCTCTCTTTCTCTCTCTGGCTGTCTCACGCGCTCTCTGTCACCCAAACAGTCTTTCTCCTTTATCTCTGTCCGTATTTCTCCCTGTTCCACCCTCGTTGACTCTCACGCCTTGTATTTCTCCCTGTATCTCTCTCACTGTTTCTCTCTGTCACACAAATGCACTTTCTCTACCTGTCTGTTTTTTCCCGGGCGGTCTTTTCGTCGTTTTCTCTCTCTCTTTCTTACACTGTGTATCCCGCACTCGCTTTCTTTTCTTCTCTCTCACCCCAGGTAAGATGCTTCAGCCTGCACCAGCACTGTGGAATATCAAATAATGACTTCTTTCTGCCAAACTAACCCGCTGCTCCCAGCCAGAAACTCCGTCTCTATCAATGACCGCCACTGAGATGATGCATGTAAGGGGTTTCGCTTTGTATTGGTCCGTCCTGCATTCACAATTGGTCACTCGATTGGTCAGCGTTAAGCATCCGGTTCAGCATGTGACTACCGTATCTCACCTTGATCGCTGGGCAGAGGGTCCTGTAGGTTCAGGATTTGGATTTGGTTTGGATTTTTCCATGTGTAGTGTGAATGATTTATTTTCGAACTTCATTCATCCTGTCCCTCTCCTGGCCAAAACAACTGATACCCCGGGGGCTTCTGTCTCCCTCCAGACTGGACTTCCAGGCCAGTAACAAGTCACTTCCAGTTCTGTGGCAGATGCCTGGCAACAAGGAGCATGTGATCGGTGTTGAACAGCTGTCATTATCAAAAAGAGAGAGAGAGAAAGCTCAATAAATACAGAAATTGTAAAATTGCAGTGAAAGAGGGAGAAAAAGCTTTCAAACAAGACCTTGTACGGCAGATGAGCTGTTAGGATGGAATATGTGTAGCATCACTTTTTTCTGCTGATGGCCATGCTGCTTTTTTCTTTCCGGTACGCCATTAATGGGCCCTCTTTCACCCCAGGCCAGTGCATTTTCTCCGTCATAACGCATATTTATGGAGTTTCCGTATTGCGTTTCCATATTCCCGTGGTGTTGAGCCCCTGTTTTGCTTGCGGAACAAATAAATGGAGGGGAAATTTAGCACCCAGGACATTACCCAGAATCCTTCAGCTATAAACAGGCTCTGAAAAGAGAGGCAGGTATAATACGTTGAGAAGCTCTTACGGGTCGGTCCCGGGCCAGGTCTGCCATGTTCCGCGTGCAGGAGCAAATTGATGGAATTGATTAAAAGTCCGTCCGTGGCAGTGCATCAGGACGGAATGGAGCAGCAGTTGTCTCGGGTACGTCAGCACTTTAGGGAAGCTGTTGTGTAGTTTTGGCACGTTAAGACAGGATTTTGGCTGGCAGACAGGACAGATGCAAAAAGGGGCCCTTAAGCAGGACCGGGCGACTTAGCTGTAAAGTGTATCACGATAAAATGTTTTATTTCGGCCGATATTGATCGTTAGGGCCAGTTGGTGGCGTAACGGTTGGGCGTTTGCCTGTGATAAAATATTTTGAATAATTAAGAGGAGAGAAATATTGAACTTAACCAGTTTTGTTTAAATAAACCACTTTTTATTAAGCCAGAGAGCTTTATACTTTCTGTCACCCACCTATATACCCATCCAGCATCTACCGATCTGTTCAGCCGTACACCACTCAATTTATCAATTTATACAACATCGTAAAAGGTACGGTTGCTGTTCATTTCACACTGTGGGAGTAATACATGAGTTTGTTGATACATTTCCTGACTTATTTATCGACTGGTCATAGGTGAGTGCAGTGTTTAAGGAACTGATATGAGGACCTTTTTTTATTTCCACATACATGATTAAATAACAAGTAGTAAAAACATAGACCACAAGCTACTAAACCCGTCTCGTGAACATAAACGACAATCAAAAGTAGTAAACTTTTTAATAAAGTCTGCACAGAGCGATCAGGAGGGAGTCTGAATTATAGCCACGCCAAAACTGGGAGCTACTGCCGCCAAGCCGTCAGACACAACAGATCTTCTGCTGTGAACAAGTCGCGCCGCAAGACTCATTAATCCGGTGTGTGCCTTATTAAGGGAAAAGTGGCAAGTGGTGCGATATAAATAAGGCGGTAGTAGCACATCGCTAAAGAATACGCTTCCCAAGTGCGTAAGTGCAAAAGTGGCTTATTTTGCGCGGAATAACGGTATGTGGTAAAGCAGGACATGGCGCCATTTATTAGTTTGATTACACTTCATTAGTTTGGTCACTGACTACAACTGGTCTTAGATGAGTGCGGAGCTTAAGGAGCTGGTATGACAACCTGTAAGTTGTGCTTGGTACTTTGAACCAGTCACAGAGCGAACGCACTAACCATTACACTATCAACTGCCCCACTGGAAAAAGCAGAAACATTCATTTTAGTAAAAAGTACTGAGATTATCTTGTCTATTAAAATATCAAGATTTTCGGTCGATGTTGCTCAGCCATTTATTTTCCAGGCCTAGGTTTAAGAGTGCAACAGGAAGAGAGGACAATTTTTTTGGCCTTGTCAGAGATGCTTATTTTATTCTGCAAAAAAGCCACTTTAAACACAAGACTTCATCCGCTGTTTCCTCCGAGTGTGGACCATTTGACAGGGCCTCTATTTTCACCTGATGCATTTTTATAGCTACTGACCGTCATCAAAGCCTTCACAGCCTTCTCAAACAATCCTTGAGCTGCCAGCGTTCGGCCATGATCGGACTGCGGGTGGGAGTTTACCCCCGTTTACCCAGCGTGTCTGACATCCGTTTTGCTCATTGTTAATAAAGAGGAGAAGTTCGTTTTTTTTGGCCCACGGGACGTCTTCCCGAGTCATTTGGAGCCCAGTGCGTCATTTCAGATGCAGGCCGCATTTACCTTGAGATGACGCGCGTGATACCATCCTCATTTTCTCCAATTCCTGGGCCGGAACAAAAAATTCCCTGCGACACGTTCGCCAGTAATGACACATAAACACGGCACTTAAATATGAGCAGCCTTTTAAACAGAATGCTTCTTGGCAGTGCTCTTATTGTGTTTTGGGGGACATTATCCTCTCGCTCTCTCTCTCTCTCTCTCTTTCTGTCTGTTCCCATCTTTCTCTCTTTATGTTTTGTTTTCAGCCTCTCACTCTCTCTGACTTACTTCTACGCATTAGACTCTCTCTCATTCTCTCTGTCTTGTCTTCAGCTAACTCCTCACTCTCCCTTGCTAACTTGGAAGCATTATAATCTCTCGCTCTCTCGTTCTACCCTTCATTTGAGGTAATTACCCTTTCTCAGGAGAGGAGCCGGTCCACAGAGGCCTGTCCTCTCTTCACACATCAAAAGAGAGTAATGGGCCTTATTGTCTCTGCATAATAGATGCATTTCATACATCAGATGCAGCGGTCTTACCGTACGGCTCGTATCAAACAAACAGCGGAACCAACACGTCGTCCTTGTAGCAGGCACCGCAGTAATAAGATACCTGGAGCTGTCAGGTGTTACGCATTCTGGGCTGTGGTGTTGGAGTCAGTAGTGATACGGCCTCTTTTTCTCCCCCTGTGTCGGTGTGGACGTATGAGGATGGTCCTTGCGGACTTTTTACGTCTGGCGTACTGGTTAAGATCCACCGCAGTCATCATCAGTGGGCCTCATACACCTTTCTTTAAACCGACTCATGCCTTTTTCACAAAGGTTCTGACATTCTTCAGTGTTTTCTTATTTCAGATTTGTTCAGTAAGAGCAGAAACTATAAACGCTGAAGAGCGCTCTTACGCAGATTTGTGCAAAAACGTTAGCTTATTGGGTCGCAGGTGGTGGCGTAACGGTTGGGTGTTTGTCCTGTGAACAGAATGTCGCCGGTTTGAGTCCCAGACTGTTAAAGTTAGCGCTGAGGTACTCATGAGCAAGGTACCGTTCCCAAGCACAGCTCCCCTGGCGCTGCCCATGTCAGCTGCCCACTGCTCCTTCACAGATGGGCCAAATGCAGAGGTCACATTTGGTTGTGGTGTACTGTGTGATGCTCTGTGGTGTGTTCACACTAACAAATAATTAGGGTTGCACCGATACCGATACCAGTATCGGGTATTGGGCCGATACTTCTTTAATATACTCATACTCGAAAATAATTGCCGATACCATGCACCGATACCACTCAATGGTATTTCACTACAACAAACGTCGTAGTCGGCGGATGTAATTTGTTGTGCTACCTGACTTCAATGTCTAGGGGTAGACAACGATCCAGAAACTTAGGTTCAGAGGTCCTGCCCACAAGCTCGTGTGAAATTCAGAGCTCCAGATAGCGACTACAATGTTCGCCAGTGCGAATGGATTTTTTTTCCAACTAGTTTGCAAGAAACGGCTTTTAATTATGGGCAGATAGTCTCAGCCCCAGCATTTCCCGCAACGCTTTATACTTAAGGTGGCCGTCGTGACTACGTCTCCGGCGGGGAAAATAAATAAGCATAAAAATCCTGCTGTATCCATAGACAGTAAAAGAAGACCGCGTTACGATAAAGCCGAATAGCGGCATCTAAACTTCCCAACTCAAAAGAAGATGCTACAATGTTTATATGAAATAGGACCGAACGCGGAAGTTCCCGACGCTTTTTGTAACTTAGCAACAGCAAGCGCCGAGAAAGTGCTTTGGAAGTGAGGTTTTGATCCACTCTCAGCGCAAAAAAAACGTTTGGTGGACAGGTTATTTTTTTGTTTTGTTTTATTTTTACAGCAGCGCTCAGAGTGCTTCAAGTTGAAATCCGTTCAGCTTCTAGAACAGCGCTTTGCTCGTCAATATCACCTCTCTTTTGCTGGCCAATCAAAATCGAGGAAGTGTTAGTCATAATGTAAATATAAGCCAGGCTCCTAACTTCATTCTTTTGTCTGAATGTGTAAGAGTAAGTTTTGCTGACTTTTAAGTTGCCTGTGTTAACTATGCAGTACATTTCATTTCATTTATCTGCTTATATTTACATTTTGTCTAATGTTATGACACTTTTTTGTTACAACCAGAAAGATGTTTATTTTTGGCGTGGAATAGCCTTGTGTTAATGATTTGATATTTAGCCTTATTATAATCTGCAAAGGAGAAAATAAAATCTGCCTCCCAGTTAATTACATCTAAGAATCTAAGAAGTATCGGTATCGGTACTCGGTATCGGCAAGTACACAAATAAAAATACTCGTATCGGTTTGTAAAAAAGTGGTATCGGTGCATCCCTACAAATAATCACTCACATTCATTGTTCTGTGCTACTACAGTTGTATAATTTTTATCAAGGTTTACAATTATTTTAATAGTTTTACAACACTGTAATTGTTTTGCAGGCAAAACCACCATAACTTACCATTTGTTGGTCGTTCTTGTAGCTGCTAAATACACTCATTATTATTAAGGGATGCACCGCTCCAACTTTCTCAGTTCCGATACCGATACTTGGGTTTTAGGTATCGGCTGATCCAGAGTTCTGATCCGATACCATTAAAAAAATAATAAGTTGTGTATTTCTTTGTGAGAAGGAGACTGAGAATATTCTGTTATGCTTAAGGAAATATTCGACTTCGAAATATTCGGTCCCTAATCCTGCTGCGCTAAAAACCATCAGGAACACAGAGATTGCGAGCGAGAGCTGGTTTGATTTGCTTTTGGGGTTGTTGTGTGTTGCGTTACTTGTTCTGCTCATTGTCATATCAATATGTAGGAATTAGCATGAATGTCAAACAGTAAACCAGCTTTACCGCAGTGCCACTTCCCATACAGAACCAATTGTGTGTGCACGCATTTACAGAACGGCCCAGATCGGCCCAGTGCCACCGATACCTGATACAGCTATTTGAGTCGTTATCAGACCGATATCAGATCCTCGTATCGGATCGGTACATCCGTGTTATTGAAGCCATAAGTCACTTAACTGCTACCTTAAATTTACATGAAGTAAATGTTTTAGAAATCTTTTAGACTGGAATCTGATTATTTTACATTTCAGATTTTTTTTATTTAAGCAAAAGCTGTTTTTGTTGCTGTTAAAATGAAATGATCAATTATGTTTTTTGAAAGCAATTAATTAGATTAATTGATTAATCCATAAGTTACATAACATTAACAAATCTATACAGATATATTCATGGCATCACACAAGGTGCATCTACGACTGCGGCAGCGCGATAAAGCACTCGCGGTCCGTGTCCTCTCTCTTCTGTCCTCCTCCTGACATTTGCACCTGGCCTTGAGTGATGGTGAAAAATGTAGGTTTACCTCTGTTTTAGTTCTGAGTTGTTTTTCTTCCTCCTCTCTTTCCTGCTCGGCTAAAAGGTCGAACATGAGCAGTCGGGCCTTGAACGTCAAGGATGTGTTTTTATAAAGTGGTGCCCTTTGACCCTGCTCAGGCGGTCGACTGTTGGCTGCACTGTGAGGAGAATCCTCTCTTTTCCACTTGGAAGAGAGGATGGCTCTGACCTTCATCGGCTTGGAACGCTGCTCGCCAATCGACCGTTTGGGCTCATAATATGAGGGGACAGTGCTTTGGAATCAAAGATCGATCATCGTGTTCTTTTCCTCCCTCTCTCTCTGTCTGACGTTGAGTTCACAATTTCACACAAACGGACAAGCACGTTGAACACCTCTCAAGGAAGTTGCTTTGTTTTTGTCTCATCACTGTTAGGTCTTGCAAATGAATTTTGAGTCCTACAGTACTGTGCAAACGTTTTAGGCAGGTGTGAAAAAATGCTGTAAACAAAGAATGCTTTCAAAAATGGAAGTGTTAATCATTTATTTTCATCAATCAACAAAATACAGTGAATGAACAAAAGAGAAATCTAAATCAAATCAATATTTGGTGTGACCAGCCTTTGCCTTCAAAACAGCATCAGTTCTTCTAGGTTCACTTGCACACAGTTTTTGAAGGAACTCGGCTGGTAGGTTGTTCCAAACATCTTGGAGAACTAACCACAGATCTATAATCCTATAATCCTACAAAATAATATAATGACTATAATCCTACAAAATCCCTGACTTTGTGCAACTGTACCTATAAGAATTGATGCTGGTTTGAAGGCAAAAGGTAGTAACACCAAATATTGATTTGATTTAGATTTTTCTTTTGTTTGCTCACTTTGCATTTTGTAAATTGATAAAAATAAACAATCATTATTTATATTTCTGAAAGCATTCTTTGTTTACAGCATTTTTTCACACCTGCCTAAAACTTTAGCACAGTACTGAATATTGACAACTGTCTGACTGCATAGGATGAATTGATGTGTCTAAAGGTGAGATTGGAAATGAAAGGTAAAGCGAGTGAGAGCTGGGCTGACGTCACCTCTGCACTTCGTCTTGTCTTGTGATGTTAAATGTCGTGCCATTTTTGCACTATTTAAGTTCTCTGTATACTTGATTGTGGCTTGGTGGACAGTAATCTTTAATGAATTAAGAATCTTTAATATTAATGACTATTATAATGTTGGAAATGTAGTTTATACTAAAAATGTAACATTTGCAGTAGGGACACACGATAATATCTGAGTTATATCGAAATCAATAATCAATCATTTTTTTTATCATCGGTATCGAAACAAAACTTAGATTTGCCTGATATTTTCAGCTGATTTTTGATGACGCATTAATGTACATCAGAAAGGTAGCGTTTGTGCCAGGCATGTAAAAAGTCTGCGGTGGGATTTTATACGGCACTCGCCTTCTGTCTTAAAATGTATAGCTTTATTTTAAGCCAAAATTCTGAGCACGCAGTGGAACATTCCCAAGTAAAATCTCTTGTCTTTTTGCGCTCAACTCTGCCTGTACACGCAAAAACTAATTTTAACTGACTAATTCACGGTTTGGTTGTGTCAGTCAGTCAGTGATTATCTGAACCGCTTAATCCCTATCGGGGTCGCGGGGACCAGAGCCTACGGGCGCGAGGCGGGGACCAGCCCTGGGCGGCGGCAACACACAGCAGGACGCATTGTGGTTTTGTTCCCTTCATTTTTTATTAACTGTTAACAAATATTTATAAAGGGGGAAAATCTCAACTTCTTTCAGCAACTCTTACTTGCTCCCGCAACTTTATTGTGAAACGCCAAAATGCCTAAAAACGCTGCAACTTGCAACACATTTTTTAAGAAAAGAAACGGCGAAATCGGCATTTTAAGCTGCAACAATCTCAAAAAGGCCTGCGAAATCCTGGAGGGTCTGCTTAATAGTATGGTAGGTAAGGCGTTCTTATCATGCTTTTCTGTGCATCTCAGAAAATAGCTGTTGTTTTAGCTTAACGGCTCCCTACACACTAGGTAGTGCACATGGATTGTCACACGAGCCCTATTTGACTTGATACACCACATAGGCCGTGAAGTGATTTTTTTGCTGTGCACTACGCTCAAAATGCTCCGCCCTCGCTACGCTCTGTTTTGGTGCTTGCTTGACTTGCTGCTGTGTTCGAAATGTCAGAGTTATGGCACCATTTGTGTGCCAAAATTCTGAGCGTGCAGTGGAACTTTGCAGAGTAATTTATCTTGTCTTTACGCCTTCGACTCTGCCTTCCTCGTTTATCACCGGCATCGGTATCGGCAGCGGCAGAAATAAGCATGAAAAATATTGGATATCGGCATCGGCCAATAATCATCATGTTCTCACTCTCTCTTTCTCCTTCTCTTTCCCTCTGTGTAGAGGAGAGGCCAGACTGTTCCAAGGCCAGGTGTGAAGTGCAGTTTTCTCCGCGCTGCCCGGAGGACTCCGTTCTGATTGAGGGCTACGCCCCGCCGGGAGAGTGCTGCCCGCTGCCCAGCCGCTGTGTGTGCAGCCCGGCCGGCTGCCTGAGGAAGGTGTGCCAACCGGGTTACCTCAACATCCTAGTGTCCAAGAGCTCGGGCAAGCCCGGGGAGTGCTGCGATCTGTACGAGTGCAAACCTGGTAAGGACATTGGGCCTCATTCGCCAATATTGTGTTGAGTTTTCTCTGAAATTTGTTTTACGTGAATTTTGAATGAGTGATTTTTGTGAACGCACCACAGCACAGCACACAGTGCACCACAACGAAATGTGACCCCTGCATTTGACCCATCGGTGAAGGAGCAGTGGAGCAGCTGACATGGCAGCGCCCGGGGAGCAGTCCTTGGAGATGGTACCTTGCTCATGAGTACCTCAGTGGTACCTTTACCAGTCCGGGACTTGAACTGAAAACGCTCTGATCTATGACGACGTGATCAGTTGACTAAATCTCTTAGTTTGGAAACTTTGTATGTGTCCTCTGTCTGAAGGAGAACATGCTGTAGTCTTCACAGCAGTGTGATATCAGTGTTTGGCAGAGACGTAGAAGGAATCCACAGATGTGTTTCTGTGTGTGTGTGTTTGTGTGTGCATACACGACTGCGTAACTGTCTGTTTTTCTATCCGACACTGGGCTGGTGTAGTAAACAGTGTGACAGGCAGACGGATGCTGGAACGGCTCCCGTCTCTTTGCCATTTTGGTCCGCTTAACCTCAAGCCTCTGCGTGCGCTGGTTTACGCAGCTGCTCTGAGCTCCAAATCAAAGACGCGTCATTTGCAATCCCGCCTGAGGGGTTGATGGAGTGTGTTTGAGAAGCGTTCCCACTGATTAAGTGTGTGTCTCTGTGTGTGTGCATATGCATCTGTGGGACGGTGTGTGTGTGTGTGTGTTGGCGGGTATTTATGGCATTGCGGGGACCTTTTTGTCCCCTAAAATCACTTTGTGGGGACATTTGAGAGGTCCCCACAAAGAAAAATGACTTTTGGTTACTGTGGTTAAGGTTAGGGTTAGGGTTAGCTGTAGAATGATATACATCTAGTCATTATGGGAGTCTATGAAAGGGCCCCACAAAGATAGTTGTACAAGTGTGTGTGTGTGTGTGAGAGAGAGAGATATGTAAGTTGTGAGGTGTGTGTGTTAGAGGTGTGTGGTCTCACGATTCAATTCAATTACGATCATCATGTCCGCGATTCGATTCAGTGCGATATCTCGACGCGTCACCATCAGTTCTACATTACTACTCATTGGCCGTGGGCAGCCGTGTTTACCACCGGGATGTACTTTTTAACTTGAAATATTTAATGCCGCAGCCAGAAAATCAGCAAGCGATGTCATGATGATATAATCGATTATGGTGCGCCACCGCATCCATGCAGAATCATCCACATCCGCATCGTGACGCACTGATTATGTGATTCATTTCAGCACCCCTAGTGCATAGGTGTGCCTATGTCTGTGTCTTTGTGTTGTGTGTGTTATGGTTCTAAAACCGAATTGAAAATCTTACCGGCGTCCGTGATCTCAGATCACGCTTTGAGAAGACAGAACCACAATCCACACAACCCTGCCTTCTGCTGCCAAACTTTAAAGTCATTTCCAAACGTCTCTAAAAATTCAATATGATATAACAGTCTTTGTGTGCCGTTCCATTTGGGCTTGAGAGCTGCCGTTTTCATTTTGTTTCAGTCTGAGTTGCGGCTCAGACTTAAATCTCAGACTCGTCAGCTCATCCTCGTCCTCATCCTCATTACACCTTGAGTTCAGAAAAATGCTTTTACCGTTTACTTGTTTGATCTCACTTGTTTTGTTAATGTGTGTTGATTTAGGGTAACTTAACGTAATGACTTGATTTAGGGTAAATTAACAAATATCGGTCTCCTTTTGGCTATATCTGTATGTGTGGGCGGCGCGGTGGCGTAGAGGTTAGCGCTGCCGCCTCACAGTGAGAAGGTTCTGGGTTCGATCCCCGGGTCGGCCGTAGGTCCTTTCTGTGTGGAGTTTGCATGCTCTGGGTTTACTCTGGTTTCCTCCCACAGTCCAAAAGCATGGTAAACTGTAACTGAGAGGGTGAGTGTGTGTGTGCCCTGCGCTGTGTTGGCGCCTGCCCAGGGTTGGTCCCCTGCTTGTGATCGCAGTTCATAGGCTCCCGTCCCCCAGCGACCGCAGTTGGGATTCAGCGGTTTGGATAATGAATGAACGAATGAATGAATGAATATATATATATAATATGTATACGTGGGTGTGTGTGTTAAAGCTATGTATGACCTCTGGTAAAGACACGAGTGTGTGTGTGTGTGTGTTTTGTGTTTTGGCAGTGTTCAGTGTGGACTGCAGCACAGTGGAGTGTCCTCCGGTGCAGCCGGTGAAGTGTCCACCAGACAGCTACGAGACGCAGGTCAGACTGACGGCAGACGGCTGCTGCACACTGCCCACCAGGTCAGACCCACAAACACACACACACACATTTAGAACACGTATGATTTGATGAGACAGGGAGAGGAGAGAAGAGCAGGAACATCAGTGCTCATATTACTGCAGATAACATCAGTATTGTGTTACATAAAGCAACTGAATGACATCTTTCTCTTTCTCTCTCTCTCTCTCACACACACACACATCACGCAGACACACACACACACACATCAAGCAGACACACACACACACACATCAAGCAGACACACAAACTCTTTCTCTCTCAGTTCAATTTTCACTTCAATTCAATCCACTCAGGTAGATTTATTAGCATGACTGCATCAGAGCCAGAATAACCTGAGCTGAAGACCAACACGCCTGCTCTCTCTCTCTCTCTCTCTCTCTTCTGTCTCTTTCTCCTTCCCCTTCTCTCTTTCACTGTCATTTTCTTTCTCTCATTTTCTCTCTCTCTTTCTATCTTACTTCTCTTCTTCCCTGTTTCACTTCACTTTCTCTCCCTTTTACCCTTCTCCCAATGTCTAATTTTCTTTCTTTCTTTCTTTCCTTCCTTCATTTTCTCTCTTCTGTCTCTTTCTTCTTCCCCTTCTCCCTTTCACTGTCATTTTCTTTCTCTCATTTTCTCTCTCTCTCCCTCTCTCTCTCTCTCGCCTTCTCTCTTACTTCTTCCCTCTTTCACTTCACCTTCTCTCCCTTTTACCCTTCTCCCAATGTCTAATTCTTTCTTTCTTTCTCTCTCATTCCCTGTCACAGCTTTCTCTTTTTATCTTTCTCTTTTTCGTCTGTCCTCCTCTCTCTGTCTCTCTCTCTTCCTCTCTTATCACTCTTTCTCTCTCTCTCGGTCCCTGTCTCTCTAACTCTCTCCCCACAGTGCTCAGTCTCCCCTTCCTCTTTTTCTCTCACATACTCCCTCTTTTTGTCTTTCTGTCTCCTCTTCCCTTTTTTGATAATTTCCTAACTCTTTCTCTCCTACAGATGTGAGTGTTTGCCCGGCACCTGTACCTTCCCACAATGCTCTGCAGGAACGTCCCCCAACTTGGTCTCCCGTGGCGACGGAACACCGGGGAGGTGCTGTGATGTGTTTGAGTGTGTCAACGGTAAGCCTTGTTTACTCAGCAGGTGTGTGTATGTGTGTGTGTGTGTGTGTGCGAGAGGCAGATAAAGTGAAACGGGAAGAGAAGACGCTCACCTCACCTCACCACGCTCAGGACAGTGTGTGTGAGCCACCACGACGACACATGCGAATGCTGTCCTTTGGACATTGTGAACACACTGCACCACAACGACATGTGACCCATCCATCCAGAAGCCAGTGTACAGCCAACATGGGCAGTGCTTGGGGACGGTACCTTGCTCATGAGTACCTCAGTGGTACCGTTACTGCTCCTGGGATTTGAACCAGCGACCTTTAAATTACGCCCCAACCGTTACACTACCAACTGCCCCTAGTGTGACGATTACAGCGTGACTATAAGTGAATATTACACAAGTTTTCTGCGTATGATGGTCACTTCCCGGTCACTCCGTTTATATTCGCATTAAAAACCAAAATGGATTACGAGTGCACATTTTCCTCATGAAAACATCAAGTTATTCCTTTTTTCATTTTGGAAATGAATATTGAGGTTGGCACGGTGGTTAGTGCTGTCGCCTCGCAGCTAGAAGGTCCGGGGTCTTTCTGTGTGGAGTTTGTGTGCTTACCCCCTTGTTTGTGTGGGTTTTCTCTGGGTGCTCGGAGTTGCCCCCACAGTCCAAAAGCCACACAGCTAAGGTTACTCTAAATTGGCCCCATAAGGTATGAATGTGAGCGTGTGCCCTGCGGTGTGCCCAGGGTTGGTCCACGCCTCGTCCCTGTAGTCCCGGGATAGGCTCCGGTCACCGCGACCATGATGGGGATTAAGCAGTTCGGATACTTGGATGAATAAATGAATCCAAACACATTTTGGTTTATGTTTTTATGGCACCGTTTATGAGGGTTTACTGAGCAGCTCTGAAGCTCAGGAAACTAAGTGCTGTGTGTGTGTGTGTGTGTGTGTGTGTGTGTGTGTGTGACGTGATTACCTTGTTGCCCTTGAGTGGAGAGGAAGGATGGTTCTCTCAAGGCAACAGATTTGTTCTTTGTGTTGTCAAACCTGTCTGACTAAACAAATGGTCAGCTGGCAACTGTTATATCTCACATCACACAGAAACACAAACACCGCACAGATCACGGGAATGTGTGAGTTTTCATTTACACTGGAGGAGTTTCAACGATACATTGAGCTACATCGATTCCATCGACTTAATAATCAACCAGCTCATAGCATCGATCCGAAATGAACACATCGATCAGACATCAAACTTACGGTAATCTTACTTCATATTGGACAGGAGCTAACAAGACTGAGATCAGGAAGAAAAATATATACTCGATACATCTTGATTTGTTCCGTGTGCCTTGTAGTAAATGTCTATATCGTGAATATCGAGTACAAATTCTCATGCTAATGTTAAACAGACATGAGAGCATGTATGTGACCTTCGAGATTGGCTTCTCTGCCCTCGCAAAGCTCACTCCCCCAACGCCCATCCACAAAAGTCTCCTAGCGCATGCACGTTTCGTGAACATCCACACGATTTCCGAGACATTAACTGGAGATGGAAGCCGACGACTTGGTTCCGAAAGAAAAGCACTGCTTCTGTTATTTCATGCACAAAAATAGAAGTAAATGTGTAAACACGAATAAATGACATTCTTTGCGATGTAACCACGCTATGTGTGTAAACGCTTGTGACTCTCACGTGGAACGCCATCACTCGCAAAAAACGCCCCTTTATTACAGAAAAAACTCATATTTTAACTGATAAACAACAACAACAACCAGCGTTCTACTCACAACACAGCTATTTACTCGATATTTTCAGTATTTATTCCAGACATGCATCCATCGCATTATTGTGCTGCAACTCCGAGTCATGTGTGGGGGATTGTGGGAAATGTAGTTCTCTCCCAGAAAGAGAGAGAATATATTGAGATGTATGTTGTGTATTTTCAGACCATATCGACCAGCCCTATGGCAAATGGTATTTTATTTGGGTTTTTTTGTGATTTAGTAAGAATGGGAAATTGCATATGATTTTGTCTCATATTAAATTCTGCCTCCTAACTTCAATCGACTCGAAATCATGGGAGACTTTGTTATATCGGCAGACGTCAAATCGCTGTCAGCTGAATCGATATAATATCGTATCGTGATGATACTTGTGATATCCACCATTATATGTAATTTAGTCTGTAAGGAGCTTTTCTCTTGTCTTTTTTCCTCCCTCTTTTTTCTAAAAATGAGCTGTCTGGTAAATCAGACATCACCTCCGTGTGTGTGTGTGTGTGTGTGTTCATGTATTTATGGCATTGTGGGGACCTTTTTGTCCCCTAAAATCACTTTTATCTGTTTTTTGGGGGGTTTGTGGGGACATTTGAGAGGTCCCCATGAGGAGAAATGACTTTATAGAAAATGTGCTTGTTTTATTTGAGAAACTAAAAGAGGTAAAAGATGTGCTTTTGGTGTGTGTGTGTGTGTGTGTGTGTGTGTGTTTATGTGTGCTGGGGTGTGTTAGTGGTGATAAGGGTCTACTGAACTGATTGTTAGCACAGTCTGTGAGCAAAGGGCAACTCACCTGAAGCAACACTCACTAAAGAAGCAGGAGGGTGATCACACACACACACACGGTCACTAATAAATCCTGGACATCCTTGTTGATGGGAAATGAGAAACCGAGACAGACAGACAGGCAGTGTGTGTGTGTGTGTGTGTTGGAGAGAGGGGAGAAGCAGCGTTCTGCGATGAGGAAGAGACGGAGGGAGACAAGTTGAAGGGACCAGAGGAAATTAGTGGTAAATCAAAGGGAGATCTCAGGCTGCACTCGCACATCACTATACGCAGTTATAACATGGGAAAGCCACCGACGGGAGACAGAGAGAAAAGCCTCAAAAGGAGAATAAAGCGACTGGGCGGCGCACGGGGGAAAACAGCACAACGTGAGAATGATTCCACTTCCCCTGCTGGCGTTTGTCTCTGTTCTGTTTATCCTACAGTGAAGCCAGAGGCACCTCCAGCACTGTGGGTGTGTGTGGAGAGAGAGGGAGAGGCAGAGAGAAAACAAGAGATTAGAGTGTAAATGTGTGTTTGAGGGAGGGAGAGGAGGAAACCACACAATGGAAAAGAAGCGAGTGAAGACGGCAGCGTAGGTGTCTGTGTAAGAGAGCGAGAAGTGACTGAAAATAAGAGTAACAGTGTGTGTATTAGAGATGGCACCGAGCAGATACTTGGATGGGATTTCGGGCCGATAACGACTCAAATAGCCGGGTCGGGTATCGGGTATAGGTGGCATTGAGCCGATCTATAAATGCATGCACACTCAAGTCGTTAAGCATCTGCAGTGGCACTGCGGTAAAGCTGGTTTATTAATCGACATTCGCGCTAATTCCTACAGCGCGATATGACAACGAGCGGAACAAGCAACGCACCACACTACAACCCCAAAAGCAAATCACACAATAATACTGTTTAATTTCCTTAACAACACCAGCTCTCGATCACAACCTCTGTGTTCCTGATGGTTTTTAGCGCCGCAGGATTAGGGACCGTCACAAAATTACACAACTGTGTTTAAAGGAATCATTTTTGAGATGTTATTTGAATAATAAATAATTTAGCATATACAAATTGGTGTGTAATTATTACATTGTTTTAGTTAGGAAAACTGTAAGTATTTTCTTAAGCACAACAGAATAATCTGTCATGTATTCAGACTTTTTTAAAGCATTACTCTCTGTTTTCTGTTTAAAAAAAGACTCACAACTGTATCAGATTTGTATTGTATCGGCGGAATCTAAATTTATAATATCGGCATCGGTATCGGACGTTAAAGTGGTATCCTGCCATATCTAGTGTATATGTGTTAGAGAGAGAGAGCGAGATTGAAGCGGCTAAACATTAGAGTAACTGTGTGTGTGTGTGTGTGTGTGTGAGAAAAAGAGAGAGAGAAGAAATGAGAGTGATGGGGTGTGTGTGGTGTAGTGAGAGACGGAGAGAATAAATATGAGACTGATGGGGTATTTGTATACATAGGAGTGTGTGTGTGTGTGTGTGTGTGAGAGAGAGAGCAAGACAGAAGAAGAGACTGGAAGTGACAGAGTGATGGGGTGTGTGTGTGTGGATACATATATGTGTGTGATGCCCACTTGCACAATAAATCTCAGCTCTTGCTGTTTCTAATAAGCCAGGCCGAAGCTGCCACACCAGTCAGCTCACACACACACATTCCTCCGTCAACACGTAAGTTTGCACACGTCCGAGTGGCTACACACACACATACACACACACACACAGCGAGAGGCAGGTCTCTCACGTGTGGTGATGGAAACGCCGCGTCTGGCGGCTGATTAGAGAACAAAGAGGTCGAGCTGGGGGATGAGCGCTGAGACATCAAAGCCCCCAAACACAGCTACACTCCCCCACACGTCCAACATCTGGCCCCCGCCGAATACGTCCCCGCCCTGCCCTATTAATATTCCAATATTCCATCACCTTACGGATCAGAGGAACGAAAGAGAGACAGAGAGAGGGATGGATGGATGGATAGAGGAAGGAAGCTCTTGTCTCCACGAGCCTGAAAAACCAAATCCTGGATCAATGAGCAACAGCTGTCGTGGTTACATCACGGGCCGAGTGCCACCAGCGCTGCAGTTCCACGTCCCCTCTGCCAGAGCGCCCTCTAATCTTAGATTAGTTTCAGCTTTATTGTCATTGAACACAGCACATATTTATACATTTATATTCACAGCATTTAGGAAGAGCTCTCCTCCAGAGCAGCTTCCATCACGGCCTCCCTGGAGCAGTTTGGGGTTAAGGGTGTTACTTAGGAAGCCAGTGTTGGTAGCGCTGGAGGTAGGGTTCAAACCCATGATCGCTTGGTCCAGAGTGAAAGTGAGTGATTATTATTTATTGTGAACACAGCACAGCACAGTGACGTGTAACCTCTACATTTGACCCATCCGTGAAGGAGCAGTGGGCAGCTGACATGGGAACCACCCGGGGAGCAGTGCTCGGAGACGGTACCTTGCTCACGGTTATCTCAGTGGTACCTTTACTGGTCCGGGACTTGAACCGACAACCCTCCGATCACGGGGCCAACTCCCTAACGGTTACGCCTCAAGAAGCGTTTAAGAAGGATTTAACGTCCAATGATGTGACCAGTCCCACACTTTAATCACTCACTGGAACTGTATCACCGTAAAACTGTAATGTGCCTGGAATTGGCGATCTTGTACTGACCGGGGCAGAAGGAAGCGTAACGGTTACACATGCGAGCTGTTGAAAAATGTAGCAAAAGTCCACCCCCCGTAAATAAGAATATTCTCAAGCCAAACTCGAACCCTCGACCTTTTGCCTCTTGCTCCGCGAGGCGCGTCTCCTGCCACCACGTTTTTTTCATATGAAGGTGCAATTGCGGCAGGTTGAACTTCAGAGCGGCAGTAAGCGGCGTGGGCCCTGGGAGACGGGATGTTATGCTCGTTAATGCTTTAATCGTCATGACACGAGAACAGCTCAGTTGGAACATCTGCACCTGTTCTGTACCGTCCCTGTGAGCTCTGTGTGTGTGTTGGTGCGAGTGTGCGTGTGAGTGTGTGTGACGCTGGAGTCTCGCTGAGCTCCATCTCTCTCAAATCTGAGGCCAAACCCACAGCATCGTGACACTGCTAACTGGGAAACGTGACATTGAGCTTTGCATAGTCACCCGCTGTCTGTCTCAGCCTGTTGTCACAAAAAACACACACACACACACACGCACACACACACACACACAGAGGCTGGATCGGTTGTACCATCTCCAAACAAGCTGGCAGCTGTGAGATTCCGTCATCGGCAGATGTTTTTTGGAGACAGAGTGTGTCTCGGGCACACACATACACACACACACAGAAAAATATAGTCATCCATAGTTATGGAGGCTCCAAAAACCTAAACTGGCCAAAATAACACCAAAAGAATCATATGTTGGCATTTGTTTGAATCTTTGTCTTCTCAAAGTTATGCCCTTTCACACACAAACCCCAGGGTCACACATGCACATTCTCACACCCCCATACACGTGTGTGTTTGGGATGAGGAGGCCGGCTGCGTTCTCAGACAAGTGTGTTTGTTCACCAGCTTTCTCAGACGCTGATGTCACCCTCTGAGAGAGCAGATAAGGGCCTGATTAGCACGCATGTGATAGCGGGTGTGAGGGAGTGTGCCTGTGTGTCTGTGTGAGAGCGTGTGTGTGTGTGTGTGTGTGAAAATGTTGTGTTAATCAGATCTGCTGTAGAACTAAAAAGCCAGACCTTTTGTTCTGTGTGTGTGTGGGCACAAGAGTGTGTCTCCGCTGTCTTGTAATCCAGTCAGTGTCGGTTTAATAAACGATCGTAAGCTTCCCGTTTGTTCACTCCTCCAAATTGCGCCATTCCTTTGCCGGCTCGACGCCTGTCTCCGGTTTCACTTATCCCGGAATCGCTACACTTTTTTTCCGAGTCGGGGAGATAAAGGGCCTCTTTCACCAAATCCATTTTTGGTTTTCTTTAATCTTGTTCTTAAGAAAGTTGATAGTGTAATAATTTACATCTTTAGAATTTAAGAAAATCCAATAATCTAAAGTGCTCATCGCAATCACATATGTGACGTGTGTAAAGTGATTTTTTGCTGATTTTTTGTTTTATACATAAAGTCATTCTACATAATGTCCGGAACATTTTGTGAAAATTTCACATTGATATCTTTAATACTGACCGAGTAAGGCCACGTAAAATTACGGGCTCAGATGAACGTTTTTGAGAAATTTAATTTAAAAAACTCGTTTTCAACACTGATGCACCGTCAAACTGTAATTATCCGGGCTACGTGTGATATACCAAACTAAAGCTCACATTCTCCCATCTCCCGTGATATATGACACATTTGTGACCCTGCACAGCAAAACCTGTCGTTCGTCTCAAGTTTTCAAAATTGAGTTATTATGTTTTCATGAAAGGGCATAAATCAACCTTCAGAACGATACCTATATCGAATGAATCGGACGACATATGACTGAGATATCAACATTCAAAGGACTCGGGTTTCTCCTGTCACGCCAAGTGAGAAACAGAGAAATCTGCCTTTGAAGTTGACTATCGACGTAGCACTCACAGACGCTTGGTGCGGTCGCGGCTACTTTTGTATTTACGGTAACCTACGCTATATTCACAGGCACACGGATAGCCTACCTGCGTTAGGTTAACTGAACTCGGGAGACGGAGATGGATTCCGGAGAAATATCTTCACGTCAACCATATCTTACATATCTTTAGTCAACGAGTGGATTTATTGAAGTGGAAATATTGAAGTAGAGCGGTCAAAACAGAAACTTTGAACATTCTGCTGGAATTGAATTCCTCACCTCAAGAAAGTCACGTTTTTAGGATGGACAGGGTAAGTTTTTCCGCTAAATTTATTCACAGCAGGACAGTATAGACCTTCCACTGTTTCAAAACACTAAAAACAAAAAATCCAAAATTTTACCACACGCAACATAAACACTCGTTTTTCTCGGAAACCTCTGTTGCGACAAGCGACTGGTTTTGCCGTGCAGAGTCACATTTATGGTCCCATAAAAACTTCTGATACTTTTGCAAAATTAGTCTATTTATGTTTTATGTGCATGGCGAGCAATAACACTGAAATGAATGGTTGCCCCCGTGGAGAAGTGCTTGGGGATGGTATCTTGCTCATGAGTATCTCATTGGTAACTTTACCGGTCCAGGACTTAAACCAACAACCTTCCGATCATGAGGTCAACTCCCTAACTCTTACACTACCGACTGCCCTGAACATGCATCAATAACATTTGTGTAGGGTTTCTCTTCAGCAAATGTAGATTCTGTTGTTACCGAGGTAAAAATCATAAGTAAGAAAATATTGGGGAATGTCAGAATCGTCACCAAAACGGTGTAAGTGGGATTTAAGAATTTCTTCATAAGAGTGGTTGATGATTGTGGCCCAGTGTCATGGTGGTGGTAGTGGTAGGATTCCTAGCTAAGGATCAGGAGGTTGTGGGTTCAAATACGGCTCAATCCTATCTCCAGCACTACCACCACCAGCCCTGAACAAGACTCTTGACCCCAAGTTGCTCCATTGAGACAATTCGTCAAAACTACAGTCAATGTAAAGACCAAAAATTCAGTTGTTCTGGAGTGAGAGTGATTCATTAACCAGGGTCTGATTAAATTAGTTCATAAGAAAGTTCATAAGAAAAGTCTGCATCAGATTACAAATACAAATTTGTATTCAAAAACTAATAAAAAAAATAATCTAATGTTGTGAATGTCAATGAAGTGGTGAATTTCCACTTCCTTATGTGATTGTTTACGTGCGAACGCACAAACTTGAGGTATAATATCCATTGTGTTCCGGTGTGTTACTGCTCGGAGTCTGTCATTAGCGATATTTTTAGGCATGCGATTGGCTCACCGTTGCGTTCCCACCTGTCAGTCGGCGGTCAGCCGGCTCTGTCACATCACGCAGAGCTGGTCATTACGCTAATGTTTGCTCCGAGAGGGGCTGTCACACTCAAGAGGATGATTGGCAGTTTTATGTAAGCCACTTGAAACTCTTATGGCTAGCATGTACAGCGTGTGAAGACCGCTTAAGTTCCACCTTTTTACCCTATTTCTGCGAGGCCGTTTCTTTTAGCCTCCCTCTGAGTCTTAATTGTGTCCTTGGTGAAGGAGCTGTGCTTTTAAAATAGCAGCAAGCTTTTGAAATGAGTTTATTGTTCCCCTCACAAACAGCGTGTGGAAATCAGAGAACAGGAGGCTTTCTCTCGGAGGACGGCCTCGGATTAAGAGCTGCTTCGGAGAGCGATTAACCTTAACGCCGTTGCCGCCTTTTGTCTGGCGCTTGCACAAAACGCCTCACAACCTCTACTGAGCATGAACCGGCAGAGCAAACGGATCACATCGCAGAACGGAGAGAAGCTTGACCCCATCCCCACCCCACCCACACACACACCCACACCCACAGCACCAAACCCCCCACCTCCTGACTGCTCAGTTTTCAGGAGGAGTCAAGTGCAGCTTGCCCTAACGGAGGAGAAGACCGGTTTAAGCCTCACGAAGCTCTGTTAGCCGGGCCGCATTCCTCGCCAACTGAACCCTGTGACTGCTCTTCACCGGGGATTAACAAAGAAATGTTTTTCATTTCAGGTTGTTCCGAGCCGAAACTTTTTTTACTCGATCTTTTTTTGCTCTGTTCCACTGTTCTAAAGCCTTTCCTCAGTGTTGCGGAATAGCTAATTAGCCGGTTTAGCTGCCTTTCTGTAGCATATCAGTAGAGAAGATACTTTTACAATGTTCTAAGCAAATTTTTTCTCTTTACAAGGACGGGCATTTTCACTTTACAGGTGTTTCTAAGTAGAAGTGGCTTCTGATAGGTTACTGTTACCATGCAGCGCACACATCACGTTACAGCACGCTCTTGAGTGATTATTTGTCTTTGTGACGACACCACAGCACAGCACACAGTGCGCCACAGTGAAATATGACATCTGTATTTGACCTGCCCGTGAAGGAGCAGTGGGCAGCTGACATGGGCAGAGCCCGGGGAGCAGTGCTTTGGTCCTTGGTACTTTGTTCATGAGTACCTCACTGGTACCTTTACCTGTCTGAGAAATTTGAACTGGCGACCTTCTGATCACAGGGTCCGCTCCCTGTCTGTTATGCTACTGGGTAGTCATCAATTCTACAGTTGTAAATTACGCTATTTAAATGCCCTAACTTCCTCTGTATCCTCTGAGGAGAGATAAATAAGCATCGGAAAGCGCTCACTGAATACGAAAGCATATTTTGAAGCAGTGGCAACGGAAGTTGGAAAGAAGACTATTGTTACTTCTTCTTTAGTCTCTTAATAATGGTTTTGCTGAAGTATTGCAATATTGATTGTAAAATTGGCTCCGGGTGTTGAGTCTGTTTGAAGTCGGGGAGCGAGGTGGGGGTGATGTGTGTGTGTGTGTTTCAGTAAAAAAACAGAACCAAAACTAAAGATTCAAGACAAAGACAAAGCAGAGACTTAGCTACACAGAGCTACAGGTGTAACACATCAGAATAGACAAGCCTAGACAAGGACAGGGAACACCACACGAGTCTGTCTCTGGTGGCCACACCGAGGATTGCGGGGTGTGATCTGAAAAGTGCGTTTTCAAAGGCCTCAGGGTGAGTGATTATTTTTCATTGTGAACACACCACAGCACTAGTGATGGGAAGTTCGGATCATTTTACCGACTCTGACCTTTGAGTCTCGTTCAGCAAAATGAACGAATCTTTTTTCGAGTCATTTAGTTCATTTCGTTCATTTTAGCAAAATATAATTAAAATGTTACCTGTTACCTCCCTAACACATCTACTGCTTACACAAACGTTGATCACACTACAAACAAGACAAAACTATAATGCTATAAGAAACAGAAAATATTAATTCATTGTTTACCTGGGTCTTTAGTCTAGGTTTCGCTCACCTCGCCTCTTATCTGACAAGTTTGACGAGTTTGAGTCATTCGTTCATCATGTGACAGCCCAATTAGCTAACCAACGCAGTCTGAGCCGGAAACAGAATTGATTAGTTCATCTCTCGAGTCTTCGGGTTTGAGTCGTTCGTTCATCATGTGACAGCCCCATAAGCTTAACCTATGCAGTCTGAGCCGGAAACAGAATTGATTAGTTCATCTCTCGAGTCTTTCGAGTCGTTTGTTCTTTTGTCACGTGACCACTTACCGGCTCAGTACTACTCGAAACCCGAAGACTCGAAACAGGTGAATCAATAATTCCAATACAGAAACTATAAGAAGTTGCGCAAATGCGCATGCGCGACTGAACGAATCACTCCCGCGAGACGACTCGTTCTTCCCGAGTCACATTAAAGATTCGTTCAAAATGAACAAATCGTTCAAGAACGACCCACCACTACACAGCACACAAAATGTGACCTCTGCATTTGACCCATCCATGAAGGAGCAGTGGGCGGAACCCAGGGATCACTGCTTGGAGACGGTACCTTGCTCGCGAGTACCTCAGTGGTACCTCAGAGATTTAACACCCTTTAACACCCACACCCTTACTTTTATGATCACATTTATATCTATATCTCATTTTTGTTTTGCCCCGTCTGAGTGGCCGCTACCCTATTTGTGATAACCGGCTCAACGAAAACAAGTTCTCACAAAAGCCGTTTTGTAAAGTTTGTCCCGCGTGGCAGGTGTTACGTGGCTGGTGTGGTGGAGTCATGGTGGGGAGGCCTGCAGGGACGAGACCCACCTGCACCCCCTGTGTGTGTTATCACCTTATTTAGTCTGCTGGCCCACAGCGGCAGTCAAAACAAGGCGTCCAGCAGGTAGCGGAGAGGGGGCGGGGCCTGGTGAGCTACATGTGGTTTTTAGGGATGCCAGGGGGCAGGGCATGAGAGCGATAATATTTAATTTAACAATACTAATTAGTCTGAACTAACCAAAAATAAGCACGACTTAATCCTAACCAGAAACTAAAATCACGACCAAGCCTACCACATTCATATTCAAACATGTCGCAATTACCCTAATTAAGCCTAGCCTAAATATAACTAAAAATGTTAAAAAGACAAACCAAGCCTAATCCTTCCCAAAAATTAAAAATACAGCTCTCACCCAGTGTCCCGTATCCATAATCATCCTACTGTGGGGTGCTGTGGCGGGGCTTGCAGGACTGCAGGTGGAGGGGACAGAGTCAGGGCGGAGCTACCAGGGGCCTGAGCCTTAGGGAGGAGAACAAAAAACATTGAGCTGGTGGGAAAACACGGCCGCCATTAGAAGCCCGGAATAGCCCGGGCTTTAGGCGTCGGCCTTTATGTGAGTCTGTACTTTTGTTTGCACATAGGGTAAAATTTACCCTGGTGTTAAGGAAATATGCGGGTGTATTGGGACCATGCAAGTGGCTGCTTGTGCGTATGTGTGTGTGAGGGGAGGGTGTGTGCTGTGTTTTTCCCAACTTTGTGACTGTGCTGTGAAATAGAGCATGCGGAGGCTGGAAAAACCTTTTAAAAGGCCATAAAGAATAGGAGAGCCGAAACATTGATTTTAGGGTTAAGTTTAGTTTCTGTTAAGTTAGTTTAGGCTTGTATTTTTTATTTTTGGTTTTGCTGAAGGTTAGGCTTGGTTTTACTTATTTATAACCTTGATTTTACCAAACAAGGCTTTAAGAACAAATTCCTGTTTGCAGTCACAGCCTGTGGGAGTCCAAAAACAGTTGCAGAAATATTTCCATCTGTATTTTTTAAGTCTTGGTTAGGATTAGTTTAGACTGGGTTAAGATTGTAGATTTGGATTATGTTTAGGGTAACTTTGGTTATTAATGTGTTTTGTAATTTTTTTATTAGAATGAGTTTAGGCTCAGTTAGGATCGCATGTTTTTATTTGTGATTAGGGCTAGGCATGTATTTTTTATTTTTGGTTACAGTTAGACTAGGCTTAATGAGGATCATTTTTAATTTTGGGGTAGGATTGTTATAGGCTTGGTTATGTTTTTATTTTTGGTTAGGTTAGGCTTGGTTTCATTGTTAGGATTAAACTGAGTTTGGTTATAAGATGCATGTTTTTATTTTTGGTTAGGTTAGGCTTTGTTTTATTGTTAGAATTAAGCAGGGCTTGGTTAAGAAATGCATGTTTTTATTTTTGGTTAGGTTAGGCTTTGTTTTTTTTGTTAGGATTAAGCAGGGCTTGGTTATAAGATGCATGTTTTTATTTTTGGTTAGGTTGGGCTTGTTGATGGGTGCATTGTTTTTCAGTTATGATTAGGTTAGGCTTGGTTAGGATTGCATGTTTTTATTTGTGCTTAGGGCTAGGCTGGTATTTTTTATTTTTGATAAGAGTTAGTCTAGGCTTAATGTGGTTATTTTTAATTCTGGGGTAGGTTTGTTATAGGCTTATGATTCGTATTTTTCCTTTTTGGTTGGGATTAAGCTGGGCTTAATTTAGAGCTGCGTGTTTTTATTTTTGGTTAGGTTAGGCTTGATTTTATTTATTTGGTCATGATTAGGTTAGGCTTGATTTTATTTATTTGGTCATGATTAGGTTAGGCTTGGTTAGGGTTATATTTTTGTCATATAAATAGTAGCAGTGCTCCATATTTACCATTTAGACCCCACAAGTACATCAAAACACTGGTGCAGATGTGTGTGCTTGTTTCTAAACTTAGTTTACGGGTTAACAGATTGAGTCTGACTATAAGCTATGACCCTTAGCTCCAATTCAATTACATTTCCTCCCAACATTATGTTTCTAAATGAGCTTGGGCGAGATTTGCCTAAGTAAGTACATTATGGGTGATATTATGTAAATCTGCTCCCGCGTGGAGGTTAGCGGGTTCTGGCTTGTAATCGCTGTTATTTTGAGCTGGTGCTCTGCGCTTCGACTCAGAGAACTGCGAGGCTGAGATTCGACGCTGCGCCTAATCTCCAGACGGGAGGAATGCAAAAACTGCCACCACGTAGCCCTGTGAACGAGTATCAATGAGCCATGCTTCCTTTTGCTTCAGATACCCTCTGTCTGAAGATAAGAAGAGTGTGTGTGTGTGTGTGTGTGTGTGTGTGTGCATGTGTGTGTCTGTCTTTTTATATGTCTGTCTGTGTGTCTGTGTGTGTGTGTATATATATCTGGGTGTGCCTGCCTACATGTCTGAGAGACACTGCAGCCGTGTTTAATACCCGTAAACGTCCCCTCCTACATTCATTCCACCCATACACACACGATAATAAGAGAAAAATAAGAGTGTGGAGTTGAACTGGAACCGTCCATTGTTTACATCGACCCACAAGACCTGGAGGGGGTGCTTATGTTGTCAAGCAGCTCTATACTGTCATCCATGACAAGTTGGGGGAAACCGATTGCTTTACACCATTTAAGTTTATAAAGTACAGGGAACTCATATATTTAAAATAACATGGTCATTTTTGTTGTCATAAAAAAATTGTAATGGTCAGTCGTCACGCTGACCTGAACGTTTTCGAAATATTTAACCAGTGAAAAGTGTTTTAAACGGTTTATTGATACATTTATATACAATGTTTCTATATTTAGAATATACATCGTTTTTACAATTTCCTGAAAAATAACCGTTTTGGATATAAAAGGTTTCCGCCCGACAGCGACGATATATACCTGTATATGTAGTAAGGGTCGAACGATTATCAGGGGCCGATATTAGGCATTTTATCGGTATCAGTCTTTCATTTTGACCATCATCGATATTAAGTAATTACAAGGTGCGCTACTCTGGCTCCACTGCCGTCTCTTTTCTCTGTGCCGTGTGCTCTTGACTCACTGCTTCATTTAATGTCCCGCACACAACAGTCTCTGATTGGCTGTATGACACATGAGTAGTAACCAATCAACACTGAAGCCTTGTTGTCACTCACACAACACTCACACACACACAAGCGCAGCGTGAAGCTCCGAGAAGGAGAAGAGGAGAAAGGAGAGATTCAGCTGAGCTTGGTGACTGTAAAATGTAACATTTTGACAGAGATTTTCTCTCTTCTTTTGAATATCCGTTCCAAATGTCGGTTATCGTCCACGTTAACTAGTAATAATCGTCTTCCCAAGTGAGAGCGAGGGATTTTAAAAGGAGGAAGAGTCTTCATGGAGACACAATTTGACCTTTCTGCGTTTAATGCTGTAAGAGAACGTTAGATTAACAAGCCTCTTCAGTTGATTGGACCTCCAGAGCAGTTGTATGATTAGTAAAAATATAGATCAGCTGGACAAGGAGAGAGCTAGATTACTGAGCAACGTGTACCTGAAATCCTCACCTACGGCATAGCAATTAACTTCTTCTTTTGGTACAAAAAAATACCCCACACATTTCACTGATGTGTAATTGCAGAGGGGTAGACACGTATTTTAACGCCTGCATGCCCTTGGCACTATTTGCAGGATCATCACTGCCAAATGCTGCGGCTGCACTGACTGGCACAAAGTTGATTACGAAGGTGTTTATTAAGGTGTTTTTTTTTTCGGTGGGGCCCGAATTTCATTAAGCCGAGTTCTGCTTTGGAGCCAAATCTGTGTGGGATGCATTGGACCCCTGCCTTTAGGCACCATGGCGAGGCATTTATGGGATTACAGATGAGCCCCTCGAAGGGCTCGCGCCTGGCCACATCCATCACACGTGCTGAGTCGTCCCTTTTGCAGCCGCTGATTGTAAAACGGAGGGAGCTTCTGTCAGTATCTGACTTTTCCAGGATTTTCTTTGGAGCCTGCTGGCCCTTTCGTTTTTGTCAAGTGAGTTGCAAAAAGTGTCCCTGCTTGCGTGTGATTGCTTACCTTAATGCTCTGTTTGCATGATCGGGATGTGTCGTGATATCGCTGGAGTTACGTTTATTTGGCGAAGCGATAGCCTGCCTACGTGAAACGAAATTCAGGCAGCAGTTTCTCTTCCTGGCCAGGGTGCCTTTATCGGATTACGGTCCCGAAGACGTTCCGAATGGCAGCAAGGCATATTCGTGTTTGTTCCCCCTTGCGTGAAGTGCCGTTTCTGTTGCCAGAGGATTCCAGCGGGGGCCTTAGACTTTGACGTAAAACTGTAGAGCAATTTGCCTCAGTTGCATAATCCTTTGTGGTGGAGGAAGTTCAAAAGCCAGGCGAGTGCTTTGTGTCAGAGGAACCGGAGACGCTTAGCATATTCGCACACCGAGCCGCTGGACCCAGCATGGGGGGAATAAGGATGAGGCATGGAGCAGACTGGTCTGAACATAAAGTTTATCTGTTAATCTGAAGCTGTGCTCTTTGGAAGCAGGTGTGGAGAGGGGAGAGCTTCGTGCCCGTTAGGAGTGTAGTCATGATCATGTTTGTGCTGGGTGGTGTTGGGTTACAATACAGAGGAATATATAACGTGAAATTTTAACAGTGTGGTATCGGAGATTGATTCAGGAATTTCCCATGTGGACAAGGGTGGAAATCCAGAGAATGTCTGCCTCTGCTAAAGGCTGGGCGATTTGAGCTCAAATCAATATCACAATTAATAGAAGTTTTTACTTCTGTTGGCCATATACGGAACGTCCAATGTTCGAACCAGAAAAAAGAGTTAGATACTTTCGCTTTTCACTTCGATACACATCTGGTGAATGACAGTGGTTAAGTTAATTATTTTCTTAATATTTCTTTTTCATTTTTTCAAAATCATAATCATGTCGAGAATGTTGAAATATAGTAATCCTGTCTTTATTTGATACTGGTGAAAAATAAGTGACAACACTTTCATCAAAAGTCAAGACAAACCTGATGAAACAAATGCTCAATAACATTAGCCTCTACCAGCCGGCGTTACGATGAGTTAGCATTAGCAGGCTAACTTGATGAGGTAAACTTACTGTATCACTCCACTTATGTCAGCTCAGACGTACTTTTACTGTGAAAAATACAGTCTGCCAGCTAGCATTAGCACTGGTGTGCATGATTGATTGTGACAAACTATATAATTGACGTAAAGATATGTTTTTCTATCAACCCACAGAAATCAGGTAGCGTCAGCTGAGGTAACTTAGCTAGCTGATAACAACTTAACCTCATAGTTGTCAATGTAAGAGGAGGCATATAACCCAAAACCTTTGTCCAGTCTGCTGTCTGGTGTTGTTGACGGTGGACTTCGGATGCAGAGATGTGGGGGAGCTCCTGCAGAGATCTACTGTAAAACGCCATTTGTTGAAAGTATTTGTGTAAATTGTAACCACAGACAGAGAGGTTTCCCGCCATCGGCAAAGTTGCTATTCTGAATAGTGATGTCACGCCGGAAGAGAAGTCATCAGTTTAACGAACACAGAACTAATGTTGAGCATAAGGCCCATTACATTTAATGAACAATTATTTTGTTTTTGGTTTGTTTTTGCTTAACTATTAAAACTGGGATTTTTAGTTTAATCAAAGAGTGTGTATCTTTGTGATTTTCAAATAATTGAAGGAAACACACGCACAGATATAGTTGCAGACTGGACAGGGCAGTCTCACAAGACAACACATCTGGTAGTATGTTTTTAAGGGGACAGTACACTCAGTGGGAAAAATATTAATCGTTCACTTTTCGTAATCGGTACTTATGATATTAATTTGAGGTCATATCGTCCAGCCCTGTTCCCTAGCAACTATTAATGTGAAAGACAAACACACTGCCCTAATTTAAATCCATGACGTGATGTTGTAACTGCACTGACTGGAATGGAATCTATGCTCTTCTGAATCAGAATTAAATAAAGATTGCATATTGTGTCATCACCCAGCTCTAGAATATATTAGTTTTGCATTAATAACTGCACTATAAAAGAATTGTTTTGCATTGATTGACGCCCCATAAATATTGAATTGACAGATTCTTATTGAACTCACCAATACAACATAACATGCAACACAAAAGGTCATGAAGTAGTGTTGAACCTCTAGGAACCAGACCTCATTCCCTAGTTCATGCTTTTTATTCATCACGCGGAGGTCATAACAAATGAAAAGGCAGATGGGACCTGCCAGACTGTTTGCTCAGAGAAATCTGCCTGAGTCAAAAACAAATTTGAGCAGATACCAAGAATTCCGTCTGTTTGTGTTTGCTGTATTTCTTTCGATATTTACTGGGCAATAGCAGATTGGCAGGCTTCAGCTCCAAGGCCGCTCCCCCCACCACCCACGTGTCCTTGATAGACTTACGTTGGACCTTGGGGTTGCGTGGCAGAAAATAGCTGTCTCGTTTATAAATAACTGCACCCGTGAGGCTGTGAAATCACACGGCGAACATCTGGAAGGATTGAGATGCTGGATCCGGCTAATTACCCGCCGCTGCTGACCCGTCGCCATGCCCGAGCTGTGCCAGGCTGCCCGCAAGGCTCTTCTCATTAGGCCGTCGGCACCTCGGGCCTGCTGTCTGGCCTTTCATCAACAGGGCGGGATGCTGTTGTTGACTGCTATTGCATAGAAAAAGCAGAGCGCATCCTCCAGCTCATACTTTGCTTAGAATTGTGTGTATTAGCTTAGCGTGGAGAGTACAGTGAACAAGAACATAAAGAATAGTCATAATTGTCATTATACTTTATATTTTCACTGCATCTGTCGCTTTCCCTTAATTTGACTCCGCACATTATCTCATGGATGAATTCATCTGTGCTGGGTACCAACCTGGGGAGTTGCGTTTACGGCAAATTTCACGCTCGTGTTGAAGGCCTTATTGACACACAGCAGTCATTGTCTACTGGAGCGAGCGTTGCCGAGTGGAAGCACTCAGATTAAATTGGCCCTAACAACTGTCTGACGAATAATAGCATCGTCCACACCTTTGTGTCGCTCCTGACCGCTTGTCATTTTAAAGGTCCTGATCAGACCCCTCGTCCGTAGTTACCGTTTGTCACAATATTGAACGCCAGCACCAACAGAGCTGGGAGCTGCGCTCTATTACATTTCCCCGTTTTCATCTACATAATTACAGATTATTTCGGTCTTTAATGGCCATCCAACGTTTGGTACGTTATCTTTTTATGAACTCTGTTATTTTCTGATATATTCGATGGGACCTGTAACCAGCACTCCAATTAGTTTGTGGCAGTGGCGGTCATCAGAGGACGAAATGTTTTGGGTGAAAACAAGCATGCAGAATTCGAAATTCCTGTAACACCATGTTATCAAATGTGGTGTTGGTCCTCAGAATTGCAATAAAACCACTTGCTCTGAAATTCTTTCAGAGTAAAACACGTACCGAATGTGTTTTTGTGTGTGTTTGTGTGTGTGTGTGTGCTTCAGAACCCAAGGATTCCTAAAGGTGGGTAGGATAATGATTTCAAGGACGGCTTCAGCGTCATCCATTCCTGACACATTGAGTAGAGAGGAATGAATTGATAATCTTTTATTAATCTTTTATTACGCTTAAATACTGATGTGGACGTAACAAAGGCCGGCGCTCGAGTTGTGCACACGTTCAAGAAGATAATAGCTTGATTTTTTCCCCCCTTTCAAGCATCAATGTGGAGCTCTCCAGTTCAGTAACACACTGACTGAAAGGTGAATTTTGCACCTAACGTTGCCATGGAGACCAGCATGGACTGATTGCGTAGCGCTCTGAAACTCGGCCGCCGCACTGTTGGAGTTGTTATGAGCGTGCAAGGCGTGTAATGTTGTAACAGCAACCCGTGTGGTTTTTTGCAGAAACCAAGCCGGCCTGCAGCTTCGGAGGGGTTGAGTACCACGACGGCGACATGTTCCGGATGGACGCCTGTCGCTTCTGCCGCTGCCAGGGAGGCGTGTCGGTGTGCTTCACTGCGCAGTGTGGCGTCCTGCACTGCCAGCGCTACTACGTACCCGAGGGAGAGTGCTGCCCCGTCTGTGAAGGTGAACACCGTTACACAACCCTCAAGATTCATTTACTTTCACACCTTTTATCTTTTGTCTTCCATTTCCTAATTGCAACGAAAGTCGCCCTGGACCAACTCGCGGTTTAGGTCTTTGATTAGGAGGCCCAAAGTGTTTTTTTAAAGGTTTTCTCAGGATTCAGAACCCCATTTTTATGGTCACCAACTTATGGTTTTAGTCAAGATTTAAGATAACCATTTTCTTAGTTATCTTAGTTATAACTTAGTTATACAACATGTAGTGAGATGTAGACCTGGCTTGTTCCAAGGACTGTGTAAGTAAATTTAAATATTAAAGGATTGAAAAGATTAAAGGAAAGAACAGGTTTAAAATACTGTGAACACACACAGAAAAAAATGATACCCAGTTAAAAATTACTCTCGTAAATAATAACTCATATACCTGATCAAAGACCTGCATTTACACAAATTGATTAGCTTTTCAAAACCAATGCACAGAACCCTTTAACGTACAGAAACCTCACACAAACCGTCAGAATCACAAGACTTTCAACTTGGCCTGACATTATATTGATTCCTCTGTATGTTAAAGTATTTGTGAGTAATGGACCTTCGGCACACTTCCTGGCTCCGAACGTTCTAATCAGTGAAGCAGTGTACCATCACTTCCTGTTTAGTAAAGATAAAAACCTATGGAAAAACCTGGATGAGAATAATCAGAAGGGACGAGGGTCCGTCATTTAATATACGTTGTGGAAGCACTATGCTGCTCCATAAGGACACATTTTACTGATCTAAGCTGGATTTTGGCCCCAAACCTGCTGGAAAAAGGAGCTTAAAGTGTGTTTTATATACTTGCTGATCTGTGCTGTTTTATCCCTCCGAGGAGTACTTCCTATTTTAGACTCCCAGTTACCCAGAGCTCAAATAGACTTCAGTCATTGATTTTTTGGACAAACCATTTCTTCAGAACATATGCAAGACCGTTCAGCTACAACTGCAAAGACTTTACACTGTGGTTGCTCAACTAAACCTTAAAAAATTAAAAAAAACGTAAACAGGCTGCAGCTTTTTGCTCAAGTGCGGTTAATTAATTAACAAATAATCACACCTCCTTAAACAAAAAACACAATCCTGACTAATATAATCAGCTGCTTCTCTGCAGGCTTGGCCTAAAAACCTGCAGACCTAAGAGACCCATTCTGTTGTGGTCGAGCTGCTTTAAATGCACAGAATGATCAAAGCAACTCTCTAAATACATGTTAACAGCAACAACATAACAGCAATTTAACGTCTCGTCTACCGGAGCCTCCATAACTGCAGCATTGCCTTTGTGTAAAGAATTAGGTTCACGTCATCTAAAAATCTGTACTTTATTACCAAATTCATAAATTTTAATTAGAGGCAAACCAAATAAACAATACTAAATAATAATAAAAACACCTCTGTACAAACAGTTCACCTCGGCCTGAGGAATTATAATCAACACTTTTGCCTTAAGGCTTCTCCCACCTATTTATTGTCTTGTTTGAATGATGCAGATGGCAATTTTCAAGAATGCTAATAAACACTTTGGCCGCTGGAACGTGCTGGCGGGGCAATTAAATGGAGCAGGAACGTTTAAAAAATGGGGCGTGTTGAGAGATGCATTAAAAATGAAGCATGATAGAGGACCCTGATGGCTGGGCTTGGCAGCAATGGTGCTGCGCTGAATTCTTTGCATACTTTTTACTCTCCCAATTAAACGAGCGTCCTGGGTTAATTAGTTCAGGCGACGACTTGTTGTTTTTACTTTGTAGACAACCCATAATAGCATGCCTGGGAGCATGTAATTTCGATTGCTCCCCACCTCTCCTGGGTCGAACCTTCTTCCCACCATATTACTGCTTTAGATTACCTTACTACCCATGCCTTCTGATATTAGAGCCATCAGACTGTGTGCATGCGGAGATGAGTTTTCTAATGGCTTTGCAGCCCTGTAGTTAATTGGGATGAAATCCTTGTTCCATCTCCCGGCCTGGATTTAAGCCCAGTTTGTATGGTTGCAGCGAATGTTACAAGCGTTTATAACTACCGAGAAGTTAACAGATGCTTAGGAATGAAGTTACTGAAACTGGAGGTTCATGTCCCACAAGAGCAAGACCTTTAGCCCCAAGTTGCTCCAGGGAAACTGTCTGTGTAATGAGAGAAACAGTATATATAAATGCTGTAAATGTAAATTTTGATATATGAAATATAGCCGCAAGCGGCAGTGAGCTGGGTTCAAGCACAAGTCACAAAAAGCAGTTGAAAAAGGTCAGCACTGACCATCTGCAGGCTGTGTGTGTGTGTGTGTGTGTGTGCAGAACAATAAAGTGAAACAACATAAGGTAAAACCACATAACTACATTAATCATATCAAGACATAAGGAGAACGTAGAAAGTATAAAATGAAGTAAAATGACATAGAACAAAGAATTAAAGATGCGAACAGAAATTTGTGACTTGGTAGTGAAGCTTCTTTTTTGTTATGACAATTATAAAAGTTCTGTTATGACATCACATACATTTATGTAGCGATTTAGTGCCCTAGAGGTCAAAACATGTTCATCTTTGCTATAGCGCCAACTATAGGCTGATCACTATGATTTTGGCCTATTCCTACTCGCCCTGCGAATTTCAACTTTCTGCAACAGTTCAAGCTGCACAATGCTTTTTGTAGGACAAATTAATAATAATAATAATAATAATAATAATGAGCAAAGCACTTCGTGCTTGGACCCCTAAATATTGTCTATTCCACCCATTGGAACATTATCACAAACAAGGCACTTCCCATTCAAACCAGGGACCCAATCTGAAGCTAAGCAGTATGAGCCTGGACACTAATTGGATGGGAGACCAACTAGCAAAGCTGGGTTGCTGTCATTAGAGGGTTTGGAGGGTCCAACAGGGGGCGCCATCCTGTAGTCTTTGTGAACCTAAAAGTCTTTTACAGTGATATGGAACACTATAGTAAAAATATGTCCTGTCCTTTGGATGAGATGTAAAACTGAGTTCATAAAGGATCTTCTTTCTAAAAGAGTTGCGGTGGAATCCTGTTGTCCTGAAAAATGATCCAACATGATCCTTTTGAATCTGGTCTCCTAATCAACCCCTATCTTTAATTACTAATTCTCTCCTTTACTGTTGTGAATGGCTGCTAGAGCATCGTCATCCAGGTGGAACTGCACATTGATGGTGGTTGAGGTGGCGAGCTTATGTCTCTATGAAGTAGCTTTGAGTGTCTAGAAAAGTGCAAAAATTAATGCAGTATTCCTTCATTCATTGCCTTACTCTCATCTTCAACAAACTGTTATGGATAGTACAGAGACTACCGTCATGTTTGCCACACAGCTTGTGTCCTTCCCCTCTGCTCTGTTCTTGACCACAGGATTGTTCTTGGCTGGATATTTATGGGGTTGTTAACCACTCACGACCTTGCATTGGTGCTGAAAAACAGCAATTGTTGTGGCTTATTCACTCACATGAGCACAACACACACTGTTTGTCGATTGCCGTATCGCTGTTGGATTGAGAATAAGTGCATAACGGTTCAGCACGTTCACTATTTGGTTCATACCTAATTTTTTTTTCCACGGTTCCATTCATTGTTGTTTGGGACAATACTAAAATACATCTATCTATCTGTGTTATAGAGTAAATATAAAAATGTTATAAACCGTGATCTATGCCTGTGATGTGTTTATCACATTTCTTAAGGGTTGGTTTCAGAAGCGTTACTCCCCTAGTTGAAAATGACCTGCCATCTAAACATGACAAGTAGAGGTGGGCGATATATGGAATATACTCAATATTATCTCAGTTTGTTCCACGTGCAGTGCGGTAAATAACTACATTGTGAACATTGAGTACAAATCCTCACATTAATGTTAAACACACAGCATGTGCACTACCAGTCAAAAGTTTGGACACACCTTCCCATTCAATGTTTTATTCTTTGGAATATGGAATTATGTAGTAAACAAAAAGTGTGAAATAACCCAAAACATGTTTTATGTCTTAGATTCTTGAAAATAACCACCCTTTGCTTTGATCACTGCTTTGCACACTCTTGGCATTCTCTCGATGAGCTTCATGAGGTAGTCACCTGAAATGGTTTTCCAACAGTCTTGAAGGAGTTCCCAGAGATGCTGAGCACTTGTTGGCCCTTTTGCCATCACTCTGCGGTCCATCTCATCCCAGACCATCTCGACTGGGTTTGGTCAGGTGACCGTGGAGGCCAGGCCATGTGGCGCAGCACTCCATCACTCTCCTTCTGGGTCATACAGCCTTTACACAGGTCATTCATAGAATGGGAAGGTGTGTCCAAACTTTTGACTGGTAGTGTACGTCACTTTCGAATTTCGATTTTCTGCCCTCTCATAGCAGCGCGCTCAAAGCATGGCTCTGAGTCATGCGCAGGGGAAATGTATTTCTCATCCCAGTAAGATATTTTATGCCATATTGCCCAGCCCTAATTACAAGGTCAACAAGAACTGAACAGTAACAAGTTATTGTTGGAGGTTGATGAATTGTGGAAGGCAACAGATGGGACACAATCTGGGAAGTGCAGGTTGGGATTATTAACTAAGGATTGGTGAGCATATTTTGCGCTAAAGCCGTAGCGTTGTCTAGCTAAAAGTGAGGCTCGTACAAAGATGGATGTTGCCTCATGGATCAAAAACTAATTACAAAAGGCTGAGAAAAACAGTAACAGGGTGCGTCCTCTTGCCGCGTGGCCTTTTCCAAGCGCTAGAATTTACTGTTATTGTTGCTGCTCTAGTTGGGTTGTGCATACTGAATATGAAAGTGTGTGTGGTGAGGTTCTTTATTAGATGCCTTGACTGATGCTTATTATGTGAGCCTTCAATACATGAATCAACATTCAATCCCTCTCTCTCTCTCTCTCTCTCTCTCTCTCTCTCTCCCTCTAGATCCTATCTTCCCAGCTTTGAATTTCGCAGGCTGCTATGTGAATGGTCAGATCCTGGCTCATGGAGATCACTGGCGCGAGGACGACTGCACCTTCTGCCAGTGTGTGAGCGGAGAGGCGAGGTGTGTGGCTGCAGCCTGCGGCCATAGCTGCCTCCACCCCGTCACCGTGCCTGGGGAGTGCTGCCCAGTGTGTGAGGGTAAGGACAAGGCCTGTGTGTGTGTGTGTGTGTGTGTGTATGTTCTTTGTTGCGTGTCCCTGTCCCTTTCTGTTCACCATACTGTTCTGTATTCATTCTTGCTAGTAACTGTTTGTAGGTCAGTGTGTGTGTGTGTGGTGTGTGTATGTTTGTATATGTGGGTTATTTCTTACTAGGTCTCAGCAGTTACAGAAACTCTGCTTTGTGTAATGTTTTCACACAGTAATGTTCTGTCAAGCAGGAAGGGCTGATGTTTTTCTCCTGTAATAATACCACGTTTTTTACAGGCACATCAGTATCTCACCTTTAGAGAGTATACTGCACTGCACTGAATTGTTAATATCTGAACACAAAACTAGAAATGCACAGATCCAACCTTTTCAGTCCCGATACTGATGCCAATACTTGGGCATTGGGTATGGTCCGATCCCAAGAACCGGTACAATGCCAGTTTTTAATGAATAAGGTTTATAATTCTATGTGAGAATAAGACTGAGATTATTCTGTTATGTTTTAGGAAATAATAATTACACACCCATATGTATATGCTATATTATCCATTATTAAAAGAACATCTAAAAAATTATCCATTTAAAAACAGTGTTAATTCTGCAGCGCTAAAACCATCAGGAACACAGAGAGCTGGTGTTGTTAAGGAAATTAGTCAAAGTCAAAGTAAACTTTATTGTCATCTCTACTATATACATGTACATAGAGAAACAAGACGACATGGCTCCAGTTTCCACAGTAAGAACAATAATTAAACTGTATAATCTGCTTTGATTTGATAAGCAATGATTTGCTTTTAGGGTTGTAGCGAGTTGCATCGCTTGTTCTGCTCATACCAATAAGTATTTGTCATATCAATATGTGGGAATTAGCGTGAATGTTGAACAACAAACCAGCTTTACCGCAGTGCCACTTCCCAAGCAGAACGACGTGTGCATGTGCGCATACACAAACATGGAAAACCTGCTATTTACAGATTGGCTCCATAGATCGCCCCAATGCCACTGATATCTGATCCAACTTTATAAGTCGTTATCGGACTAATATCTGATCTCACATTCTCTGCCGGCCAAGGCCTAGTTTAGGTTCCAGTTATGATTTCCAGTAACCCCAAGGTTCTCTCTGACGAAAGCCAGATTTCCACACAGCGTTTAGTTAAATCCATACAGTCGGTGACTAAATCCCTGTAGTAAACAATCACCACCGGAAAACGCTGCCAAAACACAAAGGACCATGTGACTTGCAGGCTCTACATCACTACATCTCCCCCTTCTGGACGGCCAGAGATTTTACTAGACCCCGGCCAGGACAAAGAGCTAATTGCAGCTTCATTTTGACGCTCAGGAATTTGTAGATAATTGAAATGCTGATCAATGATATATTTGTGATATCAATATTTAATCGCATCCTTAATATTTATTATCTCCTAGTGATGCCCATTATGATGGAGTTGTTTAATATTCACAGAGTTGCATCGGGCCGCTTGTTGCTACCAATCATGTGTTAAGACTGTCAGCTGTGTCAGAACTCACAGACTTGTCTGCTTCCGTAGCGAGGACCCAGAGTGAAGACTACTCGTTGTTTTGTAGTGAATCGAGCTCTTTGATGAAGCTGACTCAGAGTAGGATTCGGCTAGGAGTGCTGTTTGTGTCTCAGATTTTATTTTGACTCATGGCACAGCAGAGGACACGCTTTCCCAGGTACGCCCAAGCGAGGAGGATCAGGTGACAGATGAGTGGCAGTTGTGTGAGATGATGAATATCCCCAGGGATTGGCTGGAGTCAGGGGAACTTCAAAATCTCCTCTCCGCTCAAGCTGGGGAATACAGATTTGATATTGGCACCGGGTCCTCGACAGCTCGGCTGCAGTTGGTTTTGATGTAAAGTACAGCAACTATTCATTACGTTTTCATGTTCACATCATCGGCTTTTGGGAGTGGAATTTTCTTGGATGAAGGGATGCAATACTGAAGGCTTACTGACTAGGGGGCATTAGGGGTAGCTGGTAGTTCAACGGTTAGGGAGTTCGCCCTGTGATCGGAAGTTCGCTAGTTTGAATCCCGGACCGGTAAAGGTATGAGGTACTCATGAGAAAGATACCATTCCCAAGCACCCACTGCATCTTCACGGAGGGGTCAAATGCAGAGGTCACATCTCGTTGTGGTGCACTGTGTGCTGCGGTGCTGTGCTGTGGTGTGTTCACAATGACAAATCATCACACACTTTCACTTAGGCAACTGATCAGGGTCTTATCAAAGCTCGCATTGCCTTGTTTAGCCGGTTAGTTAACACATGTGCATTGCCTGGGGTTTTCTTTGTTGTAGCAGACTGAGAACAGCTGGCCTAATGTGCTGTAACAAATGGCAAATGTGAGAAGAAATTATAACAGTAGAAAATATATCTTAGCAAGAGAAAACATCTTTAGGGAATTTATGTAGATTTACATTTACAGCATTTAACAGACGCTCTCATCTAGGATGACTTCCATTTCCTAAATACAGGGACAGTCTCCTTGGAGCAACTTCTGTGAAGCGTCTTGCTCAGGGCGCAGTGGTGGTCATGCTGAAGAGACTATAGATCTGAGTTTGAACCTACAACTTCGTTGTTTTATAACAGCTAAACTACCAAGACATCCATTAGGGGTGGGAAATATAAAAAATATACTCGTTGTACACTCACCGGCCACTTTATTAGGTACACCTGTTCCATTGCTTGTTAACACAAATAGCTAGTGGTGTAATGGTGTGGGGGATATTTTCTTGGCACACTTTGGGCCCCTTAGTACAAATTGAGCATCGTTTAAATGCCACAGCCTACCTGAGTATTGTTGTCCATTGATGTCCATCCCTTTATGACCAGTGTACCCATCTTCTGACGGCTACTTCCAGCAGGATAATACATGACAATGAGTTCACTGTACTCCAATGGCCTCCACAGTCACCAGATCTCAATCCAATAGAGCACCTTTGGGATGTGGTGGAACAGGAGATTCGCGTCATAGATGTGCAGCCGACAAATCTGCAGCAATTGCGTGATGCTATCATGTCAATATGGACCAAAATCTCTGAGGAATGTTTCCAACACCTTGTTAAGGGTATGCCTCGAAGAATTAAGGCAGTTCTGAAGGCAAAAGGGGGTCCAACCTTTTACTAGCATGGTGTACCTAATAAAGTGGCCAGTGAGTGTATCTCGGCTTGTTCCCCGTGCGATGTAGCAAATGACTAAATTGTCAACATTGAGTACAAATGAGTACGTCACTTGACAGTTTGGTTTCTCTGCCCTCTTAAAGCGGACAACTCACTCCCACCCTCTTGCCCATCCAGAAAACTCTCCTAGCGCATGCACATTTTGTTCTGGAAGCGGAAGGAAGCGAACATGCTGAGAGAGAAGTGTAATATCCACGTGATTTCAGAGACATTAATTAGAGATGGGAGTGGACGACTTGGTCCCCAAGAAAAACAGCACTGTTTCTGTTATTCCGTGCACAAAAATGCCGAAGTAAATGATTAAACGCGTATAAACGACATTCTGTGTGTGAGCGCTCACAACGCTGATGTAGAACACCAGCACTAACAGAAAATCCAGATAGGGGCATGGTTTTCATGAGAGAAATAAATCGTACATAAATAAAATAGAGTTTAAGACCATTTCAAAATCAGACAAATGAGAAAATCCCATGGATTCAAGACATTCCTGCTGCGATGGAGGAGTAAAAAGGAGTTTGGTCTGAAGATCTGAAGCAGAGCTTAAATGTGACAGTGAAAGGATACATCAAAAATATCCCCTTTATGAGACGAGGAGTAATAAGGAGGTTGATGTTTCACATTTGGAGGAATAGTTTCTCATATTTGAAGCTGCTCCAGCAGCTGGTTTGGCTATGATTATCAGTCGTGCCCCTGCATACACGTCCGTGGCCAGGTGTAATCGGGTTCCTGTCGGCCCGCTCTGCTCTCTGCTCCCTGCTCTTCCAGACGGACTCCAATTAAAGATCAGCGTGTGCGAGGCTCGCCCATCCGCCGATCAATACCGGGCAAAAGAGAAAAAGCGCTGGAAAATGAATATTGCAGCGAGCAAAGGGCGGCGGGCGCGACATCCACCTGCCGTAACCTTCCGTTATAATCAGGATGCCAGGGCTCCAATTAGAGGAGCGTACGGCCTGGGGGTCATCTGACTCGGGCGGCTTTGGCGAAAAAATTCTGCCTGGAAGAAAGGATGGGAGAGGACGAGTGGAGAGAAGGATGAATGAAAGGAGGCAGCAGCATGCCCGCAGGCCGACTCTCTTATACGCCCGGGCAGCTTTGACTCTCTCTCTCTCGTTCTCTTTCTCTCTCTCTCACACACACATTCAGCTTTCTATTAATCTTTTATGCAGCTGTCTGCCTGTGAAGCAATTAGAGATGTGGGGCTGACCGACTGTGAAGTGAACATTCACATATACAGTATGCATGCATACACACACACACACACACACACAGGCAGGTGGGGCGAGGCTTCCACCTCTACTTAGAACATTCCATACATACCCTGCTGGAACTGCATTTTAATCCAACCCTTGTACACCCTTCTCACTCTCTCCCCCTCCATCTCTCTTGGTCTCCACACTCACTCACTCCCTTCTTCTCTGTCTGTTTCTTAGTCCTTCTCCCTCTCTCTGACCGTCTGACTTGGATTAAAGGAATGAAGTCTCACTGCTCCGCTTCATCCCCTCTGTGAACGTTGCATGCTTTGCACTAGGGCTGCACGATACTGAGAAAAATTGGCATTGTAATATTTAGTAACTGACTGTATGTTCACCATTTGACTACCTTTATTAGCAAGAAAATTGCACAGCTCTGCGGTCAGTGGGCCTCATTGACCAACTGTCCTTAAGAAGAAAGTCGTTCTTTTGGTCCCATATTATGAAAAAAATCACTTTTTTCCTGTTCTATGGACATCCATTTGGGTCTGTACTGCCTCTACACACACTCTAAGTTTGATTTTAAAAAGTGATTTTTGTATGAATGTCAGAAATCGTGTGCTTAAACCAGTTGTTCAGATTTCTCTCCTACTTCTACGTCACATTAGGGGGCGTATGAATAACTCCACCCTCCTTTCTGAGAAGCTCCGCCCACCAGGTGGAACTGCTAGCGCTTCCCGATCCGCCATTTTTTGTTGCAAGCGTCAGCATAGGAATCGCAATGAAGAAGTCTAGCATGTTGCGTTGAGCATGTACAGCTGTATGGATGGTCTGTTAGCAGCAGCCATGTCGATTATTTTCACGTGAGGTAAACTCTCGGAGTTCCGGAGTGAGGCCGTGGGCAGCAGCAGCTGATTTGCCTTTAGGAATACTAAAGAGAAACCACCTGTTCTGGAAGGGACTGAAATAGAGGAGTAAAAAGCAGGCGAAAATGTCTTATCTGCGAGGTATTTTCAGCAAACTACTTCAGAGACGTGTTTAGTGGAGCTCATGGACCTATTATGACTTGTTGAAAAAAAATTCTAATATGGGAGCGTTAAAACCCACTTTTGCAGTTCTCATGACGTTCACCTATATTTTCTTATTTGAGGTAAGAACAGAATCTACGGTGAAGAGCAGCACTCGAATTACACACATTTTACCCATTAGCTTACTGGGTTTCTTCATTTCTACAGATTTTACCACCATTTAAAGGTCTGAACTAGTTTAAGACATTTACATTTACATTTACAGCATTTAGCAGACGCTCTTATCCAGAGCGACTTACATTTCCTAATTTCAGGGACAGTTCCCCTGAGAGCAATGTTGGCAGTGCCAGAGGTCGGATTTGAACCCACAACCTCTGGGTCCAAAGGCGAGTGTCCTACCAGGGCCCTACTAGGCCACCAACACCCTACATAAGAAAATGTAAAAATTTTGGTGAATGAGGCCCGTTGTCTGGACGCATATGGGATGCTGACAGATCTGACGGACTGGCATGTGGCCGCTGGATGCTATGGTAGCCTTTCTGATTCCAAATTCTAGTCACTACCTAGAAACCTAGAAAGAACTTGACTTTGCCATCACCACCCCTCCACTTAATAGCATGTCAGGCATGTTACTGTTACATAGTCTTACTATGGTTACTCAACCATTTGGGCAGTTAGTAGTGTAACTGTTAGGGATTTAATCCCGTGATTAAATCCCGCTGCTCCTCAGCTGCCCACTGCTCCTTCACGGATGGTTGAAATGCAGAAGTCACATTTCGTTGTGGCCCACTGTGTGCTGTGCTGTGTTCACAATAAGAAATAATCACTCACTTTAATTCACTTTCAGCCATTTTCCCGTGGAGTATGGATTAAAGTGAGCGGAATGAGAAGGCTGCAGCAATAGAGCAATGGAGAAATGATTAAAAAGAAACTTTTGTGTGTATTAAAATTAAATCCACACTTTTAACCGAATGTCATTAACAGATAAATGTCACGAACCCTTTCATGCATGATTTTTGAGCCTATAGACGCTGAGCTTGCAGCGGTAAATCATTTCACATTGATTTTGTAGGGGAGTGCATCTGCACATAAAATATTAATAATAAATGCTAAAAAAGATTTTAATCCGAAGAGTGCAAACCAACCTTTTTTTCGAACATTATCTAAAAATGGTCAAATCTTAGAAATGACGTTTCATAGATTTCTCTTGACGATTAGACACAAAACAAAAAACGGACGAGGGTTCAAAAACGAAAACCAGACAAAAAAGTTGTAGCACTTATCTTGATATTGCCTGTCCTATGATGTCGATGCTGAAACGATATATCGCTCTACCCTTCTTCTTGCTCCGCGACAGCGCCCGTCCCTCTCTGGAGCCGTCCGGCCGAGTCCCCACAGGCTCAGCCCCTTGATGTGAACGCGCCACCCTGTATTTTCACTGTAAGACAACGTGTATTTGGCCAGCTCCTCTGCTTGGCCCAGCACTAAAGACAGCTGTTTAAAATAATGACAACCCTGGCCCTCGTCTAAAGGGTGTATTTGCCGCTCCGGGGAGAGACCCCGCACGCTGCGTTCTCTCAGAATGCTTTCTTCTGGAAGGAGGGCATATTGATTTTTGTGGGCCGTTTCGAGGCGTCGGGTTACCTGTGTGTTGAGTACGCCAGGTTCCGGCAAGCCCTCCTGACCTTGCTGTTCTTTTTTTTTTTCTTTTGGGTTCACAGTGTTCTCTCTCGTTCATTGTGATTCCCGAATGGAATGGGGAGGAGGAGGAGGAGGATGTTGGGTGGGAAGTGCTGCACTTCTCTCAAAGCCCCCCATGTGTGCAAACCTGCCATTCCTGGCCCCATTACAGAACGGGGCAGTAGGAAATAAAGCAGGGTCGTAATGGTGGTTGTCCCCCCTTCCCCAGACAGATGTCTTTTAAAAATAGCCGTACCTGTTGGCAAGGACTACAGAACGCTTTGTCCATTTCCCTCGCTCATTTACATAAGACACACATGTGAACCGGTCTCTGTGTGAGAGTGTTTCGTTGGGAGGAGGCGGTTACGTAGCGAAAAGCCATTTTGCCGAAGAGGCTGCCAGTGTCGCGTTTTAGCTAGAACCGGGGGGGGGAACGACAGAAATAGGGGACGATGGTAGGAATGATAGCCTGCTCCAAATTGTGTCCACTGAGGGGGGGCGGGGGGGTGTTGTTTATTTTTCATTGTATTGAAAGTGAAAGTGGGTGATTATTTGTCATTGTGAACACACCACAGCACAGCACACAGTGCACCACAACGACATCCACATTGACCTCTGCATTTAACCCATCCGTGAAGGAGCCGTGGGCAGCTAACATGGGTAGCGCCCAGGAAGCAGTGCTTGGGGACGGTACCTTGCTCATGAGTATCTCCATGGTAACTTTACCGTTCCTGGGATTCGAACCAGCGACCTTCTGGGACGAATGCCCAACCGTTACGCCACCAACGGCCTTATTTTACCATTCGTTAGAAACATAAAACAATTTATTTTCATGTAACTCATCGTCTGATAATACCGGTCCACCGATGTATCGGTTACGCTTTAGACACTGATTTCCTTTCATTTGTTCTCCAGTTTATTAGGAACGCCAGCCTTGTTGGTGTCCAGTTACAGACTACAGCTTCCATCTGCTGGGGACAGTTTTTGTTAGTCCTCCACTAGTCCTTCATCAGAGCTCGGCTCGTTCGGCACTTCTGCATTTTTATTCCCTGATTAGTGTTTGTTGGGTCACCTCATTCTGCTGAAGGTGACACCCTCTCTGTGTCCGAAGGGAGTTCTCGCGCCAGACGCCTGGAGTGTAATTAAGCAAACTGGAGACCTGCAGCCCTGAATGAGCTGCCATGAGTTCACACCTCTCCTAGTGAAACTCGAGCCACGGACGCTGAGGGCTGGCTTTGATTTTTTTAGGGATGTGTTAGGCCTGGGTGATATGACCTCAAATCAGCATCACAAACATTATTCCGCAATTACAGTTGCCCTCATATTTCACCACAGGGTTTGTACTGACAATGTGCTCAGTTGTTTTCTAATGAAAGATATCTTTGGTTTTAAAATAACTGAAGGAAACACACACAGATAGTCACTGACTGGATGAGGCTGAGTTTTTAAGGGGACATGACATGAACACACTGGGAAAGTATTAACAGAATACTTTTTTAAATTTGAAAATATTCAAAATAATCAACATGAGCAAGATTTTACACTTTACACATCACCGTCGCTGTGATGCACGTGCTGCTATACGGACTAAATGACTGTTGATACAACACTGCTATAATAATTTTTGCACTGCTGCCACTTATTTGCACAAATATTGAACATTGAATGTGTAAATAGACTGGATATAGATTTTTTTCTCATATTATAACTGTTTCTAACCTCTTGCACATCCAGTGTAAAAGTCAAGTTTCCACTTTTGTAAGTAATACTGCATCCTGCATCTAATTCTAGTTCTAGTTTAAAGTTATATTTAATATTCCATGTCTAGTTTAAAATGTATATTTTGTACTTTATTTATATATTGTTTATTCCATGTGCCTTCCATGTTCCCTATTTCCTATTGCACTGTAAAAACTGGATCCACGTCGTCTCGTCTCTCTGTATATCTGTACGGTATATAGCAGAGATGACAATAAAGTTTACTTTAACTTTGACTTGATTATGTTGAACAGGGTTTTAAATGTCCATTTTAATTAATTGCCCAGCCCTGGGATGTGTACAGAAATGTCTCTTATCTCTGCTTCTTTTTATTTTTGGGTCAGTTTTTCTCATATTCACTCCGAGCTCACACGCGTGAACACTCCGGAAACCGAGAGGGCAACGTCGGGGTTCCTGAGACCTTAAAGAAAAGCATCTCGCTTAATGAATCTGACAGAAGATTCTACAGCTTTGCCTTAGGACTGTTTTCGTCGGAGAGAACTGACTTTTTAATTCACGATAACGTGTATAAATATCCTCCCAAATGGATCCAAAACAGGTACAGGAAATAACCTTAGGCGGCAGCAAGTGGGAGACAGGCGGAAAAAAGAGAGGGAGACCGCTTCATCATTTTCAACCTTTATCTGATTGGGCTTAATTAAATTCCTCACCTTAAAAATAATAGCAGTCGCTCTACTGTCGGGTTCAGCTCTGCGTTTGTTTTGCGCCCGGCGGCCTGACTGGAACGTTCAAGCCTTCGACCCCTGACCGCTGAGCCGGAATAGCAGAGATGCCTTGCCTGCCTGCGGACTTGTGATATTGCCGTCAGCCCGTGTTTGTTTTGATACCTGCCTTTCCCCGTCCTCAGTGCGGTGTTAGTCAATTTAAATTCTAAGAAGTCCAATTAGAGAAAATTTCCTCAAGCAAAGGTCTGGAACATCATAATAGCTGACATGGTATTTTGAAGTAGCCCAGTAGTTGAATCAGCATCTCCATGTAGTCAAAAACTAACTGTCAAATCAAATAAAGTACAATTTAGTGGCATATTCCAGCAGTGAGGGCAGCAGGGTAGCGCAGTGCTTAGCGCTGCCACCTCACAGCGAGAAGGTCCTGTTTTCGATAGCTGGGTCGACCGTATGGTCTTTCTGTGTGGAGTTTGCGTGCTCTCCCCGTGTTGCGTGGGCTTCCTGCGGGTGCTCCGGTTTCCTTCCAGAGTCCAAAATCATGCAATATAGGTTAATTGGTGACTCTAAATTCAAATTGGCCCATAAGGTGTGGGTTAGAGTGTTATTTTTGTGTATGTGTGTGTGTGTGTGTGTGTGTCTGTGCGCCCTGCGGCGTGTTTTGGCGTCTACCCAGGGTTGGCCCCCACCCTGCGCCCGTAAGTTCCCGGGATGGGCTCCGGTCCCCCCGCCGTGACCCTGTTTGAGATTAATCGGTGAATGAATGAATGAATGAATGAATGAATGAATGAGATATTAAAGACATTGTAAAGACAAAGAGACCATAAAGGCAAGGAAAGTGGTGCAGGTTAAAACAGACACGATCTGTCAAAATCTAATAATAGATCTAGATCCGTACACAACGACATCTGCGTCCAACTGCGGCTGGGCAACTAATCAGAAATTAATCAAAACTGACATTTAAAACCTTTAATCAACACAGTATTACCCATGAGAATTCATTAACACTTGTTCCAGTGTGCGTTCATGCGCTTTCCTTTAGAAACATACTACTGTCTTGTCCGTGACTCCGCTCTGTCCAGTCCGTGTGTATATTTCCTTCAGTTATATTAAAATCACAAAGATACACCCTCTTTCAGTAGCAGCTTTAGTCTCCCCGCTTTAGTATTTCAGCATATTTTTTATACAAACCTTGTCAGTCAAGTCAAAGTCAACGTCAAAGTCAACTTTGTCATCTCTGTTACATACTGTACAGGTTCACAAAGAGACGAGACGACGTGGCTCCAGTTTTTAGAACAACATACAGTTAAGATACATAGAATAAAAATATATAAATAGAATATAAAATATACACTTTTAAGCTAGAGTAGAATATAAATGTGAACTTTTAAACTAGAAGAAGAAAGAGAGACAATTAGAATGCGGTACTCAGCCTACAATTATGGTTTTGGAGTTGTCTTTGACACTAAAAAGTGCATGAATGAATGTGGTGAATGTGCATGAACTATGGCGGCAAAAAAATGTTCAATAACTGTAATCGAGGTAAAATGTTGAATTAATCGTGATACTGATTTGAGGTCAGTTGGTAGTGTAACAGTTAGGGAGTTGGTCCCATGTTCGGAGGGTCGTCGGTTCAAGTTCTGCACCGGTAAAGGTACCACAGAGGTACTCGGAGCAAGATACTGTTCCCAAGCACTGCTCCCCAGGGGCTGTCAAAAGGGTTCAAAATGCAGAGGTCACGTGTCGTTGTGCAGCGTGTGCCGTGCTGTGGTGTGTTCACACTAACAAATAATTACACATTTTAATCCATTAAGATCATCGTATCGCCCAGCCCTGTGTTCAGCTGTGAAATAGGCCTTACTCTGTGCCGTCCCCGTCCCTCTCGGGGAAAAGTTTACGTGTCAAAAGTAATGTCTCAGAAGAGTGACTTTGACTGATTATTTTTTGGTTGTTTTTCACACGGCCCACTGTGTCTGGCATTTGCGGGTCTGCGGGTTCCGGCGAGAGCAAGCACGGCGTGATTTAGAGCGGGAGCGACAGCGACGGTGCGGCGCCGTGTCAGAGCTGTCATAACGGCGAGCGGCGGCGGCGGCGGTGCGATGCACTGATATACGCAGCGCTCCGACGTATTAAAAGGCCCCATAATCTTTTAATGGATTCAAACAAATAAATTATAACCACCAGGAATCCCCATTAGAATGAGATGTCAGAGTGAGGGGCGCAAAAGGGAAGCGCACAGCAGATAAGGGGCTTCCTGCATATGCTCTCGCTCTTCGTCTCTCTCTCTCTTCTCTCTCTCCTGTCCTCTCTCCTCGGCCTCATGTCTGCTGTTGTTGTGCTCTCTGTCATCTTGCTCTCAGCCATTAACAGCAGCTAAGATGGTCTGTAGGCAGTAGCTTTCAACTCCCATGACTCATAAGCCTAGTTCCATATGAATCTGAACATACTCACATCTCTCTCTCTCTCTCTCTCTTCCACGTCTCTGTCTCACGTCTCTCTCTCTCACGTCTCTCACATCTCTCTCTCTCTCATGTCTCTCTCTCTCACATCTCTCTCTCTCTCTCTTCCACGTCTCTGTCTCACGTCTCTCTCTCACGTCTCTCACATCTCTCTCTCTCTCTCTCTCTCTCACGTCTCTCACATCTCTCTCTCTCTCTCTCTCTCACACGTCTCTCACATCTCTCTCTCGTCTCTCTCATGTCTCTCTCTCTCTCTCTCTCTCCCACATTTCTCTCTCTCATGTCTGTCTCTCACGTCTCTCTCTCTCTCGTATCTCTCCCGTCTCTCTCTTTCTCTCTCTCTCTCTCTCTCTCTCGTCTCTCTCATGTCTCTCTCTCTCTCTCTCTCGTCTCTCTCTCTCATGTCTCTCTCTCGTCTCTCTCTCTCTCGTATCTCTCACGTCTCTCTCTTTCTCTCTCTCTCTCTCTCTCTCTCTCTCTCTCCGTCTCTCTCTCTCTCTCTCTCCCCACATCTCTCTCTCTTTCTCTCTCTCTCTCTCTCTCTCTCTCTCTCTCTCTCTCTCTCTCTCTCTCTCATGTCTGTCTCTCACGTCTCTCTCTCTCTCTCTCTCTCTCAACGTCTCTCTCTCTCTCTCTCTCTCTCCACGTCTCTCTCTCTCTCTCTCTCTCTCCCACCTCTCTCTCGCCATGTCTGTCCTCACGTCTCTCTCTCTCTCGTCTCTCTCCGTCTCTCTCTTTCTCTCTCTCTCTCTCTCTCTCTCTCTCTCTCTCTCTCTCCCACATCTCTCTCTCATGTCTGTCTCTCATGTCTCTCACATCTCTCTCTCTCTCACGTCTCTCTCTCTGTCTTAAGTCTCTCTCTCACGTCTCTATCTCTCGCTCATGTCTCTCTCACACGTCTCTCTCTCTCTCTCTCTCTCTCTCTCTCACACGTCTCTCTCTCTCTCTCTCTCTCTTTAGCCTCTTTGAATCTCAACCTTCTTTCACATTCTCTTACACACACTCTTTCTTTCTTCCTTTTTCTCTTGCCTTGTTCTGTTTGAATTTTTCGATTCTTTTATCTTCTTCTCCCTCCATCCCTCACTCTCTAGCTTTGTTCTTTATGGATCTCTTTTATCTCTCCTTCTCTCTCCCTGTCCTCCTCTATTTCTCCAGTGTCCCTCTCTTTCTCCTGACCTGTCTCTAGGCTTGTTCATTTTGACTCTCCACGTTCTTTCTTTCCTTCCTTCCTTCTCTCTCTCTCTCTAACCCTGCTGTTTGAATCTCCACTTTCTTGCACATCCTTCCTTCTCTCTCCCTCTCACACACATGCACACTAACTTACTCTGACTTACTGTTACTCCGACTTACCTCCACGTTGTGTTTGTGTGTTTGTTCCAGAGCCCAGTTACATCACCATGGCGCCCCCTGCCTGCAGCCCACTGGAGAACTGCACGCTGACGCACAAAGACTGTCCCTACGGTTTCCGACTTGACTCGGCCGGCTGCCGCACCTGCAGCTGCAAAACAAGTGAGAGCCCCCCGTCCGGAGCGCCGCCCTTCGGGTCGCCGGGCAACTCGACACTCCCTAACCAACCACCCCCCAAATACCACCCCCACTTTCCCAAATCTACATCCCATAATATAAAAGCCAGCTGCCACCGAGCGTTTAGCGCAGGAGCTCTCCAGCCATGAGTGGATTCAGAAGAGCAGCTTAGAGGCACACACTCACACTCACGCACAATGAAGGCGGCTGGATTAGCGCGGTGTTTAGTATGCTAAGAGAGGGAGAGCGAGCGCGCGTATCAAAGCAGGACGATGCCGACGATGCTGATGGAAGACGGGCAGGACTGAAGGAGCAGCTGTGCGGTGCAGCGCTCCATTTGTTTGATGTTGTTCAGCTGCGTTGAGAGCTTAAAAGTCTGAGGACGCCATACTGTTTAGTAGGGGTGTAAATCAGCGCCGTAAAGTTTCATCATGATAAAATATTACGATGCCATATCTTAATATGTGACTCTGCACGGCAAAACCAGTCGCTTGTCGCAAATTTTCAAAACTGAGTTATTATGTTTTCATGAAAGGGCATAAATACCTATATCGAATGAATCGGACGACATATGACTGAGATATCAACATTCAAAGGAGTCGGGTTTCTCCTGTCACGCCAAGTGAGAAACGGAGAAATCTGCCTTTGAAGTTGACTATCGCCGTAGCACTCACAGACGCTTGGTGCGGTCGCGGCTACGTTTGTATTTACGGTAGCCTACGCTGCATTCACAGCCACACGGATAGCCTACCTGCGTTAGGTTAACTGAACTCGGGAGACGAAGATGGATTCCGGAGAAATATCTTCACGCTAATCAACCAGTGGATTTACCGTAAATATTGAAGTAGAGCGGTCAAAACAGAAACTTTTAACATTCTGCTGGAACTGAATTCCTCACTTCGAGAAAGTCACGTTTTTAGGATGGAAAAGGGTAAGTTTTTCAGTGAAATGTATTCACAGCAGTACAGTATAGACCTTCCACTGTTTCAAAACACTAAAAACAAAAAATCCACAATTTTACCACACACAACATAAACGCTCGTTTTTCTCAGAAACCTCCGTTGCGACAAGCGACTGGTTTTGCCGTGCAGAGTCACATATCATATTGTCTGCTGAGATTAAAAGGTCTGCTACGATACAACCTGGATTCAATCCAGTCCAGGAGCCAGAGATCAATATGAGACATTATCGTGCTGATTTAACACATTCACTTCCATTCACAGCAAGTCACAGAAAACAACTAAAATGTTTGACATTTTTATTCCTGAGCTCAAGCAGACATTTAAAAAGACAAATTCCTGTAGTCATAAAAATGAACCCACCGTTCAGTCTGTCTGATAGATGTTTTGATGCTGAATTGATGCTATGGGCTTGTTGATCATTTAATCGATTAAATCGATGATGATTAGATCTAGTGTTTAATTAATGATACATCAGTTTACATCGATTGGTATTTGATTGGTATTGGAGAAAAGAGTTTATATGCATGTCACCGTGCTGACTAAACCCCCCGCAGAAAAATGTTACTCAAGACTGTGCGCTCCCTTGGACCGGTGTGGGGCGAAGAGGGTTAGGGTTATGATCGATTTTGATTGGCTAGCAAGAGAGAAGTGACAGTTGTCTCCACCAACGTCTTTTTTTCAGCTGAAAGCATTTAGCGCTCTGAACGCTGACGCTCATAGGATTTGGATTAAAAATAGGCGCCACCAGTGCAAAAAACGCATTTGATGGACGTAGGCCATTCATTCGTTCGTTCATTGTCCAATCCGCTTCATCCCAGTCAGGGTCGCGGTGGGGGACCGGAGCCTATCACGGAAAGCTACGAGTGCAAGGCGGGGAGCAACCCTGGGCAAGCGCCAACACCCCACAGGGAACACACACTCACACACTCACACACTCACACACTTATTCACACCTTACGGCGCCAATTTAGAGTCGCCAATTAACCTATAGTGCATGCTTTTGGACTGTGTGAGAAGGGTCCCACGTGAATGCGGGGAGAGCATGCCAACTCCACACATAAAAGCCCTAAAGGGATCAAACCCAGGACCTTCTTGCTGTGAGGCGGTAGCGCTAACCACTGTGCCACCGTGTTGCCCTAATAAATAACAGAATAGCAAATATGAGCAAATAGGATGCTCTTAATTTATGTTTAGTTTTTTATCTTTCATCCAAATGTCCTTCCCACGGTGACAGGTTGTTGTATGCTCCGACTGCCGGAAAATTTAGCTTCTTCCCGATAAAGAAAGCTCCGATAGGATGTTGGCTTAGCGGCAGGCGCTAGATGGCGCAGTAACAAATTTTACCAATAGGTGCCGCTATTCGCCCTCATCGAAATGCGTTCTTCTTTTACTGTCTCTGGATGCGTGGATGCTTATTTATTGTTTATTTTATCTATTATATTTTATCTTTATTTTATTCATAGTCGAGGCGGGAGGCATTTGTTGTCACGTCGGCCGCCTTAACTATAAAGCGCTGCAGAAAACCCTGCTCCTCACCTCCAAGTAATATTTTTCCCCGACATTTGGTCTAATATTTGCCTCCCAAATCGATATGTGATCTGAAAGTGAAGGTGGACATTTCTGAACGACAGTTCAGACGAGTTTAGGTGCATGAACTCGTAAAAATCATTAACCCACTCTCGTTTTATTGATAACCAGTTCTGTAGATAATTGCGTGTGTGCTCCAGGCTGCAGGCATACATACACACCTGGGGCAAGAACAGATAAACACTGAGCTGGGCAGTCGAAAACTTCATTTCTCCAACTGAATGTGATTTATTTTTGCTAAATGTTTTGATAGATTACTTGTGTTTCCACCTTTAGCCGAGTCGTTTTCATTTGTGGCAACATGCACTGTCAGCGCCGACTGTAACGAAAGGCACGGGGGAGTGTTTAATTCTGTCCGCCGCCATCACTAAGAGTAAACGCTGTGTGAGGGTTCAGATTAAATGTGTAACAGCTTGTCAGATGAAATCTGAAAAATAACTTTCCAAGTTGCAATAATGAGTCCGATTTCTTAATTTCTGCACTACTGAATGCAGGATTGATAACGTTGGAGCTTATCAACACTCCAGTCTTGAATAATTTAGCCTCAGGGTCTGTTAAAGACCAGATTTTCAGTATCCATCTCTAATAAGAAAACCACTCGGCTAAACTTGCTCCAACTAAATGGTCTTGGTTCAGACGTTTCTGTTTTCACTAAATCTTTTTCATATAAAAGCGCATTTGAGCGTTACTGCGCCTCACTGAGGGAGTGACCTTGCCGCTGGCGCTTTCTTGTTTCCAGGAGAGGAGCTGTGTAAGGGCTTGATCTCCGGCTGTGCCCTCAAGTGCCCGTTCGGCTTCCAGACGGACGTCCACGGCTGCCCCGTGTGCCAGTGCCGGCAGCGCCACAAGAAGTGCAAACCGGTGGCCTGCGCCAAGGACTGCCCCTTCGGCTTCATGTAAGGGCACTAGCTAGTGTTTAGCCAAAAAAGCCTGCTTGACGACACCGTCATCTCTCTCTCTCTGTTTCTCTCACCAAACACACACACACACACACACACACAAAACCTCATCACGGAGACATTTCAATCAGTTTCACCCTGCTCCCCCCTTCATTTGGAAGTGTCATCCTTGACAAAGCAGATCTGTCTGCCGCGGGAGCCTTCAGCAAAGTTAAAACCTCCCGCTTGCCTTTCGTCTGCATGCTCGGCTTGTTTTTTGAACCACGAGGCAGGCCTCCCCCCCCTTCCCTCCCCCACTTTCGTCTGTTTCGGGTCGTGCTGCGGCAGAGACGCGACTGACAGCTAATTAGGTCCGGTGCAGATTAGCGCCAGCGATCGTCGCAGGTAAAGGATGGCCCCAGATAGTGGAACTGAAGGCCTAATCTCAACGACAACGTGTTCCCGCTCTGCCGCAAATAAACCCTACGCCCCGGCTGCGTGTGACAAGCGGCCGCGCTGGTATCCATTACGAGAAGTGGTTTGAATAAACTTTTTTTTTGCGTTGATGGGTTAATGAGAGGCCACTTTGCACGTGCAGACGCGCGTAAACAGTCTCGCGCACGCAAACACGATTCCCGCACTCGGGCTCGGCAGCCGGGAGTGGGAGGACGGCTATTAAAAGTGTCTAATGAGACTGGAAATGTCATAAACACAATTAAGGTGCTTGCTCTTTCTCAGCACAGATTGCTGCTTGATCGTTCTGATCTCTGATCATCATCTCTGATACGTTTGAACGTGTTCTCGTTCGTTTGTCACGGTTTATTCCCAGACGGTGTTTAGAAATCACCTCGCCGCTAAGGTAACGTTAGATCCGTGTGTGTGTGTGTGTGTGTAAGGGATGAGACAGGTGCAAGTTGAACATGTAGAAACACAGTTCCGAAGCCACAATAATACTTAGGACCCGTGTGCACGTAGCCGGGTATTTATAAAAAATGATAATTTTTATGCGGTTGCACACGTAAATGGCTAGTTTTGAAAACGCCGACCAAAATGGAGATTTCTGAAAACTCGGGCTTCAGTGACTACGTGTGGACGGGGAAAACAGTTTTGGATTCATCGCGGCATAAGCGTGGGACGGGGAAACGCGTTGACGTCAGGTGTGCGACGTTTGTTTGCGTTGAAGACTGAAGATGGATACTGTCAGAGCAATGATCCTCGTCTCCCTTATTCACGCTATTTGTGCTTGTTTGCAGCAGCTAACGCAGCTGATTATTAAGTACATCAAGGAGCAAAGGAGAAGGAGCGCTCTGAGGATAAACCTTGCTTTTCTACAAGTTTCAGCCCAACGACCGAGAACGATATCCCTGGAGTAGACCCGGACGTACCTCTGAACGGTGTAGAAATCTTGAGTGTGAAATTGCTCGACCTGAAGAATTTCTGTCTCTCCGGTCCAGGATTCCGATTGACTGACATGGTTCTAGGCAGCTTTTGACAGATTCAGATTCATATTTTTGAAAACGGGCTCATGTGTACAAAGTTATTTTCGAAAAGGGAGGAGAAAAAAAAAACAGTTTTTATAAATACATGGCTCTGTGTGTACGGGGCCTTAGAAATATCAAATAAGTCCCAAGACAAAGGAGAGAAGGCAACTTAAAATATCACACAAGTGAAGCACATTAGGGCCAAGGAACCACTGGAACTGACCTGAGAATGCAAACCGCAGTGGTTTGATGAGGGATTACAAACCAGACCATGACAAGTGATCAGTCTTTAATCAGAAAAAACAAAGAACTAAACCAGCGGGGGAGTGCCCTGAGACAAAAGAAACAAGCCAAAATTAAACATGAGGTGAGGAGGGAAACAATCTAATCTAAAACCGATCCTGAACTCTACACAACATTCATTATCCGAAGCGCTCAATCCCAACCGGGGGCGCAGCGGGACCGGAGCCCATCCCAGGAACTTACGGGCGCAAGGCGGGTCCAACCCTGAGCAGGCGCCAACACGCCGCAGGGCACACACACTCACACAATCACACTCTCACCCACACCTTACGGAGCCAATTTAGAGTCACCAATTAACCTATATTGCATGCTTTTGGACTGTGGGAAGAAACCCACCGGGAGCACCCCCAGGAAACCCACATGAACACGGGGAGAGCATGCAAACTCCACACAGAAAGACCCCACGGCCGACCCGGGGATCTAACCACTGCGCCACCGTCTCGCTCTCAGTATTCATTTCCAAAACCAAAATGAAAAAAATAAAACAAGGTGTTCTTTGATTTTCTATTTTGCGCTCAAATAAAAAATGAGGGGAAAAAACAGGGCCGTCTTTGGGCCCAAGCGGCGTGACTCGGAAGGTGACTGTTACACGTGGTCAGTCGTAAAAGAATATATACACTGCTCTTTTTTACAGCTTATTCGCGTGGGAGTTTTTTTCATTTTGGTTTTGGGAACCATTATTGAAAAAGGAATTTGGATTTTTCTCGGGTGTCGTCACGTAAATCTGCGGCTTCTTCCTTTAGCCCTCGTGGTGTCGTCATCGTTTCCGTCATTTCACCCCGACGTGTGTGAGCGCGATCCGGAGCATTGGCATCTAAGATTCTAATTTTAGATATCTATTTATGCTCCCTCAAAGTGATGGCCGTTGTTGGAGCGGCGCGGCGCCCGGCCGTGAATAATGCATGAAGGGACGCGCCGTCTCCCCTATTGCTGCACGCTCTATTGATATTCCCCAGCAGTGAAATCACACCTGATAGGTCCTTATCACCAAGCCAAATGCACACTGCACATGGCTGCTTCCCGTGCCCATTATTCATGAGATAAGAGGAAGGATGGACAGGAAAGAGTGTGTGTGTGTGTGTGTGTCTGTGTTTTGGAGGGCAGTGATGACTCCAGCCAATGGACTGAAAGTAGAGCTGGTGTTCTGCAGAAAAGTGCCCATTTGATACATCCCTTTGGTTAGTCATTTTTAATGTACCATCTGCTGACGGGCCTGCATGTAAGGTCATCAAAGACAGCAGAAATATGCCCACTCACTTCTCTTTCTCTGTCACACACACTCCCCCTTTTCTCTCCTCTTTTTCCGGTTAACTGATGACATTGGGATGTGTCTTGAGCACCTGGTGTGTTGTGCATTCACAATATAAATACATCAATATGTACCTGGGCAATGACAAAGCGCACTCAGAGGTTACAGCAGCTCACTGGAACGTCCTGGTGGGGAGGTTAAAATGCTCTCGCGTTTTCTGACCTTAATTATGAATTAGTCAGTGTGTTAATGGGAGTTTAGTGGTAGGACATTTGGTTATGGGTTCGAGTCTGGTGTTATTCTATCTTCAGCCAGTGCTACTTTTAAATAGTAGTTTTTTATGATCAGAATGAGAATCAGGTTTAGTTGCCCAGTAGGTTAAAAACGTACATGGATTTTGCTTCCGGTTGTTAGTGTCACTGTAGTACTGCAGATGATAGAGGTACAAAGAACAACAGTATAAATGTGACCCTCCACGGCACATTAACCCAAGAAATAAGATGGTATAAGATTTTTGAGAATCGGAGCTACGGTTCAACAGTTATTCGGCATAATGCATTTTTTTTTTGGAAAACCGCAAAATAGCTTATTTTGGTGCAGTTTTTTTTGCCTGAGTAGTGGGTGGGGTACCGGACCTACCTGCCAAATTTCAAAGCTGTAGGTCTTACAGTTTTTTCTCCACAACGCGTTTTAAAGCAGAAAAAAAATAAAAAAAATCAGCACAATTCCAATAGGGTTCCACGCAGTGTTCCACTGCATGCCCCCTAATAATAATAATAAAGGAAAAAACGTCTAATTACAAAACAGTACAAGAAATGAAAGTCACTCTGGTTAAGGGAGTCTGCTAAATGCTATAAATATTAATGTTCACTTGTAATCTGAGCAATGCTGAAATTGTGGTCTCATTACTAAGATGACAAGCCAGCGTTTTCTGGGATTTTATTAACAAAACAACAACTAAGAACAAAGAAACAAAGAACTAAAGCAGTAGGTAAATATCCAGAAACAAAACAAGAAGAAAAGGCAAAAAAATCAACCTTGAGATGAATAGGGAAGCAATGAAATCCACAGGAAAAAACTCAGAGAAGAGGCTGAATTAAAAACAAAGACAGGTGTAGCGCATTAGGTCAAATACAGGACAAACAGGCCCGAATGTGACGTTACTTTCCTTTAACCCGTCTGTAGTTTCTGTAAGAGATGTGGCACTGGAAGTGGTTCAGAAAACTTTTTGACAGACAGTCTCTCCTAAAAGACCACTAGTCTAATCCTCTGGCTACTTCTAACACTCTCTCCTTCTCTTTCCTTTGACAGTAAAAACAAGCACGGCTGTGACACTTGCCGCTGTAAGAAGTGCCCCGAGGTGCCGTGTGACAAGTCGTGTCCCGTGGGATTCCAGCAGGACGAGCTGGGCTGTCTGATTTGCCAGTGCAGAGGTAAGCTTCTGTTTGTTTCGACTCGCCGAGCGAGAACGTCTTTAATATTAATCAACTCGCCGGTTTTATTTGCACGACTCACTTTGCAAACCTGCAATTATGGCTTTACAATGGGGCGAGTCCAATTCAAAATCTCCCGAAGTCGTATTGAAAATGAGACGAAAGAGTTTCCCAGCGAAGCTCATTTTTCTTTCAATGTGCGCAGATCAAACAGACCCGCTCGAGCAGAGAGAGACACGGCATGCTTGTAAATAGCTAGGGGAGGACAAAGGATGTTCCGCTGCAGGTTGAATTGTGGTGGCTCTTTTTGTTTGTGTGTGTGTGTATGTGTGTGTGTTGTACGCCTTAATGTTGTACGGCGCCGTCAGAAAACAACGCCTGCCCTGTTCTCAGGTTGGCTTTCAAAATCAGACCTCCTGAGATTTATGCTATGGAGCTTATAGGAATCCAATAAAGCCATCTTTATGAGAAGCGAGTGATGTACAATTCCCATTGTCCGTCCGGAGCGCAGCAGTGGCCGCGTGAGTCTGCCGCCTTCGTTTATTGAGATGTCATAGCTTTGATTTCTGTGATTGATGGAGGAAGCTGCAGTCAGGGCTGTTGCTGAGTGTGCGGTGCATTAGTTAGAAAGCAGACATCAGAAACATCAGAGAGAGAAAGAGCAGGGTCTGTATTGACTCACCCCCCACGCACACTCACACACACTCACACTTACACACACACACACACACATACCACACATTCACACGCACATACACTGTCTGTTTCCAAACCCACCTGTTGCTCTTTGAGGCAGGCTTAGTGCTCCGTCCTCCCCTGTGTTATCGTGTAGCTCGTGTTCTCGTTTGATTCGCCCTAAATAATGGATTCCTGAACGTGAAATATTCATGAGCGCTGCCGAGCCGGGGTCTGATTAACCAGATGCAAGAAGAAAAAAAAACAACTTTCATTCTTTTTTTGGCCCCTTTTGTAATCTCACTCTTTTGAATTTTTGAAAATGTGCATCCGCCTCACATCTCGCAGGCACGATTTTAATCAAGGTGAGTTCTCTCTGCAGTATTGATCCGAGGCCCTGTCCGTTACAGAGAGGCGACGAGCTGGTGGTGAATACAGGGAGATTAGATAGACTTCATCAGAACGAGAGAGTGTGTGTATGTGTGTGTGTGTGTGTGTGTGTGTGTGAGAGAGAGAGAGAGAGAGAGAGAGAGAAAGAGAGAGAGCCATTTATTGCTTGTTGTGTAACAGCCCAACGTGGGCGGAGCGGGGAGAGAAGGCGCCTCGCTGATGAGGTCAAGGGACAGGAATTTGAATGTAAATACAGCTGGTGGAAGGAGTTTGCACGTGTTGCTTTTAAGTATTCAAAGCATTTAGAAAGAAGGAATTCCAACTTTGATGCGGGAAGGCATCAAAGGTGGAATGGACGACTTTATTGTAGAACTGTGGCCTTCTATAATTAGACATGACTCTTAAAACTACTGTGTCTCTGTCTCTCCTTTCAGACCAGAGCTCCTCCTCCTCCTCCTCCTCCGTGAGCCCCTCAGTTAAACTGGGCTTGTGCCTCTCCATGGACGGTCGCAGGCATGAGAACGGGCAGAGTTGGCACGACGGCTGCAGGGAGTGCTACTGCCACGCCGGACGGGAGATGTGTGCGCTCATTTCGTGCCCCGTGCCCTCCTGTGACAACCCCAGCATCCGCCCCGGCCAGTGCTGCCCCTCCTGCCCAGGTTCGCCACCTTTTATGAATGCCACTTGTTCTTAAGTCTGAGAGAGAAAAGCACATCACTCTTAGAATTGTGACACATTTGTGACCTTGCACAGCAAAACCAGTCGCTTGTCGCTAATTTTCAAAATTGAGTTATGTTTTCATGAAATCAAGCTTCAAAATGATACCTATATGGAATGAATCGGACGACATATGACTGAGATATCAACATTCTAATGAGTCGGGTTTCTCCTGTCACACCAAGTGAGAAACGGAGAAATCTGTCCCTTGAAGTTGACTATCGACGTAGCACTCACAGACGCTTGGTGCGGTCGCGGCTACGTTTGTATTTACGGTAACCTACGCTATATTCACAGCCACACGGATAGCCTACCTGCGTTAGGTTAACTGAACTCGGGAGACGGAGATGGATTCCGGAGAAATATCCTCACGCTAGTCAACGAGTAAATATTGAAGTAGAGCGGTCAAAACAGAAACTTTTAACATTCTGCTGGAATTGAATTCCTCACCTCAAGAAAGTCACGTTTTTAGGATGGAAAGGGTAAGTTTTTCAGCGAAATTTATTCACAACAGTACAGTATAGACCTTCCACTGTTTCAAAACACTAAAAACAAAAAATCCACAATTTTACCCCACGCAACATAAACGCTCATTTTTCTCGGAAACCTCCGTTGCGACAAGCGACTGGTTTTGCCGTGGAGGGTCACAAATAAGAGTGAAACTTTACTCTTTATATGCCGCCCCAGATCCTCTTTAAGCTTAATCAGAAGTTTCGGAAATGCAGTTTTCAAAACACTCTGTAACAGCTCTCCAGAGATGCATTATGACATGAGGGGAAACATCGTCAACAATGTTTTTTGTTTATTTCTCATTAAATGAAATCTAAATCAGTGGAATTTCTGGTTTTACAAAGCCTAGGTCAGTCGTACATTACAGATACATTGGAGAGCAGAACTGTTACTGCTATATGAAAGGTACGTCAGGACAGGCGAAAATATTTTATCGTCTTCTTGTCTACGGTCTTATGACCCTCTGTTTAAATATTTCCTTCTAATATAAGTCTAGATCCAAGGTGTCTACATAATCAGCTGGAAAATGATATTGCATGCATTTCAGATGTTATGTGATATGTTCTAAAATAGCCCCTCAACATCTCTCTGCTGTCCAGATGAGTCAGGCTCTCATAAGCCGGAGCTAAGCGAGGCGTCTGTGTGCTTGGCCCCCGGAGGCGAATACTTTGTGGAGGGCGAGACATGGAACATTGACGCCTGCACGCAGTGCACCTGCCACAGCGGCCGCGTGCTCTGCGAGACTGAGGTGTGCCCACCTCTGTTGTGCCAGACCCCCGTCAGGACGCAGGACTCCTGCTGCCCTCACTGCCCAGGTGAGCTCTCCACTCACCCTCCCATCCTACTTCATTAAGTAAAAGGGGCTTTTCCATATTCAATCTCTGCTTCTGTAATTTTTTTTCGAAAGAGCAGGCTCCGAAAATGTTCCTTAAGAAAGTTCGGACTTTCTAATAGTATTGTATTGTACGACTGAGTTTTTTAAAAAACCTATAAGCTAATGTTTTGCACAAACACGCACACATTAACGTTTATATAAGACTGTAGATTATATGAGCACTTATATGAAATAAGAAAATCTAATAAGCTAAAAAAAAATATTTATTAAAATGAGTAATTATTTGCCATTGTGAACACAGCACAGCACACAGTGCACCACAGTGAACCGCGACCTCTGCATTTGATGCATCTGTGAAGGAGCAGTGGTCAGCTGACGTGCAGCGTCCACTGCTTGGGGATGGTACTTTGCTCATGAGTACTTCAGTGATACCTTAACTGGTCCGGGAATCGAACCGGCGACCTTCCAGTCACAGGGCGAATGCCCTAACCGTTACGCTACCAACTGCCCTGATTATTTGTCATTGTGAACATCTCCACAAAAAAGTGGGGCCTCTTCATTTGAATCTTCTGTGCAGGAGCAGGGGGCAGCTGACGGGCATCAACTGGGAAACATTGCTTAGAGGCGGTAGCTAAGTGGTAGCTTATTTGTCTGGGACTTGAACCGGCGACCCTCAGAACTCAGGGTCAGCTCCCTAACCGTGACGCTACCAGATGCCCCAAATAAGATTATGTAAGAGTGTTTTTCACCATGTGTAGATTATATTCTTTTCTAAGAACACATCTGAGATAAGAGTGCATTGGTAAATGTCAGAATCTCTGTGGAAAAAAGTGCGTCAGTTTCTTCCTAAGAACAGTTGGTGAATGCAAACCTAGTCGATGTAGTGATGCCCCGCCCAGTTCCAGCGTAGCACAATCCCAATGTTCTAAGAAGCACGCCAAGACCGGGCCAAGGTCAGACTGCTTCCAATAGCTGTTCAAGTTATTGACCCAAAAGGAGAAACTGTCACGCGAAGAGAAATTGTTGTCTTGCTGCGCCACTTTAGAGTGCTGACACGGCCGGAATCTCCCCCAAAAAACTGTGTGGCACCAACTAGAGATGGCGGGAGAGAAAAAAGACAGTCGTGCATAATGTATAAGCGCAGTGGGCCTGTTTATGAATAGTGCATGGAGGAAGCGTGGCACAGCAGGCCGGCGGAGCGGCGGGGTGCACAGCGGCTCGTTTCGGAGGAGCCGGAGAAGGGCGTGTTGCGGCCTCGCCGCTCGACACGTCGTCGCTCACGCCGAGATAAGCCGGCGCTCTCCAGCAGGAGGGCGAGAATGAAGACACGCGGGAAGGCTGATGCAGTTTGTCAGAGTTGCCCATGAATATTGATGGAGCCGGGACGTGGCCGCGCAGCCGGGGCGGAGCGCGAGGGAGCGGCCCGGTGGAGCCGAGGCGGGGCCGTGTTCTCGTACCGTGCTCTAACGCAGCCAACGCCGTTCATGCTTCTGCTGTCATTTGGCAAGCGGAGAGGAGCAGTTCCGGGGGGGTCTTGTCGTGACATGAAGAGTTTTCCTTTTGTGGCCGTCTCTAGAACTAAGTTCCAAGATTCATGATGGCTCATTTCACACAAGTAAGCATGTAGTGAAATGTGGAAAACACTGGTTCACACCTGAGAGTGTGCAAGAAATTAAAACAAACTAAAACAAAAAAAGCCAGATGATTTCAGTTAGAAGAAAGCTAATTACTGTATATCCTAGTGCATTTTTAATATAGAAAAATATGTCCCTGAAAATAAACAATAATGTATAAAAATTTGATTTTAAATGTGCCCTTGCATAGGCCAGTAGTAAAATGGAGAGTTGTTGCTATGATCGGAGGGTCGTCAGTTCACATCCAGGACTGTTAAAGGTACTGCTGTGTAGAGCCGGGTAATCACAAATCTGAGGTCTCCATTATCCCGAATCCATCGAGGTCTAATTACACCATGACTAAAATATAAACCCCATCACGTACATGCCTCTTATAATGATTTCAAACTCATTATAAGATCAATACAGCCATAGTAGCAAGTATAGCTGCTAAAAATGGCAGAATTTACAGTTCGTTTGCATCACCACACTCAAATGAGGGATCATAAGAACTTCCTACAGAGTCGAATCCTCTTTGTAGACTACGGGACTCGTGTCAGGTCGAATCAGTAGTGCGGCGTGAAGGACACACGTTCATGAGTGAATCCGCTGGTTAACTTCCTCTAGAGCCGGAAACATACAGCAGAATCTGAATCTCTCACACGAGCTGGTTAATGCTCCCCAACCACATCCCGTCATGAGTGAATCCGCCGATTAACTTCCTCTAGTGCCACTTATTGCCGCTCTGGTAGCCTTGTCTTGATACTTTGTCGTTTATTTGGAAGTGCGTTCATTCTCATCATAAGCCACGTATATTTTCTTCCTTGAAAAACAAACGATTCCGCTGGCGATTTGGCAATACTGACTCAAGTGGCCCGCACACCCGGATCAGTTTAGTGAGAGGCTCGGAGGAACCTAAAGAGGAACCAGATATTACAGCTCTACCACTTAGGTACCCAAGATAAAGTCCATAAGCTCTGCTCCCTACGTCAGCTCCGACACACACGGTTTACATGCATAGCTTGTGCAATACTGCGGTGTGCTTATGATGTTTATAATTCACTTGCTTTGTTTGAAACATGTCTGTTAAAAAGTGTGGTGTGCAATTTTATTGTGCCTCGAGCATCTAGGCCTACTTTAGATACATAAAAAGGCCATGTTCTATTCATACATAAAAGATTTGTTGTGAGCTAGGAATCGTGGATGTCATACAAAACACAAAACGTAAGTGTGCATTTCATACAATACAGTACATAAATACTTTACAGAAATCCATGCCTCTGTCCTATATGTGGTTTATATGATGACATGCAGTGGGTCATGGCCTTGTATAAAATATTAATAATATAAGGGCTACATTATTCAACAATGTTCTCTATTGCTATATGAATTTTACACAGCTTAGATTAATGGATACATACTGTAGGTGGAGAATTTGTTTACTTGCTGTAACTGGTGACCATTTCTCATGGACTGCAAACTCTGGTTCTTAGATGAGCACAAACAAGCATCAATTTAAAAGGACACACAGAGCTCACCAGGGGCAGTTGATAGTGTAACGATTAGGGCGTTTGCTGGTTCAAATCCCAGGACTGGTAAAGGTACTCTTTGTTAGACACAGGCCCTTAGTCTTTTAGTTGTGGAATACTTGGTTATGGACCAAGAGGTTAGAAGTTCAAACCCAACCCTATCCTACCTCAAGCACTACCACCGTTGAGCCCCTGAGCAAGACCCTTCACCCAAAAGTTGCTCCAGGGAGACTGGCTCTGTAATTAGGAAATGGAAGTCGCTAGATAAGAGCATCTGCTAAACGCCTTAAATGTAAGTGGTTTTAAGCTCTGCTGGGATTTGACCTCTCAGTCTAATGGTCACCAACACAAGGTTACATTTACATTTAGCAGATGCTCTTATCTAGAGTGACTTTCATTTCCTAATTTCAGGGACAGTCTCCCTGGAGCAACTTGAGGTTAAGAGATCAGAGATCCAATGATAGTAGTGCTGGAGGTAAGACTCGAACTCCTGACCTCTTGATCCGGAGACAAGCGTCCTAACCACTAGACCACCCCCACCCTACTAAGAGCAACTCCATCCCTGGATGGACATGAACCACCAACAGCCAAACGTGTTAACCGATTGCACCACAGAGGCACCCAAGAACATTTTAAGTTATACGCTGGGCTCTAATGAACATCTAGTGTGGGACTAACACTTAACTGTACACGAAAAAATAATGAGTTACAGTTCCGCCATCTACCAGGCGAGATGTGTACGCAACATGTTATTAATGAAGAGGTCAGGATTATACATCACGCTCAGTTTGCCGTAAAGGTCACTCGTTTTCTGTACCCATCCTGTTTTCCAGATGAGCCTGCGACTCCGCCGGCCCCAAGCAATGACAGCATGCCCAGCTACTGCCGCAACGAGGAGGGCGACATCTTCCTGGCCGCCGAGTCCTGGAAGCCCAATGTCTGCTCGAGCTGCGTGTGTCTGGACGGAGTCATCAGCTGCTTCTCGGAGTCCTGCCCTCCGGTCAACTGTGCCAGGCCTGTCCTGAGGAAGGGCCAGTGCTGCCCTTATTGCCTCGGTACGTTTAACATGCCAACCACGGACGAGATCGCATTTTATAATGCATTGTGCGTTATTAGTTTAAGATCAGTTCTTTTTGATATGCAAGAAAACAATGAAGTGGCGACTTTGACTTTCCATCTTTTTATATGAAGCATTTCTTCCTCTGAAACAAGCTGCAAGTTTTGTTTTATGTTTTAGGAAATTGAATCATGACCCCCTTGGTCCACAAAGCCGGGGGGCATCATTAGATTTGTTTGGTAGTTCATTTTTTGAAGCATGACTAGCATAATTTTCTTTTAGATATTTTTGTGTTCAAAGTCTGAATGTTGAAGAAAACCCCTGTGTTTACAGTCTCTTAGACATTTATTTTTGCCTTATTTGTAGTAAAAATGGCCCCGATTCGATATGCGGATCTGATATCGGTCCGATAACGACTCAAATAGCTGGATCGGGTATCGGTGGCATTGGGCCGATCTATGGCGGCGATCTGTAAATGCGCACACACACAATTGGTTATGCATCAGAAGTGGCACCGCGGTAAAGCTGGTTTATTGTTGGACATTTGCAGTAATTAGTACATATTGATATGACAGTGAGCAGAACAAGCAACACGACATACCACAATCCCAAAAGCAAATCAAGAGATTATCCTGTTTAATTTCCTTAACAACGATGGTTTTAGCGACACAGGATTAGGGACCCCCATAAAATTACAGAAATGTGTTTAAACTAATCATTTTTGTAATGTTATTTTAATCATAATTTAGTAATGCAAATAATATGCAAATTTACAATATCAGTATCAGTATCGGACATAAAAAAGTGGTATCGTGCCATGTTTAGTTTGTATACAAGTAATGGAAAATTTTAAGGACCTCATATTAAACATTACAATCTTAATATTTAATATGATACATATATCGTACCGTTAGGAATTTATGCCATATCTCTTGTAGGAAGTGTTTATTTTTTATTCCCTCTTTATATTTGTTTCTGAGTTTTTATAGTTAAATTTGCCACATATGTTCATATTGCCTCATATTGCATGACATGATGTGAATTATTGCCACACGCATATTGTTCTGGCATGGGTGGCGATATGCATTATGGTCTGCAGATGGAGAATTGTGTTTTAGTGGAAAGGCATGTTTTCCGGGAGGCGAAAAGCGTCGGAGTCGTATCTGTAATTGCGGCGGCGTCAGCTGGCGTCGGACTGATTGCGCGTGGGCGTCGCTTGTGTTCAGACAATTAACATCTGTTTTTCCCTCCCGTCATCTCGCCGCCTCCCCGCCAGACGCCACGCCGAGGGCCGTGTGCCATTTCAACGGGAAAACCTATGTGGACGAGGAGCGATGGGACATCGACAGCTGCACACACTGCTACTGCCTGCAGGGCCAAACGCTCTGCTCCACCGTCAGCTGCCCCGCCCTGCCCTGCCATCAGCCAATCACAGTGGAGGGCAGCTGCTGCCCCACATGCCCGGGTCAGTTGCCTCTCACACATGGGGTTTTAGGGTCTAAAAACTTGAGCCTCACACTGTAGACCTACCTTATGCTTTATGGATCACGGTGGTGAGAGTTGACCCACAATTATCCTGGAAATGCCTGTAGATTTCGTCCAGTTTTTCTTTTTGCTTTTTTTTGGTTGGTCTGAGAATCGATATCTTTTTATTTTGGCAGCTGTAGTGCATCAATGTTTCAACTAGCATGGAATGAGTAGTACATCCCTGCTGACTCAATACCCTGCAGCTGGGATGTTTTGTCATTCTGCCCTTTCTCTCTCTCTCCCTCCTTCTCCATCACTTCCCCTCTTGCTCCCCCCTGCCCTCCTTCCCTCGCTCCCTTTCTCATAAAGTAGTGTTTACTCTAATTGAGTGGAGCTTTACTGAATGGGGGCTCATTAAGATGAATCATTTAGAGGGATTCGCGTGCGGCCAGTCGGGGGCCTAAATTAGCTCTCTGTGCGTTAGGGAGATAAAGCCATTGATCACGTCCCGCTTTTACTGCTGTGCCACTCGCAGCGAGATCAATGCTGTGTGCGTTCCAAAAGTGCCTGGCACACTTTGGTACCTTCCACACTTTTTTCAGAGGCAGGAACACCATTGTTACATTGCGTGCATCCTGACTTCTTCTCTAGCTCCACACTCCCAAACTAATTAGAGCTAATGTAAAGAGGGACCGGTCTGTTTGTACTGAGCTTGTCTCTCTTTAGTCTGGACAAAATTCTATTATATCACATATGCTTGACCTCTTTGATGCAAACCTCTCTGCCGCTACCCTTCACTATTTTTCTTTTCTATTTCCCCGTCTCTGATCATCGCTTTCTCGTCCTTTGTAGTTTATTATTCAAATATCCAAAATATGATGCCTCACATACAAAGCAAATTTATTCTGATACGTTCTTAAGTTGAAGAATCAGGGGTCCAAGCACAAAGTGCTTATGGACGCCTCTTGTAATTGTTCTGTTGCTTTGTTGTGATTATTATTATTATAAAACGGATCCTAAAACAGATTTAACTGTAAGTTGCAAAAGGCTGAAATATTCAGGGTAAGTAGGTATGGTGTGAAACTCGCCATAGGACAAAAATCTAAGTGATCGGATGATAATTGGGGCTATAGCAAATGAAAAAAACATTTTGACCACTAGGGAGTGCTTGGTGGGCACTTATGACATCCCAAAAATTTCTGTGATGCGTCATAACAGTTGGAGAACAAATACATTTCTGCTATGTCATAACAGAGCTTTTGTAATTTACGTTAAATTATAGAAAACCACTCAATTCTTATACGGACACTGTCAGAAATTAGTTTCTTTATAAACACAGTTTATTGAAGCTGTCATAACAGAAAAGAAGCTTCACTACCAAGTCACAAATCTTTAATTCTTTTTTCTATGTCATTTCACTTTATTGTTCTATGTTCTAACTCCTTATGTCTTGATATGATTAAAGTAGTTAATCAAAACTAAGATATGGAATAGGGAAATATACAGTGTTACTATTTGAACCATAGGGGGCACTAAAACTCTGCATACATTTATGGATTTTTTTTGTTTAGCTAATTTTGACTTCTGACTGCATTCATCGACGCTTACCTCATCAGCTGCTATTGTGCGACTTATGCTTGGACGCCGCTTATTGCCGCTTGTGGCTATGTTGTTTATTGCTTTTGTGGTAAGGTCAGATTTACCTTTCACAGGCTCATTTTTTTCGCAGTGTAGAAAAGGGGCAAGTTTACCTCCTGCAAATGTCTCTCTCTGCAGGACGTTAAGTTCCAGAGGCTAAATATGCAAGATGCAATGCAAGATGGAAATAAAATGCTGTGCCTCAATCTTTTAGAGCCGGCCCCCACAAACGTGCCCATCGAGAAGACAGACCAACATGGAGACAAGCTGAGACATCGGCCGGCCTGGCCTACGCACAGCGAGAATGACATCATGCCCCAGTTCAGAGGTCAGAGTTCGGCACACCTCGAAAAATCCCATTAGCATCCTGCTGAGTGTTTTTGATCTCGCACATCAGCTGATCGGTTGACAGCGAACATTGCTGCAGATTTTCTCATTTTGTTAATGATTCCCTCACAATACATAATGAAACACTGTCCCAAGAATGACACTGTTCACACATTGCCAGCAATCTGAGCAAGATTCCTGTTCAGTTCAGACCCCGTACACCTAGCCGTGTATTTAGAAAGACAGGTATTTTTTCTCCCTTTGTTTTTGAAAGCAACTTTGTACACATGAGCTAGTTTTCAAAAATATTTCTGTACACACGAATCCGGATAAATATGCCATCAGGAGCTGTGTAGAACCATGTCAGCCAATCAGAATCCTGGAAAAAAAGGAACAAATTACATTCGGTTACAATGACTTTCACATCCGGTTGCTTCAGATGGGGGAGTCGAGTTACTTCGTTACTACGTCCGCAGGTACAAACATGCACAAATAGCTTGAATAAGGGAGACGAGAATCTCTGCTCTGACAATATCTTCAGTCTTCAACGTAAACAAACGTCGCACATCTGACATCAGTGCATTTTCACATCGCACACTTATGCCGCTTTGAACTCAATTTTCTCTGTCCATGTATAGTCACTCCAGGCGGAGTTTTCAGAAAGAGCCGGTTTCAGTGGCTGAAACCTCAGTTTACGTGCGGATGATAGGCGCAACCGCATCAAAATATCCGTTTTACAAATACCCGGCTTCATGTGTGTAGGGGGCCTCAGTCCACGTCGAATAATTGTATTTTTGTCAGTCTTGTGAGAGAATCTGTTTTATAGTTAAAGATAAATGACAGAAATATTGTAAAGCAGCTTTTTGGTACTGTGCCTGCTGTGCTTTCACTAGATCTGGAATATTTGCCAATTAGGTGATAATTTCATTCACAATGTCATTATAAATTAATTAATTTAATGTAATTGATTTCTTTCCTCTCATTTGAGCCTTTAATTGGCTAAATACTTCATTCTATTTCCACTCCATGACTGTGTGGGTGGCCTTAAACAGGCATCCACTTTTTCCCCATTGAATAGATTATATATATATTCAGTCCGGTCTGCCTCGAATACATTTACTATTCATTTCATCAACCATGTAGGTGGTTGACACCAGAGCCGTAATGCCTGATTTTACCAGATTTTCAGATCGCTATGGTGAGAGGTTTCCGAGGGGGGTTCTACTTAGATTAGTTCTAATATATAGCCACTCCAAACTGACACAGTCCATCAGGTGGATAATTAGTGATTGGTTTCTAGAACTGGAACAAGAGCTTCCAATGAAATGCGTACTTTGCTGCTTGTCATGTCATGCTTAAAAAACATCATAACATGAAACAACACTGTCAGAATACTCATTATACATGGTTAGGCAGCAGATGTCTTAGTGGAAGGACACTTGGCTACGGACTCAAAGGTTGTGGATTGAAATCTCAGCAAGATTGAAATCAACAAGCAAGGTTATTATGATATAATCTGGGGGTTTTCAACTGGTTCTGTCCCAGAGACCACCACTCGGGCTAAGAACTCTTGAGTGTGTGTGAGGAAGTATATTTTTTCTGTAACTTTGTATATATTAGCATTAAATTCATTATTCAGAAATATGTCCAAATCATCTGGAAATGTTTTGAAAAATAAATAAAAATTCATTTAGATTTCATTAGATTAGATTCAAATATTTCATTAGTGAAACTGGATTGCCTGTCACAGACCACCCGCAATACTGCCGCTGACCACTAGGTGAGGTAGCGGCACACCGGTTGAAATGCCCTGATGTAATTGATTACGGTCTAACACTGCATCGATGCGGAATCGTTCACATCTGCGTCACGATGCATCAATTATGTGATTAATTTCAACATCCCTAGGGTAAATGTAATGTGGCTTTTACAGGTGATTTTGGAAGCCTACAGATGCCCTATCTGGACAGAAAGTCATCGCTGCCAAGTGAGGATGCTGGCCAACACTGGGCCTGGGTGGCTCTGCCCATCCTCATGATGGTGCTCACTGTTGCCGCCCTGCTGCTGGTCAACCAGAGGAAGCAGTGGATCCCTGTGCCTTGCTACCGCACACCCACCAAGGTAGGAACATTTCTTCATAGACAAATGTCTTGTTTGTTATGTGCATGCAGACTTGTGTTGAATTTTAAAGCACAGGTCATACACTGATCAGCCATAACAGTATGACCACCCACCTAACATTTAGTAGGTCTGCAGCTACACAGTACCATACACAACAAACTACAAGACACTGTGTGTGAACTGGCTCTGACCCACTCATCTAGACATTTTCACAATCTGGTCCTTGTCAGAGTTGCTCAAATCTTGTCCATCATTATGCTTTCAACACATTCAGTTGGGGAGTTGGTAGTGCAACGGTTAGGGAGTTCACTCTGTGAACGGAGGGTCGCCGGTTCAAATCCCAAACCGGTAAAAGGTATCATTGAGGTACTCATGAGCAAGGTACTGTCCCCAAGAACTGCCAAAAGCTGCCCACTGCTCCTTCATGGATGGCTTAAATGCAGACATGACCTTTTATTGTGGTGCACTGTGCTACACTTAGGCTGAATCCCATTTCACCCCTTAGCCCTACCCCTCGGCCCTTGGCAAAGGGGCAGGGGTTGAAATCTACCCCATGAAATAGGACAGGATGTATGGAAGGGATCGACAACAGAGACAATGATTGTTTTTATCCAGTGATTATAGTTATAGTGTTTCAAAATGCCCGCCACACACCCACACTCACACATAGTCCTTGAGTCCTCGGAGAGTGGTCATTAACACAGGTCCATGGGAAGTACCTCTGAAAGTTTGAAGGGGTAGTTAGCAAATCAGGCAGTCCATGCAAATTCAATACTACCACGCAATTTTGACCAATTACCATGACATTTTCTGCAATTTTTTGACCAATCCTTGTCGTTTCCCGCAAAACGTTGAGCTAAACTTACTTGCTTGTTACGTTTAAAAGACGCTGGAAACGTAAGTGATAAAAACACCTCACATTTAATTATATAATATAAGTAATAGTGGTTTTGTTCCTTCATTTTAATTAATTGTTAAAGAATCTTTATAAAGGGGGACAAAAAAAGCAATTTTTTCTGCAACTTCATTGCAACAAAACATAAAAACTCTGCAACTTTCATCACAACTTTTTAGAAAAGCTGCCACAAAATCAGGCATTTTAGGCCGCAACGATCTCAAAAAAGGCCCGCGAAGTCCTGGAGGGACTGACAAATGGGACACACAAAACAGAGGGGTAGGGCCAAGGGGTGAAATGGGATTCAGCCTTAAATTCACTTCCGTCACTGCACTTTCAACCTTACGTATCTTACTCACTGCAAGGTAACCAGCCAATGGTCTTCACTTCCCCTGTCAGTGTACAGTGTAGCTAATTTCATAACCTTTTCACCAAGCAGCTTCGAAGTCATATTGTTATGGCTGATCAGTTTATGTCTAAGAGCGTTGACTTATTTGCTTTCAATTTGTTTAACTCTTTTAGTAAGGAAGTAGCAAACGGGTTCACTGGTCCCGATGTGCATGCTCACTGTACGTATGTGTGTGTGTATGTGTGTATGTGCCCTGTGCCTGTTTGGTAAAGCCCACGTGTCTGAATAACCAGCTGGTGTACGTGGACTGCCAGAAGGGGACGAAGGTTCAGGTGGACAGCTCCCAGCGCATGCTACGCATAGCCGACCCGGACTCGCGCTACAGCGGCTACTACAGCATGCAGAAACACAACAACCTGCAGGCGGACAACTTCTACCAGACTGCGTGAACAAGAGAAACACAGAACGAGTGGGAGAACGAGTGAGAGAGAGGGATGGAGAGAGAGAGAGAGAGAGAGAGACAGAGAGACAGAGAGACTTGAGCCTGGGGTCAGCTGCAAAAACCTAGAGAGCACATTACCAACCGCTAAGAACTTACAGAGATGGACTTCGCCAACAACACACAGACAAGTGGACAGAGACCCCAGTAAAGAATAACAATCATCAATACCAACATTACAGGACGTCGCTCCAAAGCGTGAGGGCGCGACTGAAGGTCGCACTGGGGAGGTGAAGGTGTTACCAAGCGGCTGTTTGTGGGAGTGTGTTTATTGGAATGGGAGAAGCTAAAAGCAGGTTCCCACAATTATTTTTTGTGCGTTAGATCAGGTTGAGAGAAAGAGAGAGTCTGCCTGGTTGGAGGTTTTATCAGATAAAATGTACACAATTGGGAAAGACTGGGGAGGGGGGTGATTTTGGGGGGTTGATTTTTTTTTCTGCATTCCTGCTCTTTTTTCTTTCTTGACAATGAGAAAGCTCTTCAAAAAACGTTGAAGAAAAAAGAGAAACTGATGATTTAAGTGCTTTGCGCGAACGCTGAACCAAAGCTTCTCTGGGAGGGATGGGTCTGCGGAGTAACGGAGGACAGGAGGAAGGACTCGTCCACGGTATAGATAGAAAGAGAGAGAAAGGGATTGAGGGGGAAAAGGATTAAAAGACTGAAAGAAAGACAGTTATGGCGAACTCAGTTCCTTTTCTCTTTACTCCACCCTTTGCTGCAGTTTGGTGCAGTTTCGGAAGACAAACGGATGATGACTGAGAGAGAGCAGCTCAGCGGCCGTCAGCTCTTCCCGTTAGGCAAACCCATATCGATCTCTCTGTAGTATTTCTGCTCACGCTTTTAAGCGTTTTTGACCTGAAGCATAACAATCATTCGGCTTCTTAATTTTGCATCAGCAGGGCAGACCGACTCTTTCTCACGTTTTAAGCAAGAATATATTTTGTGAGGAAGGACAAAGCGATGTTACATGGAGTAGTTACGATGTAAAAGATAGTTATTCTGGTTTGATGAGTCTGTACCTACAAGTGCTGCTTTAAAAAAAGATTCTGTTTTGTATTGTAGGGGCTGAACTGTAGTCTTTAACATTCTCTAAGAAATTATGGAAAGTTGAATCAAAGAATATGATCAGATTACTTTTACTAAGGGGTTTGGAGACAAGAGAAATGCTCTTTTAAAAGTTTATTTGTCTTGGTTTTATTATGGAACTGCATCCATCTTTGGAAACTTTCGAAACGTTACTGAAGCACCTTTGTGTTTGTTTGTTTTTTGGTTTTTTTTTTTGTTCGTTTTTTGGTTTTTCTTGCTTGGATTTTTTAAGAAAGCAGTCTATATTAAAATTGGCTCCAACAAACACACATTATAGGAACATTTATGTACATATTACTGCTACGATGAAAAGACCTGAACTATTGTGTGAGTATATATGTATGTGTGTATGTTTGTGTTAGCATGTATGTACGTGTGCGCACACAGACGCACACGCATGCACACATTTACTTTGCTTCACCTGTAAAGTTCTCCGTTTCATTTTACTATTGAATGTATTTATGACTGAGAAAAAAGGATATTTTTATCCGTGGAAAACCGATGACAGGCATTCCATTGCCTCGTGTGTTTGATAGACAGTCAAAAGAAGAAAGAAAGAAAGAAAGAAAGAAAGAAAGAAAGAAAGACTGGCGGGAAAGGCAGAAAGAGAGAAAAAAAAACCATCTCATTCTATTGTTATTCATTTCCTGTTTTATAATGTAATTTTGTTTTACTTCGACCTTTTTTCTCTGACCCCGAGGCCGGATTCACGGTCTTCACAATGTCTTGACTTCCGCTGGCGACGCAGCTTCCGGTTGCTCTGTGCTGTGATTGGACGGTTCGAGGCACATGGCGGCGGTTATTTCCGGCTTACTGGATCCTTGGCAGACATAAGCTGATTAAGACGAGGAGGAGGAGGAGTTGGTGGGTGGAGAAGCCCAGATAGTTTGTCTTGGTCGTAACTTTAAATCTCTTGTTGGATAATGTTTGTAGAATTATACGTTTTTTGGCACTTTTATATAGAGAAATACGTTACCGTTGTGTTTTTGTTTTTCTTTTTTTATTTCTAACGGATTGATTTTCATAGAAAAAGTCGCCCTTTCGTTTTCCTAACGACCTTGTGGACCCTGTGCAGAGTGACTATTGACGTGCGTTTCGTAACTTTTAAAGTAGCGAAAAAGAAAAAATAAAAGAATGCTTGAGTTGGTAGATCGTAGACGAGAAAAAAGGAAACCTAAGACGAGCTCTCAAGTCTACTGGAAGCAAAGTTGCAAAGTGTGTGATGTGAGTGAGCTTAAAGGGGAACATTGGGGTTGGTTTTGGGTGCGCAGACAGCGTGTTGAGGCCCGTTTCACTCCCTGGTGCATCCACACAGCCGCGCAAATAGAACAACTTGTCTCGCAGTCACGGCTAGTCGGGAAACGTTGGCGAGAGACGCGGTAAACAAACACTGCGGCAGAGTGCTATAAAGGATTTTTTGTATTTCTTGTAGAAGAAACCAAGAACGCCGCGTTGGCCTCTACAAAGCAAATACGACAGACTTCAGTGAGATTCATGCATAATAAATGGATGGAGCGCTAATGGATGCGTGGCTCACTTTCAACTTCAAATGCGGCGTCGCCCGTGACGAAGCTGCTTTTCCTGTTCTTTTGCTTTTAAGTGGCTTTGGATTTTTTTCTTTTTATCTAATTACAAGTGAGGAACAGCACTGACTCTGCAGTTCGACCGATCTGCCCTATAAGGGGTCTTGGGGGGTGAGATCTTATTTTCTTTTCTTTTCTTTTTTTTGTGCATCCTCCAAGTATTGTTGTAAATACTTGAGTGTCACTCTCCAAAATCTAATTTAAAAAATGACAAAAAGTTTGGAAAGAGGAAAAAAAAATGAAAGATTTTAATTTATTGTTTTACTTTCCTTAATAATTTATTGACATGCAGAAAAAAAAAACGAGCATTTTGGAGTTTCGAAGAAAGACAGCTGAAATCGTGCAACTGTTTTGGTGTTGGTCTTGGTCTCTTAAAGAGTGTTCAGAAATGCAAAGACAGTCGGCAAGATGCTTTCTCATCCACTGCCCACCTGTTCTTTTTTTTTTAACCCCTTCCCCTTTTTCCAGCAAAACCTTGGGGTTTTATTTGTTTAATAACGCCTAATCCTGTTTCCTCGCCCCCAAAAATATTGTTGAACTTGGAGAAGTTTCTCTCCTAATCTCCCCTCTTTCTTCTCATTCAGATTATCTATAGAAAAAAGACAGAGTCCTTCTCCACTTTGTATACTACTGGTGTTTTATGTAAAAAGCAAAAACTGTCAATATGGGTGAAGATATTGGAGATGTCTGAAGAGGGTAGATGAAGATTTGACTCAGAATTCCTGTAGCACAGCAGACCTTTTTCAATTTTCTTGTATTATTTTGTTTCTTTGCAGCACAATAAATACTTTTTAAACAGTTAATTCCCTTGGAGTGGTTTGTGAATGTTGTTATCCTTGTTTATTATTGACTTAAATTACATTCTCTCTGTCTCTCCCTCATTTGCTCTCTTGTTCGTTCTCTCATACAAACACACACAAAGGAATTTTTTTAAAACCAAGACCAAAAAACACTGCCTTAAAAATGTATTCAGTAATGTTTCAGTTTGATAAATGAACTTGATGGAAGGCTTGATGTTTAAAAGACTTAAAATAGAATTTATTTGATTACAGGTTCATTTAACGCAGTTTCCGTAGCAGTTTAATGCAGTTGGCCTGAGGACCTGAAATTAGCTAAATTGTTAAAGATCAAGTGTACTAGCTCTCAAGTTGGCCACCAGTCACGTCATGTGACTCGGTTGCCAGCTTTATATTGAGAAAGGATAACTCTAAATCCTAGTCACTGCTAAGAAATCAGACACTCCTTTGCCACTAGGGAGAGGTATAAAGTTCTACAATGCCAGTATAAGTTTGTTTGAAAACAGAGGAAAGCTAGGTAAAAAAAAAATACATTGATTGCTCTTCTAAGAACCTGAGATGCTTTTAGCTATTTTTTAAATAGTTTCCGGTTAGCTAACTACACCAACTACTGAGTAGGAGCATTGTTGATTTCCCTGAAGTAAAAGTGTTTAGCTGCTTACTTAAAGCACAGCTGATTGAAATGGATAAGCCTGGGAAGTTTGAGGTTACCAGCATTTAGCAGACAGAGATTTACATTTCCCAATTACAGGAAGGGTCTCTCTGGAGCAACTCTGAGGTTAACAGTCTTACTCTGGGGCTCAATAAGAGTAATTTTATTAGGAGAATGGAACTGGATTTGAACCTGCGACTTCTTGAACCATAGGGCCTGTGTGCACCAATTTGTTTTTTTTACCAGTGTTTCTGGAAATGAAGGTGAATATAATTTGTCCCATCCTAGTAAATGCATTGCCCTTTTTCAAACTGGTTGTGAACACATTTGTGGCAATTACCCAAATAAACCACGTAGGGGAGGCAGAGAGCTGTAAAATGCATGCAGAACTGAAGGGGCTTACATCTGCAGCACAATCTTTTTACCAACTGAAATAAATACACAAATTCTTAAAACTGTAATCAAAGACATGCGATCAGATGTGTTCTGAAATAGCACACAAATTAGGAAAATCGTTAATTTTTTGGTCTATGTGGGGGATTTTGTAGAACTAGATGGAGAACCAGAAAAATCCTCCAGCGTTTTTGAGTATCTGTGACCTATCACACTGTTGCATCATTTTCCATCCCATTTGCTCGCAGCAGTTTAAAATGACCCTCAGCAAAGAAAAACTGCTCTCAGCCTGTGGTGCGAATTTAAATCATGCATGATGTACCAGCATATATACAGGTTTCCTTCACCTTATTAAGGGCATGCTATAGGCGACTTAATTGATTCGGGTTAATGTCATAGGAGATTGAATGGTGCACTGATCCATACAGATCTACATATCGTAATTGAGGTCTGCGAAGATAATCGAGGAGGCCTGTAGTATAGGAGTCTGAGGTTGGCCTGTGCAGACATGCAATGTTCTCCTGCCTTTGTTAGGCTCATGTGTTTCAGGGTTAATTAGACTCACTTTCACGCTCCATTTCTTTCTTTCATACAGCACTACAGTTGGAATATAGGCTAAGGTGTAAAAAAAATCACCATTTTTATTGGTTGTGAAGAAAATAGACTTGCGAAGATGCTTGCATATACAGTGTAATGCATATAAGTAGCAGTGCACCCTCGCTTCTTTTACTTCTACAGTGTACACAGTCCTGGTGATATAATTCCATGTACTTTGATGTGCGAGGAAAACATGTGCGTGGGAAAAGGGCAAAAAATAGCTGGATGACCATATAATCAAAGCAGACTGGGATATTCGGGGGCATTTCTATGAATTCCGTCCAGTTGCATAAGGTTACTTTGTTGAGCAACAGTGATATTTAAATGTCTAGATAATCCACTGAATCCCCAGTCGAATGAAAATACCACCTACAATATTCCTCCGTATGTGCCCAATTTTTTTCCTTGTGCTGAACTACAATAACCCTTTGCTTGCATGCCTGCTCACGTATTTGTGTGGCAGAAGTAGATTTTGTGATACAGAAAGGTATCATACAGAGAGCATGCCGGCTTCTACCCTTTTGACCGTTTTCATTTTCATAATTGACCGGGCATGCCAGAAATGTCCATCCCGTAATCCTCTTACTTTGTCCCTAATGCCCCGGCTCTGTCACAGAAGCTCCATGTTAATGTACCGAGTGGCTCATCTCTGGCCGAATCAAGTGAGAGCCAGGACCTGACGCTCCCTGCTGGCTGCCACAGTGGCTGTGATGACAAAGTAGCTCACTACAACAAGAGCTGTTCCCATTGAATAAGCCAGGACTGTGAATAGGAATCATCCTCATTCATTATTGATATATACTTGGCTTGTTTGAAGCTGGTCGAGGTGGCGCTGTGGGTCTTGCATTGATGTGCCATTCTGTGCTGAGAATGGTGGGGTGTGCAGCGTTTTTTAGGGAACTAACTGGTTTATGCTGCTTTGCATTTGAGGCCACAGAGCGCCCAGGAGCGCCGGAACGAATTCATTATCTGGGTTGCTTTTGCCTGGGATGACATTTGCTGCCATATATGCTGCACAACTGGTCTTCAGCTTGCAGATGAAAGTGTAGTACAACTGTAGGTCTAGACATTTCAATTTACATTTACGGCATTTATCAGATCCTCTTGCCCAGAGGAACTTACATTTCCTAACTACAAGGACAGTCTCCCTGGAATAACTTAAGAGCCTTTCTCAGGGTTTCAGTTAGTACTGGGATAGGATAAAGCCAGACTTAAACCTGCAATCTCTTAGTCCGTACTCAAATATTCTACCAGTAGAGAACCTCACCTCTCCTCACTAGTCAGGAGGAAGTCGTATCCTCAGACCATAAGGCTTCTTAACCAGGGTATGTCACCACAACTTTTTACTTGTTTATCATATCACAACCTCTTCCTGTCTGTCACCCACCTGTCATTTAAGAGGACATGTATGCTTCAGTGTCCTTTTCGCTACAAAAGGCACACTGCACTTCACATATACTGCCCTCCAAAAGTTTGCAAACGCTCCAGGCAAAGTGGGGTTTTGGACGACATCAGCATAAATCCTCATCATTTTTTGGTGCAAATACTAATTAACTTGACATTATCTTTGGATACCAGCAATAAAAGCAATAAAGCAATAACCAGCAAAAAAAAAAAATTTTTATTTTGATTACATAATAATGGCAATATATACATGTCAAGGTCAGACTTGCCCCATTGCCAGCTGTGATGTCTGGTTACTGGTTTAAACCTGGCCCAGGTTTTTAAAAGATTTTTGGGTCAGCACACCTTAATAGCTTCAACCACTGATTGGCTCATTGACAGCTCGGATGCCCAGATTATGCAGAACTGTAATAGCTGCTAATGGTGGATATTTTGATGAATCCAAAATTTAAGTATTTTCTATATATAAACTGTTTAATAAACTGTTTATGTAATAAAATATGTTTTCGTAGTCTAGGTTGTGCCTTATCAGTGCAACATTATCACAAATTAAAAAGGATTCATGGCAATACTGTCCAAAACCCCACTTTGCCAGGGGCCTTTCCAAACTTTTGGAGGGCAGTGTATATAGTTCATTTATAATATGCACATGTACAGTTACTGTTTATAGTATAAAGCTCTAGTCAGGAAACACATTTTCTATATACTTTTCACTATATGTTTCTTTAACTTAAATCCTACAAGTAAGACAAATAAAATCATACAATGGGCAAACCAGACAAATCAGATCTATTGTGGTTGAGAAAACCTGAATATGTATACAGCAGCTGTTTGCGACGACTAGGATTGTAAAACTGCGGTCGTAGCCAACACATTTCTGAGGTTCCAGTGCATGCTGTTTCCATTCACATGGCTCATTACAGCGAAGGAACAGATCTGTCTTGAAAGTATTTGCAAAAATTGTAGGAATGATTAGCTCCTAATGAATTCTTTCTCACACATAAACACACACTCCGTTCCCCCTTGGCGTTTGGTCCCTCAGCTGACCATCTTGCTTGATGCCTCCTGCCCCAAATCCCAGTCAGCTGATCCTGCCCACTGGGACTGAGTCAGACAGAGAGTTTCCAACAACTCTTATCCACATAAACACAGAGACATCGAACACACTCGCACACACCATAGGAGAATTCAGACTATTCACATGACCATGGGCAGCCGGTCAGCAGGCCTGGGCTGAGCTTCTTTGTTCTGGTTTGTAGGCATGATGTCCAACTTTTCCTCATAGGATTTGTACTTAATACAACCCAAGCCTCTTGTCTAGATCCCCACCCCTGATTAAAAGTCCCAGATTTTGTGTCTCATTTCTGAACAAATACATTGTCTTGTTTGATGTCTTACTTTTGCAGATCTTTTGTTAATTTAAAAAGTATAAAAAACATACAGTCCCTGTATAGACATTATAGAAAACTAGGCTTTATTCTTAGAAATCACATTAACTGAGTTCCCTGAAGGAAAAGGTTCTATGCTGCATTATATTAACCAATGTGACCTGATGCAAACACAAATATATTACAAATGCATGGAAACAATGATTTGGCTTTGTTTGTGCTGCTTCACTAACCCTTTGCCCTGTATTGGTAAGTGCTAGAAGGATTTACTGAGGGAAGGCCAGACATCTGAGTTCTGGTCTTGAACTTGGCAATTGCCACATGATTTTCTTTCAAACAATAGCATGTGGGGAGTAGGGATGCTGTTGTTGCTCTGCTGCAGTTGGCTAAATCTTAATGAGGCAGATCTTTTTTATATAAATAATCCCAACATATAATATTGTACACCTCCACATTAATCTCAGTCGAAGGGGTTAATTCCTGCTGTGCTGAAAGTTATGGCAAATAGAGAATGAAATCTAAATGAAATGTTAAGATTTCATGACAATGAAATCTAAACACTTTTAGTCAGTTTTTACTTATTTGGTAACTGTGGGGAATAAATGGAAATGTGGGGAATGGAGTAATGGAACTGCAGTTGATCTTAGTTGAATGGATTAATTCCAGAAGTCCTAATAAAATAGCATATGATTTTTCTACAAGATATAAACTGCCCAAAGAATGGATTTTCTCTAACCGTACAATGGCTTAGACTGACTCATATGAGAAAATTGCCTCAGTCAGAACTGAAATAATGAATTTTCCAGTGCAATTAAGCAAGTTGTCCAGAACCTCTGCAGGGTATTTCGGAAGCAGTAAGTGTTGATTTGGTTCTCTGCCATTCATCTAATGATTGCATTAAAACTACAGGAGGCTTAGGGGATTATAAGTGTATGATATCACACCGACAAGCCTGATGGATCTGCTTGCTGAGTTGTAGTTTTGGGTACAACATAACTGATAGGTCAGCATGATGGTTCTGCTCGTCAAGAATCTATCTTTAGCTCTAGATCAGGCATGGCTGAGGGCTAAATATCCACAAGTTCTACATTTCGAAAGTGACCTTTTCAGAATAGCTGACTAAAACCTCTACAACTGGACATGCTCACAAGTAGCTCTGCCAGCAAACAAGCCGATGTGTTGGGCTAATTTAAAAAAAGCTTTAAGCACAAGGAGGAAAATACATTAACTGATACAACCAGATCAATATGGCTGGTGATTGGCATAGTTAAAATATCTTATGTCATTCATGAAATTTAGACCATAGAGTGTTTACCTTTATTGGCTTGAGCGTGCATTTATGGCATTTTTTTCCTTATGAAATTTGATTTACCCTCTGTGCAATTTGATGCTTAAGAGTCATCATTTCTTAAAATAAACTTGACAACAATATACTGAATAGGCATGTTAAGAATATCTAAACCTTAAGGTGTTTTTTTTTCTATATTATAAAGGCTATATAATGTTTGTATTGAACATTGTAAATGCATTGTAAATACACTAAAAATAAAATAAAATAAAATATAATAATATTTACATTTTTAAAATAATTTATAACAAATTGCAGATCGGGTATTAAATTGTGCTTTACAAATATGGTTGTAAAATAAATCTAAACCAAAAAAAAAGATGTGAAACTGTGAAACAATATAATATATAACAGTGGAGAAAGTAGGAATATTTGTAGGATCCGGCCACAGCGCTATCACGTGTTGTAGCGTAAGAGAGAGAGAGAGAGAGAGAGAGAGAGAGAGAGAGAGAGAGAGAGAGCATCTTCACCATGGACGTAATTTGCAGCTCTGTTTAATATTGTTGAAGAAAGGCAGCAGAGCGCAAGGCCACCCGCGTTATTTTGAGAATTGCGCTTATGTAAACTGGAACGGGGCTTTTGACCTTAATGTCAGTCTTCTGTGCTGTCAGCAGAAACGAGTCACAGCACAAAAAAGCGGCCCCGATTATAAGAACATTCCCGCGCTGCGGGGCACAAGCTCTCACGCGCGGCTTTAATAATCCAGCATCTGAACCACGACGCGGCCGTAGTGGCACCTGGAACGGAGCGACCACAAACGCACACACACACACACACACACCGTCTGGCACTCACACACACAAACACCCATGGGTGCCGCTCACTCCACCGCTCTGACTGTGTTTGGGGGTCGCTGGAAATGAGGATCGCGCTCCGAAGCTTCACGGCGTGAAACCGAAAATTAAAAAAAAAAAAACCGAACCCCACCGGAGCGTCTCCCGCTGCCACTGGGCTTTGGAGCGGCTGCACATCGGCGCGGGCCAACATGGAGCGGGAGCAGAGCTGCTCCTCCGTGTCGAAAAAGACTATGATCACCAAGATCTTCAAAGTCCGCAAACGGAGGGAGATGCTTTTCGTACAGGTGTGTTTCGTGTGCAGCACGCTGCTCGCGGCTTGGTGCATGTCGGCGTTGCTCGACGGAACAGGTGAGTAAGCGCCTCCACTTCCTAAATTCCCTCAGTATGAGCGCGCCAAATTGAATGTTAGGGTTCATGACGCGTCCCATACGTTAGCGTTTAGACGCGACTCCCGTGCCCCCCCATACATACATACATACATACATACAAACATACATACATACATATACATATGTACATACATATGTACATGTATTCCCGTTTCGGAACGGCGTCGGAGCGCGTGAATAACTGACACTGAATTACGGTGATGCGGAGATGCGCGTGGCGTGCGCTTGTCTCCCGTTTTGGCAGATTCAGACGCGACCGAGACGGGATTTCATGCAAATGTGTGATTACACAAGGGTCTGGGGCAGTGAGAGAGAGAAAGAGCGAGAGGATGCTGAGAGGAAGGTCTGGCTCCTTCTCGCTCGCCTAAGGGTCCGGTTATATGAGGATGCGCGAAATGTCTTTTCAGCATCTTTCAAGACATTCCGACGAATAAAACGTTGGTCACTCGTCTCGTGCATAGCGGTCTAACCGGTGCCGCAGTATAAAAATAACGCGATTGATCCTTATTTGAGGCATACAGTATCGCCTACTGTACCTTCACCCCCTCTCCAGCTTCCACCCATGCAGTCATGCTTGTGATTTTACGCATCTTGTAATTAATGAATTATTCGTGGTGTCTAACGCCACGTCCCGGGGCTCGAGACATGAGTGTAGATCATGTCAAGGTAATGTTAGATCAGGGATATTCTAAGGTGACCTCTTTTACTCTGAAAGAGCCCAAAACGTCACTTTGCTTGTGTTTTCAAACAAGGTATTACGCAAGAACGAGCAGGTACAGGCATATGGGGAAAGAGGGATTCTGTTGCTGATGCAGTTTGGTTATATCTATATAAGGCAGATTATTGTTCTATAAATAGTGACAGCACAATAACCTTGTACACCTCCTCATGGTGTACATGGTCAGTGTTCGTTGGATTGTATATTCTTATTTGTTAACAATTATTGTATACTGATCTTATAAGTCATGTGTATGTGTCATAGTGCTGTTACTTATTAATATGTATTTTTTATACTTATTTACAAGTAGTTGGCTTTAAAACTGACTATTGTACGAGTCAGTGTACTGTACATTTCTTTTTGGAGTGGGTTATGTAGGACCATTATTAGGACATTTATTTTAGGAATGCAAAACCTCTTACTTAAGACAGATTTTCCAAAAGTGAATACTTTTGGACTGATCACATGTAGCAACGGTTTCTGATTTTAAGAGCATTTCATGCAAATGAATAATAATTGAAACCATTGTCTGATCTATATCAAAGAACATTTTATATAATTTATAATATAGGGTTTGTAGAATATCTAAGGACAAATTGAGCACATATTGAGCACCTGAATTCTAGTTACCAGTGTAGACCAGGTGATTTTGTCTTATTAGTTTAGCAGAAACAAAGTGATGGACATTGCATTTAAACCTACATTATATGTGAACCTGCAGAGCAATCACAAGATTTTCCAAGATTCCAATGCTGTAAATTATGTATGAGGTAAACTAGTATGAGGTTTGTATTTATCCCCTCATTCTTTATGGTATTTTTCTGATATACAATGTGGCTGTACATTTCCAAATCTCAAGCCTTATTAGTCAATATCTTATTATTTGTTAACTGCAAGGAATTAATGGAAAACTGAAGAACGGAATCCTGGAAATGCTAATTCCCAAATTCCTAATAAAGTAGTATAATATTTTGCCACATGATATGCCTAAAGAATGGATTTCCAAGCTTATAATGACTTAGGCTGACTCAGTAAAAGATTAAATGGGGAAATTACCACTGATGGATATGAAATAATGCATTTTCCAGTAAGCCCAAGCAAGTTGGCTGGAACAGCATAACTGATAAGTCAGCATGATGCTTCTGCTTGTCAAGATTCTATATCGCTAGACCCGATGTGGCTGAGGGCTAAATATCCCAAAGTTCTACATTGCAGAATGGACCTTTTTAGAATAGCTGACTAAAACTCCTACAACTGCACATGCTCACAGGCAGCTCAGCTAGAAGTACAAGCCACTGTTCATGGCTAATTTTTTAAAAAAGCTTTTAACATTAGGAGGAAAATACAAAAACCAATTCAACCAGATCAGTTAGCCTTGTGATCAGCATAGTTAAAATAACTCATCTAATTTCTGAGATTTGGGCCTTGTTTACCTTCATTTCCTAGAGTGTGCAGATTGATCTCAGCTTGTAGCTGAATGAATTTATTGATTTTTATAATGTCTGTAATTGTGATGAATGAAGTGCTCTCTGCTTTACCAAGGGACTAAAAATAGCACCACAAATATAGAAGCTTATTTTAAAGTGCTCATTATGCTCTAAATTACATTAAGTTAATTGAATAAATTGCATTTGATGATGTAAATTAATTATATCTAAATCAGTTTTACTGCATCACTATTACTGAAATAATTAGAAATCACATGCACTTTTATATTTTTCTTCTTTATGGTCAATAACCCAAGGTTTTATGTTAGGGGGAAACTGTGATATTCAACATTATTTTGTTCTGCACTTTTTATCTTGTTCACATGTTCACACATGTTCACACTTCTATATTGGAGCACTTGGTCACGCGTCATTTCTTGGGGATAAGCACACATTTAGAAAAGATTACCAAAGAAATCTTTGTCATACATTCCAGCCTTACTGAGGTTTAGACATATTCACGGAAGCTCTACTGCATCCACGAAACTTTCTGAATTAGCCTTTTCATTATATGCACTTCGACTATGGAACAAAATTCTTAATAACATAAGCCTTTGGAGATTTTATTGGCATTGTTCGGGGAGGGTAAGCTTTTTAGAAGATTGAGGATTTAATTGAATGAATGGATATTCTTTGATTCTCAGACATCTGCCCATTATCTCGGGTCAGCCTTAAGGAATGATAATCTCTCCATGGAAACAGGAAAGTTCCATGGAAAACCACGGTGGGGATAAAAGTGAAGCGGAAAACCTTCCTGACATATTAAAACTACAGCTAATTAGGAGGGTTCACATCTTCATTGTTTCTTTAGTTAAACAGTTAGACAATATCAACAATTAAATTCAATTAAATTCAATTTTATTTGTGTAACACTTATAACAACAGTTATTCACAATTCACAGCTAAATAAGAAATAGAAGTTGTAGTTTATTATAAAGTAATAAACATATACAAATGTAAAAGTAAGATTTTTTCTCGGGATCTCCACATGAAAGTTGTTTTCTCAAGATTGCAAGTCTCGCATCAGTATCAGTTATCATCATGGACAAACACATCTGACTGTACTTGGATCCAGAGGTGGCTAGTAACGCGCTACATTTACTCCATTACATTTACCTGTGTAATCTCTGCCTGCTGAGCCTTGTTGTTTAAACTAAAAAAAGTTATTAAATTATTATAGATTATTGTACTGTTTATTGTGGTTGAATTAGCCTTAATTTATGTTACTTTGTATAGATTAAATTTATTATTTTTTAGTTGTGAATGTAATATTGGTTGGTATTATCCAAACACATTGTACATTGTTATTTTATATTTTTGCATATTCGATTATATCATTAACCAATAAATCTTTAATTTACTCAGAAGTTACTCAGTACTTGAGTAGTTTTGTCACCGAGTACTTTACTTGAGTTATTTTTTGGATGACTACTTTTTACTTTTACTTGAGTAATATTATTCTAAAGTAACAATACTCTTACTTGAGTAAGATTTTTGGCTACTCTACCCACCTCTGCTTGGATCATGAACTGTCACAAGTCAATCAGTGCGGAACAATTATCATATTTTTGCCATTGAGAAGGTGGCTCGGACATTCACAGCTTTATCATCTGGAAAAATTGTAAAACTGTTGTTAAGATCATGAGATTTGTGATCTTGTGAAAACAGTGATTATCTCGAATCATGAGGAAAAATACACTATGATCTCTAGATAACAAGATGCAGAATATGCATCCTCTGTGCATGCATGCGGGTCTGTTAGATTGGCTTTTTGGATGTCGGATTAAATTGAACACCCATTACATACTAAAAAGTTAACGATGTAAAGCTACAATTAAATATGTAGTTCATACTGTATGTAAAACATCTGAATCTAAGCACTTGTGTTTGTATGTATGTGTGTGCATGTGTTTCAGGTCATGGACTTGTGTTGCAGGGGGGACCTGCTGGACTTACAGACCGTCTGGGCAGACGATTGATGGCCACGGAGGAGGACAATCAGACTGGGGAGAAGAACTGCTCCGAGCCTGGTAATTCAACACATTCAGACATTTTCCCACCGACAGCCTTCACCGGATATTAGTCTGAGTCTGCATTTACTATAAACCTACTGACGTAACGTCAAGTTGATGTTCGCTTCGTCCCTGCCTCAGGAGACGAGATTAGATTCAAGTTGAAATTCAATTTTGCAGTTATTGAAGAATAGGTCAATGCAAAGAAAGATGTGCTTACATTGTAACTGTGACTTCGATGCCAGATCTTTCAGATTTAATGCGGTTCGAGTAAATCGAACCTTTACTTTCCAAAACCGCTCGAACGCCTAATTGAGCCCTGACTCCAGCTCCCTGCGAGCTCCCGCTGTTAGAGAGCCAAAATGCCAAGCGAATGCGATTATGTGCAAAGATTTGTGATTGTGGGAGAACAAAATCTGCTGGAGCTGAAGCTGCCTCGTGCAGAATATAATTGGAAGCGGGAGGAAAGCTATTTTTAGTTTCTTTCTTTCTCTCCAACTCCGCTTTGACCCTAACAGTATCGAATGGCCATTTCTCTGTTACTCATCAAAAAAGGAGGGAAAAAAGGACGGACCCGGAGGCTGTGGGAGGAGGAATCATGGCACGGGTTTCTGAGGAGGTGGGGGAAGGGGGAGGACCTCTGAAGGGATGCAATGGGATATCATGAAACGAGTCTCAGGGTCAGGGACTGCTGACGCTACCGTGCAAAGCGGTGCTGGCTTTCTGTAAGGAGCTGCAGAACGTAACCGACCCAAGCGGTCGGGGCTCTGCTTCTGGCTTCTGCCTGAGTCAAGTGCAGAAAGAGGTGGTTGTCAGCACAGCTTGATAGAGTCTGCCCTTTTGGTTTGCTGTGTGTGGCCGTAATAAGTCTGTGTGTGTGTGTTTGTTTGTGTGTTTGGCTGCAAGCGGGAGCCGCCCAGCTGTCAGGCCGACTTGCTCAGCAGTATGCCATATACGCCTGTCAAGCCCTGACTCTATAGATCCTTGCACTTACTGCTGTGTGTGTGCTTGAGTGTGTGTGTTTGTCCTCAGGGTTTTAGGTGTAGGCTAGAACCTGTTTGTCCCCTGAGATTTGTTTTTTTGTGGCTTTGTCAGGTCAATTTTGCTTGGGAGTTCCAGGATTTATTTGAAAACTAAGACAATGAAATGATTTGCCTTTGGCCACTAAGGTTAAGGTTAGAAGTGTACTTAGTTTTGCCCCATATTAAATTTGGTTTAGGCTCCAAACCCCTGCATCATTATATACACCCGATAATGACATCACAGTGTGTCAGAAAACTTTCTTAACAACCACTAATGAGAATAATGGCAGTGAACGCACTTCCTTGTTACGTTTGGAAGATGCAGGAAACGTGTGATGAAAACACCTCATATTTACCTTCGAAAATAACAAAATGGTTAAAGGTTAACACAAATAATAGTGGTTTTGTCAGTCAGTCATTATCTGAACCGCTTAATCCCTATTGAGGTCGCGGAGACCGGAGCCTTTCCCGGGACTACGGGCGCGAGGCAAGGATGATTGGCTAACTAAGAGTAAAATTTCATTGGAAGCCAATCAGAGCAGACGCAGAGTTGGGTGAACCCACACACAAACACTTGCACAGTCGCACACACAACTTACCAAGAGACACATGCAGCAAAGGCGCGAACAGAGAATTCAAAAGTAATGTTTTAAGCTGGAAGTACAGACATTACTGTTCTCCTCACCCAGATAACAGGCAAGAACGCATGTGGAAAATGTAGATTATGTCCAGGAAGAAAGTGTTTTCTCTATGTCGGTTGTAAACTATTCTAATCTCATGAAGGACCTCTCATCATCACACACTTCCGTGCCCAACACTGTTAACAACACATATCTGACAATCTATATGAATAAGTAATGTTTTTTAAATAAAAGTTTTAATTCATTAACAGCATGGGCCGGTAAAGTCAACATTAGGTAATCTGCTAAGATATATAGTTCTCTTGTTAAATTAGGCTTACATTAACAACGTTTTTAGTTGGCACTCTTATCCAGAGCAACTTCCATCTCCTAATTTCAGGGTCAGTCCCCCTGAAGCGGGTTAGGGTTAAGGGTCTTGGTCAGGGACCAACTGATGGTAGTGCTGGAGGTAGGACCTCCATGACCTCTTGGTTCAGTGTCGAGTGTCCTAACCACTAGTTCCAAATCGGTAAAGGTACCACTGTGGTGCTCATGAGCAAGGTACTGTCTCCAAGCACTGCCCATCTCAGCTGCCCACTGCTCCTTCATGAATGGGACAAATGCAGAGGTCAAATTTCGTTGTGGTAAACTGTGTGCTGTGGTTTGCTCGTAATGACAAATAATCTTGAAAAACGTTGTAACATTTCCTCAGTGATCCTCAAGGCTATTGAGACGTGTGAACTGAGCCTGTAATGTGGTCATATGGGGTAAATTTAGTGTGTTGTGTCTGTATGTGTTTGACTGTCTTGCTTACCCTTACATTCTGGGGTTCTGCCACAAGAGAAGGTGTGAATGACACGGAGAGGGAGGACAAGAAAGATGAGATCTGTCTATCCCCATCACCAGACTGCTGAGCTGAAGGCCAAGCAGAGGTCATTTTGCCTGTCACAAATGAGAGATGTGTGTGTGTGCTCGTGTGAACATCTGTATAATTTTTGCTGGAGAAATATTACCCAGATGCCCTACATAACTGTGCTCATTTGGTCTATAACATTCATGGAGCCCAAATGGAGAGTGATTAAATATTTATTTCCTCAGCATGTCATGTCACAGTGATGGTCTTCCCACGCCACAGATTTGAGATCGGTGTGGGTGTCAAGCTGCAAACCGTTGCTCTGCCTGTGTGGGCATTTCTCACAGCTGGTGACTGGGCACTGCCAGCCCACCTTAGCCGTAAGAAGCTATTTTTTGCTCGTGTGATGCACATCTGCACAGTAGCTGGGTGTGTTTGAAGCTATCATGAATAGATGAATGATGATATTATTAATGCAGCAGCTGCTGGGTGGTGGTGCTCAGTCGACTTAAAAGGTTTTGCCTCCAGCGTGTATGACAACACGCTTAATGTTTCATTTCTCCCTGTACCTAGCTTCTCTTTGAAAACTAGTTGTTTAAGAGAACCCTTTTCTTTTTCTGTTCTAAAACATTGACATGCTTCAGGACAACTCGTTTGTCTTCACGCTGTTGTATGCACAGTTTGGGAAATACCCTGCATGTTCAGGCGCCTTACTGTTAGCACCATGCTGATTCATGGATCCACACGCATTATGTTTAATTAATAACTTTGGAATATGTTAATTGAAGGAACACAAATTTAAGGGCTCTGAAACTGTGACTGAATCGAATCTGAAACCTGTCACTATCCAGGTGATCTCCACAGTGGTCCACCTCAAACAACCAATGGTAAAGTAGAAACGATCCAACATCAAAAAGCAAAGATAGAAGAGTTTTGTTGAGGAAATTCCACCTGACGCAGAGGTGTGTCATGGTCACGTCAATCTTTCTTTGCTGAATGACAAAAGCAGCAAAGAAATGTGCATACATTCTCCAATCTAGACCTACAACACATGGCGTGATCTTAGAACCCTGATTTAGAGTTTGTACTTCTTATTAGTGTTGAAGGATTCTCAAGAGAGACAGACTAAAGGAGCCTCTAGAGCTCCTAGAATGAGGGCTTATGGATGATAACAGCAGGTTGAGGGTTGAGTACCAGCACAGGTAATGGTAATCCCATGATACTGAGATTATTGAGGGTTTTAACACACTCTCTGCTAATCTGTACAGTGCGGCATTGCTTTGTTATGGTAATGTTTCCTGCGGCTTAGACGACTGCTTAATGCTGTAAGCCAGGATGAGGGAGCATGCACGTGTGAGATGAGATGTTAATTTTAGACTTAACTAGCATGTCATTGTTTAATATTCTTACATAACTCGATCTTTCTACTTTCTGCTGTGTGAATGTGATTTAAAGTTTCGCATGCATCCAAAGACTCTGTCAGTGTCAGTCAGGAATCGTGTGGCGTGCAGGATCAGTTGCTAAAGAGCATTTAATTCTCCCTTTCAGTGGGAGAGTAGAGGAGCCAAGCGCTCATTATCACAATTATGTCAGTGGTGTGGAGGGCAGAGTTCATTAACCAGGGTGAGGGGGTGAGGGAGCAGTCGAGCTGTAGGGTGAAAACTGGCCTTCACACTTTCTCACCATTGCAAGCCTGGAGTGTGTAAACAAAGAATAAGCAACTGTCCAGTCAGATAGTAATTTTACTGCACATGAAAGTACCAGCTACTGTTTAATTTAATAGACACTGTTATCCAAAGTGGGCGGCGAGGTGGTGTAGTAATTAGCGCTGCCGCCTCACAGGGAGAAGGTTCATGCTTTGATAGCCGTAGAGCTTTTCTGTGTGGAGTTTGCATTCTCTCCCGTGTCCCGTGTGGGTTTCCACCGGGGGCTCAGATTTCCTCCCACAGTCCAAAAGCATGCACTATAGGTTAATTGGCAACTCTTCATTGACCACCGACGGGGTGACTAGAAGTGTGATTGTGTGTGTGTGCCCAGCGGTTTGTTGGCACCTGCCTAGGGTTGGTCCCCGCCTTGCACCCGTAGTTCCCGGGATGGGCTTCAATCCCACTCTCCCCGTGCGACACCTGGTTGGGATTAAGCTGGTTGGATGATGAATGAATGAATGAATGTTGTACAAAGTGACTTACATCACCTTTTTAAAGGCTCCTCCTGAAACTATTTGAGGTTAAGGGTCTTGCTCAGGAGCTCTAGTTGTTATTGAACCTGTGATCTCTTGGTCAGGCATTAAAACTAGGCATGTGATATACTGTGTGGTGTAGAGGTTATTATATTGTTTGTAATCTGAATAGGCCAGAAACTCAGACAGTCTGCAGACAAAATCGAAGGTTTCCTTTTAGGAGGCTGTGCTCATGCAGTGCAGACAAAGATGTATTCAATTCTGAGAGAAAAGATAATTTTCATTTTTACTGCTATTTGAGTTACAAGCTTTTGAATATGGAGAGACAGAGTCAATAGGAAGAGGCTGAAAGGAAGAGGTCTGGCAGAAATAAAGCTATGAATTACAGATAAATCTATGTGTGAATTGGAAATTTTTCCTAGTTTTATCTGCCCTTTAGCAGCATTGGGCTAAGAAGTCTGTGTGTAAACTCTCATGACAATTTCTGCCTGATGTAATATTCACCTCTGCTCAGAATGGTACGTCCAGAAAATGATGGATTAAGTCAATAGTTGATGGAGGAGAAAGACATAAATAATTGTTTCCCTCCCTCTCTGCCTCCCCACTTCCTTTCTCAGTTTCTCTCCGTCTCCTGCAGCAGACTACACTACTTTGTTTATCCTTTGACAGTCAGGTCCTTAATACCTTATTCATATTGGACAATTTGTGCATTATGCACTCGCCTTTGTTTAGCTGTATTTATTTTGGGAGGCTTTAACTAGGTCTGCATATAAAAGCCTCATCATTGCTTCGTTACACGTTGAAAAACAGAGGCAAGGAGACAGCGGGAGTCTGTAATGGTGGTGGTGCTATTTAATTATTGATACTCCGTGCCAGAAATCATCAGCTCTTGTATTAGATCACCTGCCAAAGACTGGGAAGCTGCAGCACACCACCCACAGGCTGAAAACGGTAAGGTAAACCCTGGTGAATTCTGGCATGGGGCTTAGGTTCCACCGAAGGCTTCCACATCTGTGTTGTGGGTGAACTTTTGAACACAAGAAATTGGTTGTTTTCTCACAGGTGTAATGATACATTGATCTACACTGATACATCAATGATCAACAAGCCCATGGTATCAATCCAATATAAAAACATTAATCTGACATGATACAGTTAAATCATCATATGATATTGTCTCATATTGATTTCTGCCTCCTGAACTGAGTTGCATCGTAATCATAGTGTAGTTGACATTGTGATACCAGCAGACATCAAATTGTTGTCCATTGAATCAATGTAACATTGTAACATATGTATAGTATTGCAATGAAACTTGTGATTTACACCCCTAATGTGTAGATAATGTAAGGCATCGAAGTGGGCAGTGATAATGTAACAGTTACAGAGTTGCTCCTGTTATCTCAGGGTTCAAATGCCAGGGAGAGCAAGGTACCATCCCCAAGCATGGGTCCTCACATCAGCCGCACACTGCTCCTACACGGATGGGTTACATGCAGAGGTTGCATTGTTTGATGTGCTGTGGCGTGTTCACAAATAATTACTCACTTTCACTGTGGTCACAAGGCATTTTTCTGTCCTAACATTGTTCTTGGGGTTCAGCAGAATGTCAGCATTGTGAACATAGAGACCAAACATATTTTTTCAGTGGGCTGCTGAATTTGGGTAAACACGTCTTTGTATAGCAGAATGATCAACAATGCCAGCATTGTGAACATAAAGACTTTTGAACTCCAAGCACCTATTTTTCAAATAACAGCATCCTGTTGTGTTCTCTTTAAGAAGACAAAGAAACTGACCTCCAGCGGTCAACAGATAGTTGAGGCTGCGAACACGTGACTGCATGTGTTTGCATTGGTTTGTATGTGTGTTTGTGAGTGTGTTGGTGTGTGTAAGATGCATGACGTCCTCTTTCCCAGGAGATGACCTTGGAGTTGTCCTCTTTCTCCTCCTCTCCTCCTTCTCATCTCCTCTCTGAGTGCTGGGGAGTGGAGCTGCCTGTATAAGTAGGGAAATGTGATCGGGACACTAATGACTCGCCAGTGCTTGATTGATGGAGTCTGTTGCGTGTCTACGTATTGGCTCTGGTATTGAAGAGGATGAGGAAGATGACGAAGGTGCCGCCATCTCTTTTTCCATATTAGCACTCATCGTTACTATACCTTTTGATCCCTGGTTCATGTTTTAAGACTTTTCTTTATACTTTATAAACCATTTGATTCAGAAAACAGGGTTAAAAAAATACATTTGATTTTACAGATTATAGATATTATGCAGCTCACTAATGCTAGCAGTCAGTGTTACTGATGCGGATTACATTTTCTGTAGGTTATCAGTACCTAAGCTACTTTTAGAACATGGCAACTTAGCATATATATATAGCATGGCAAAAAGTTACACTGATACAAAAGAAAATAGATTTTTATCTCCTTACTAAGACAGGTCTGTCCAACTAGGTTTGTCTGTGTTGAATTTGCAGAAGTAGCAACTGATAGGCCACCATGTCTGTGTCCAGTATGCTGATTGCTTCGCAGCTGCATAGTTAGCTGCTTTTACTCTGTAGGTTGTGGTGAATCTTAGTATGATGCTGAAACAGTAGTTTGGCTGTAGCTTAGCGACTTTTGTTCATTTGTAGCTTGAAAACACCATTTAGAAGTAGCTTCCCCAATTCTGCTAGCAATATAATTTGGACTTTTTAGACTATTTGCTTTCTGTGTTATAACAGATAAGTGCCTGTATGGTTTGAAGGGTTAATGGCTGTAGTTATTAGTAGCGTGAACATTTTAAGGAGTTGTTCTAGCTTTAGAATCATTTTAAGTCTGTGTATATAAAGAAGCACACTGCTGTTGGTGGTCTATACTGTACAGGCTCTCAGTCATCCTAGATGGAGTAGTCATGAGTGCTTGAGTAGACGCTATATGCATTTCTTTTAGGTTCATCCAAAACTGAAACATCTTTAGTAAACTAAAACAGGAGTATTCAAATAAAATTGAAAGAGGTCCAGTTAGAGAAAACTTCCTCAAGCAAGAAACATCATAATCTCTAAAAGGGGGTTATGGCCAGTGCCATATAGTTTGAAGTAACCTTGTAGTTGTATCAATGTCTGCTTGTAGTCAAAAACTGACTAATATTAATATCCAAATATTAATAAAATAACAACGTGCATTTCAACAGTATTCCAACAATGTTTATTTTTAAGTGATTGGGTGACAGAGTACTTAGGAGTATTTATCATTTTGAACGCAGCACAGAGCAGCACACAGTGCAAAAGTGACCTCTGCATTTGACCCGTCCATAAAGGAGCAGTGGGCAGCTTTTTGGCAGTGCTCAGGGCGCAGTGCTTGAGGACAGTAACCTCACAAGTATGTACCTCTGCGGTACCTTTACTGGTTCGGAACTTGAACCAGCAACCTTCAGATCATGGCACAGACTCTTTAAGTGTTACACTACCAACTGTCCCATAAAACTGAGGAGCACTAAAAAAATAAATATTTAACAATGTTCAAATTAAAATAAGGTTTGCATTTGAAAATAAGCAGCTTTTTCATCTTAAAATAAGTAGGTGCTTAAGAAGTCCAAGTGCCTTCGACTTGAGCATTCATGCCTCTAGTGTGATACAGGTATGTAGTATATAAATAACAAGGTAATCTCATCTCCACACAAACTGGGCACATGTAGACCGTGTTGATGAGACTCCAGTGGTCTGTTGGATGCCATGCAGCAGATGGTAGTATGGATTACACTCAGTCTAGTGGAATGCATGCAAACTGTAGCTGCAGTAGCTATGTACACCATGCCTCAACTCCAACAGACAGCTCCTCAGGCTGATGCCGCACCACTGGGTAGAATGGGATGATGTGGATGGGAACACAGACACATGGGCCCTTGACTCTCTAGGGGCCCCAGGCCCTTAGGCCCGGAGCCACGGGTGACAGATGGAGTGTGTGGGCTTCAAGAATGGCTCATCCCGGGTTCTGGCTGCAGGGGCCCGCAGAGACGGCCCTGCCAGGGGACATGCCTGAAAAGCTTCCCTCCTGGGATCATATTAGTATATCTAGTATGTCTTATTAGCTCAAAATCAGCCTGCTCTGGTTTTCCTTTTGACTATATGCTGACACTGATAGCTTGGCCGGGGCAATTAATCAGAAATTAATCAAAAATGTCCTTCAGAACCTCTAATAGACATAATCTTGCAAATTATGATTATTTTGATTATTTAACAAAATGTGTTCATACTTTTGCCAGTGTGTGTTCATGTAGTGTTCCCTTAAAAAGGACACTACATGCTGTCATGTGACTCTGCTTCATCCAGTCCGACTACATCTGTGTGTTTCCTTCATCTATTTAAAAATTACAAATATGTGCACTGTTTTATCAGAAAAAAAATTACAGCTTTAATAGCTTTGATAGACCTTGTCCTTTAAACATTGAAAGCGAAAAACATAAAAGACACTAAACAAAACAATAATTTATTAAATGTTATCAAGCTACAGTGTTCAAGTAATAGTGAAATTGCTTCCACTGCTTCTACTTTGCTGAACTTTTAATGCTGTTTAACTGGTAACATATCCCATGATGTTTTGTAGAATTATTAAACAGATCTCTTTGGTTTCATTCTTGTGGACTGTTGGCATATAAGAAAACAACTCTAACCACGCATACCATTTCCTAATGTAAAAGAACCCAAATCTGCAATATGTAAATATTATTTATGATGCAAATTTAATATTCTTTATTATTTTACACATCATGCTCTATATTAGATTGAGATATGTGAAAATCTGTTACAGCTATCTAGTCTTATCGTCTGCCAGGCTTAAGTCATCACAGACAGACCCGTATTACAACTAAAATTCCATCAGAATTATCCCCTTTGTTCAGAAGTTGACCTTCCTTAACTTTGAATTGAGAAAATTATCAGTTCAATACAGATGAATATTTGATGAAAGGCTTAAGTGCATCTGGTATGGAAAGAGTGCAGAGGTGTAGAGAAAATGTTCATTTTAAAACAAATTATTTATCCAAAAAGGCAGTAGCTTGTCACTCCACTTTGTGTTTTATTTTGTTGAGAAAGAGAGTGTAAATAAGACCTTACAAGGGATTCATAATCCATCTCATAGCCCTAAGTAAGAGATTTCAATCACTCCATGTGAAATAAATTTGCTCGGGGCACTTTCCGACTGCCAGCTTGAGTGGCATATCAAAACATTAGTTTGTCAAGAGGGCACCACATTGATCTGTTTTATTCCATTTATTTATGTTCCATGCTGCAGGACCAAACAGCAACTTGGGCAGTGTAGCTTATTTAGAAGCACAGCAGCAGTTTCCACGTGATTTACTTGACGTGTGTGTCCTTTGTGTAAATGGCATTGCGATCACTCGACGCTTGGTCTACTGAGCTCTGATTTGCATTCACTTTTCACCCATCTGTCAGGCTTCTTCCCGTAACTGTTCTGTAGCTCACGCAGCACGGATCCCCCATGGATCTGATCCCTCTGCATGATGGGTCTTTCTTCTGTTTATTTCTTTCTAAGGGAGGCCTTGGGCAACAGGAGTAATTGAGCCATATTGCTCAGTAGTTTCCCGACCAAATGTCTTGTTGCATCATTAGTTCATGTTAGATGTGCGTATAAAGTAGCTTGTCAAATCTACAGATAAAGCAGACAAAATAATATTTGGAAAGTTTAGCAAGGTCATAACATCCGCTTAGTCATGCAGGTTACTTAAGCTAATAAATTGGTGCTCTTTGTGACCAACTACAGTTGTAGCTTGACCAATGTTAAGCATAAAATCAGCAGAAACCAGCATAACATTATCATGAAGCATTTAAATGAAACATGATAGTTCATTCCACCCAAGAAGCACAAAAGACTGCCTTGTAGCATCTGATCAAATATTATCTGCAGTTATGAGCAGTGTTGGGAAGGTTAGTTTTAAAATGTATTCCAATACAGAGTACATGTCCAAAAAAGTGTCATTTGTAACATATGCAACTTATGTTAGATGGACGTTTACATTTGAATCCAGGATAAACATGTAAAACAGAAAAATACTGTCATGTAATCCATTATTTTTAACAATGTTATTGTATTATTTTTACCATCTATTTAAACTGTAACAGAATACAGTTACCCATAATTTGTAATCTGAATATGTAGCGTCAGTACATGTATTCCGTTACTCACCGAGTAACAGAACAGAACTTGTATTTATGAGTAAATACAAGTTAGTGCAGCAAGTGGCACAGCTGGCTGGACTACATTAGTGCCACTTGTCCTAATGGATTTCTTTCATTATTAGTATTTAGAGCATGATATGTATATATATTTCTATATTATGGTGGTTTATGTACAAAAGTTTTAAAGTGGTGTGTTTTAAATCTTAAATTCTGATCTTTTTTAATGCCATTGTATCTTTCCTAATCCTGCAAAAACCGTTTCACTGTCCAGCTACTTAGGGACTTCACAGTTTTTTTCTCTGATTATTTCAGCCATCCATGAGTTCCCCGAGGACATTTTCACCAACTGGGCGCGCACACGAGGAGCTGTCCTGCTGCACATATTCGCGGTAGGGGAACTCAGCATGTGTGTGTGAGCTGTCAGAGTCTAGCCTGACTCCATGTTTGACCTCTTCATCCAGAATAAATGGTGCATCTCTGACAATTTTATGATGATTATAAATAGTTTGTCAGCTACTTGTCGTGCCTCATGACTGGTCATCTTATTTCACTGAAAGAATGCGGCTCTGCGGCGCCTCTGGCTAGAGCTGTCATCAGCTGCCTGCTGAATAAAACCACAAATGAGCCCTCCACGACTCGAGCTGCCGCCAAATATTAATAATAGACTCAATTTTGTTGTATCAAATGCAAAACTGGGAAAGCAAAATGCTCTGTCGTAGACTGAACTTACCTCAAGCTGATTTAGTACAACGTTGTGTTCTTTTTAGTGCTAATATTTCGTAACTACCAACAGTTTTGAGTTGTTCAGTCACAGTTTCTCGTTCTTTTCTTCTTTTCACTTTAGGCTATATACATGTTCTTGGCTCTAGCGATCGTGTGCGATGACTATTTTGTGACTTCATTAGAGAAGATCTGTGAGGTGAGAGAGTTCATGGTATAATCAAAGCCAATCTGAAGCCACATCTCTTTAACCTTCACATACTTGTAGAGTCAGTTCATCACAATCCACACCTTACACTTGATCCTGACATCCACCAGCAGACTTTGATATCTCCCTCTCTCTGCTCTCTTGCTGTTAACATAGTAAATATGGATGCAGCGATCCAACTTTTTAGTCATGATACCAATACAGAGTTAGGTTTTAGCTATCAGCTGATACTGAGTACTGGTCAGATACCAGTTTTTAATGAATAAGATGTATGACTCACTCTGTGGAAGATACTGCGGTTATTCTAGTATGTGCAAGGCACCATCAGGCTTGACTTTTTTACATACAGTACTGTGCAGACGTCTTGGACCATTCCTTATTTCTTCATATTTTGACAGACTTTCTTGTGTTTTAACGAAGTCTTGAGGAATAGTATTTGCATGTATGTATGTTTATGCATGTCTCACTTTCCAAGGAAAATATGAAGAAATGAAGGATGGCTTTGCACAGTACTGTAAATACATTTACTTAACGACCACCAAAATGATGTTCTTTAAGGCAGGGGTCCTCAACCAACGGGCCGCGGAAAATACCACGGATCAGTTTGTGTCGGTTCGCATAGGCAGAATGAAAATTTCTTCCAAAATAATTTGTCATTTTTATTGATCATCGCAGCCCATCTCACCCCCCACCCCCGGGGTGCCTGAAATAAAAATGGCCCATGGTGCCAAAAAGATTGGGGACCACTGCTTTAACGAAATTAAAGAATTAAGGTAATTACTGTTCAACTTTTTAAAGCATCAACAAATTGGTCAATAATTCAGTAGTTCTAAAATGGTACTACAGTATAAAATGGAAACAAAATGTAAATATTAAATCATATATCATGTCCTAAGAGAGCCTAAAATTATCTAAGGGCCCTTGAGCTTAGCCCTTAAATCCAAACTTGCACTTTGCCTCAATTAATTACTGTCAATGTAAAAGGAAATGTCACAAAGTCATACAAAAAAACCTGATTAATCAAATTCACACAAGCCACATATTCTTGTAATTTCATGGATTGGCCCATTTTTACCAAAATCTTATCCAGCTATTTCAGTCAGTATCAGATCAGTGCATCCCTGGTACTAACTGTGCTGTTGTCTGCTCCCGTTCGTCAGAAACTGCATATGAGCGAAGACGTTGCAGGCGCAACCTTCATGGCAGCTGGAAGCTCAGCACCGGAACTGTTCGCTTCTGTCATTGGTGAGACACACCTACAGATCCACACACTGATGTCCATTTGAGGTTGTGTGTGGTGCTGAGGATGACGATTGCCATGTATTTGCAGGTGTGTTCATCACACATGGAGATGTGGGGGTGGGCACAATCGTGGGCTCAGCTGTCTTCAACATTCTCTGCATCATTGGCGTGTGTGGGATTTTTGCTGGACAGGTCTGTGTGTATCTGTGTGAGAGAGTATTTGTTTATGAGAAAGACTGTGTGTCTTCCTCTGGAGTAATGAGTGCAGTATTTAACGAGCATCAACAATCTTTCAGCCTACTTTGGGGATACAGGGTTATTTTAGGTTAATTTATTAAAATATAATATGCTTAATGCTTTCAAAATGCCTTCCTGAAAGTTATTTCTCTCTCTCTCTCTTTCTCCTCAAGGTTGTGTTTCTCACCAGGTTTGCTGTGTTTCGAGACTCATTCTACTACACACTGTCTGTTGTTGCACTTATTGTAGTGAGTATGTCTTTATACAATATTTAATTTTCTTTTAAATGGTTAGACAACATACCATTATTATTCTACAATATCACAGAGTAGCTGGAACTTTCAGAGTTATGTCTCATTGAAGTACTGTGGTAACTGTTTTTTCATCAGTTGCTTTAAAGGTCCCATATTATGAAAAAAATATTTTTTTCTGTTCTTTGGACATATATTTGAGTCTGTACTGCCTCTACACACACTGTAAGTTTGATTAAAAAGTGATTTTTGTTAATTTACGAATGTCAGAAATCGTGTGTTTAAACTTCTGCGTCACATTAGGGGACATTTGAATAACTCCACCCTCCTATCTGAGAATCTCCACTCACCAGGAAGACCTGCTAGCGTTTCCTGATCCACCATGTTTTCTTGCAAGCACTAACGTAGGAATCGCAATGAAGAAGTCTACCGGCGGTGTGTTGTGTTGAACATGTATGACTGTATGGATGGTCTGTTAGCAGCAGCCATGTCGATTATTTTCACATACTAATACTAATAAGAAAGGAACTGAAATAAGAGGAGTAAAAAGCAGGCGAAAATGCCTAATCTGATAGTTATTTTCAGAAAACTACTTCAGAGACATGTTTTATAGACCTATTTTAGCTTGTATAATATGGAACCTTTAAATCACTTTAGAATGCTTAACAAACCAGAACTTCAGATTGCCAGTGGGCTTTATGTTGACAACACCATTTCATATTTAAAAACATAGTCATTTTCCACATTGTAGCCACATTGTTTGTCCACATATACATTTTTGTTTTATATGCAAATGATCACATCAGCTTTTTGTCCCTTGCACTTTTAGTTCATATATGACGGAAAGATTGTGTGGTAAGTACCAACTATATCATAAAATCTGTTTATCTGGTTTCTGTCTTTAGTAATGGACTCATAATCCGTTGTCCATCCCCGTTATCTTTCCAGGTGGGAGAGTCTTATACTGATGGTGATGTATATCGGCTACATCCTCATTATGAAGTGAGTCTTTCCAGACAATACAGACAGATATGACAATACTTATTTTTTATTTGTAACATTTTGATCATATGATCATGGTTGGGTCTCATTTGGAGTATTGTGTTTTTTTTAGGTTTAACACCAGCTTACAGAACTACTTTTCTGGGAAGGATGACAAAAGTATCGCCAATGGTAACGCTGTGATCAGCGAGCTGGAGGACGGTAATGACTATTATGAGCAGTTTTGGGATGATCCCTCATGGCCGTTACTCAGCTCAGGTAAGGGTAACTAGACAGGCTTCTCTCCGCGCCCTTAACATCAGCTCACCCCTTTCCGCTTTCACTCTACTCCAATCTGCAGAACAGCAGCTTAATAACAAAATAAACCTCTTTGCCATTAGGCTTGAGACTAACACAGATCTGTGGGGGTTTTTCCAACCTCTGATCACAGATCTTCTCTTTTTTGCCAATCTGCATCACAGTTATGACTAGTGTGATTTTAGCCAGGAGCAATGGTGTTTAGAGTGGCAATAGCGTGCGAACCATTGCTTGCTTGCTTAATAAATGCTATGCATCTCTTTATCTCTCTCTTTCTTTGGCGTATTCTATGATCAAGCCTTTAACGTACATACTCTTTAGCAGTCGTGCCACGATTGCACTGAAGCCTGTCTGTTTAGCCTTACAAAACCCTTTCTGACGCCTTCCTCCCACTACAGAATGCTGTGTGTAAGTTAAGTGTGTTTGTATGTGTTTCTGTTTGTGTTTTTGTATTTGTTGTTATGCATCTTGACAATGGCCTTGACATTTATGCAATTTTTCTCAGTGTATTCAAAAGGTAAAGTATGTGTTGTATGGTCTCTTAAGAGAGTGTTTATGAAAAAAGATAGGATGTATAATTGATGTTGCGTGTCTGTGCATGTGTGCATGTTTGTGCGTGCACAATGTCTGCAAAATGGGAGTATTGTAGTTTGCATGGGAGTCATTATTTTGTTGTGTAGTTGATGAAAGGGTTATATTGGAAGAAATGCCCATTTCTGTAGTAATAAGGTTTAGGGGGGTCAGGCAGTGGGATGCTGCATCTTCACCATCACGAGCATGCTGAACTTAGTGAATAATTTAAAAAGCTCAGACTGATTTCTCATGTGTGAGCACTTTCCGCAGGTCTTTCTCCAACCTCAGTTCACTGGTTCAGTCTGCTGGAACGGGGCAGTGCGACCCAATGGGATTGCATGAAATGGCCCCCTTTTTATGCACAATTAGAAGGGTGCAGTTAGTGGCATGAGCCAAAGTGTTCAACATTTCTAGCTTTGTATATGTGCACAGTCTATCTTAACTAATACTAACACTAATACTATCTATCTATCTATCTATCTATCTATCTATCTATCTATCTATCTATCTATCTATCTATATATACTGTATATATATCAGATGCATGGACTCACTTTCTCTGCACACGTTTACAGTAAAACCCCATAAGATGTACAGCCGTGGCTCAGTAGTGATGGTAGATGAGATGATGAACTCCAGCCCTCCAAACTACCGCTTCCCCGAGGCTGGCCTCAGGGTCATGATCACCAACCACTTTGGACCCAAGACCCGATTGCGCATGGCAAGTCGACTCATCATCAACGAGGTGGGGCCCAGGCTCAGAATCAGCCCTGAACTTAGCACTGCATTGTTGAAGAATGGAGCAGTACAGATTTATTAGCAGGTGTTCCATAAGAATGAAGGGACTTAACTCGGTACTGTATTTATCCACACAACAGCATTAGTAGAATGAAGTCTGAGGTTGACGTAGGGTCAAAATTAAAAGGGAAGGAAATTTTCCATCCACTAGTGTAGTGGATTTTTGAAATCCCCATATTAGTCTTGAGGTTTACGTCACTTTTTCAGCTTGTCTAGTTTGACATTTTTGTGTTAGACAACTCCTTTCACTTTATGAAAAGTTAAATAAAACAAAAACTATCCTCAGGCAGCAGCAGATAGCCTGGTTTAAGAGCTCTTTGGTAAAGACTTTGGTAAACCTTGGAATAAGGTGAAATAAAATATTCATGAAAAAAGAAACAAAAATACAACATTATTTCTAAACCTTATAGTATCCAGAAATGTAAATTGCAAGTGACTTGTGAAATGTCTAGCAGTACTTTTTTCTCTGACGTTTTGCAGCAACAGCGGCTGATGCAGGCATCCAACGGCATGGACGGCACTTTGGTGGCTGATGGGAAAGCAGACACCATGGAAAATGGCATTGTGCCAGAAGACAAGCTGACAGAGGAGGAGGAGAATGAGTTGTCATCCCCCTTTATCCTGCCCAGTGAGGGGAATTCTCTCTCTCTCTCTCTTACACACACACACACGCCTTAGCTTTGGCACAACTCAGGTTTCACACCTGGGCCAATTGCTGTCACCCCACTAATCATCAGCATTAATTAGCCTTAAAATGTTTGCATGTATTCCCTTGTGTAACTGTCTGTGAAATTCATGGGTTGCATGTATTTTCTCAAGTAGTGAACCAATATGAAAAAAATCCCCAAAGAAATGACTCCCTGCATTTTTTAATTTCAAGCCAATCAGCTTAAAAAGACTTAAAAAGACTTTGTTAGGAGGAAACCTGCCGTGTTTTTGAACAGCAAGGTCATTCCACGGTAGCTTATGAGCTAAACATACAAAGCTGTGGCACTGCTCATCCAGGCAGGTGTAAATCTTTATAAATTACACTACTTTCCATAGAAGCGAGTCTCAGCATGGGCTCCCAGATGTTTATTTTCTGAATCATATGCCACAGAGCTCACAAATGAGGCTCTGCTTTTTTATCCACAGGGGGCGCTATGAATATAGCCAAATTCTTCATCTCATGGCCTATCATTGTCTTACTGTACTTCACGGTGCCGAACTGTGGCAAACCTCGTTGGGAGAACTGCTTCATGCTCTCCTTCTTCCTCTCCACCGTGTGGATAGCCGTGTTCTCCTACATCATGGTGTGGATGGTGAGTGTGTGGATGGAGGTGCATGTGTTTCTATTCTACCATTAGAAAAATACCCTGTCAATTTAATTTAGATTTTTAAAATTATACCATCTGATTAATCTCCTTTTTCAATTACCATGCCTACTGTTACACGCAGGTGACTATTATTGGATACACCCTGGGAATACCCGATGTTATAATGGGCATCACTTTTCTAGCAGCTGGTACCAGCGTTCCTGACTGCATAGCCAGCCTCATAGTTGCTCGACAAGGTACCCTTCTTACACCATTCACATTCTTCTTCGTTTGTGATGATATATGTTATACATTCAGAGTTCAACCTGAGTGTATGTATGTCTCTTTCTCTCTTTCTCTCTGTGCTTATACGCAGGTTTGGGAGACATGGCTGTCTCCAACACAATTGGCAGCAACGTTTTTGATATCCTGGTTGGACTCGGCGTTCCTTGGGGCATCCAGACGATGGCTGTCAGCTTTGGCTCTGTGGTATCTGTCCTCCTCTCACCCTGTCAGCTTCACACTCATCTACAACACATCCAGGCAGGACAACACAGTAATACTCCGTTCTTTTTTTCTGCTCTTGTCTCAGGTGCAAATCAACAGCAGAGGTCTGGTGTATTCCGTGGTGCTTCTGCTGGGCTCAGTGGCATTAACTGTAAGTAAAGACAACTGGAGGAAATTTCACTATAAATTTAACTGCAGCATCAACCTGTTTCATGTCTTTTGCTTTGACGCAGGTCCTGGGGATCCACATAAACCGGTGGAAGCTAGACGTCAAGCTGGGCATCTATGTGCTCATCCTATACGGCATCTTTCTCTGCTTCTCTATCTTGATCGAATATAATGTCTTTACCTTCGTCAACTTGCCCATGTGTCAGGAAGCATGAGTCTTTCAAGATAGCAAAAATAACATAAGCAATTTCCAAACCAGACCCACAGTACATCCACTGTCCCCTCAGATTTGCGCTGTCTGAACATGTCACTGAGTTTTATTGTTGCAGAAGACCTTTGTTTCCCACAGCTTAACCCCTCTGCTGTGGAAACAGATGATGGGAACTACATTACCCAGAAGTCTCTGACCTGCACAGACTCATGAAAGACAATGATTAGCAATCTTACTTGCAGTTCTGAGGAATTTCACCTGCTCTTCAGCAGCTCTTCTTCTGAGCAGGTAGCCCTGTGCACACTGAATCCAGGACAATCGTGACCACACATTCTCAGCACAGCAGCATGGCATGTCATCTTGGTTCCTTGGGTGCTCTATCGTGCCACGCAAATAACTACACACGAAAAATATGAGAAATGCTGCTCATGGAAATAATATCAATGTTTCTGATCTATAATCTCTCATTTTGTCTTCCCTGGAGAATGAATTTAATATGAAAAAGAATCAGTTGCACTTTAGACATGTAAGTTGAGACTTTTAGGTCAGACAGTAATCGGATGGGAGGAAAGACGTCATATCTTCTCTGGTGTGGTGCAATAAGGAGCAATACAGATAAAAGAAATGTTTGATGTACCAATGGAAGTAAGGAATTGAATGATATCTTGGTGAGGTGTTTTGTTTGTGCAGAAGTGTTACGGATAGAGCAACAGTGCATTTTAGTATGAGTATATTAGCAGAGGGCCTTCTGAAAATCAATGCTGCAGTCGAAAAAGATGCATTCTTCAATGATTTCCTGTATGCTTATGGCTTCTGTACAACAATCCCAGCCAAATCCCAAATTTCTAGAACGACTTTAAGTGAATCTCTCTAGTCTGTCGTGTTGTTTCCTCCTAGTTCTCCACAATCAGACTGTTGATCCTTGCTACTGTGACTACAGGAACCACTTGCTTGTCCTTCTCTTCTCTCCCAGCTCAGAGTTCAGGACAGACTTCAGGAGAGCTCTTCACTGCCCCTATGTGGTGTGGCAAGTGAGTCTAAGAACTGTGGCTGACTTGACAGTTTACGTGCACCACACTGACAAAAGTGCAAACAGGTATCTCAACTTTGCAACTCTCAGAACTTTCATTGTTTATATGTAAATACCACATCAGAGATCATCCTGTTCGAACCAGTGCTTCCTACCAGACGTGGTGAAAGGGGGGCTTATATGCATGCGTGACCGTGACCGGGTAACGCTTTCCTGTTTTACAATTCCCTCCAGCTCCGCCATCCAGGTCTGTGAATATGTTTGTCTGTGATGCATGATTTGGCACACGTGAAAAAGCCATTTTACTAGCAAGACAGATGATCACCATTAACTTTCCTATTAATGGCAGCTACCCTCTCCACCCTCTGACAAAACCATCAGGCTCAGGGGATCCTAAGCCGAGCAAAGGGCCGGGTCTTTGTATCTGTGTCAGTTTTGAAGATGTCATGTGTTGTTCAGTGCTAAGAGGTGCTGTCAGTGTTGTCTTTGTGGAAAGACAGATGTTTGCTGTATTTTGATGTACGCAGTATATACCAACTTATGCAATCTGAACAGCAGAAGATGGAGTAGGGATGGGTATATTCACAGAGGGGTCCCTTTCTATAAAACTGCTGAAATCACTTTCTAAGTAATGTTCCAAGTGCATGCAAATATTTAGCCATCCATTCCCCTGCATTATTAATGCTACAAGGAATGGCAATTTTTGTGGCTGTGTGCCATGTAGAATGGTGGTGGTGTTATGTGATACTTTTAAAATATGTTTTCTTTGTTTAATGGTAGTTGTTGGCTGGCTGAAACGCTTTGAAGAAAGTCAGAATTTGCAACGAAGGCCAAATGAATGTCACTGGAAGCTTGGACCAATGTCTGTCTGCTTATACCGCGTGTGGAAGGAGAGAACAATTATGCATTAGATTTTTTTTGAATGCAATTCATTGATTCACTGACACTTGGTTCTATTATGCAGTGTTCTTATTGTAAGTCTGTAATAATAACCAATCTCTTAATTTTATATGTATATATATATATATTATATATATATATATATATATATATATATATATATATATATATATATATATATACACACAGACACTACCAGTCAAAAGTTTGACACACCTTTCCCATTCAATGTTTTTTTTCTTTTATATTTATGACTATTTACATGGTAGATTCTCACTAGAAGGCACTAAGAATGAACACATATGGAATTATGTAGTAAAACAAAAAGTGTGAAATAACCCAAAAACATGTTTTATATTCAGATTCTTGAAAATAGCCAATTTTTGCTTTTGATCACTGCTTTGCACACTCTGGGCATTCTCTCGATGAGCTTCATGAGGTAGTCACCTGAAATGGTTTTCCAACAGTCTTGAAGGAGTTCCCAGAGATGCTGAGCACTTGTTGGCCCTTTTTACCACTCTGCGGTCCATCTCATCCCAAACCATCTCGATTGGGTTTGGTCAGGTGACTGTGGAGGCCAGGCCATGTGGCGCAGCACTCTATCACTCTCCTTCTTAGTCAAATAGCCCTTACACAGCCTGGAGGTGTGTTTCAGGTCATTGTCCTGTTGAAAAATGAATGATGGTCCAAGTAAATGCAAACCGGATGGGATGGCATGTTGCTGCAGGATGCTGTGGTAGCTATGCTGGTTCAGTGTGCCTTCAATTTTGAATAAATCCCAACAGTGCTCACCAGCACAGCAACGACACCATCACACCTCCTGCCTGGCGTTTCACGGTGGACACTCATGCATGTAGAGACCATCCATTCACCTTTTCTGCGTCGCACAAACACACGGCGGGTAGAACCAAAGATCACCAAATTTGGACTTAACAGACTAAAGCACAGATTTCCACTGGTCTAATGTCCATTCCTTATGTTTCCTGACCCAAAGAAATCTCTTCTGCTTGTTGCCTTTCCTTAGTAGAGGTTTCCTAACAGCTATTTGAACATAAAGGCCTGATTCGCGCAGTCTCCTCTGAACAGTTGGACGAGCGATGTAAGTCTACTAGAACTCTGTTTGGCATTTAGCTGGGCACTGATCTGAAGTGCTGTTAATTTCTGAGGCTGGTGACTCGGATGAATTTATCCTCAGCAGCAGAGGTGACTCTTGGCCTTCCTTTCCTGGGGCGGTCCTCATGTGAGCCCAGCTTTGTCGTAGCGCTTGATGGTTTTTGTGACTGCACTTGGGGACACATTCAAAGTTTTTGCAATTTTCCGGACTGACTGACCTTTGATTCTGAAGGTAATGATGGACTGTCGTTTCTCTTTACTTAGCTGATTGGTTCTTGAATATGAATTCTAACAATTGTGAAATAGGACTGTCAGCTATGTACCAACCTGACTTCTGCACAACATAACTGATGGTCCCAACCCCATTAAGAAGGCAAGAAATTCCACAAATGAACCCTGACAACCATTTCAGGTGACTACCTCATGAAGCTCATCGAGAGAATGCCAAGAGTGTGCAAAGCAGTGATCAAAGCAAAGGGTGGCTATTTTCAAGAATCTAAGATATAAAACATGTTTTGGGTTATTTCACGCTTTTTTGTTTACTACATAATTCCATATGTGTTCATTCATAGTGCCTTCAGTGAGAATCTACCATGTAAATAGTCATGATAATAAGAAAAAACATTGAATGGGAAGGTGTGTCCAAACTTTTGACTGGTAGACTGGTATATATATATAAAGCCCAAAATTATTCATACCTATACTTTTATTTTGACTTGAGAGAACTTGGGTTTTCTTCTGGCTGGAAATGATATATGATATTTGAAAAGGGTTTCTGTTTTATTTAAATTTTTATTTACATTTTTACAAAAAATGTCATGTCCAAAATTATTAATACCCCTATACATTATCTTATCCTACATTACGTTGGAGCCAGTTGATCTGTCTGTCTTTCTAGCAGTTTATCTTTTATCTAAAAAATGTTGAGGTCATTTTTATCTGTTGTGCCATCATCTAAAAAATAATGTATTGTTTTATTCCTTTTAAGAGGTCGTTTAAGAGGTGGCATCATTTTTTTGGCCACTGGTATAGCACTCTGACATGAACAGAAGTCTTGTATGCACAGAAAACCCACTATATACCTCTTCATAAGAGACACTTTAAGTTGAAGGATGATGCTTTAAACTTGACTGAACTCTATCTTCATGTATGAAGGTGGTACAGAATTTCTCACATGTATACAGATGCACGCACTTTGTTTCCTTATTCCTTCATACAACAAACACACACACACACACACACTTTCAGAGTGACTGTGACCTGCTGCACTGTGAGAGGAACAGTGGGATCCTACTTCTAAGCCGCTGAAAAATGAGAGCGATTTAAAGAACTTCAATATATGACATTGGTGTTTAACTTGAATGTATTGTCTTGCTATAAATGGATGTATCAAACCACTGCATTTTACTGTAAAGCAATAATCTAAAAAAAAGTACATTGATATTTGAATCATATGACAATTGTATGGAGAACACAAATTAAATTCTACAGTTTATAAACATTTTAAGATTTGAAGTGTGTTACTTTTCTACCCCCGTGTGGAAATGCGTGTATCTGTCTGTTATTTTTTATTAGTTTGTATTCGTTTCCTTAATTACTCGTTTATAAAATGATAGAATAATGTTTAAATAAGTAACTGGATATTTTTCGTCAAAAACTAACGTTGCTCGGAGTTCACAAGAAAAGAAATCTGCTTTACTCGAACGCACCCACGTGCTGCTCCGACTAGATGACGTCATCACGCCAGGCAACTGGGCTTACTTCCGCCCTAAGGTAGTACGTCTAATGCTATTTACAATACTTTACAGTGTGGGAGTATGCGATTTGGAACGCAGCCCTGGACACCCACGGTCACAGAGGACGAATACAGCACCGTGTAATGCAGGTCTCACGTGAGCGCGCTACATTACGCTGTATCCTAAATGAACAATAGAAAGTTTTTATACGTATCCCATTGGGAAGGTTCACACACTTCTGACGCTGCGCACATTCTAAATGTACATTTACGGAACGGTTTATTGTAAAGACGAATAAGAGCGTGTGTAGCTTTAGGTGATTCCTGCCAATGCAAACTGTTTTTGTAACATAACCAAACAAAACAGCGTAAATTCTTTACCACATGGGTGATGCTAATTCGTAACCGGCCCTGGCGTATATTGTCCTAAGTCGTTGAGCATACTTTGTGATAAAAATAATAATAATAGTCGTAATAAAACTAAATGCAAAGTATACTTTGTTAAACGCACTTGTCGCTTAGGGCGTCGTTATGAAGCGGATTCTCCTCCAGGCAACTAAAATAACAACGTGGCTTAAGTTTTCCAGGTTCTACAGAGCAAACACACAGTCAGGTGAGACCCCCAAACTGCAGTTTACGTTCACTTTGTGTTTATTAAACAGCTCATTATGTACTTTATATGACTAAATTTAAAATGTTTCTCCCGCTCTCATTATAGTTATACTAAAATAGAAAACAAAAAAGCTAAAGGAAAACTTAGAAATCATGATGTTGCAGCTAATTTTTTTTTTTTAGCTAATAACTTTATTTATTAAGGTATGACATATCCAGTAGAATATTTAGAATATAGAATGTAACACCAACAAATGACTTTCAGAAGATTAAGTAATCTTAAATTAGTTTAGTAAGTACTATTGTTAAGGCTTTAAAGAGCCAGCATCCACTGTACTCATCATCACTGCAAACTCATACATTTAAATGTACTTTTATGACATTTAGCTGTATATTTAGATTGACATTTGTGCTATTTAATTATGACATCGTATCCAGAGCAACTCACATTTACTAATTACAGGGAAGGCCTCCCAGAAGCAACTTGGGTCGATGGTCTTGCTCAGGGGGCCTTAAACATTTCAAGAAAATTATACTTTTTAATCTGGCCAAATTAATATTTATTTATTTGCCTCCAAAGACACTTTAATAAAATAATTCCAGGTTTGTTTGTTTGTTTGTTATTCCATTTTGTAGTTTGTCCGGGTATGTGGTGCAGTCTGTCTGGGGGAAAAAACTGAACTAGACAGGGCTAATAACAGAATAGCCTAAACATTGTGGGGCGGTTTCCCAGAAAGAGATTAAGACTAGTTCTGGATTACAGAGTGTTTTGAATGGAGATTTTCCATTGAAAAAGAAATATAGTTCAGAACTAGTCTTAATCCCTGTCTGGGAAACAGCCCCTGTGAGTCTTAAAAATAAGCCTTTATTTGATGAAGAAGGCAAGACTGTTTGCTCACCATCAGCAATAATAATCAATAATCGATTTTTTTGATCATAAGCAGAAAGCTTTCATTGTTTCCACAAAACATTTTATAGAATGGTGGATGGAAATGTGATTGTTTTTGGTTTATAATGATGAGGAAGAGTTCACATGAAGGACCTTTCTCCTGCCTTTTTGTAGCAGTCTGCGAACCAAGCTGTCAAATCTGTCACTCTGGGTGGGAATTTGATCCAAAATCCTAGAGGATTTTGTTGGATTTTCAAGATGATATCCCAAGTTCAAGTGATGTTTTCTTAAGCTTAAGCACTGGTTTATGGAGACAATAAAGGTGTTCCTTCAAGATGTTCTTTGTACTGCGGTCAGTGTCTCTCAAGTCAGAGACAAAAGAAGGCACAGCAAACTTGTGTGGACTAATATATGAAAAATATATGAAATATTATATCATATTTAAACAGCTGCTAAACAAATTTTGCACAGAAACATTAACATGACCTGAGGCTTGACTTTGTCTGAATTCCATGTTTCTTCGATAACATGCATTTTAACTCTAGAGCCTTAACAGATTGCTCCCATAAGGCCTCAGGGGATTACTTTCAAAGCATAATTATATGTGTGTGTTTAAGATTTTTTTCAGAATAAACTGTTAGCTAGTTTTAGAGAGATATAGAGAGTGAATGAGTAAATAAATGAGTGTTTGTGTGGGTGTGATATACATAATAATTCCTTATTGATTGCTCATTGGTAAATAACTTTTTGATGTAATTTCACAGTCCTAAACTTTAATAGACCATAGAATATGCCAATAAAAAGTAGTATCTTTGCTACTTTACACTGTACTAGTTTACACTGCACGACTTTTAGCAATTATACAGAGTCTAAACAGACTGGAGAGCTTATTTTTTTATCATAGTTAGATTTGGCACATTTGGCAACGATAGGTATCTCATCTTTTTTGCTGATGGACCAGGTTAATTAAGTACACAAAGTTACACATCCATGACCCTTAAGGAAACATTAACTTGGGTCACCTTTATACTGTCATGGCTAAGCACAGTTTTGTAGTGCGAAAGATGTCTCTCTCTGGTTTGAGTGGGAGCGCTATACGCAGCCTAATTCGGGAGCAGAGGCAGAATATTCCAAACACTTCAGGTGTCGCAGCAGGTAGTGAGGGACACTTTATGCTGTTTAAACTCTTGGGAGTAAGGTTATTATAGAGGTGCCATCATCTTTTATTGATGTCTTATACTGTATGTGCATTTGTAATATGCAAAATGTGTTTAATTTGAAATTAATTTAGACCTACAGAAATATCAGCATATACCATAAATCCTTTATGCACAATTTTCAACATGATCCTTAAGTAATTATAAAATTCCACAAATTCACTTTGACAGGGTATATGCAAGCAAATATTGTTATCCTGCACAAGGACCTTGCAGATGACTTTGAGGCGTTTTGTCATGCCAACCACAGCCCACTCCCGCTGCTTTACAGGAGCCAGCCTGGAGAATGGGGTTGTCCTCCCCTCGCTGCCAATGCAGACATCAGGTACCCCCTCTTTAATTCATATTGATAAACAGTAGACAGTGATTTTATTTCAGCTGGAACCAAGCTTTGTGTCATAAAAAGTTTCTGTAATTAAGGTCTTTGGATGATTAAATAAAACAATTTTATAGATTAAAACTTTTTTTAATTTACTATTACTATTCCTTTATCATATTTTTGTCATATATGTTTTTAATCACCATTCTCACACTTTTGTTTTTTTGAGACGTTTATCTCTTTTGTACCTTTTAAATGTGTTGCAAATGACTTATTTTGTTGCAGTTTATTCATGCTATTTAAAGTTTGTTCAGCCTGTAACATACCCAAACAACTAACTCATAGTTGTTCAGCAGTGTTAATGATTGATGATTTTACAGTTTTTGCTGCCTTCCAAAGGTTGTGAGACAGTTAACTGCATAATCTTGCTAGAACCATGGATTTATAATATTAAGAAAAATTGATAGTAGTTTAAATATGCTTATTGAGTAAGTAATTTTTTACTTTTAAATTTTTTCACTTAAAAAACTTTTTAAAACTTTAACTGTGAAATAAAAATTTGTATATATGAAAGTTTGCTATTTAAAAAGAATGTCATATCAGTAACTCTGAAATATTTGTGTGTTCTGTTGCTGCACAGGAAGGACTGTCCACAGTACTGTGTGTTTGAGAAGGGGGCGCTGGTGAGTAAGGTGGCCAATTTGGTCCCCTACACTTCTCAGCTCCAGCTCATGGTAACCTTCTATCTGGGATGCAGCTTTAGTTTTGAGCAAGCTCTTGGAAAAGCTGGCGTTCCTCTGCGGAATGTAGAACAACGCCGGAATGTCAGCATGTTCAAAGTAAATATACTTATCCTATGTCTTTAAATATACTATATCTGCGTTTGCTCCTTATGGCAGCTCTAAGTTCAAGCCAGGCAAATTGCACACTTTTAAAATTTATTTTCGCTCAAAGATATCGTTGAGGCTGATTTAAACCAGATTATCAGCCTCAATGATACCTTCCTATCTCTGTGCAGACATCAGTGCCTTGCATCAGGGCTGGGTCATTTCAATGCCCCATGGTGGTGTCCATGCGTCCAGTGCCAAAGGAAAAGCTAGATGCTGTATCTCAGTGCACACACCAGATCCCACAAGCCCATGGAGGCCCCATCCACATAGGACACGCAGGTACCTGACCTTAGTTTGCACCCAATTCGATCACACCAGTTCAGACTGGTTTAAACCGGATTTAACTGGCACATACCGATTTTAACCAGTTCACACTGGAATAAGTTAGTTTAATCTAGTTTGGGACACTAAACTGGCTCCACCCAGTTCAAATTAGTTGAAAACAGTTTAAGCCAGATAAAACCGGCTTAATCTGGTGTGGGAGACACTAAACCAGTTTAATCCAGTTTGGGACACTCTCACCCGGCTCAAACCAGTCTGAAAACCAACGGGTTTAAACCGGTTTTAGACAGTCTAAACCTCCTCAAGCCATTCAGTACAGTTCAGACTGGTTCAAATCAGTTCAAACCTATTTAATCCTGTTTGGGAGACTCTAAACCGGTTCAAACCAGTTTAAATCAGATAAATCCAGTTTGGGACCCTCAAAACCTGCTTAAACCAGTTCAAATGTTTTTTTTTTGATTCCTTGCAATCAGAGTTGTTTACAAACAAGCACTAATAGAACATGAATTAGTTAATGAAATAATACTGCCAACTGTTTTCCCTGTTCCCTAATCAGGCTCTGTCTGATTAGTTAAGTACTATCACAGTTCCACTGATAAGCAGGAACCACACTGGGAAAAATCATCTCTTGAATGGACTTTTTTGTGTAACGTGGCAAATGGAACTATGTTTTTTGCAGCACTGCTTGGTATAAAAGACCTTTCAGAGCCAGACTATGGTGACCCTGTGGAGGTAAAGCCTGATGATGTGCCTGTATTCTGGGCCTGCGGTGTTACAGGAGCAGAGGTTGTTCAGACCGCCAGTAAGAGCCGGGTATTAAATATATTATGTTTTAATATATTATGTTTTTTGTCCTATTGTATGATCATTACAAGAATCTCAAATAGTTCTAATGCTTGCAGTTGAACAGTACGGACCCTTGGAATTGCATTAATCTTACAATCTCCTTTCTAGCTGGTGTTGCACTGCGTATGAGAAGCTGTTTACCTTGTGATGTTACATGTTGACTTTTCTCCTCTCTGATTTATCCTTAGAGCCTGCTCTCGCCTTCACCCACTCCCCTGGGTGCATGTTTGTCACTGACCGAGAGGAGGCTGACTTTGCTCCACAAGCGTCTGAGTCAGGAGAGTGGCCTTTGACCTTCTGTATTTCCCAAAATCCCTTACACTATAGCATGGCCAGTAGGACGGCGGTCCAGCGAGTTCGAGCAATCGAGCAGCTTGTGGGAGAAGACCCAGGTGGCCATAACACACTCTGCTGCTGGCATTGCTTTCACAATCTGATCTTATCCACTGTAATCACATCTTTTCCACAGCTGCTACAAATCACATTTTCTAGTCTATTGTTGGATCCAGTTGTGGTGATGTTTATCAGATTTCTTCACACTTCATACTTCCAGTTCCAGACAAAACAAAATCACATAGATTCAGTTTGTTCTGCAAGTGCACTGCAAGTTGACTTCATATTCTACTGCTTTGATGTGGGTTTATCTCTCTGTAAATGTGACTGCGTGCAGGTCAGAGAGGCATCCAAGCACTGTTTGTTCAAGACGAGTTACTGAAGGCCTGCCTGTCTCTGTCCCACTCCTCCTCTGTACTCATCACCACGGGCTTCCCCACACACTTCATGCATAATCCCCCGGAAGAGACAGATGGACCCCCAGGGGCCATCGCCATGGCTGCTATGTTGCAAGCCCTCAACAAACACGTGGTCATAGTGACTGATCAGCGAGCTGTAGAGATGAATCAGCAGATCATGCAGGATGCTGTGGACAAAGGTATCTTTGCATATCTCATCTAAGATAATCAAAAGGTTTGTCCACCCAATGTCTTTTTTTCATATTTGACTGTTCTCTATTGAGTGGACACAGGTAGTGTGCTACATCTTGCCTGACCAGCAGATGGGGCCAAAATACTTGTTTATTTATTTAATGGAGATGTAATTTGGAGAAGAAATAGCTAAAACAGAAAATGGGATGTCATAGTGTCATAAAGCAAATCTTTGCATACCTTATATGAAATAATCCAAAAGTCTAGTTTGTCCATCCCATATTGTTTTTCATATTTGACTAATCTTTATTGTTGTCATAAAATGCATGCCTCTAATTATCCTGCTTATAAATATGCTGCTGGAATTGACCTTGCTAGTTGCAGCTGCACGTCTTTGTGTGTTTAATTGCAGGTGTGATTAAAACGGCAGTGCCAGTGATGAGCTATCAAAGCAATGGCTCAGATTCGGCTCTGCACTTCCTCTGTCATGATGGAGATCCCTCAAAGCCCAGGTGAAGTGGGTTTCATACATTACATACAGTACATCATCACAACACTCCTCAATATTGATTATGTTTTCAGCATTTATTAGATCCTCTTCTCTAGAGCATTTAATTATGAGCTTAGTCTTCCTGGAGCAACTTGGGTTTAAGGGTTTTGATTAAGTCTCCAGTGATGGCAGGATAATTGAACCCAGGCTTAAACCCATAACATTTTGGCCTATAAGTGAGCATTCTACCAATAGGCCTCCATTTCCCGTACAGTAGTTCTTTGCCGTAGTCTGGTCTCAGGTAGCTGTGGTATCCAGTAACCTATAAAAATGGGGGCCAGATGGAAATATAGGCTGGGATATGGGTACCTTGCATTCTTTACACGTCACACAATACACACCCTCAGCCCTTAGCTGACCTGACCTAGTCCTGCTAAACATTTCTCAGGTTTGACCACCTGGTGGCGATAGAGCGCAGTGGTAGAGCCTCTGACGGTAACTACTACAACATGAGAGGAATAAACATTAAGCACTTGGTGGATCCAATAGATGACCTCTTCACCACAGCCAGTAACATTCCAGGCATCACTACCACAGGTAAGAGTTAGAGCCACTGATCTGTGGATAAATCTAAAACCTAACTAAGTTCTCTGTAGCACTGTGTACCTGGATGATGATCAATTTTAGTGATAGACTTATATGCTTTATTTAATTCCCAATTAATGAGCGGTACATTCTCAAAGGAAATGAATAATAATTCTAGACTCAACATGATGCGGCGGCTTTGGCTTTGCAGGTTGCTTACTTACTGAAAGGTGATGCAGCGAATCTGAAATTTTATGAAGACAAACTGCAAGTGAAAATAATAAAAACGTGCGTGAAATCTGACATTGGTTTTTAACCACACTGGTAACATTTGATTGCGTATTAGATGTAACTCATCTTTTTAGCAGTTGTGCTCTGGGTGTTCCACTTATAGTTTTAATAGATTTTTCAAAGTAAGGTGGCAAATGCCTGTGTTTTTTTTTTAATTGTTTTCTTTCTTCGACTGTTCTTATTAGGGGTTATCTCTCTCCATTTAGTCAGTCTTTGGTTAAGATCCTGACAGTGATCTTTTTTCAATTATTTTAATAATGTATTCATCATCAGTAGGATCAGTCTAGCTTTCATGATATAATGAATATGAATGTTATAATGTTGTTTTTTGTTTTAATAACAGTTTTATTTGACTGTATGTATGATATCTCTCTCTCACACACATATAGTGTAGGTGAAAGTGAATAATGTACCCATATGTCTAATGGAAGGTTCATTTGCAGTTAAACACAGAAATGTGAAAAGGGCTCCTGCTATTAATCTCTAATTAAAGGCAGCATGTTTTCCCAAAGGAATTCACTAATGAAATCTATCTTCATCCTGGTTTTGTCATTATGGCACGTCCCTGCTCTGCTGGTTTATGTATATAGGTATTGGAGATGGAGGCAATGAGCTGGGCATGGGGAAGGTGAAGGAGGCGGTGAAGGCGTCCATGCCTAATGGCCATCTCATCGCCTGTGATGTTGCCGCTGACTTTGCCATCACAGCAGGTGCAGATTTGTAAATCCTTCAAAAATGGCTTTTTGAGACTAAAATATTCTTTAAACCAACATAATGAAACCTACAAATTAGCAAATGTTTTTAAATGGACCATAAACTGTATCTGAGCTGACAGAATATGTTGTAATATCAGAAAAGATGTGATAATAGGTCATGGCGCAGAGCTCTTTTTCATTTAGCTCTTAACTCAGAGTGTTTGACACAGGAAGTAGGAGGTTCAGCACAGTCATTTTTCAGAGTTTAGTCACTGTAACTTCAGAAAGAAGAGACTCAGAATGACCTCTGGCATGTGCAGTAGGGTCACACCTCTGACAAATTGTCATTTTATTTCCCAACACTATCTGACCTCCACTGCTCAATTAGCCACTTTTTTAGAAACATTCTCAAAAACAACACACATTCCCAGAAATTCTTGTGAATTTCTGCAGTCTGACTTGCAATAAGGTAAAGTGAAAATATTGATACTTCAATCAGACAGACTTGCTTGCTAGCAAGAAGGTTATAATTTATCCAGTTTGACATGGCATAGTAATTTATTTATTTCCTTCCCAGGCGTATCGAACTGGGGTGGCTATGCTGTGGCCGGTGCCTTGTATGTTCTCAACCGCTGTAACATCCACAGACGCTACATCCAAAAGGGCCTGGGTCTGCTCCCAACACCTGAACAGCACCAGCTCTGGGCTGACAGCCTGCCGTCTGTAGCCAAGGTAATGACTTAACTCATACTCAGACAGGAATTGAGTAACCAGAATTAAGAACCAGACCTTTTAAAATGTGTGCGTCATGACGCATTGGCGTTTTTTAAAAAGAGAAATGAAAGGGGAACTAGCTGTTTGTCATAACTCAGTAGACATAGCATTTGAAGATAAGTATTTCATCAGTTTATGAATGTAGAACTTATCTTGTTTTTAACCTTTTAAACCTTGCATGAGTTAAATAGAACAAAGTAGACAGAGCTTTGAATTCTGGCTCTCTCGTGCAGTAACTCATAAAAAAAAGCTTTGAGTCAATAGAGAAGAGAGTAGCATCAACACACAGGCCATTCTTGTGCTTGTGGCCATCTGCTAACCACTTCACAACCCACTTCAACCAGAGATATATTTACTACAGCCACTGCAAAGCAGCTATAACGCCGGTTACACTACGTTAACCCTTCCTTCGTGGACAGTTTTCTCTCCTCCTAGTCCTAGTGAAGAGGACTTTTGAGAAATGACTGACCTATGAGTCCCAACTCCATTCAAACGCCAACACAATCTTAAACAGGTGTGTCTATCTCTGAACACAGGAGGAAGATATGCTCCACATTCTGGTGAAGTACGGCGTCCGCAGCGGTAAAACAGCAAATCTGGGGCTGGAGGTGGACGGCCTGACTTTTCACCCCACCCACTCGGATATGATACAGCGCCTACGCAACCTTTCTGTTTAGAAAGGATTCAACAGGATTGATGTAAGCGCCAGACTCCATCAACGCTTAATCGTAACCTGGATAGGTACGGGGAAACTCCTGTTACTCACTAAGTGACAGTCAGCAGTCTTGTCTCTACATGTTCCTGCCTGTGCTACCCGTATCTAACTTCCTGCCATGAAAAGAAATGTTGCATGGTGCAGCAGAAACACTGTGCTAACGCAACCTTCTTCTCTTGATAGCGAGTGTGTGAGCGCCGCTGCATAGCAACAGGGTTTTTCGATGTCAAGGTGATTCCCTACAATGTTCGCTTTTAATCATTAGGCACTTGCCTAATCAAGTCTATGGATAATCTGGCCTTGGTGCTTCAGTGCTGAGTTTTAGGGAAAGGAAGGTTCTGGGAGAAAACAGCATCAGTGTTCAAAGCCAAATTACATAATTCAATTAGTGAAAATGAGTATATGTAACCTTTGCTCTTTATAAAGTGAAATTTCTTGCTCGCTTGCAAAGTTAAACCAAAATCAACATTACAAAAGGCCATCTTGAAGACCCTCAATCACTAATTAAAATAAACACCCTCTTTTTCATTAGTCTCCTCTTACACCTGAATCTATTTCATTCTTCTGTGGGATCCAATTAATGAGCGTGGAAATCAAATAAATAGTTCGGCTCCCAAGCGCTTGGCCTGCAAATGCAGAAGCAATGTTTAAAGAAGCACATGGACTTAAATGTTTTAACAGTCAGCTTGTACTTTGTCTTCAGTTGAATCTAAATAACCACAAGTAACACGGCACATATTTTAATGCGCATATACTGGCATTGTGTGCATCTGTCCACGTTACATTCAACATTACTGTCATGGATAAAAATAAACACAAACAACACCACTTGCACTTCAGGTACAACATAAACATTAACAAAAAATGACTATTCTAATTAGTTGAATACATTGTATGCACCTTGATGTACATGAACCCGTTACTGGCTGTTCTATTGTAAACAGAATGTGAAAGTAAAATGTCATAAGTAATAACCCTCTTCCTTCATCCAGCGTGCTTTATTAAATGAATACTTCTGTAAAGGTGAAAGACTGCATACGTCTCCCATTTTCACACACAACTCGCCCAAACATGATATGGGCTTAAAGGTACCTAAAATTTACCTCCTCTTTTCTGGCAGATGGAACTTCCAGAATTTTTTTGGTAAAAGATAATCACTAATGTATTCTACATTGGCCCCGTAAGGTGTGAATGAGCATGTGATGGTGTGGGTTTGTACCCTGTGGTGTGTTGGCGCCTGCCCATGGTTGGTCCCCGGCTTGCAGCCGTAGTTCCCGGGATGGGCTCCGGTACCCGCAACCCCGATAGGGTTTCACCGGTTCTGATAATGAATGAATGAATGAGTGAATAATCACTAACGTGAAAACATTTCCAGCTCTTAGTTCACGTGTGCTTACTACAGAAGAATTAGTTTAAAGTTAAGAGTGGCCTGTAACCAGGATCTACTCCTCTCTTCTAGAAGTATGTCAATTTCATTTCTGCACATTAAAGCTTACCTTTGGAATCAGGGCAGTGCCTGCAGTCTTAGCTTAGCATTGGCTTTAGTTTTAGACTGACAAACAAATTTTAAGCAAAAAAAAAAGCTGGAGGGAGTTGGATCATAAGGCTCATTGCCTGTGGCACGCTAGGCCAATTCCTAAAACCTCAAATGTCAACCACCAGCAATTATCTAGGTAGCAGTTCCTGAGAAATATACCACAGCCACCACAAACTTTCTAAATGCTTCACCCAGTTTTGGAAACAAAGGGATGAACCAACACGTGTTCAAGCCAGTGAGGCATTAGTGGACTGTAGCACTTTTGACTCAAAAAAATCATCACAAAAATACACAATTATATCATCTTTGGATTAACAGTCCACATATTAATATACGGTTTAAGCTAGGGGCTTTTAAAAAATAAAGCCCGTGTTCACATTGTCGTTTTGGTCTGGTGCGCAAGCATTACCACAGAGTTGCCTGTGCCTTCGTTGTTAGGTCCTGCCGCGTTGTTGGAGTCTGTGTTGTAGCTGCCCTCGCATTGAGGACAGCAGCAGAGAGTGTGAGCACAGGCCTCCAGGGCCTGCTGAATGCCACGCTGGGCACTCTCACTGACAAAGCAGTAGAGCGCCGGGTCGGCCACGCAGTTCAAGCTGGTGAGCAGGAGCGAGAAGTGATAGTAGTTGAAGATGTTCTCGATAAAGGAACAATCCCTTTCCAAGACTGTCCGCACCAGCAGGAAGATGTGGTATGGCGAGAAACACACCAGGAAAATGACAATGGTGCTGGTGACCAGCTGCTTAATACGGGTCTTCTGGGTGGTTTGCGTCCCGGTGCTCTTGCCCACCGCCCGCAAGACCCTGAAGTACGACAAGGACAGGATGGCCAGGGGGAAGAGGAAGCCCATGTAGAAGCGGTAGTAATTAATAGGGTGCTCCCATGACTGCATGGGGTAGTGCTCAAAGCACACTGACTGGTTGCTCTTGTCCCTGCTAAGTTCTTTGTGATGCAAGAACACCATTCCCACCCCAAGCTCTTTCAGCCACACCACCGCACTGGCCAGCACTGCCGCCCTCATAGTGCGGAGCGAGGAGAAGCGGAGAGGGTAGACCACAGCCAGGTAACGGTCTATGGAGATGCAGCAGAGGAAACCGATGCTGATGTAGATGTTCTCATAAAGCAAGAAACCGGACAGCTGGCAGGCCCACTCCCCGTGTTTCCAGTCGTCGCCATGGAAGATGTAGTGCAGCCAGAGGGGCAGCGAGGCAAGGTACATCAAATCCGACACGGTCAGGTTCAGGAGGTAGACCCCCAGTTCGTTGCGAGCTCTTAGCTGCAGCCAGGCGTGGTAGAGCGAGTAGGCGTTAGCTGGAAACCCCACCAGCATGACCAGTATGTAGGTGCCAGAGAAGAGGTACTGGTGAATTTCATGTTGAATGGTGCAGTTGATTTGATCTTCAGACATGTTTGTCATGAGTGCTTTCGTGGGATGAGGGAGTGCGGCCTCAGGCACTCTGGTAGAGGTTCTTAGAAAACATTCCACAGGTTCTAGAGGAGGGAAATAAAGAAAGCAATTCACATTTTGGGAAAATTGTTTCAAATAAAATTTTTCCTGAATTATTTTCATTCTTTTTCTGAACATTATCAAAATAATTCATTTCTATTTTTCATGTACATATTTTTATGTAATACAATATTAAGTTTATGCATTTAGTTTGATATCAAAGACATTCCTGGAAAAAAAACAGAAAAGGAATATAAAAGCCTAGACCAATAATTGTTTGTTTTCCCTATTACAGTACTAGGTTTTATGTTAAGGCTGTTGCTACCTCTATCCACAGCAGAAAGAAATTAATACATAATACCCCCCATTAAATGACAAGATCAAGATCATGAAATATGAACAACATGCACACAGTCACCTACAAGCTGGATAATGAAAAGTTGCCATTCCTAACAGTAATGTGACCTTGGCTACAGCATCTAATCAAGCTTGATGCCACCGCCCATCGCAGCGCTGAAGGCCACCACATCAGCTCCCAGCTGAGATCAGTAGAATCATGTAGCCACATACAGATTCACACCCAATATATAAATGCATATGCCAAGCGGAAATAAAACTACCAAACTAGAGAAGTTGATAAGGAAACATACACATGCAGTCAATGACGTCTGTGATGTGTGAATGAAGTCAGTGTTTAATTCTGCAGTTGATCAGCAGAACTCCCTTAAAACCAGGTCTATCAAACAAAATATACACTGAAAATATAAATTGAAAATGTCAAATTTATGTTTAAGAATAAGATGGACAGCTCTTACTGACTTGGCTGTAGCATGCAAAATCACACACTACACTGTGTATATATAATATAGAATATTAGACATAGAATATAACAATATTATAGATTATTTGCATGCAGGATGTCAACGTCAACATCACTGTCCAGACATTGTAGAACATCCTTGCTGTTCAAAACTAAGTTGGTATACTAAAATGTTACACTTGGCTTGTAATTAAGGGGTGGAAAAGGTTCTTGTTGTTCACTTTGTGGTTCGCAGTCATATATTCATATCTGTGCTTGGGACCACTGGCACGAGAGAATGTGAATGGACTGCTGTGTGGCCTGAGGGTACGGCCTGATCACAGCCAAGCCAACATTCCAGACAGCGGAGAGCCCAAAGAGAGCAGTGTCATGTTGGCGACTTGCCCTCAAGAGACCCAAATCAATTCTAGAAGACTTAGCACATTTTCTCATCAATAAATCACCAATTGCCTCAATTAAGATCAATTGTAAAAGGTGTAGATATACTGTAGAAAAGTCTTTGGTTGACTACACAACTAATGCAAAAGGTTATTACAGCAGGTTCAGAATGTTAGCAATGTGCAAAAAACAGAGAAAATATTGAATTTCAGGAGTTACTGCAACTAAAGTAAACCTTTACAAAGTTGTAAATCTGTTGTAAACCCTTCTCTTCCTTGACATTAACACCCTCAACACATTTAAAGCACTTCAAATGCAAACGTCTGAGTAGAATGAAATCGTATATGCCCAGTTTGCCATGGTCTATTTCACTATCATACACAAGAGTTTAGGGGAAGACAGGGGGAGTTTGAAATCCCACCGGAGCTCTGTAGCCTAATGAGAATTTGAGAAGAAGATGCGAAAAGCCTTCACAGGTCTGGACGCGCATTTTCCCGCCATGGCTGCTCAGTGTTCTTTACATCTTGTTAACACTAACTGGCTTTAACTGATACACCAGACAGAAGGCGTTGGGAAAATCATGGAAAAATCTGAATATCGACGGTGAAGACCAGTTAATCTTTCCCCCAACAGGTCAATAGCAGCGACAGGTTTTAGACAAGTTTTATTAAAGCGCTTAACCTTCTAGTCATTAATACAAATTAAAAACGACTAAACACTAAACCAGCTGCTTTATGTATAAAACGATATAAGTAACCGTGTAGCTGATTAAAACGATAGGCACTGCTGTGTATAAATATATATAGTAATAATAATAATAATAATAATAATAATAATAATAATAATAATAATAATAATAATATTTTTATACATACAATATCTACAGTATATTGAGCACGGGGGACCTCGTGTTCCAATTACAATGAAAGTCTTCTAGTGTTATAATAATAATACATAATTGCACATGGAGGACGGTTTCATTTTAGCGTCTCCGTACTCAATAATGATTACTCACTAATGTGGCGAACAGACGGCTTTTTGAACAAGCAGAAATGAAAAGAAAAAAACTCATAAATCTGCTAAATAAAGTAAATGTAACTGCAAACACGCTGTGATTTAATATTCGTTTACCTTTGTTTAGTTGCTCGAGGCGCCTGCAGGCTGTGACACCAGCGGCACACGCGCCGCCTCAGAGTTGAGTCTCACGGCGAACAGCAGCAGCAGCCTTTCATTTCCTCAGCCCTCATCATGCGGCACGGCATATTGCACAAACAGACATCAGCCTAATTGTCAAGACGGGGGAGATATAAGATTTCCGTGGTCGTTACGGAAGAGGCGAAGCAATAAAAATGACAACCAACCCATCAACCTGCTTCTGAGAGGCGAGCAGCGTAACTAATCTGATGGAGGGTTTTCCATCTCCTCTCACACACCTTCTCCCACTTACACGTGGTCAGCGCGGTTAAGAAGATGCAGAGACGGACACCGTTAGTTTAAGACAAAATGCCCAAGAATGACAGATTCTTCTGATGCCTTTGGTTGTTTCTGTCGCCCTTAAAGTTTCGATCACCAAGCCTAAAAATACTCCCATATGTTATATACACATCCTGCTACAACAGAGAACCCATCTTACTACTGCCCAAGACAAGAACTACAGACAGATACGGTTGATCAAAATCCTTATAAGGTCTTACTGGATAGCAGCGCCCTTTTCCCCTTTATATTTGTTTCTTAAGTAACTTGTTTCAGAGTACGGAACACACACAGCTATGCACCAAGATTCCCATTTTAACTAAACCACAACCACATTAAGCTCAAAGCCTAACAGACTGTGTTCTGTCTCTCTTCTGTTTCCTCTGTTTTTAGCATGACGATTTAAAAATTCAAAAATAAACCACAAACACCATTTTGAGATATTAAAACACAAATCAACACTTAAAACCCGTGAAGTAATACCAGTACAGTACATTCTCAGTCAAATCAAAGATAGCTTTGTTTTTTCAGCACCTTTGGCCATCTCTCTCACAGACACATTCTCTCACTATATGTGTTATGTCATATACTTATTTGCCAAAACAAGCCAATTTGATTCACTGTATTCCTCTGCATAATCCACTGCTCAGCAAACCTGTCCATCAGCAAACAGGTGATCATCTGTGTCAGCACAAGAGAATGCGGCGTTGCGTTTGCCTGCGGGGAGTGAGCAAGAGCAAACCGTTTCCAGTAAACCAATCCCACCAAGTCTGTCTGGATGATGGACTCACGCTGTCCGCTCCGCCTCCTAAAGATGGATACTGTAATTACTCTGTGATTATCCAGAGCTGTGTCCTCACACAAAGCCCAATGTTTGATTTTTGCCATTCAGAATAGAACTTGAGCTGGCCATTGCTTCCCATCCGCCGTATGCTGGAAATCAGTGGTATTCGATAGAGGATGAGAGAGGAAAAAAAGGAGACATTCTAAAGCCGTGTCCAAACATTCCTTTGCCATTTTTTTGGTGAATCGCAAGAGAAGAGGCAATAAAAAGTGAAATTAATAATCAAACAAAAAGTTTTCCTTTAGATGTTGTGAAACTTTTGGTAGTGGCCTAGTGGTAAAACAAGAGGTTACGGAACTTGTGGGTTGGAGTCTGGTCGTATCCTACATGCAGCACTACCAACATTAAGGCCTTGAGCAAGACCATTAATCCCAAATTGCTCCAAGGAGACTGTCGCTGTAATTTGAAAATGAAAGATGCTCTGGATGAGAGTCTCATATATGCTATGTAAATTTCAACACTATTGCTAAAACAATATACATTCATAGCCAGTGTTGAAGCAGTTACTTTTAAAATGTATTCAATTACAGATTACAGAATACATGCCCCAAAAATAGTTTGTAACGTATTCCGTTGGTTACTTCAATGTGAGTAATGTATTCTGAATACTTTGGATTAATGCTTAATGCTGAATGCTTTTTACAACTACATGAATGTAGCAATCACATCCTGCAAATTCTTGTTTGTTTTTCTCTATCAATTGGCTGTTCAGCCCAAATCTCCCTGAATAGACAATATATTTACTGTAGAGGAGCAAGGACTTGGCTATGTTAACATAAGATGTTTTGTCTGCTTAAAGATAATATAAAAAGCCCTGTCTTTCCTTAACCATTTCTTTATTTACAAAGCTGAAAAGTGGAAGAGTATTAGACAAACATAAAATATGCCATTGAAAAGTATTTACTGTTATGTCCACCGCATTCTGTTACTCATTTTATATTAATATTTTAAAAATCTAGAACTTACTTCCAGATGTTTTTAGGGTTGAGGAGTCTTTTGACACTGAGACAGCTTGGTTTACGGGCAAACAGTTTGCATTGCACGGTTAGATTTCAACGTATTTACTTTTTTCTTTTAAATGGTGCTCTAAAATTTCCAAGTAAGAAATGCATTGCTGTCTGGCACTGCTGGCTCTGTTGTGCTGGCTCCGGTCCACTGTGTAACTGGACGCCACCAACATTATTATTTTATTAAGTAGAGCTTGTATGGAATTACCAAAATTAGAGAGGATAGCCTAACATGAAACAGGAAAGACCGCTGTAATCCATTTATTTCTAAATAAAAGTAACTATTCTAATTATCACCTATTTAAACGGTAGAATTGTATGGAATACATTTACCTTTTTATTTTGTATTCTAAATATGTAACGCTGGTACATGTATTCCGTAACTCCCCAACACTGTTTATAGCGTAGACGTTCTGGGGCAGAAGTGACAGCTTATGACTAGTGAAAAGACTAGGCTGGAGGTGCTTGACCATCCGGCCACATCAGCCTAAAAGGAGAACTAAATAATATCTGATGAGAACCACAGAAGTGGGAGATATTCTGTTAAAGCTGACGAATCACGTTTCACTTTGACTCCTCCATGAAATGCAGAGAGATAGATGAACAGCCATTGTGGCCACAGAATTGTGCCAGTGAGGTAAAACATGCATTCTTGACGTCTGCCAAAGTGATGTCTGATAGTACGCCTGTGTGTTGTAAACAATTTTTTTCAGCACTAACTGACATTAGCGTAATGGTCCTCAATTACAAGATATCAATGCACTTTTAGCTGAAGCCCCACAGAGCATCTCAAAACAAACATGAAATCTCAGGTGAAATTATTCTGAGGAGCCATAAAAGGCATCTATTGATTTTTGGTCAACCTTAAAAGTTTCAGCGCTGTCCTGTTGCTATGCAATAACTGCTCTTAAAAGGTATAGCCATAAGGTCTGTTCAGTAGCTTAACAACACACTAGAGCTGAACTGAGCTTGTTTCTCATACTGTATATGCTCAAAAAAGAACATCTAACGCAAAGGAGAAGAGGTGACAGAATGATGAAGATATGAAGAAAGAGGAAGATTAAAGCAGATTTAGATATGAGTGGACCTATAGTTTTTGATGCAGGGTAATTTTCATTTAAACATATAGAAGTTGCTGCAGAAACAGCAGTACTTCTGACTGTCTCACATTAGCCCCTACTAAGCTCCTTAAGCCCATCATTTATGTGGCACATCGAAAACTGCAGACATTTTTCTCTCTATGTAAGGTAACCCTGCCAACAACAGCTGCATGTTCAGGAACTGCTTGTGGTCTAAGCTTTGCAGTGCATAAGTTTCTTTGTACAAAGGTATAGCTGTCAATAAGGAAACCAAGATATTAACAAATGCGCACACCAAAGAGAACGGGTGAGAGAAACAGAGAGGGAATAATTAATACCGCTGATATTCATCAAGGTGACAGCCATTTATCATGCTGTTCTTAACTCATTATTCGACTAGTTTTGACTTGGTGAATCTTTATGTCAGTGTTTGTTTTAAGTAGTGGGTGGTCACTAAATTCTTCAGACAAACAAATATGACTAAAAATGGAGATAATGTCTTAAATGTTTTAAACAATTTACAGAAAATGTTGCCCTAATCCACTCTCAGTTTGAAGTTGCTTATATTTTACCGGTCACCCCTCAGACGAAAATAAAATATTAATGACCTTGTTCTTTTTAAAGCTGGCATTGAAGGTGGTGCCTAAGTGTGTTCAAAAACGTGTGACGAATATATCTTTTAAAGACACAAGTCTAGTAGTATTTGTGATAACAGCATTTTTCAGTCTTGCAACGGTGCTGGATATTCTCCAAAAAATATTTTAGCCCAATCTTTTTTGTTATGAAATACATGATTTGTCCAGCTTCATTTGAGGAATTTCATATGCTTTCTCTAACTTTGTTGACAGTAGGATTGAAATGAACCACCTTCAGTAGTGCCAGGTGGGCTCTTAGAGGGGAGGATACTTAAAAGTGAACAAAGAGTTTGTAGGTTCTAATTCATCTTTACCCTGCCTCCAGCACTAGGCCCCTGAGCAGGATCCTTAACCCCAAGTTGCTCCAGGGGGACTCTGTGTAATTAGATAAAAGTTGTTCTGGAAAAGAGCATATACTTAATGCCAGCATGTAAAATGCAAACAACTGTACCAGCCTCATCACACAAACACACAGAGACATTAAACTGATCCTCATTCTTATCCTTTCAATGCCTAGTATGGATGCTTTTCTCATTTCAGAAGGCATAAGACCAACCCCACGCACCTTCAGAGCGATTATGAGACTTGCTAGTGGAGGTGTTGCGACTGTAATCAGCTGAGCTGAGCTGGCTCTGTTACCTGCAGGAAGGACAGATGGTGGGACGGAAGGAAAGGGGAATGGAAGAAGGGGGTGAGGGGACACTCATTTGTCCACACAGCTGAGTAAATGAATGCCCCTGAAAGACAGCAGAGGGAGCGTGAGGCTCAGCACTTATTGATCTGCTACTGGCCTCTTACCTGCGTTTCCATGGCCACCACTGCCAAATCCAGCATCAAGGGAGTGCGGATGCAGGTCCAGTAGAGCACAGGGAAGTGAGAATGCGCAAGTGCATGTGAGTGTGTGTGTGTGTGTGTGTGTGAATGCGATGACTGTCTATGATTCATTTCACAATATTCTTTGGCTACACTGAATACTTCTGGAAAAGGTGTAACTCTAAATTTAGCTCCACCTATTCGTCACATTCTGAAGAACGGACGAGAGGAAAACCGTGATGAAGCAATGCTACTGACGCTACAGGATGGAATATGGAAAAATCAATTTTTTAAAAAATATTTTTCACTTCAACACTTTATGGATTAGTCATTGTCAGTACGAAGATCTCTTCTAAATTGGGCATAACAACCATATAAAGCTACATACACGTTCCCATCAAAATAGTTATAACATTATTTAAGTTTTGTACATAACCACAAACATGCAAAAAGTGAAACAATATTAGACTGCAGCCTAAAGCTACTGCTGTCTTCCTGTGTGTGTTTGGGGATCGGACCCTGCTTGCTTATGCAAGTGGATGGAGATGGGACAAGGATCTGAGCCATTCAAATAAACACTCAGAGCAGAGTTGCTGTTATTACTGGAACTGGGGTTAAGCAAAGACCTTAAAGGAAAGCTCACTGAAAGATGACATCTCTCAATGCGACAGCAAGAGCAAGTGTTCAAAGCTGCAGAATGTGACAAACATATTGACAAGCAGACTAAGATGGCCAAAGCACACCTAACACCATGTTTAATTATAAGCATTTATATCCAGGCCTCGCTGATGAATAGAGGTGTCATAGGAGGCGGAAGAAATTGATATAGCTATCAGACATATGTAGGCTGAAGTTCTTCTTTTTGGAGGTTTGAGATGCCATTATTTTTGGACACATGGATATAAAGTGTAGTGTTTTGTTGGAATTGTGGTTGACTGGTTTGCATGTAATAACATGCTTCTGGTCATATTTCACTCTGTCAACTTCTTGTGTCCTTATATTTTCTCAGTGCTGCCTCCTTCTGGGCACATCTGTCTCCTGCTGTTACACAGAATAGGATTCTGTCTGTCTGAGAGAATCTAACACAAGAACTATGGCCGCTGGTAAAGGGTCAGTCAGTGTGTGTGTGCAGCACAAGCATGTAGATTTCTAGGCAATTCGTTGGTCGGAACTACACCTTAAAGTTTTCACCATTAACTTGTTACAATGCTCTTTCCATTTTAGAGCACCCGATTTACCTTCCAATGACAGCCACTATAGGTCTTCGCCACGGATTACAGATTCCTGGACAACGACCAATGCATCGCTATAATTACATATGAATACATTGAATATACAGCCTAAGCAACACCAATATATATATATATACATATACATATATATATATATATATATATATATATATATATATATATATATATATATATATATATATATATATATATATATATATATATATATATATATATATATATATATGTGTATGTGTGTGTAAGAAATATTGAATAAATATGTTTTAATATATATATATATATATATACACACACATATAGCTTATAAAATGAGGAAATCACTACTAAAGTGCAGTTAGACAACCGATCACGCTATATGTTAAACTCCAACAAACCACAGAAGCAGAAAATGTCTCAAGACCAATTCACCCTTAAAGATAAGGAGTTAAGTAAACACCACACAACATGAATTAAAATGCCATATAAAAAGGAAACCAGTTTAAAGTACTTGCTTGGTTATATTTTAGGTTACGAAAAGATTTCGACTCCAAATGTGCACAAAAGCAGTGTCATTATAACACTCCCCTGTACTAGACACACTCTCCAATGGTGCTGAGGAGTCAGGGCCAAATTATGGAGTTGTGAAATCTGTCAGGGCGAAGTTATTCATCTGACAGTAAAGAGCTCATTAAGAGCTCAATGTTGTGGTCTCGAACTAAATTTCTTTTGTCCAAGTCCATGACACGACCAAGAACAACTACGGTCGGTTCTGTGACAAGTCCAGAACCTTCAAAAACTGGTCTGGAGACCAAGACCGCTCTCGAGTACTACAACACTAATATACAGGAGCTTACGGTCAGTGTCCTTAGGGAGGTTATATTGATCACTCACACAATTATAAAAGAAGAAAGACTAAAGCATCATGATTCCAGAAAGTGAAAGCACCACAAAAATCACCTCTGATTTGCCATAGCTTATATATGTAATAGAGGAAGGATTTGCATCTACAGTCTACAGCAATTTTTGGGTTTATACATCTCCACATAAGTTTTGTCACAGGTTGACCTTAGTCTTATAATAATTCTTACCTAAACCTGTTGACAAAGACCATCAGAATAAATGGGCTGCAAAAAAATCTCTGCGCTTAGTTTGGTAGGAAATGCGCTAGACATTTCAGTCAAGAGGCACCACATCTGGGTGGTTTCCTGTGCTTTTTAGTTGCTGTGTAAAAAAAACATTTCCGCTTAAAGTGAATTCACGCCACCTCTAAGGTAGGCATTCAGATAACCCCGTATGACACACATCTTTACTCTCAACATCTTTTTCTGCAATTAATAAAGGGATGGCAGTGCTAGGTACAAATAAATCTGTGTATTGACTAAACTGAAAGAGTCTCAATTGTCCCAGGCTTCGTTTCAATTCTCAGGCTCGAATAAGTCAGTGTCTAAAGCAGGCATACAGGTTGGGCCACAGATCAATAAAGAAAACAAGAATTTATCCCAAACTTGATAACATAAGGATAGTGTTCATAAAATAACAAGCCTAATATAAAATAAAATACATTATACACACACATATATATACACACATACACACACACACAGTATGTATATATATATAAACACACACACATAGCTTAAAAGTTTTGTATGTATATGTATACTGTATATATATATATATGTATATATATGTATATACACATATACACACACACACACACACATATATATATATACACACACACATATACACACACATATAGCGACATGTTTTTGTATGTATATGTATACTGTATATATATATATATATACACACACACACACACACACACACACACATATATATATACACACAATAATATATACAATAATAATAATAACACACACACATATATATATATTATCACTAATAATATTATATCAATAATATTGTTAGCTTAATACGTTTTGTGTATAGTTTATGTATACTGTATATATACATATACACACACACACACACATATAGCTTATATGTTTTTGTATGTTTATGTATACCGTATATATACACATATACATACATTTAACAATAATAATACACACATACAGTATTATATGTTTTTGTATGTATGTATGTATGTATATGTATACTGTATATATATATATACACATATACAGATATACATATACATACACATATATACATTTACACACACATATATACATATACACACACATATATACATATACACACACACACACACACACACACACAGTATACATATACAGTACATTCATACAAAAACACGTCGCGTCTACCTACATCAAATTCACACAAAACGCATCACGTATATGAAGGGGTGGCCCATTTCACCCGGGTACATTTCACCCCCTGCCACTCTATGCCAAGGGCCCAGGGGTCGGGCTAAGATGTAGGGCCAAGTGGGGGAAATGGGATTTACCCTAGCTCTATCCCACTGTAGAACTACCACCACTGGGTGCCTGAGCAAGACCCTGAACCCCAAGCTGCTCCACGGAGACGGATCCTTGTAACAAGAAATGGAAGAGGATCTGACAAGTGTGATGACTTAACATTTAAGCTACTTTTGAGATGCATCAGCAGTATTTACAGGAAGAGGAAACAGGCTATAACTAGGACAATGCCAAAAACACACACATCACATGCCAATGGCTTGACCAACATGGGCAGTGTAGTTTAAAGTCAGTGGCACATAGATGGAGATATGGAGATGGAGATATTACATAATGATATCTCTCTAAAAATAATTTATGCAGTATTTTAGGATGTAATATTATTTAGCTTTATTTATTACAGTACAAAGGTCTCCAAAATTTTACTACGTCGAGAAATAAAGGAGTGTGGCATCATTTGGAAAATCTTTATTACAAAGAGTTCTTAGACAACAGCTATATAAATGGACAGAAACACTTGTATCAAACATTGACATTATTTCATATCCTATAACATGAGACGTCTCGGGGCTAAAATATACCAAAATACCATAGAGGTAACAACCAAGGTTTCTGTGTAGTAGTGTATGAAATTTGTAATGTTTGTAGAATGAGTAACCACAGCTCCAGGCACTTAGATTCTACAATCTACGTTGAAATAAAATACATGTGCCCAGGCTCTGTTTTTTTGTCGAGGGAGTGCTACAACAGTCATAACCTCATTTCATCCTCCTCCTCCTCCTTTGGTGGGTTTTCTCATTTTTAAAGCCCTAACACCACATGTAACTTCTCCACCGCTTCATGTGACTACAATTATGGGGCACAGAGTACGAAATTTCTGTGTATTGCCACTTGATTTTTAAAAACAATCATAGCAAAACTAAACTAAACTGACTGATGAAGAGTCACCGATAAAGGAGAGAATGTGATCAGGAAATCGGCTGTGAAGCAAAGTGTGAAAGTTACTCTCAGACTATTTTGGGACTTCCCTTCTTGAATTATCTTCAGCTATTAAACCCAGTGTTCAGATATACACGATAACACACCCCAAAAAAAGGAAAAGAAAAGATCTGGGGATACACACAAACTCACACACATTTCATCTGAGACACATTAATAAATAAACCAGCACTTCAGAAGCATTGGAACAATTTTGCAGTGTTTCCAGTGCAGTAAAGACATGAATATTACAACAAACTCAAATCTAAGAAGTGAGAGACTGATTTGTTTTCCACCTTAGGCCTTAATTGGTCTCCTGGGGAACGTGTCCAGTGTTTAAGACTCCAATTTACCCCGTTGGCATAGTGCTCTATGGATGTATTTACATGTATAAACCCACAGTGTTTGCAAAGACACATTTGTCGACGATGTCAAAGCGGCACCCTGAGCCCAACGTCAGCAGGTCCTGTGGCACCTTCATGTCAACATTCATCACTTCAGTGTAGAAAGTCCAGCTCTCTGCTTTCTTCTCAAGTTTCAAACTTCATCTGATCGTTCTCTACGCCCCAGTCTTCTCTATTTCTCCTCAAACCACATACTTCTACTATGGTAGGTTAAAAAGGTTAGAGCACAGTCTAAAAAGATGGGAGAGATGCTCACACTGGCATTCCACGCTACCATTCAATATGGAAGTATGCGGTTTGTAATGCAACTCCGGCAAACCTTCTTTCTCCCTCACACCCCAAGTGTCAGTTTGGTCAGGGTTAGGCACTGAGTGAGAGACGAGCCCTATTCCAGTAAATCCTAAAGCCGTTTGGATGAAGGACTACTGCTGTCCACTCCACTTCACCTCCTGAAGGCGGATACTGTAATTACTCCCCAAATATCCAGGGTGCGGTCACTCAGGCGAAGAGTAATGCTTCATTTCCGCCTTCAGAATAGAAGCAGAGCCGGCCAGCACTGACGTCTGCAGAAAGCCGCAGGGGGAAAAAAAAATGGCGTTGCTGAGATGAGAAGCGGGGGGACGGCCGCACCAAACACATTCTTTAGCCCGTCTTTTCTTCCCAAATTCCGAGAGTAAGCACACTTCACTTTGCTGGATCAGTGGGTTCTAATGTTTGTTTACAGATCTTTTAAAGCTTTCACCTTACAGTTTTACCACTCACAAATAAACACCACTGTGAGAGCTAATGAAACCAGAATGCTATCCAGGTTACACACAGCCGTACTCATACCACACAGTCTGGGGGTCGTTGTTAGGGTCGGGAGAGGCTGGCGTTCCGGGGGTCCGATCTTCTACCGCACAACCCAGGCTTGGACTATCAGAATTTTTTATAGGAGAAGGCTCGTTCTGTCTGTGCTCCCTGTGCTCCTCCACCTCCTCCAGCCTGGAAGTGGTAACCGCGCGCACCGGAGTGACCAGGGCCACCTCGCCGCGGTGGTGGGCCAGTCGGCCCTGCGCAGGCCCAGTACGGCTCAGTCTGGCCCCACGTTCTGCCTGTAAGGAAGTGCTGGAGGAAGACAGGGGCAGCTCGTTGCTAGCAGCAGCCAGAGAGAGACGTCGAGGGTCCACCACCAAGTGGCCGGAGTCTCCCAGCCGGGCTGACTGTGGCCGATCCCGGAGTGGTGTGCCTGTGCGCCTGACCACGCCTTCGACCTGACTGGAGGGATTCCCCTCTGCTCGGTAGCTGTCTGGACCGTTTGAGTGCAGCAGGTCAGCCGAGGCGAGGCTGAAGGTACGGCTCAAGCTGCTTCCGCCACCGCCCCCTCCCGCCCCTCCGCGAGACCCGGCGTGCTGAAGGGGCGAGGGACGCCCACTGGACCCGCCGGCACCTCGGTTGGGGAGCGTCTGCGACTGGGAGGGGGGCGTGGAGGTTTCTGCGAGTCGCACGCTGGGCTTGACGCTGTGCCCAGGTTTGGAGGCTCGTCCGTCTTGAGCAGAAGGGGTTGTTTTGACGGTGGGGGAGACGTAGTTGGTTGGTGTTTTGGCTCCTTCTCTCCAGCCCGATCTGCTTAAATAGTCGGTCATCAGGTCCTCCCGACTGCCTGTGTGTACCTACAAGAAAAAGACAAGATTTTAACTAGTAATCCTTAAAATATTTGTCTACACACTCACAGTTAATACCTTTTAACAATTCACACAAACAGCAAACACAACTACACAGTTCTCTTTCTTGAGGTGAACCTTTTAAAAGATTTTTTAAACATATACCTTCTGGAGAAAAAAGGACAAGCATTGCATTTTGAATTGCATTAATGAAACGCAACCTGTAACTGCCTTTTGTATCTAGGAGTTGACAGATACACAACCAGCTAATTTTGTGTTCAGCATGTACAGGTGTGTAAACTTAGTTTACCGATTCTTACAATACAAACTGATAAACGTGACCAGTACATCAGTGAGAACAGCACGTTTCACTGCACCTCTCACACTGCAAACACAACAATGGGATCGTCTTTGCTGAACAAGGAAGATATGTGACCCTGCCTATGATAACCCGGCTAAAGTCGCAATTTTTCTACCTCCTCTTTACCTGACGTGACTGCCGCGGATACACATTGATCTTAATGTCTGTATGTACTTTATAATGATAGAACAGTAGTTCCTAAACCGAATAACAATAGAAATAGAAAAGCAATGTTTACGAAGACAACCTGCGGTATTTTCCGGTGGAAAATGGAAACGTAAGGTGAATAAAATCATGAATTTCGCTATTTATCCTGTTAGAAATTACATTTCAAACATTACATCCGAAAACCTCAGTACATAATCTATCATTTACTGCAATAAACTCATATGGCATATTGTTGACATTTTTCTCGCTATGACTACTTTGACGCTCTTTATTTCATATTTAGATTTGGCGATTTCAGCCGGGTTTTCACAGGCGGGGTCACATATGATGCCATTTAAATAATAAAACCTGACATGAATAGATATCGGTAGCCAGTTTGATCCACTTGATCCAACATAAGGACTTGTAAGAGACGCAATGTGAAATCAAATTATCATTATTATACTATAACCGCTTTCAGTTTTAGCAACACCAAGCTTGTCATGTTTACGTTAACATAAAATAACTCGTACCTCACACCCTGCCAATGACAAGCACACAAAACGTGCGTTAACATTAAAGGCGCCACCATGTGGCCATGAGTGGTAGCTGCACTTTGTGTTAATTAACGTGTTTTCAGTGACACAGTGTGTGGTTCTTAGTCAATTTTAATCCGAATTTGATAAAACTAAAAGACAGGAACTGTACCACGGTTCATCTTAAAACCAGTACGTATTTCGTTCCATTTAAGAACTAATCAAACACAGATTGAATGATAAGGTCAAACATACGCTAGATAAATCAAACTTGTCGACACCAACATTACACAACGCTATTGGTAAATAAGACAAACAACCAGCAACATCGAGGTCAATAAATGACTTCCGCAATCAAAAATGAACAAATAAAAGAATTAAATAATAAACGTAATACTCTTGCGTTCTTACAGTAGGTGGAGACAGAACATTGCTCTCTTGCAGGAACTCCTCCAGCGTGACCATCTCGCTGCCGGGGGAGGCGGGCCGGTGGCGGGCAGGACGGGAGGCAGGGCGGCTGGTGGGAGAAACGTTGCAGGGAAGCGTGTTGCTACGTGGCAGCATGGAGCTCTGACTGGCACGGCCGCCCTCGTGGCTCAGGCCAACGACATCGTCACTGGAGAGGCTGGCGGAGCGGCCCTGCAAGTGCTCCAGGGAACCTACAGACGAGAAATGAATTTCTGTTATACAGTCCAGCATATAAAACTAACTAGGGGTGGGCAACTCAGCAAATGAATCGAAAGTGACATTCGGAAGCTCTAACTGATGTCATCTTGCTGCTGATGACTATTTGGAAATATTAATGCTTTCCCCAGTGTGTGTTCGTGTACTGTCCCCTTGGGGCAGTTGGTAGCGTAACGGTTAGGGCGATCGCCCTGTGATTGGATGTTTGCCTGGTAAGGCACTATTGAGGTACTCATGAGCAAGGTACTGTCCAAAAGCACTGCTCCCCAGGTGATGCCCGTGTCAGCTGCCCACCGCACCTTCACGGATTGGTCACACTTTGTTGTGTTGCACTATGTGCTGTGTTCACACTGACAACTCAAAAACATATTACCACATATGTGGTCATGTGCCTCCATCCAGTCTGCCACTGCATCTGTGTTTCCTTCAATTACTTAAAAATGACAATTATACACACTCTTTCATTAGAAAAATAGCTTTAGTGATGGAGCATATTTACAGTACAGAGCTCGTCAGTGAACTACTGTAAATTGGGGTAAAATGTTCAAATAATCCTGATATTGATTTGATGTGAAATAAATAAAAATAAATCTCTATATCCAACAGTCTTAATTCCACTAACCGAAAAGCAACTACAGTAGTTTTTTTCGTTCATAACATCTAGCAGACATAAGGGCTATACGACTTGCTGTATGAGATCACAAGTAATCAGACCAGAGGGTGTTGTGTTCTGAGGGAAACTCGCACACCTTTGGAGTTAACAGGAGAGCTGCTGCTGGAGGTGTTGCGGCTATAATCAGCCGAGTTGGGTCTGTGACCTGCAGGACAGACAGATGGAGGGACAGAAAAAGACGGGAGCAGGGAGAGAGATGCAGATGGACACATTAGACTCAGGTGACATCGATGTCTAGTCTACTAGTTATGGACCTGAACTGGTTTCCGACCTGCATTGCCGTGGCCACCACTCACGAACACAGCATCAAAGGACTGCAGACGCAGGTCTTCCTCGGAGATTAAGCCTGCAAAGCACAGGGACGTGAGAACAAACACCGTTTGTGAGAAAGCTTGCATGGAATACTTCCTAATAAGCTGTTCTCTCTGAAACCAGCCAACTCAAGATGAAAATCTAAAACCAAGTAATAATTAATAATGAATTAATGCGTGTCACACCAAAACAATGTTACTTCTACCTTATATAGTTGAAGACAAAAGAAACTGCAGAAACTTTGCTGATATTAATTAATAATGGTAATAGTACACAGAAAATTACGCAAGCGTATGGCTGCCACGGCATAATAAAAAAAAATATATATAGCTATCACGTTAAAACGTGAAAAACATGACGTTAGAACGTGTTAAATATCACGTTAGAACGTGAAAATGATCACGTTAGAACATGATATTTAACATATATAGAGAGTAACAGAGTTGATCTGCTCTTGCTGACTAGGTGGATGGCTTTTACATCAACAGTGCGTGTAAAAATGGAGACTATGAATTAAGGCAGACGATATGAAATATCACTATGAAATGTGGCAGACAATATGGGTTATGATACACTAAGAAGATTCGGTTGCTGAGATAATAAACCTAATATTATGAAACGGCGGGGGGGGGGCACGTCCTGTTTGAGGAGTCGACTGGCGTGCGGACAGAAACTCTACCTGAGTCTCTCCGTTTTGGCCATGATGGTGCAGAACCTTCTGCCTTATTGCAGAAGCTGAAACAGTCCGTTATGAGACAATTCCTTAACAATCCTAGTTGCCCTGGTCTTACATCTCCTGGTGTAAATGTCCTGCAGGGAAGGGAGAGCTGACCTTCAGCAGCGTTCTGCTGCCTGGATCACTCTCTGAGGGCTTTAGGGGGCTGAGATATCCACTCTGTTGCGCTCTCGTCCTCTATGTATGTTAAATATCTCGTTCTAGCGTGATATTTGTCACTTTCTAACATGTTATTTAATACGTTTTAACATGACATTTAACAAGTTCTAACCTGATACTCAACACATTCTAACCTGATACTTTTCACGTTATAACATCTTAATTAACGCGCTCTAACGTGATGTTTTCACGTTATAACATGATAGTCGTATATATTTTTTTATTATTATGGCGTGGCAGCAATACGCTTCCGTAGAAAATAACTCTTCAAGTAACTATTAAAACTTTGAAAGGATTTCTTAAAATCAGAAAATTTAGCCTAAAATAACCATCTTTAGTATTTTAGTTCAGTAGATGCAGATGGGAGATAGATACATATATGAATCCAGAGGGGCAGGGTCTGTGTTTATTACCTTTGGGCCTGCGCCCTGACCGCATCACAGGAGGCGTGAATCCTGGTGAACTGTGGGCGTTGTGGTTAAGTGGGGTTGAACAGGAGGCTCCTGGTTCCCGTCGCCTGACTGCAAGCTCCTCGTGCCCGTTGATATTCTCATTGCTGCCCCCTGCTGGACGGAACGTCTCTCTGCCTGAAGAGGAAGATGAGGAGGAGGAGGAGGAGGAGGAGGAGGAGGAGGAAGAGGCAGTCAGGAGTGTCAAACAAATAAACAGCAGCAGACAAGAACAGCACAAGACAAACAGAGCAGCCGAGCTCCTGCCGACACGTGGGCAGCTGCAGGGGCAAGGGTTAGGGCGTTAGGGCGTGTGTGTTAGTACAGACCAGCAACACAGTCAACATGCAGGGCAGTGGCTAGAGCTTTTTCACTGGTAAACCTGCAAAAAAAGCGCCTTTGCATCACATTTTGCTGACGTGTGGATTTGCTCTGTCTACGCTATCATTCTGATCTAGGGAGATAATGATGATATAAATCAGATTAATTATATAAAAATATATATATAAAATTTTATAAAACTTTCAAGTGTAAACTGTAGTAACTTTCTAAGGCTTTCTGTAACTTTGAGAGTGAAAGTGTGTGATTATTTGTCATTGTGAACACACCACAGCACACACTGCACCACAACGAAATGTGACCTCTGCATTTGACCCACCTGTGACGGAGCAAAGCTTGGGGACGGTACCTTGCTCATGAGTACCTCAATGGTACCTTTACCGGTCCTGGGATTCGAACCTATGGCCTTTCAATCCGTTACGCTATCAACTGCCCCCACTGCAAACTGCTGTCTAAATATGGCCGTAAACAGTACTGTAACCCTCAAAAAATAGAGTATGAAACTCCTTAATTTTTCAGAACACATTTAGAACATTGCCAAGTCACTGTCAGTACTTGCTCACAATGTGGAACACATTACTCCCCTAAAATTAGCAATAACCTAAAACAACAGGGCATTCTGTCAGCAGATACTAACTCATAAGCTACATAAACCACAGCGTATAACACAGGAAATTATAATCTCCTTTACATCTCACTATAACAGGAAACATGAGGCTGCAAGAGTGTGTGAACGTTGTATATATGTAGATATACTGTATATCAACTTCACACACTATCATCAGTTTAGAGTAGAGGTCGACCGATATTGATTTTTCAGGGCCGATATCGATACAGATTGTGGCTAATTAACAGGGTCGATAACTGATATTTGGAATTGATATGCAAAAAAGATAACCTCTGTCAAAAAAGTTTAATTTTACAAACACCAAGCTCAGCTAAAACTCTCCTCCTTCTCAGAGTGTGGTGTGAGTGACAACAAGGCTTCAGCGTTGATTGGCTATTACTCGCGTGACATACAGCCAATCAGAGACTGTTGTGGGCGGGGCATTAAATGAAGCAGTGAGTCGAGAGCAAACGGGACAGAGAGAAGAGACGGACCGTAGCGCACCTCGTCATTACTTAATATCTGTGATGGTCAAAATTAAACACCGATACCGATCATCGGCAAAATGCCTAATATCGGCCCCCAAAAACCAGTCGACCCTAAGTTTAGGGCAGGGACGGGCATTTAATTTTCCCAAAGGGCCACATGAAAAATGTGAATTGACACGGAGGGTCGAACCAATAGACTAATCACCTCTGCTCAACTCAACTTCATTAAAAAAAAACAGACAATCGTCTAGTTTTGATTAACTCCTACCGTTAATACTGTTAAGCTATAAATGTGCGGAGCAGGGATATTACATTTTTGTGCAAATTTATTTTTGACCATACGCTCTTTTAACAACAAAAGCAATACTGAAATATGTACATTTTTGTTTTTTTCACCTTCAAAATAAAAGCAATGCAGTTGAATGCTGTGCATAAAGTCCGCTATTATATGTTTTATTTGTAAGTTTATTTTGTTATTACATGCTGTCCTCAGACCAACTTGCCAGTGACAGACAAAGGGCCGGGTGTGGCCCCCGGGCCGGGCAATGCCCAGGTCTGGTTTAGAGTGTCAAACGGTGTGTATGTTCAGATCAGTATAGATATGGGTGCATGAATTTGTGAATACGGAGCGAAAAAAGGAAAGAGGTGGAGCAGGCAGAAAGGCAGACACACACGGAGACTTTGGGAAGCAGGTGCACTCGTGCTGGAGGGATACTGGAGAAGAGACATGGTGCAAAAAACATCCCATCTCACTCCCACATCTCTGTAAGGACAGCCTTCCTCCCCCATTTCTCCACACACTCAATTAGATTCATATTGACCAGCCTTGTAAACACACAACCCGCAGGGTTCAATAACTGCTGTCTCACGGAGGCTCGTTTATCTTCCTCATCCTTGACTAGCAGCATCGCAGGCATTCGTAATGCTTAAAGACATAAGTACAAATGCACATTCGCTCTCACACGAACACACACACACCAAGGGCTGCAAGCACATTATTCCTGGCGCGACAGCGAAGCCAGAAGCATTCAGTGCTTCACTGTTACATACTCCTACTTACTGTAAACTTCTACTTAGAATCCTTCGGCCTGGCATCAGAGACGTCTGTAAAAGTTGAGTTCATGCAGAGCCTGGGTGTGTGTGCGTGTTTGTGTGCGTGTGTGTGTGTGCTGCATGCATTGCTTTAGTGTGTGGGCCCAGTTACCACAACAGTGTAGTGTGCTGTATACATAAAACTGCTGATTTTGGAAACGTGCTGCAAGGTGTTGGGCACTTGTGTAATTGGGTGAATATAAATTAAGCAAAAAGAGTTGAACCATCAAAAACATCGACTAAATAAAAAATATCGGGCAAAAATGAGTGAACAGTGACTGAATACAATGAATGATGAAGTTATTGTGATGGTGTTTGCAGATGAGGACGGATGACTGATGGCCAGTTCAGAACTGGCCAATATGCGAGGTGGGAATAATGACATCAGCGGAGGGCCAGAAGCGCAGCCGTTTGGCCAGCGAGGGCCGGGACGGTGGGGTTCCCGGCACACGCATTTTCTCCTGGCTTTTGCTGCGCAGAAAACGAAACCTTTTAACTTCTGCGGGAGATGCGTAAGTGGGTGGAGGTTAGTGTATAGAGGAATGACACACACCGAACAAGAGAAAGAAAGAGACAGAGAGAAAGAGTGGTCAGTGAAAGAGACAGTAGAATAATGAAAACCCCCACAGAGCTGCAGAGTAAGGTAAGATTAAGATCTGCATGCAAGATTATACAGTGGTTAGGATTACTGATTTGAAGAGATCTGAAGACAACAGACGTGAGTCAATCTGTAGATTAAATACGGTTAGACTGAGAGATATGATCTACAAAAGGACGTACCAACGTTCAGACACACCAAATCCCCTTAAAATGGTAATGCCGACCAAACCTTTTCGCTGACGAGTGTTTAGCTAATGTGGATAAAGGGGAACTTACTTACGACCTGGGCGATAAAACGGTTTCGTTTGTTTTGTAACACCGTTCTTCTAGCAGTTTGTAGAGTTGTACTCACCTCTGGCAACAGGAGGTGGAGTAAAGACAGAGGGAGACTGGACATGGTTCTCCTCCACAGAGATCTTGCCTGGCACGTCCAGACTGAGGCGACTCTGGCGCGGGGGTAGTGGAGGTGGAGGGAGGGGTGGGCTGCCTTCGGGACAGTCTATGGGCATGGGAATTTCGGGAAGGGGGATGTCCGGGGCGCTACGAATCCGCTCTCGGGGGGCCTCTGCCTTCTCACGCGAAGCCTCCTTCTTAGGTTTAATTAGCTTTGCTATGGCTTTAGCTCCTGCCCAGTGGCTCCTCCTGCCAGCCGGACAGACACAGAGAGAGAGAGAGAGAGAGAGAGAGAGAGTGATAAACAGACAAACAGGTTAAAATGTTACTTCTTCTCAGCAGAAGAAAATATGAAGCAACATTTTCACTCTTCTGTTCGAAGGTTTGTTTATAGAGCGTAAACTATTTTACAGGACTCACTTTTTGGGAGCGGGATCATAGAACTTGTACTGGTCCATAATCTTCTCTTCCAGCTTCTCTTTTTGCCGCCGTAAAGAGTTTAGCTTATCACTGCAGCGCAAAGAAAAAGCTACAATTAGACACCATAGTCTAGGGCTGAACATTTTATACCACTTTTCTAGGTCTAGGTACTATTTAGGGGCAGTTGGTAGCGTAGCGGTTAGGGAGTTGTTGAGCAAGGTACCAGACCTAAGCACTGCTCCCTGGGCGCTGCCCATGTCAGCTGCCACCGCTCTTTTGCTGATGCTTCAAATGCATTTGGTAAACACCTTTTGAGCGCAAACCATTCTGTATCCAACATGATACTATAGAACTGTATTTGATTATTCATGAAAGAAAACCACCAGACAAGATCCAGCAAAAGCAGCAAAAACTTGTAGCAAGAATTTCCTTTCTTGGCAACGCATGCTGTGAAGAAATGATTTATTGTGCAGCTTTAACCTAATCCTTCCAGCACCAAACTCCTCGTCCAACCACTCACATGTACTGTTTCTGCTCCTCGTGGAACAGCTCCTTGCTCTCCATGGTCCTCTCCAGCAGCGTCTGGTTCTGCTGGCTCAGCAGCTGGATCTGGCTAAGCAAGTGGTGGTTCTCTTCCTCCAGGTTCCCCTTCAGTCGGGTGAGCAACTACAAAAACACACAAAGATCCTAAGACTAGGGCTGGGAGATATGACCTGAAATCAAGATCAAGATTAATTCAACACAGGCTGGTCCGACCGGAGTCACGTGACAACACACACGGTATTGTGTTTTTAAGGAGAGACGCACACTGGGGGAAGTATTTACCGAATTTCTAAAATAACTCCTATGGGCAAAATGACATTGATTAGAGGCTCTAAATGTTTTGATTCTCCGTGTGTCCATGTCTTTTGTCTGTGTGTTTGTCTGTTCTTTTACCTCACAGTGGTTGTCCAGCTTGGTCATGGAAATGTCCAGGCCCTGATGCTGCTCTTTGAGCTCGTGGTATTGAGCCTGCCAGCGGTTCAGCTCCAGCCGTGACTCATTCAGGGACGTCTTGAGCTCCTTGCTCTGCAGCTGCAGCCCGTCGTACTCCCGCCGCAGCTGGGAGTGTGTGTGTGACAGTCTGCAAAACGGCATCATTAACCTCATTTATCAACTCACTCAGGCGCACAGAATTCAATCAGTTATGTTTACATTTATGCCATTTAGCAGATGTACTTATAAAAAGTGACTTTCATTCCCTTATTACAGGGACAGGAGCAACCTGGAGCAACTTGGGGTTAAGGGTCTTGCTCCAGGACTCTATGAACATGGTGCTGTCAGTCGGATTGAATTTGACATGAAGCGACAACCCTCCTGGTTCTCAACATAGAATTCCACCACTAGGTCAGCGCAGCCCTCCGTTTAGAAGCCATTTATTTTATTGAAAAGAAATGATTAGAAGCCAATTTTTTTATTGTTGACATAAAAAGGTCAGAAAGATTTTAAAAATACGGAAAGAGAGTGAAACAAAAAAGGGACTTTGTAGCCTTTTCCATAACTTTGGCTAATGTTAACTCTCAAATATCTTTCACTGTTGTTAAGTTAAATTGATCACCACGTGGTAAATGTGGTGGAAAAACAACACCTTGTGAAATAATCATCACTAACGTTTTAAATTAACAATATGTGGCCATTTATGACCACTTCAACATGGTTTTGCAATTACAAAATACACTTTGGGCCACGGATAAGTTGCCCGCCTCCGTCGATAGTATGACAAGATGAATAAGCAAGTGGATTGTTTTTACTCACTTACACACTAGTTACAGCTGATGCTGAAAGTGGTCCTCGTTCACGTCGACGGACTCTTGGGCACGTGGAAGAAAGTATTCTAATCATTTTAATTTAGCGTGGCACCGGTATTAGAGGCGGGCTACTTATCCGTGACCCACCCTGTACAAAGAATGTTCAAAATGTGTCAAGTCAATGACACTAAGCACCAGACAAAATGTTTTTTTAAACAGTCTGGAGGTTTTGCAAGATATTTTAGCTATAAGTTAAGGTTGTGGTGAGCCATATAATAATAATTTAGATTTACATGGCAATTAGCAGACGCTCGTACCCAGAACAACCTCCTTTTTCGTGGTCATGGTGGTCTGGCGGATAGGACACTCGCCTCTGGACCAATCCCTCCTCCAGCAGTACCATCACTGGGTAAAGGTAAAATGCAAAAATTTCCCAATTTCAGGGACAGTCTCCATGAGAGCAAGGGTCTTACTTAGGGACCCAGTGACCAGTAGTGCAGGAGGTAGGATTCCAAGCCACTATCACTTTGTTTAATTTAGTTCTGAACAGAGCTGGGCTGTATGACCAAAAATCTTTACCACGGTATTTTTCAAAATTATTTCGATTTCATGGTATACGGCAGTATTTTTTTTAACGGTCGTTTTTTTTTCTTTTTTAATTTGTTTTATTTATTTATTTATTTTTTTAAGTATGACTAGGCGTTTACCACATTTTAATGGATGAAATGAATTATTGCACTGATGGAACTTGCTTTTGCTTTTTCACCAGTGTTACCTGAAGATCTGGAAGCCGATCGTAGTTTCATTCTCTAACAAATGTTTTTGGCAAAACTATCCTTTTTACAACATATTTTCAAGCATCCAAATAGGTATTTAGACTTAGTAAAGTATCGATTGATTATTGGTTACACTTATATAATTACATTATATAACTGAAAAAATCTGTTCAATTGAAAATTAAGAAATACTTAAGTTATGTGTCATTTTGAACCAATTTGATCTATAAAATGAGCTGCTTCTGGCCTTTCTGGAAGAGAACTACATTTCCCACAATACCCCGTGCTGCCCTCGGGGCCGTGTCACAACAAAGCGTTCCGGAATAGCAGCAGTGAAAAAGTTCCCCCTTAAACAGTTTCCAGCTGCGCCACTTTCCAAACGTTGTTTAGGCTATTTAAACCGGTACTGCGGGATAAGAAAAAATTATATCATAACAATAATTAAAAACGGTTTTCGTTATGAACCGGTATACCGCCCAGCACTAGTTCTGAATGCAAAATTGAAAGAATTCTGAAAACCATTCAACATTTACCAAAGTTGGGGTCAATGGTACAGAGAAACCGCGCTACCTTTTTTTTCCATAGTTATACTGCTGCATTGTATTTTTTCCAGTAGAGGGCAGCAGTCAGTCGCCTCACACACATCTAGTACATCAATGTAACATGGCCTACAGGTTTGGCTGTTAAAAGTGTATTACGTGATGTCACATTGCTGACCTGTCCATCTCTTCTCTCAGGCTGCGATTTTCTCCCAGGATCACCGTATTCTTACGAATCTCCTCTTCCAGAGTCTCCCTCTCTCTTTTAAGGGAGGCCTCGACTGCCTCCATGGCATTCTTCTGCTTCAGGAGCAGCACGTACCTGCATGTGGAAGTGCACAAAAAAACCCCAACAATAACTTACTTTCTAGTGCCCAAACAGTGTGCATGTTCACACAAAGCATTACGCTGATCACAAACACCACAAGGCTAATGAACCACACAACAGGAAGATTTATTACACAACCGGGGGGTTGGGCGAGTCGTAAAATATTGAAGGTGTGTGACGTGGTAGAGAGAAGGATGGATGTTGCCCCGTCAAAACCCCTCTAAAACTCATGGCCGAACGCTATTACAGCTGATCGGACCCCTGATGGCTGCCTGCCTTTATCTCTAAGCTCTGGTCCTCTAGAGACACACTGCTGCATTATTCATGAGGGAGATGCACGCACAAACACTAGTTTGAGCTCTGACCAAATAAGGCTGTGTGTTTTAACATCCTCTACTTAAAGTTTCCACTGAACGCTGTGGAAAAGTGCCGTATCTCTATAAAAGCTCATTAAAGTGTAGTGTGTGATGTGGTTTAAAAATAAGGGTCGAACACAGGAAAAGAATGAGCCCCATGCAGTGAGAGAGACTCCTATGCCCAACAGTCAACGATGCAATAAACGTTACACAGTGCTGAGAGCAACTCGGCAATAAGGGTCGACTGATTTATCCGGGGCCGAAACTAGGCATTTTACCGATTATCGGTGTGTAGTTCTGACCATCACCACTATTATCGATCGATAAGTAATTACAAGGTGCGCTACTCGGGCTCCACTGCCGTCTCTTCTCTCTGTGCCGTTTGCTCTCGACTTACTGCTTCATTTAACGCCTCGCCTACAACAGCGTCTGATTGGCTATATGTCACACGAGTAGTAACCAATCAACGCTGAAGCCTTGTTGTCATTAAAACCACGCTCACACACGAGCGCAGCGTGAAGCTCCGAGAAGGAGAGAGTAGAGTTTCAGCTGAGCTTGGTGTTTGTAAAATTCAAAATTTGGTTCCAGATATAACTAGCAATAATCTGTATCGATATTCGGCCCTGAAAACACAGTATTGGTCGACCTCTGCGCAGTAATAAAATGGCTTTAGGACAATGAGATAGCAGGTGTACTGCCTACAGCTATACTAACTTCAGGTGAAGTCATAAATTTTATAAAATAGTTTGTTTATATATGGTTTATTCTATATAAATGTAGATGCATTATGCATACCAATATGCATAATGCATCTACAAACTAAGAAAAATAATGAATCATCCTGGTTTTAAAGAAGCATTTCCAAACTGGCATCAAACAAATAAAGTCATTGTAATATAATCTATAATATAACACTTTGTTTACTACCGATAAGTTGGAAAATACTGCTACTCTGAGAGATGATAACTTGAGCTCCCAAATCCACTCTCTAATACACACATTTCAATTTCACACACACAAACAAAACTAATGTGACTAAATGACCCAAGTCTCATCATCAGCCCACTCCAATGTCCTCACTGCTGTACTGTCGGCTGCCCCCGTGGCTGAAGGTCACGGTGGCGTCACTACATGAAAGATACATGTTCATCATTCTACTGTTACAGACATTCGCACCTTTGAGTTGCTTATATACTTATTTGATTAAATAAATCTGAGCTTTAGCCAATGGACTGGACAACACTGGTCATGTCTTCACTCCACCGCGTGCATCAGTGAGCCTATGACCACTTTTCACCACTATTCCCTTCTTGGACCACTTTTGGTAGATGCTGAGTGGGAACATCCTTGTATTATTTGGTCATTCATTTTCAATTAAAAAGTTAAAATCAACTCCCCTCACAAAACGGGTTTTGTTTAATACTTGTCTAAGTAAAATTCTAAAATCCATCATTTTCTGATTTCCAATTTTGCACTCAATTTTAAAAAAATGCAAAACCGACATTCATATTTTATCCCTTTTTGCACTTAATCCAAAACAAGCAGCGTGAGCCAGAAGAGACTGTAACACACAGAAGACTGTAAAAAAAGATTCAAAACCATGGCCAGATTAGAGGGATGGGGGAATGGGAGTCTGGGAGAAAACTTACATCTGGGAGCAAGGTACCGTCCCCAGGCACTGCTCCCCGGGCGCTACCCTTGTTAGCTGCCCGCTGCTCCCTTACGGATGAGTCAAATGCAGAGGTCACATTTCGTTGTGGTTATTTGTAAGAAAACGACTCAAATAAAGGGAAATGAAAATTGAAATTATTTTTTTATGTTTAAAATATAAAATGTGTTTCTAATCTCTAATTTTAATTAGTGGTGGTGGTCCAGTGGTTAGGACACCTTTGGACCAAGTTCATAGGTTAGAATCTACCTCAGCACTAACACCTGGGTCCTGAACAGACGCCGCCCAAGTTGCTCCAGGGAGACTGTCCCTGAAATTAGGAAATGGAAGTCGCTCTGGATAAGAGCGTCAGCAAAATGTCATAAATGTAATTTTACAAAATGACAATTTTCTAGAAGCTGGCATTATCAAGTGACTCAGGAAATCATGATTTGTCCGATTTTGCTCTTCCAACAATTAACAAGAAGAAAAGAAATGTTCTTTTGCTGTACAAGATATCACATAATGCAAAGTTATTAGCCTTCATAGCGTCAGTGCTCATAATATTCTGACTGATCAGTGTTTGGCTTAATAAGCACCATCATTTACTGCCTCAACAGTATCCAACCAACAGAACAGGAGGGAACAGACTTGCTCTCCAGGGGTGTGATGCTCTATACGAGAACACGCTGGCTGCTCTTCAGGGTGGCATGCTGGGTATTCAGGATTTAACAAATCTTTCGACATGTCTCGTGCACGCCCAGGAGAGAACTCGTGGTCATCTTGATGACTCTGTAAGTGGGTGGCACAAGAACTCACCTGTGGCGCTGTAGCGCTTCTGCTTGACCTCCAGGCCTGAATCTGAACCTGGCGCTCCATACTGAGCCAGAGGAATGAGTTCAAGGCTCGAAATTGAGGAGTTCCTCCCACCTGAAGAGACAGATGCACACAAACATGTTGAGGTGTCTGAACTGGTTGCTTATATTTGCGGAGACATGCGATATGTGAATTACAATATGTGACAGTGAAATCACCAATCTATTTTCAGACTCTTGCATTCTTAGACATCAGCACCTCATGAATACACACACACAAGGTACTTGTTCAGTTGTTCACCTTTCTGGGGAGACCCATAGTAGGGAATCCATAACCCTTTGTTAGGATTTTATTTGTTTAATCAAAACCTGCAATTTTATTTGCTTATTTTTTCCTAAGTTTTTCTAGGATTTTGAGGACATCCTCAAAAAACACAGCAAAAGTAAATGTATGTTCAGTTGAGGGGTCAAAGGTGAAGGTGGGCCTCCTCAACTTTTCTCACATCATCATCATAAATGCACCTTGACATAAGGGTCAGGCTGCTTACTCTGGGACTCCTCGCCCTGCTCACTGAAAGCTCCAACAGAAACTCAATATGCTAGCTTTTTCTCCCACAGAACATTTGTTGACCACTGCATTTCCTCATGTTTGGACAAAATTGTGCAATGGTATAGGCTGATTGTTTCTGAAGATTGAAGCCTAATTACACTGTTTACACAGAATTCGGTTTTGAATTCATTTACCATATTTAAATGTACGCTATACTCTTTAGAGGTCGGCCGATATTGGTGTTCAAGGCCGATATTGGTACCGATTATTGCTAGTTAACAGAGATTACGATACTTGATATTTGGAACTGATTTACCAAAAAAAATAAAATCCCCTATATAAAATTTGAATTTTACAAACACCAGCACAAAATTTTATTTAAATAATTGTTTTAAGAATATTTAAAATTTATATTACATATTTGTAAATAATATTAAATAAACATTTAACTTTATAAAATTGGGAAACGTAAATGTTTTAGTATTCCAATTTAAGCAATAGTAGGTTGTGGCAAAGAAAGCAAAACTGCTCAGCGTGCTCTCCACTTAGATCTCGTGCGACATCAGAGCCAATGTGAAAGTGAGTGATTATTCGTCATTGTGAACACACCACAGCACAGCGCACCACAACGAAATGTGACCTCTGCATTTAACCCATCCGTGAAGGAGCAGTGGGCAGCTAACAAGCGCCCAGGGAGCAGTGCTTGGGGACGGTACCTTGCTCATGAGTACCTCAGTAGTAACTTTCTCAGAAGAACTGACTCAAACATAAAGAATCCATGCAAAAGACAGCAGTGGCAGCCTCATGCTTTAAAGAAAGACGAATAAGTTGCAACAGAATGTGACTGGCAGTAGTTAAAAAAAACCTCTTGACATTAAGTGATTATCAGCTTGCATTTCACTGAGAACTAATAGCTGCTGAGGAATGTCCCTTTGCGCCCAGGCTTGTTAATCCTCTTCGATCACACTCTCTAACAAGTCAGAAAGCAACACTAAAGAAAGATCCTTTAAATGGAGAGAAAGAGCAAGAACAATGACTGAAAGACATTATCTCCTCCCACAAGGCCCTGGATTCGAACCTGCGACCTTCTGATCACGGGGCGAACACCCTACCGTTACGCCACTAACTGCCCCAGAGACTGTTGTGGGCAGGACATTAAACAAAGCAGTGAGTCGAGAGCAAACGGCACAGAGAGAAGAGGCACCAATACCGATAGTCCTCAAAATGCCTAATTTCGGCCCCCAATAATCGGCCTGGCCGATGAGTGGTCAACCCTTACTACTCTTATTCAGATTGACTTCCTAATAACAGGGACGGTCTCCCTGGTGTTGAATTGGCCGAACTGTCATTCTACAGGCTGCCATGCCTGTGAAGCGTCACACTCATTGCACCACAGCACACGCTTGGCAGCTGTGAGATAAGACGACAGCAAAAATCTGTGGCCGTGAAGTAGAATAGTTCTTCTCTGTGGCTTGTAGTATAACTATATCAATACAGTAGCTTTTAATCATAAGTGGCTTGTGGTTTTTAACCTTAACAGGAGCCTTGTAGTTTATACAAAAGTTTTAAAAGGAGCTTCCCCAACTTTTATTACCTGCAGCTTTGCTGTCTCCTTGTGCAGGGCAGTGTTGTTCTCCTGCAGTGTGGAGGCCTGCTTCTGCAGAGTTACCATCTGCATGTTTATCTGCGAATTCTGGAATTCCAGCTGCTTCAGCTGATCCTTCAGGAGGTTTTTCTCTGTCTGCAGAGCTGAATTCTGGCAACCAAACATCCAACAAAGGGGTCACCCCAGGAACCGAACACTCATATTCACACAACGACAGAGAGAGAGAGAGAGAGAGAGAGAGAAGGTAGGCAGCATAAGACAACTTACGTTTTTCTCCACATCAATCAATCGATCTTTGAGTTTAAGCAGCTCAGCCGTGGCTTCTCTCTGCTCCGTCTCCCATTTCTCTTGGGAAGAACCCAAACGGCCCTGTTCCACAGACTTCTGGGATATTTCAGAGTGGGCAGCCTCTTCTTCCTGCCTCTGCTTCAGGGCCTCCAGTGCCTTTTTCACCTGAAGAGGAGGAGCAAAGATGTAAGAGGTGAATTAAGAGGGGATCAGTACAACGAAGAGGTTTTCAAATAAATGTGTGTGTGTTTACATATACACTCCAGTAATCTTACTGTAGTGAGCTCAGTGCGTAGCTGCTGGTTCAAACTGCTGCTCTCCTCCAGGCGAGACTCCAGGCCCTGGATCTTCTCCTCCCTCAGCTCAAGAGTCTTTTTCAGCGTGGATTCAATCTTCGTCTCCAGGATTTTATATTTACTAAAGAGTCAGAGAATTTTTTTAGAAATGATGTAACGGTATTACAAAACCAGCTAAGAACCAACACATCTGTGTAAAGTAAATTTGGCCATTAGGAGAGAGCAGGCTTATAATGAATGACATGACTTATTTCAGCTCAGCCGTCATCTGTAAACGCTGAGGGCTGAGCATTTGGAAACTGAGCCTGAAGCCAAACTGAGATTTTTTTAAATTACCATTACTTTGTCATGTTTAAGGCTTAATTAGCAAGCCTGCTCTCAGAAGGACCGACTCAAACATAAAGAATCCATGCAAAAGACAGCAGTGGCAGCCTCATGTTTTAAAGAGAGACGAATGAGTTGCAACAGAATGTGACTGGTAGTAGTAAAAAAAACTCTTGACATTAAGTGATTAGCAGCTTGCATTTCACTGAGAACTAATAGCTGCTGAGGAATGTCCCTTTTTTGCGTCCAGGCTTGTTAATCCTCTTCGATCACACTCTCTAACATGTCAGAAAGCAACACTAAAGAAAGATCCTTTAAATGGAGAGAAAGAGCAAGAACAATGACTGAAAGACATTATCTCCTCCCACAAGGCTACTCTTCAGAGAACATTCCAGAGGAGTAAATTAATGATAGACTATAATGATATGCTGGACTCCAATTTTGCACCACCTTTCCACAAAATAGCTTCTACATGAGAAAATGATTATATATAGTCCACTCCACAAGGCCATGGTTTAAGCCCCTTGGTTTTGGGCCGATCCTCACTCTGTAACAAAGTTAAGCCAGTACACATTCCAAAGCAGGTTGAAAAAACAAGGGTGAAGGCTAAATTTGAACTGAACTGAGGAAGAAGAAGAAAAAAAAGCAGCAGTGTGAAATCTCCCGCACACAGATGGCTTCATCCTGTAAACTTACCCGCTCCATCTGGCAAACGCAAGCAGCATTCACAAAAACAATGGAGTACCATTAGGACACTAAGAAGCATATTAAAGCAGTCCTAGATCCCGAGAGGGATCAAAGGCATTAATTTACAGACTCACACAGTGTAAGGGTCGACCGATTATTTGCCAGGTCGATATTAGGGATTTTGATGATTATTGGCATCAGTGTTTAATTTTGACCATCACCCATATTAACTAATTACAAGGTGTGCTACAGTGACTGCACTCTCTTCTCTCTTGCTGTTTCTGATTGGCTATATGTCATATGAGTAGCAGCCAATCAACGCTGAAGCCTTGTTGTGACTCACACCACACTCACACACGAGCAGTGTGAAGGTCCAAGAAGGAGAAGAGGAGAGAGGAGAGTTTCAGCTGAGTTTGGTGTTTGTAAAACAGATATTTTTAGTTTTTCTGCATATCGGTTATCCGCCCCATTAACTTGCAATAAGCGATATCGATATCGGCCCCGATATCGAGATCAATAACGGTTGACCACTAACACGGTGCACCCGAACAGGCCTGTTTCGTGAGATAAAGCCCTTGTCCGCTCACTCACTTGTCCTCACAGCTGTGTTCCTCCTGCAGCAGTCTCTCCCGGTTCAGGCCGATCTTCTCCAGCTCGTGACTGAGCTTCTCAAGTTCATTGGATTGTTGCTGCACCCTCAGTTTCTCATTCACCAGTTCCTAAAGCACAACCATACAATTTCATTTTAGCGCCATGAAATGCAATCTTACAAAACACTTCAGAAAAAAATCCCATTAAATTTTGAAGCGCTGTTGATCATTGTGGGAAACACTAACCACTGAATTGAAAATCTGTTGACCTCTATATGAAGCAAGTGATCAATAACAAATCTACTAAAGTACTACTGCATACCTCCTAGGTTCTTTCAGATCACTGGCTTTCATGCATTAATGTTTATATGTGTGACTTGTGTTAACGTGCATATTTTGTTTATTATACAGTTGTGTCGATTAGATCCACACAATTTAAGACCATGAGCGAGAAAATCCTAGAGGTGTTGAAATTAATCGCATAATCAATGAATCACAGTGCAGACATGGACGATTCTGCATCGATGCAGTGGCAGCCCATAATCGATTATATTCGGGGCTTTCAACTGGTGGCTCGCTGCCCCTAGTGGTCCGCAGTGGCATTGTAGATGGTCCGTGATGTGCAATCCTCAAAAAGCAGAGAAACCTTGTCATGTCTGCTAGATACTGTAGAGATATACAAATACGTGACGACGTGGCTCCAGTTTTCACAGTGCAACAAGAAACAAGGAACGAAAAACAAATAGGGCAAATAGAATAAACAATAGATAAATAGAATACCAAATATACATTGTAAACTAGGAATGGAGTATTAAAATATAAACTTTAATCTAGAAGTAGAAGTAGAAAGAGAGACAATCCTGGTTCAATACTGAAAATGCTTTTTAAACATTAAAACATTTCTAGATGATTTGGGTATTTTTATGCATAATTAATTAAGTGCAAATATATATTTTTTAAAAACTACAGGGGCACACAGTGGACAGCCGCTGGACACTACCGCTTATGCTGAGTGGAGGTTCCTGGCATTTTCTGGTTAAGATTCTAGTTAAAATGAACATCCCGGTAGTAACCACGACTGCCTGATCTGCGATCCAGTCTTCATGAAATATGAAGTAATGTAGAAAAATTGATGGGATGCATTGTGGGCATTGAGATATCGAATCGTTGTCCTGAAAAAATGCAATTGAATGAAACTGAGACCAGTGCAGGTTCACACCTCTAGTAAATACATTTACGGCATTTAGCAGATGCTCTTCTCTTGACTATTTTCAGTGAGTTTCCCTGAAGCAACTTGGGGTTAAAGGTCTTGCTTAGGGACCCAATGACGAAAGTGCTGGACGTAGGAATCACAATTCAAATAAGTGACTTCTTTTTAAGCAAAAGAGAACTTTACGTAGTGCTGGGCGATAAAGCGATCTCGATATTTTATCGAGAAAAATGTGATGGTGATATCAATGATAAGCGTAAGCTATAAAATTCGATCACACTTGTTTGTCCACTATGCGACAGCGCCTTGAGATACACAGTATCTTTGGCCAATCACGTAGCTTGGCATAACGCCAGCACAACAGCCAATCGCGGCCAACGATGCAGATTTGCCCGTAGCACACGAAGAAACCGCGTGGTAAACTTTAGCGAAGAGGTCGCGTGCTGAGATACACTTCACGTTCAGCGCGCTTGTGCGTACGCATCATGCGCGTCCGCTGAGCACGTCATATATTTACGAGAGTTGCAGTACCAGCAGTAATTGGGGCGGCTGTATGTTAAAGTTTAGCCACGTGATGTCAGCATCGTTGTTTACCATCAACACGGCTGAACGGTTTCGCCGTCTTTTCACATTTGAAACATCAAAATGCAAATAATTTTTTATATTTTTTCCCTCATTTCACAGCAAAATGTTTTCTCGCACTGCCGCGTTCTACTTCTTTAACTTAACGACAGACTGGACGCTTTTACGGTGTACACCGCCGCCTGTTGGAGTCCTCAAGATTAACAAAAAGTATGCGCGCAAGTACAGTCAGTACACTGCTTGCGTAGCAGCAGCGTCCACAAGCGCACCGGTCACGTAGCGTTAAGTATGTCGCGGCTCTAAGAAAAGATGTTGGACAACCAGGACGCCGCGTTGAGTGAATAAGGCGGTGAAAATGCACGGTTTCCCGCAGCGCTTTATAGTTGCGGCGACCGCTTTGACAACAAATGTGTCCCGCCTTAACTACATCCGCCGGGGAAAAAAAATAATAAAATAGGAATGTGAAAGTACCCGATGAGGCCTTTCGTAACTTAGCGACAACAAGCACCGAGAAAGCGCTCTGGAAGTGAGGTGTTGACGGCTCTCTTTTGCCGTTCTTCGGCAGCGGCTATTTTTAAAACAAATCCTATGAGTGCTAAGAAGATTTTTTTGCCGCAGTTCTCAGAGCGCTTTAAGTAGAAATTTGTTGAAAATTATTTGTTTGATATTGTTTGATTATTTTAACTTGTTCATTCAGTCTGTATGAGAATCCAAAAAAACCCCCACAATATGACAATATATTGTGATAATTATCGAAATCGATCAACATGCCAAAAAATATCGTGATAATGTTTTTGTTCATATCACCCAGCTCTAACTTTAAGTAATTTAAGTAATATCGCATATTGACATTTGGTACTAAAATACTCTGAACGGAATTGGAGACAAATTGCACAGCCTTAACCTGGTGCTTTCACCACCTCCGGTCTACAGTACCTCTCGCAGAGTGGCCAGCGTCCTCTTGTCAATGGTGACCTGTTTCTGCAGCTCCTTGTTGTCCTTCTCCAGCTCCTTGACCCTGGTGGCAGCTTCCCGAAGGCGTACCAATTCCCTGTTCAGTGCTGTGCCCTCCTTCTCCATGCTGCCCAGTCGGAGCGAATTCTCCTCCAGCGCCGCTTCTTTCACCTCCAGCTGCTGCCTCAGCCGCCGCGCCTCCTTCTCCAACTGCCTCCTCTCCTTCTCGGTCTGCCCGAGTTCCTGCTCTGCCCTGAGCCTTTCTCGCTCCGCCTCCTCCGCCCGGCTCCCCATCCTCCTCAGCTCTCCCAGCTCCCTCTGTGTTTCCTTGCTCTGGGTTTCAGCTTCCCGGAGTTCAGACTCCAAACTCTGCACTCTAGCGGAAGTGCTCTCCAGGCTTTGCTGCAGCCGCTGGTTCTCCTGACTCAGGCTGTTGCAGGTGAGTTCCATCCTCTCGCCGCGTTTGGCCTGGGCACGCAGCTCTTCCAGAGAGTCTCGCAGCTCGCATTTCTCTCGCTCCAGCTCGGCGTGTTCCTGCTGTAGCTGGGCGAGGCGGGCAGCTGCCGGGCGAAGGCTTTCAAGAGCGCGCCGCTGCTCCAGGTTCTCTTCCTCCAGCTGCCGGCAGTCCTTCTCCACGGCGGCCAGTCGGGCTTCGGCGTTCTGCGCCGCGTCCAGCTGCTTCCTCAGTCGCCGGGTGTCCTGCTCCAGGATGGCGTTCTCGCGCTCCATGGTGTCTGCGCGCTCACTGGCGATCCGAAGGGAGGCCTGCTCGCGCTGCTGCTGCTCACGCACCCGCTCCAGCCTCGCCACCTCCCGCTGCAGCTGCTCGCACCGCTCACCACGCTCCCGAAGGCCCTCCAGCTCCTTGGCGGCCTGCCGCTTCTCGGCCTCCAGTCGCGCCAGCCGGCTGCCCGTGTCGGAGATGGTCTGGTGGAGAAGACGGTTCTCTGTCTCCACCTCCCGCACCCGGGCCTCGCTGTCCTCTTGGGCGCGCTTCCGGAGGGAGCTCACCGCCCGGCTCAGGTGCTCCTTCTCCTGCTCCAGCTCAGAGATCTGACAAACACAAAAAAGGATGTATAAATAGTATTTTTTTGTTTAAGCCTCTCATTACCAATCCAGTTATTGAACTGCAGGTCTTGCAGCTGCTAAAGCTAGGCAACTGAGATTAAGAACCTCTATGTAACGTAATCTTGCCAATGAGGGTTTTGAAAATTCTGTTTACTACTGAAAAATAACTGCGGCGTTGTCATGTGACACTAACCCATCCAGTCTGCCACTACACTTGTGCGCCTCCTTTAATTATTTAAAAATGGCACCAGCTTCAATAGTTAAGCATAGTTACTGTACAAATCTTGTTAAATTATGATGAATTATGATGGCAAAAAAAAATAATTACTTGAGGTAAAATTTTTAATTAACCATGATATCGATTTGAGTTTATCTCGCTCAGCCCTTGCAGCTGCTCCTACCTGTTTGTCCTTTTCAGCCTGCAGGCTCTCCAAAGCTTTCTCCAGCTTCTGTTTTTCTTTGAGCAGCTCCTCTCCCAGGCTCTCCATGTCCTGCGTTGTTTGCTTCTCATGGTCCAGTTGGATCTGCAAGCGTTCAAGCTGGCAAGAAATCACCAGAGTAACGTCATCAAACCACTCAATGCCAAAAAAACCCCATTCAAAAGTGGTGAAGCTTACACTGGCTTTATTTGCTTTGCATAATTTCAACTGTTGCACGCAAATAGGAATTCCTCGTTTCTAAAGACCACCATTTGAAAAAGGTCGCCTTGTTAGCAGCTAGGTAGTTGCGCGTCATTATGCTGTAACAAATAAATGGATATTAGATATACTGATCAGATTTTACTAAAGAAAATGAAGAATGTTATTGTTCAAAGAATACCCATAATGTAGCATTTTCTACATACATTCAAGCAAGAAAAACAAGCATTTAAGTAAGAGCTTGATTACAGCAATCATCAGTTCCTCACTGATATATGACAGGAACTAAAAAGGAGCACCATGTTTCACTGTGGAAAACATGAAGTTGTTTTGAGTTCCATTCTGCTCTGCCACTGGTAGCCACTTTCTTCCTCATTTCCATCTAATTAAAACTTTGTTTATGCTTTCCATGTTGCTTCCTGCCAGTGTCACACAGTCACCTCTCATAAATAAGTCTCTGGACTGATACTTGTGTTAGAGCGGTTAAAAGGGGTGAGGAGAGAACACCTTTTTGCTGAGGCCCTGGTTCTCCCTCTCCAGCTCCATGGCATGTAGCTGTCCCTCCTCGGCAGTGAGAGAGGCTTCACGCAGCTCCTGGATGGTGCTCTGCAGGCTCTGGTTCTCCTTCTCCAGCTTCAGCAGTCGACTGGACACGGACTCGTTCAGCTCAAACACAAAGGACTTGCGTGCTGCAAGGGGGGGAAAGAAGAGGAGAAGAGTCGGTGATGTCATCTTGCGTGAAGAAGAGACGACAGTGGAGCCGCAGTAGTGCACCTTGTGATTACTTAATATCGGCGATGGTCAACATGAAACACAGACACCGATAATGTTCAAAATGTCCAATATCAGTCCCCAATAACTGGCCCGGCCGATAGTCGTTCGACCCCCAGTACTCACTATCGTAGGCTTCATTGTTCTTGGCAAGTTGCTCCAGCTCCCAGCCCAAGTGAGCAGACTCGTTCATGCTCTGCTTTTGGGAGATCTCCAGCAGCATGTTCTCCTCCAGCAGCTCCTCTAGACGCTTCTTATCGCTGTCCCTGTCCTGAGAGACAAACACACACATAGAGAAAACATCAGGTCACACCAGCACACACTTCTGACCTCTCACTCACCACACACACACACACACACACACTTACAATCTCCATGTCATGCAGTTTGGAGCGCAGGTGCAGGTTCTCCTTCTCCAGCTCATGCATTTTGTCACAGCGCCCCCTAGTTGTGGCCAGCTGCTCCTCAAGCATGGTTTTGGTCTCCAGCAAGGTCACATTATCTTCTCTCAGTTCCTACAGTGAGACAAATGGAGCAAATTGGAAGGACAAAGCTTAAATGACATAAAAGACAGGGACAAGCAGAGCCGGGTGCCTGCCACTGACAGCTGTAAAGCCCTGCAGAGGAATAAGCTTTATGTCTGCCCAATAAGAGTCAGCAGGGGCTCTCCAAGCCAACAGCACAGAAACCTCAAAACAGTAAACAAGCTACTGTTTCTAACTTACAGGATATTTAACATTAAAATTAATCAAAAACAATGTTTAGGCACTCTAATCGACATAATCTTGTCTATGACTGTTATTTCCATTATTGCTGCAATTCTATAAACACTTTCCCCGGACTGTTTTCATGTTCTATCCCCTTAAAAACATACTATTGCATGTGTTGTCATATGACTCGGCCATCCACTCAGCTTTAAGAGTTAATCATCTTTACAGAACAAATGCTGGTGAAATGTCGGGGCAGAAAATCCAAAAACAAAAACACATTGTTCATTAATTGCAACAAAGTCAAATCGGTCAATTATTGTGGTCGTACTGCCGTAATTTAGAGTCTAGTAAAGCCCGGAAATCAACGTTCTTGAGGTTAATAATAAACCTGCTTACCTCCACACGGGCTTTGTAGAAGTGCACATCATGCAGTTTCTCTTTGAAGCGGGCAAGTTCAGTTTCGAGTCTGTCCACTCTTCCGGCACGTTCCCTCAAAGAGTCCACCTCATCGCGATACGCTCGCACCGATCGTGCCTCTGCTAGCAGCTGCACGTTCTGCACGCAGAAAGATTAGCTCAGACACACAAGCGCTACACCATGTAGAGCTGGAGCTTTTCATCTCTAGCCCTTGGGGTACAGTTAAAGCAGAATCAAGTGTGTTTTCCCTGTCCTTGTCTCCTCCATGAACTGAATACTTTAAGCCATAAACAGTGCCTTTTATGGAAAAATAAAACAGATTAAAAAAAAGTAGATAAAGGTGCAAAAAGTGGGAGGAAGAAGAAGTAATGAACAACTCGTGGTACCTAGCAATCACAATGACCCCTCAAGGTGCATAACTTTCAAATAGCTGTTTGTAAATGTACATATTTAGCAGTGTGTGTAATGGAACTTAGCAGGTGAGCTGAACTATGCTTTTAAATTTCACAGCTTAATTTGTGATTGTGTGAAATGCAGAGGAAATGTGGTGAAAGTGGCACACCGACCTCCTGCTTCAGTTTCTGCATCTCTGCATCCAGCCGCTCTAGTTCGTTCTTGGTGTCCATCAGCTGCTCTCTCTTCTCCTCTCTGCGTGCAAGAGGGAACGATATTAACTCTTTTAGACAAATCTCCCAGTCTCTAAACATCAGTCATGTAGACATAACGCCTCTTCCAAACGAGAGCAGAGAGATCTTTAAATATATTCAAATATATGCTGCTTAGTCTGATTTTTATACTGATGTGAGATCCAAATAAAACAAGACAACAGAAAGCAACAACACTCACAGCTCTTGTCGTGAGCGGCGTAGTTTGGCCTTGGTGTCGGCCAGTTCCACTGCCAGGTGCTGACGGTCTTCCTTAGAGAGCACGGACAGCTGAGAGGTACGCTCGGGGCTGGAGAAGCCCACTGGGCTTGGGGGCTGCTGGGACTGCAGGTAGTCCCTCTCCTGGGTCAGATCCAAGATCAGCTAGCAAAGAAAGACAAATGTCTGTCAAGGTTCTCACTCATCCAGGACATGGTAATCCTCTGATCACCCTGTGATCAGAACGTCGCCGGTTTGAGTCCCGGACCGGTAAAGGCACCACGGCGGTACTCATTAGCAAGGTACCGTCCCCAAGCATGGCCCATGTCAGCTGCCCACTGCTCCTTCACAGAAGGGTCAAATGCAGAAGTCACAATTCATTGTGGGGCACTGTGATGTGGTGCTTTCACAATGACAATCACTCACTCGCTTGAGCGCTTGAATCTGAGGCAACTGGACTTTTTTTGTTCTAAAAATCAGATGAGGCGTTCCAGTTACGTATCCTTTACTGGGGCCATCACCTGGAAAGTGGTCACTGACTTAACCTGACGTCCAACGAGTTGTTGGGGTCACACACTTTCAAGGTGGCAACCCTTGAACCCATTTTTAGAATTGAAGATGCCTTTTGCATGAGAGGTGAAATGTCTCAAAGGCGAGACAAAACACTGACTTCATTATCCAGCATCAGTTTCATAATCATTACCATGTTCATGATGTAAAGCAGCTGGTTTTGCATAAGACAAAAAGATTGTTGTCATATAGTTTCCTGACCTCCGAGCACTCGTCCCGCTCGTCGATGAGCTTGCGGAGGTGGCAGGCCATGGTGCGAGAGAGAGACTCCAGCTCATCTGCGGGAAGGTCCCTGATCTCCAGCCAGTGCAGGTCCATAACATTTTCCTGGTTGTGAGTCACCTAAGCACAGGGGGAGAAAGACTCGGATCAACTCAAAACCCATACCTTTATTCGTACGCTTTAAATAAACATTGGATTTCAAACGGGCTCACCTCCTGGATATGGGAGACTATAGCTGCTTGTGTTTCAATGTCTAGTAGTTTAATCTTCTCAATGATCTCCCCTTTACGGTCACACTGCAGAAAGAGAGACAGAGAGAGGGGTGAGTGCTCCTACACAAAGGCATGTCTGGTTCTGTCATGTGTTTTCTGCTGAGGCTGGCCTGTTCTTCCTGGGAACAGGGATTTGATGATGAAGATTAGACACATGAAGGCACTGAAGGAGATCAAAGACCTTAAGGGGTTTTTACTCAGGGGGATACAGTGTGAGATGGACATTTTGCTGCTCTTTGAGTTGGCGTGATTATGTCACTCAAAAAGATTAGAGTATTCAATGCTTAGTTCATGCATGCAGCGTACACTCTCTCCAAAGAACAGGAAAAACCTGCGGAGTCAGAGCTGGAGTGAGACAGTAGAGGTCGGGAAAAGAGGTCTGTGTTTGGCGCTACAAATTTATTAAAAGACTACAGCAAACATGCAAGTCCAGTTCAGAACAGAAAGAAGACAGTAGGAAGTGGGAGTTTTTACAGTTACATCTGTGAGGGAAAGGAAAACATACATTAAGGCAAATGACACCTAAAAATGAACAAATGTGTGTGACTAATGACACAAAAACAAAACTAAACTTCCTCAGACAGCGAATGTAATGTCATGCCTGTGCGAGTTACGACATCACCTTGTCAATCAGGACGGGAAAACAGACAAAGCTTAAAAAAAAAATCACAATTCTTGATACGAAGCCAAGCTCCCACACAGCACAGGAAGTATCTTTGAGAGGAACCCCCCCAAAAATGCACCTGAAAACAACACATGTGGAGAGCTGGAAAGTGATCTCTTCCTGGGTAAAACCACAGCTAAGTTATGGAGGCTGTTACTGGATGATTTATGAAAAAGAATTTGAGGTAATTAGCGGTTGTGTTGATGTTGGAGCGAAAAGCGGAGGCATGTTCAGACAGGGGGAGCCGACTGCCGCTTCCTGGTTTAGGTGTGGAAGCGCGAGGTGAGAGACTCGTCTTACCTGAACAGCGCAACCCAGCAGTAGCAGCAACAGCCTCTTCATCTCCTCCATACTCTTCCCTGTGGGCACAAATCATCAGCATCTCTCTTATGCACTGATTAATGATAAAAACCAAAGACTGGACGCAATGCACATGACAACACAAGTATGTTTTTAAGACTATATGAACACACTGAGAAAGAATTCATTCATCCATTTTCTAAACCGCTTAATCCTTACTGGGGTCGCGGGAACCAATCCTGGGTGGGCGCCAACATACCACAGGGCACACACACTCACACCTCACAGGGCCAATTTAGACTCGACCAATCAACCTATAGTGCATGCTTTTTGGACTGTGGGAGGAAACCGGAGCACCCAGAGAAAACCCACGCGAACATGGGGCGAGCATGCAAACTCCACACGCAAAGGCCCTACAGCCGACCCTAAGAAACAACTAACAAATGAGAAAAAACATGGCAAGATTGTGAGAAGTTCTGAATTAATGAATCGATCTGAACTGATCAATTTTCAACTAATTTAGTTGACAGCTCAGATTTTCAGATTTTGATTCTTTTCTAGCAGTTCATTTCTCCTGACAGCCTTCAGACATGTCCCCTAGCTGCAGCCAGAGACTCTGTTCCAGTCAGTACTCAGTAACACGGAGTCAGCACCCAGTATTTACATGGCACCACTGATGACTCAACCTCAGTTAAATAAAATAAAAAAAACAAAATATAATTTAGAGAAAAATAAACTAACTAAACAAAGAAAAAGTAATAAAAGTCCAACACTGAAAAGAAATGTTCAAAAATCTTCAAAAGGCTGACGTATACTGTAAGTACAAAAGATCTTTCTAGCCCTAAGCAACACTTTCTAACACCTGAGTCACTAGTCTACCCACATCTCTTAGGAGCTTCTCCTGAATAACACACACACTCCACACTCTTGCAGAGAAAAAAAGCAACAGATTAGTTCTAGAGCAAAATGCATAAAAAGACATGTAAACAGCGTTCTAAAATGTTGTGTTTGCACACACAAGTCTTTGACCAACACTCAGGGGACAGCAGGAGGGAGTTGTCATGGAGACTCCATGCCCTGCCCTAGCCCCATTGTGGCCCCCATTCATGGAGAGGATAGGAGGAGCTTTCTGCAACAAAGCCCAACCACTTTCACTATTATCCAACACTAAAACTGTGACCTTATGGAAGAAAAACAACTGACTTGATTTGTATACATGCACATCTGTCATTTATGTACACAAAGCTACAGATAAACATCGTTAGCCCCCATGAATGACGCTTTTCATCGTTGGCGCTACTCACTGCAATACAATTTCATCATGTAATAAGAATTATCACACTATAGTGCTGGGCAATTAGTCAAAACAGACATTCAGAACTTCTAATCTAAGTAATCTTGCCATGGTTCCATTATTGTTGAAATTCTGCTAATACTTTCCTTGGTGTGTGTTCATGTAGCGTTACTGTCTGTGTTGTCACGCGACTCCGCCTTATTATACAATCTCTTATTAGAAAAACCTTTCACAGCTCTGATAGTTGAGCATGTTAAAAGTACAAACCTTGTCAGTGAACTATGAGGGCAAAAAATAACCCAAAACAAAGTAACTGTTCATTAATCGTAAGTGATGTAAAATGTTAAATGAATCGTGATACTGATTTGAGGTTGTATTGGCCAGTTCTACTGCAACATTCCCAACAAAACTGTAACTGTAACTGCCTCCCTTTTCATTTCATGTTTGCAAGGCATCTTGCATGAAATCCCAGATGCTTATGATAATCATCACAGGAAGTAAAGTAAGCTGCAGGGGGGCCTGTGATAAAAAGGCTATTTTGATCCTGTGCAGGAACCTGCATGCAAAACCTGCATGCGTCAGACAGCTGAGCACGGCCTATCAGGAGGAGCAGAAAAGACAACAGACGGCAAACACCAGTCGAGGGCCTCGTTGTCCCGCGTCATCGGGCAAACGATGTGAATCTCGCCGCTGGTCTGTAACAAAAGCACACTGATGGCTGCCTGCTTTTAGCTGCTCCTGTGGTCAGTGATTAGGTAACAAGGGAGAATAAAGCAAAGCCATGTAGTCATGTGCGGCTGCTCTTTTTCAGAGGCAGGAAATAATGTGCACAGTCTGGTTCATGTTAATAAACCTCACGCACAGCGTTGGGAAAGCTACCTTTATTATACGCTAACGTTTCCAGCTACTTATGATTAAACGTAGCTAAGCTACAGCCAGGCTACTGTTATAATGAAGTAGTTAGCAACACTACAAGCTACAAAGTTGCTGACTACATCAAAGCTTGTCACATTTAGTCATAAAGTGCCTCGAGTTTCTTTCACTATATAAAAAAAGATACATGAATATGAATTCAAATCAAAACCAACAGCCACCAACAAATCTTGACCTGATTTCTAAATCTCAGCAGCCTCTTCGTACTTTCCAGTTCCCATTCAACAGTCTCAGTGCTTTTTTGGTTTGTGTGTCCTCCTCAAGCCAGCAGTCTGTCAACAGCCGGACCTGCAATCAGCACACAGTCTGGGCCTGGCCCCAGCAGCCTCCTTCCTCCAGTCCTCCCCCTCTTCCTCCAGTCATTACAGGCCTAAACCATGTGCTTCCTCCCCCTGAGAGGCAGTCTTTCCCTCAGACACACAGGTGAGAGCTTGTTTATAGCCACTGGCGGGTTTATCAGAAGAGGGGGAGAAGTGAGGATACTGACCTTGGAAAAGGGATGATTTTTTTTTGCGTCTTTTAGAACACTTTTTGCAGGCCTTCGGGCTTAAAAATCAGGAAATACACTAAGACTAAGAGTTTAAGCACAGGTTTCATGGCTATATTATATGTGACCCTCCACAGCAAAACCAGTCGATTGTCGCAAATTTTCAAAATTGAGTTGTGTTTTCATGAAAGGGCATAAATCAGGCTTCAAAACGATACCTATATCGAATGAATCGGATGACAGAGATATCAACATTCAAATGAGTCGGGTTTCTCCTGTCACGGCAAGTGAGAAACGGAGAAATCTGCCTTTGAAGTTGACAGTAGCACTCACAAGACGCTTGGTGCAGTCGCGGCTATGTTTGTATTTACCGTAGCCTACGCTGCATTCACAGCCACACGGATAGCCTACCTGCGTTAGGTTAACTGAACTCGGGAGATGGATTCCGGAGAAATATCTTCACGCTAGTCAACGAGTGGATTTACCGTAAATATTGAAGTAGAGCGGTCAAAACAGAAACTTTTAACATTCTGCTGGAATTGAATTCCTCACCTCAAGAAAGTCACATTTTTAGGATGGAAAGGGTAAGTTTTTCAGCGAAATGTATTCACAGCAGTACAGTATAGACCTTCCACTGTTTCAAAACACTAAAAACAAAAAATCCAAAATTTTACCCCACGCAACATAAACGCTCGTTTTTCTCGGAAACCTCCATTGCGACAAGCGACTGGTTTTGCCGTGGAGGGTCACATATTGATTCAACAGACAACGATTCAATATCTGCCAATATCACAAAGTCTGCTATGAAACAAATTTGATAAGATTCAATTCCGCTAAGGGGGCAGTTATCAGCTTGAGACAATATCATGTGCTGATTTTACGCAAACACTTCAATTCACATCATATCACTAAACAAACTAGGGGTGTAACAAAACATTGATCTACGTACTTTGATTCAATAACCAAAGAGCAATTAGCAATGATCCAAAATGAAAACCTCTATTCATACTGTATGATGATAAAACTGTCAAACGACACTTCATTTGGTTTTTATGATTTGATATAACTGGAAGTGATTGCATTAATCAGCCTGTGATATTGTCTCATATCGATCTCTTGCTCCTAAAAATTGTAGCAAGAATCGTTATCGATATCGGCCATGAAAAACCAACATCGGTCGATGTCTAGTTACAACCCTACATGGTACAGTCTTACAGAGGCGCCACATACCCAGAAGTAACACACACTAAAAAGATAGGACAGTTCATTACCTGACAAAGGGTCCTTAGCGATGGTCAACACGTTGGGTAAATTCATCAGAACCAGCTGCTGAAGGTTTTCCTGTGAGAAAAACAGAGGAGAGACGTTAACAAACAGCTCACAGAGGAGTCTCATTACACACCACTTTAACAAAGGAATAAGCAGATATCAAGCAGCTAAACTGAGGTTTGGATCTGAATACAGCCAGAGGTCATTTTAGGGCAGTGAGACGGAGCCTCTCCACTGGCGCAGGCCCACTGCATTAGAGCCTCCGGGATTATCAGGGCTGGCACAGGCCCCAACCAGCGGGGGATAAGACTGAAGCTGGCTGAAAAACAGGCTGAGATCACAAACTGGCATGGGCCACAAGGTGGGAACGGAAAACTCAGGTATACAGACAGACAGACAGACAGAGGGGCAGGAAACCTCCCTGGAAATGACAGGCATTAGCAGCCTAAAGAAGGGCAGGTTTGGGTGGGGAAGCTTCATAATCAACACAGTCCAAGCATTCAGACCTGGAGCAATAGAAACAGGATGGGCAGGGCTGGATTCACACAAAAAAACCAACCCAAATGAGTGTGTATGAAACCTCATAGAGTGCTAGGTACTGAATACCAAAACACTGCTCCAGGAGAAAATAAGCAGGAGCTCTCGTCTGCGTGACAGAAGTAAAAACGCAGCCTACAGGACCCAACCTGAGGGACAATGGCCTCCTTGGCAACCAAGTTCAAGTCTGTGTACACAAAAGGCAAGACCTGACAGGTTCATATTACCCCATGCCCCCCGCCCCCCTCATTCCAACAACCACGTAGAGAGAGAGAGAAGGCAGTTAAACAGGGAAGACAATTAGCCGGTATTGAATATGCACCGTTAAGATATCACTACACAGTGGATGGGTGTGGTGGAATGCAGAACAGAGTAAGTATTCACCAAACAGGAAAACAAGAGTGGAAAAGAGTTGGAGGATAAAACATGCAGCTTAAGAGCTGCATTAAATCTATATGACAATAAACTGATCATTTGAACACAGCATCTTTGACACTATTGCAACAACACCAGTAAAACTAACAAGTCTCATGACAGCATATTGTCCCTGTAAGTGGGTGAGCAATCCAACGCTTGGTAAATTCTACTTCATATTAGGGGTGCAACGATTATTCAACATTGTCGACAAAAGTCGACAATAAAAATAGTCGCCGACGAATCTGATTGTCGATAATTGTCGCCAGACGTATTTTTAAACGGAGTGAAACGTTTTCCTTCCTTTCTAGCTGTGCAATACTACCGCTTTCCAATAGAGTGCACCAATACACCACACTCTGGTGAGATCGCTCTTGCACAATAGCATTCAGTGACAGCTAGAAGAATGGCCCTATGGCGTCACATCAACGCCAAAACCAGAGCGCGCAAAATGGCTTGCCGCAAAAAATTTGCAGGCGTAAATTTCAAAGTCGTGAGCGCGAGTGAAACTCGAGAGCACAGAATTAAGAATCGAGTGCGCGGTTGTGATATTGCATCGCAAACTGTATTTTTCCTCTCTCGAATGTCTTTTTCCTCTCGATGTGTTAAATGTCCTCACGCACAAGGTAGATTACCGACGAGTGGCTTTTTTGCTCGAGTGAGATTTCTACGCGTGTGGTTTGAAAGGGGTGAGGTTTGGACAGTTTGGGGGCGGGGTATTGGCAGTTTCTGCCTGCGAATCCTATTGACCGATGGCTCCTGGTTTGTGATTGGCTTAAGAAAGTTCCTACAGAAAAACCAAAGATGTCGGAGGAAGAGGAACGGCGACGGGTCGGTTAAACGCAAGTTATAGTTTATCGACCTTATAATTATAATTGAATAGTTAGGTCTTACACGTTTAATAAGCACGCAAAACGGTAAAGTAACCAACGCCTTTGTCACTCGCTCATAAATGTTATAATGGTACGTTACCATTTTCTCAGTACCATTACAAAACCAGGAGCCATCGTGAGGCTAGATAAGGCAAAGAAGAAACTTATTTATTAAAATATGCTTTTGAGTGAACTATCTTTCTTGTCTTTATTATTTACCACAAAATGTAAATAACCTCATACTATTATGCAATTTATAATCTGATTAGTCGACTAATTGTTTTGATAGTCGACTAGTCATCGACTATTAAAACGATTAGTCAACTAATCAGATTATAAATTGCATAATTATAAAATGGCTCCGATAATAGTCGAAATAGTCGTTAGTTGCAGCCCTACTTCATATTACCCTGAAAAGAGATCGTTAATCCAAATAGTTGGCACTGGCACAACTACAAAACACCAACTATCTGGACATCAATCTCTATTCAATGTATACATACGTGAGGCAACACTTCATATACACTGCAACTGGAATGTCCCCTTAGGCAGTAGAGGTTACACTATTTTTACTACAACCTGCCAGTGTAAAGGTGTTGCAAGAGCTCAAATGGTTTAAAGATTTGAAGAAGAATTGGACAGCTGGACTATGTTTAGTCATGTTAATTTTAAAAGTACTAGTGAAAGTGCATGATTACTTCTCATTGCCAGCACCTCACAGTACAGCACACAGAGCACCACAACGAAATTTGACTTCAATCAATCAATCAAATTTATTTATAAAGCACATTTAAAACAACTTCCGTTGACCAAAGTGCTGTACAAGTATACAGAATAAGACTTCTGCGTTTAACCCATCCGTGAAGGAGCAGTGGGTATCTGACATGGGCAGCACCCAGGGAGAAGAGACAGGCACATCTGTACATCGACAAAAGTGACCAATAATAATCCTTCGGGTTCAGGTTTGGTGCGGTTGTGTAGTATGTCACCTAAAAAGCAGACTACAATTCACTTTTGGCTTTTTTTAAACAGTTGACCTGTACCCCAAAAGAGTATAATTAAAAAAAAAAAAAAAAAAAAGACCCTTAACACAAAAATTGCTCCAGGAAGACTGGCCCTCCCAAATAAGTGTCTGTACTTATCAAAGCTGTAGTATATTCATGCTATTATTTAGTAAATAGTATTTGTAAAAACAAAACATTTTCTAAATGCAGTTTAAACCATGTTATCTTGTTCTGGGATTCTTGGTCACATGATTGTATAGAAAAATCTTTTTTGTATTTCAAAAAATGGTATATTTTTGATGTAGCATTATTTTAACACTACACTGATATAGTATTACTTTTAACGTCTCTGTTAAAATCAGAACTAAATGTCTTAAAATGCTTTAAAAGTCTATACTGTTTAAGCTCAATGACAGCTCTCTAAAATTGCCACTGTGTTGCACATTCAGCTGGAGTATCTGCTAAAAATCATTAGCACCCAAGACCAGCGTGCTGCTGAAATGGCATGAAGCTTTGCTATGACATCATCTTAAATCTCCCTTCAGACCCCCAACTGACAGCTTAATCTGGCCTGAGAGGAACGGCTCCCTAAGGAGGGCTTTGTGTGCTCGGCCTGATGGGGACCTTCACTCTCCCTCATTACAATAGAGTCTCCTCAGCTGAGGCCCACACCGGGCCACGCTGCCTTTGTGCCGTACGCTCCTCTGAACCATCTATTTATTAGTGCTGTCATACATCTGACCCTCTTTACTACACACACGCTCACTTTCTCAAACACACACACACACCTCCATATACTACTTCTTTCTGTTCGTCCTTGGCTTTAAAAAAAAAAAAGTCCAAAAAAATAATTGTGTTTTGAAACAATTTCTCTCAAACTCATAATTTTACAATTAATTAAGATCATAATGAATCTTTTTGCCTTGGCATTCTGAAAATCTAACTTCTGGTATATTTTCAGACACTCTTCAATACATCTGATATTAAATTAAGGAACAGCCTCTAGAGGTTCTTGCTCAGGGACCCAACGGCAGCAGCACTGTTAATATTCCAGTTTAAGCCAATACTTTAAGGCTCATCCGTGACTCAATTACACTGATCCTGTCACCAACACCATTTTAACCACTTAGAGTCCAGCAGCACCATTACACATATCTTTGTCCAGCATTTTCTCTATCCGCACCTGGGTGGGGGGGAGATCACTAATGGATACTGAGGTAAAATTGTGATATTGCCTTGAGGTCACATCGCCCAGCCCTAAATTGACTATTTTGTAAAGAGCTTTTTTCATCTTTAATTTTACCTTTATTTTTTTTACAAATCTGATTTGTTATGGATATTGTCAGGTAGCATCAAAAATCTAACATTTTTGTTTAAAAGTTGAGTTGGACATCATTTCATTAACTGCCTTCTACACAAGTGTAATCCTGTCATTCCTGCATGTTCAGGCCCACTGGTCTGCGACCGTTTCTTAGGTGACCACGCACGACGGCACCCAGGAGAACCTCCCTGAGAATAAAACACCAGCGGCATCGTCTGACAGCCCGGCAACGTCTGCCGCCTGCAGTCTGTGAGGGCACAATTAGCTAAAAGCCCACATGTGCCGATGTGGTAGACAGAAGGAAAACCATTAGGGTTTAACTTGACAGGAGTGATATTATCTGTTGGTTAATATTCCTATGAGCAGGCTGCGCAGCAACAACTTCCTGCTACCCGAGATCTTTGTCATAAATGCAAGCGACCCTAATGAGACTCTTTACTGGCACAGAGGTCTATGCCAGATCATGAGCACAGAGGTCTATGCCAGATCATGAGGCCTTTGTGTGGTGGCTGGTGTCATGTTGCAGCTAACAGCTGAGGATTAAAACACTGAGACAGATCAGCTATCACTAGTACCTAGGGATGGACAATATAATTTAAAATTCAAATCGCAAAATTTTTGGACTAAATGTTAGCATGTGTCAATATTCTTTCCCATTCAATCTTACTCAGAAAGAGGTTACTCATTACGTGACTGCGGAGAGCAATCCGGTTGATCTGATTTTTATTTCACACACCTTTTCGGGGATGCTTGTATACACGTTTTTGATATACACACTTGTTTTCTCTCTCCATAGACTAACACGGAGCTCAAATGTAGCCATTATTCAGAGCCACAAAATTCTATGTGACTCAAGTGCCCACGGGCCTCCTCACATTCAGTATCTGCAACAGTCATGACCCACACTCGTCTTTTACACCCTTTTTTCTGTCGTTTATTTTCCCCATAGGGACCCTTAAGAATACATGGGATTCGGGAAAGCTTTCAATTTTGCCTGTTTTCGCATGACAGTCAACACGGTTCTTATGCCACCTCAGGCCACCTCACTGAAACACACAGCTGAATCCGTTTCAACCCGCACTCATCTTTTTCTTACTTCCATCATCCCTCGTTCTTCCTACTCAACCAGTTTTCATGCCACAGTCAAAAAACCTGAGCAATCACATTGATCTTGTATTTAATCATTCGGATCCAATTGTACATAAACAACTTTCACTCTCTTTTAAGGCCACTGCCTTTTTAAAGCTGTGCTTTGTGAACAAATAAACCATGTCAAGAACAAGCATTCATGCACATTCAGAAATTTTGTGCGAAGAGTCTCTCGACTGCTAGCGCTAAAAGGGGCAAAGCGGCAGAAGGGCTATAACACAGGGGCTTTTCAATATGTCCTGTCCCTGGGATCACCATTGAGACTGTGCAGAAGTCTTAGACTAGTCTGAATGGTGGTGTGTGTGTTTATGTTTTGAATAATAAATAAAAGGAAATAATTTCTCAAAAGTGATTTTAGTAGTGAAACTAAATTGCACGTCACAGAGCACCTGCAATGTAGCCGGACCACCGGTTCTAAACCCCTGCTACAGTACAAAGAGGACATGCTATAATTAGTAGAAATCACACATTACAAACTGTGTTTAGTGAAATCTATATTAATACTGAATAGTATTATTTTCAAATGATGCATTAAAAATGGCACTCAATACATTGCCCAGGCCTACCCGTAACTTCCTACTACATCTTGTCTGCTTATACGCTGGTTTAGGAGTCATGGTTTACAGTCCTGATGAAACAGAGAACTGCTGCAAATTAAATATTAGCAGACAGACAGATGGCATCCCTTTATCTGAGCACATATTGGCAGCGAGTCTCCTCAAACTACAGTCCTTCCCCTCGTCTAGCATAGCAGGCACACATGGAAACACACACGTGTACGCACAATTTAATTATTCATGTGTAAGGTCCGATTCCCAATCCATGTGAGGTGGAAGAGGAGCTTAAAGAGTATAACGTTACGAAAACTGCCTCACCATGAAAACGCAGCACTGTAAAAAGCGCCACTGAATTTATCTAGCACAGCGGGAAATACCTTGACACCAGAAACAATAGAGCTGGAAGATGAGACTGATGACATGGACATGAGGAATGTTGTGTTTGGCTGCCCTCTTTTAACTTGAAAGCATGGATCGCTGACACTTGCAGGCTCTTCAAACTGAATTTTCCATATTTTTCACCATAATTTTCAGGAAAGTGGCATAGGGGGATTTAGCAGTGATCCCATATGCCTCATCACTGAGAACACATGGCAATTACAAAATGGAAACGTGGGACGGCGCGAGCTTATACTTGACATGGTATTGTAGGTTTTCCATGATAGTGTTGGAAAGTTTACACAGCAGCCAAGAATTTTCATAAAGCAATTTTCTTTGGCTTTTAGGAAGAACAGTTTATTTCTGCACAAACACTTGAGTCTTTAGTCCGTTTGGATAACCTTCAGGGCGGTTGATGTGGGTATTTACACCTTCTGTGTGGACTGTTGCTAGTCCTAATGACCATATACAATGCACAGGGGTCAAAATATGAAAGAAAATTCAACTCAAACGTTGACGCAGTAATACTTTATATTGTAACGTAGTTCTTACATCAAATTCTGCACAGAAACAAGATATAAACAAAATTTAAAAATTCATTCATGCAAGAAATGCATATTAATGTTTACGAAACCAATTATTGCATCATATTTGACAATTTTATGTCCGATACCGATATTGTAAATCTGCATATCTGTTGATACCGATACAGTCTCTTTTTTAAACAGATGCATAACCAACTGCGTGTGCGTGCATTTACCGATCGGCTCAATGCCACCGATACCCGATCCGGCTATTTGAGTCGTTATCGGACCCATATCCGATCCACGTATCGGATCGGTCCCATCTTTACTACTTAGGTAGTGCTTTAACTGCAATAGAAGATTTCAACTACAAAATAACGTTTCAACAAGCTCCTTTTAAGCTATGTTTTGTGAACAAATAAGCATGCCAAAAACATGCATACAAATTTATGCACGTTCAAAAATGTTGTGCAAGAAAACCTTTTGTACATGTATTTTAACTGGTTTGAAAGATGCTGAGCAGGTCATAATGATGACTGCTTCTAATCCCCAGAAATGACACACTATGACCCGTGTTGGGTGGAACCTATTAATATATTGCATTACTTTTCTCTTCAAACTATTCGTTCAAGGATATTGTTCACATCATGGCACTCGATATATTGCACAGCCCTATTTTAAAGAAGCCTGTTATTTTTCAAAGCACAGGAATATGGGGAATATCGGAACAAGGGAGATGAAAGAGAGATGGAGAAAGGGTTTGTGGAGAAGAGAAAATCCCCCTGAGCAGCTGATTCCTCACCCTCGGCCAAATCAATGAAACAGCAGAAACAGAGCATCATGCTCAGAACTGAGGTGTCAGTCATGCAGCTCCCTCTGGACACCAGGCGCTAACGAAAACCTGTGTTCTCTGGCTATGAGAGCGTCATTCATCATTCAGTCCTGACGTGGTTCATGTTGTAGAATTTGACGCCAGTATCCCAAACTGGCTTCCAGGAGTGACCAAGTCCAGCTCTCGAAAGTAAAGACACTGCCAAGTTTTTTTTTGTTGGTTTTTTTTTTTTTTAACCTAGTCACCTGAACAAATACAACTATTTTAGTTCCCGTCTCTTTTGTGGAATTAGAACATTCTAACAGCTGACACATTTTCAATTACAAGATCATCTTATTTGATCAATTTCCTAATGACTGGGACAGGCTCACTTGAGCAACGTGGGGTAAAAGGCCTTGCTCAGAGGGCAAGTTGCAACAGCACAGTTCATTTCCCAGTTTCAGCTAGGGCTGGGTGATGTGGCCTAAAAAACATATTGAGATATTTTTAAGGAATATTATGATACACAATATATATCTCGATATATTTTCTCTTTCTGGGAGAGAACTACATTTCCCACAATCTCCCACGCATGACTAGGATCAGTGTTACAATAATGCAATGAACGTGTGTCCGAAATAAACACTGAAAATATCAAGTCAATTACTATATTGTGAGCAGAATGGAGGTTCTTGTTATTTTTCATATTAATATGAGTTTTGTCTGTAATAAAGTGGACTGAACTGCAGTGTTTTTGCGACTGATGAAGTCACAAGTGCTAACACACAGTGCGTTTACATCCCGAAGGATGTCATTTTCGTGTTTTTACGCATTTACATCTATTTTGTGCACAGAATTACAGAACCAGTGCTGTTTTTCTTCAAAACCAAGTCGTCCGCTTCCATCGCCAATTAATTTCTCTGAAATTGCGTGAACATTCACTTCTCTCTCCACGCTAGCTTCCCTCCGCCTCCGGTACAAGACGTGCATGCGCCAGCAGAGTTCACTGGATGGGCGGGTGAGTGAGCCGTCTGCTTTAAGAGGGCAGAGAAGCCAAACTCACAAGTGAAGTACATGCTGCCTGTTTAACATTAACGTGAGGACTTGCACTCCGTCACGATATTCATTTACCACAACGCATGTGGAACAAGCCGAGATATATTGAGTATATTCCTTACATCCCCTAGTTATAGCCCCTTTTAAGACACTCTCAGAACTCAAATGCACAACTCCAAAGATATCTCTGCCCTGAATTTGAACTTTATGAGTCTGGATTTCACAACCAGACAAAGGGAGCGTGAAAAGAGGTCAAATCTCCATTTCATTTCTACCAGAAACTCAATATCAACAGCTATTGTGGTCTTTCTGGAGTGCTCCTGGTCCTCTCCAGCCATTTCCTTTTGAACTAAATATGAGGAATAAACAAGACAAGCGGACTCAAAGCATGGCAAATGCTCAACAGCTTATCACGCTCAGGGTGTACCCAAAACAGGCCGACCAGGGTAAATAGAGCATTCTGCTATAAAAAGGCCACTTTGTGCTCCATTCTAAGACTCAGGCACTCCAGACAGCGGGAGAGGAAGCACGGACAAGGGTCACTGCCGAGGAAGAGCGCCGACACTACGGCCCACATGGTCATTCACACGCTCAAATAAACAGACTCCAAAATAGAGGTTTCCTGTTCATTGTAAAAAGGGCTTCGGTGGTATGTGTTGACTTTCTGCAGGTAGGAAATACACAGCAAGTGTAAACGTAACCAGCGCAGCTGCGGTGATTTCTATATGGTCAAACTGTGTGTCGTACGTAGGGGTGTATATCATAACTAATTTCAAACTGCATTACATTTACAACACTGTTCACTGAAAGTAAAACAATAACATAACTTATATTAACAATAACTTGCAATACCCTGGAGCAGCATGGGGATAAGAGTAGAGGTGGACCGATACTGGTTTTTCAGGGTCGATATCGATACCGATCATTGTTAGTTAACGGGGTCGATAGCCAATATTTAGAACCAATATGAAAAAACTAAAAACAAAATCTGTCAAAATTTTTCATTTTACAAACACCAAGCTCAGCTTAAACTCTACTCTTCTCCTTCTCGGTGCTTCATGCTGTGTTTGTGTGCTTGTGTGTTGTGAATGAGAACAAAGCTTCAGCGCTGATTGGCTACTAATCCTGCGACATATTGCTAATCAGAGTCTGTTGTGGGCAGGACATTAAACGAAGCAGCGAGTCGAGAGCAAACGGCACAGAGAGAGGAGACGGCAGTGGAGAGTAGCACACCTTGTAATTACTTAATATTTGTGATGGTCAAAATTTAACACAGATAATCTGCAAAATGCCTAATATCGGCCTTTGATAACTGGACCGATATTCAATCGACCCTTAGTTAATAGTCTTGCTTAGCGCTCCAACAGTGCTTATAGTTTCTCCCCCAAATCTTATGGTCATCAACTCTACAGTCTGTCAAGCAGACTAGTGCGCTACCACCTCCCATGCTCAATAGCATCATTGAAAGTGAGTGATTAGTTGTCATTGTGAACACACCACAGCACACAGTGCACCACAACGAAATGTGACCTCTGCATTTAACCCATCCGTGAAGGAGCAGCGGGCAGCTAACAAGCGCCCGTGGAGCAGTGCTTGGGGACTGTACCTTGCTCATGAGTACCTCAGTGGTAACTTTACCGGCGCTGGATTCGAACCTGCGACCTTCTGATCACGGGGCGAACACCCTACCGTTACGCCACCAAGTGCCCCAATTAAATTGTTGTTCCACACCAAACGGGGAATCTGTTATTAAACCTGAGTGTGTTGCTTTAGGTGCGTGTACTTCCCAATAGCTGCCCTAATAAACCTGACGGAATACCTGTTGCCAGGTGTCTCCCAGATCGTCTGAAACTTGCACTTGTGGACCTTAAAAACAACACAACCAACGCTATACTGAAAGTTCACCAACCTCTAAGTATACAACTGTGCAAGCATAATTTAATGGCTAATGTGTTTGCACTGATCTCAAGTGGTGTAATACACGGTCAGTGGAGCACAACCTGGTTAGAGTTTCCATGCTACATTGACCCACATTGGAACACAGCCTGGGGCTACCTTTAGAGATCAGTGGCACCCCATGTGTGATCAATATTCAATCCACCAGTCTCGCACCATGCAGACGCTCGACACCAGCAATTAACCATGACACGCGGGGTCCGTGTAGGTGTGTCGTTTTCATCGATATTGTGGCCCACTTTGCTCACTGTTCCACTGTTCTACATCCACCGCCCTACCGAGCTCCCGGCACACTGATCATTAGGGCTGATTATACTGACGATGTCCTCACACACAACCAACAGCTTGCCAACATCAAGACCAGAAGGCACCGCGCTGAAAATCGGCCAAAGTGTTGAAGCTAGGCAACAAAGATGACTTCAGAAGCTACAACTGCTCTGAATGAAGTAATCCAAAAGAACATTGAGACATAAATACATAAATAATGTAAGAAATAAATACCCGTCTAAACCCAAACAATGGCTCTGGCACTGTTTTCAAAGCTCCCCTTACCTCCCTCCCTTACATCAAAGCCCATTCAAAAAGGTCACTTAAAACTTAAGATGGATTTGGGTCTGAAAAGGGGGATTACGTTTTAAAACAACAAATACTAACCAGCATTAATTAGCCAAAAGAGTGCAAACCTTCTTTTGAGGCATTCAGAGCCATGTTGCAGACCTAAAAAGAGGTCAGGTGAGTAACCACATGGCTCCATGCTCACAGGGAGCGCCATCACTTCCTGTCACAAGGGCTCCGCCGCAGATAATACAAGCTTGTGTGCTCCCGTTTTATGAAGCGCCATAAAAAAAAAAGGCACCAATATATCATACTGAAAGTTGATGGCAAGTTGAGGTTGTAAACGGCACGGTTTTCACAGACACTTTATCGGACACTGTGAGTAGGATGGAAAAGCTAGTGATAAGAAAGTTCTAAAGGAAATACACATACTATCAAGTTTGCAGATGAACTGATTGTCAACATTTGGCAATTCACAGATCAGAGATGGTAGCATGAAACAAGCAGATCTTAACCATACAGGCACAGTGGCACAAGCAGAGGACTCAAAACTAAGGGTCGACCGATATTAGGCGTTTTGCCAGTTATCAGTATCGCTGTTTAATTTTGACCATCACCGATATCAAGTACTAGGTGCCTTACTGCGGCCCCGCTGCCGTCTCTTTTCTCTGTGCTGTTTGCTCTCGACGTGCTGCTTCATTTAATGTGCCACCCACAGCAGTCTCTGATTGGCTATATGTCAGACGAGTAGTAGCCAATCAACGCTGAAGCCATGACATGAGCACAGTGCGAAGCTCCGAGAAGGAGAGGAGGAGAGAGGAGAGTTTCAGCTCAGCTTACTGTTTGTAAATTTCAAAAAATTTGACCGATTTCCCCTTTTCTGCATATCGGTTCTCGCCCCCGTTAACTAGCAATAATCGGTATCGATATCGGTCCTGAAAAACCAATATCTGTCAACCTCTACTGAAAACACTCCTAGAGACCTTCTGTGAGGTTTTAGTATGGGTGGACACACAGGGACCCTCATTGCCCACTGACTCAGAGAACAACAAGAAAAGGAGGGGTGCGTTCACAGAGACAGAGAGAAAGACATTCCAGACTCCGTGGCAACTCCCTCTGCCATTTTCTATTGACCCAGAGAGCAACGACACGTCCCCTTCACCCGCTTCCCCAGTCTCCATTAAACAAACTCAGTCTAGTGGAACCCATCCCCAGAATGGAGGCCCTCAGACGCAAGTGCTGAAAACGCGAACATCAAAACCTACCGGGGCTTTACCATACCTGGGCTCCACAACCTTTGAGGCGTTGCTTGTTACTTCAATCATTTATTTTCAAACAAAAGCTTGCTTGGTCTTTGGTCAGGGGCCCACACATGACAGGACTGCGGCACATGCCGCGCACGGCAAAAACAGATGCCTATCAAAAGACTGAGAGAAACCACACTAGAGGCTCTTGGTTGTTCCACATGGCAGTAAAACGCTGAGAAGCCTTCGCCCAGCTGCAAACTGGAGCAGCGACAATCACTCACTTTGACCTCACAATAGAGGCCACGCAAACACAGCTCTCCCGCTAAAACAATACATGCTTAGTGCTGACCCAATTCCACATACTTACAAACTTCACAGCTTCAAACTGTCACACAGCCATGAATTAGAAGCAGCACATAAGACAATGTTGATTAATGAATGGCAAAAGCACCAAAACACAGTAGAAGAAGTCAAATCTTCAATGTACAAAATTTTAAACAAGCACTTAATGTCTTTTGAAGACAGATGACTCAACTACCACTTACAGAGAAATCTCCCTGGCCAACACACAAGACAGAGTTTTGGCCTCAAAGTTAAAAAGGTTGTCTTCCAGCAGGAGCGTATTACATTACACAAAGAAAGAGGCAGCCTTACGTCATGCAGCTGATCTGGTTACAGGTAAAAAAAAAAAAAAATTCTCGCATGGCCCTTAGCAGCTCTTAACCCTGAAATAATTGGCTGCACTTTGTGTCTCTATAGCTATTCACTTCGAATTTGCAATCGTTATGATCTGGATTACGGTCAAGGAGGAATTCCAGACTAATATATCAGTTAAAAAATATAAACGTCACTGTTCCAAACTACATGTAAGGCACTACGTAGGAAGGAGGAAGCCATTTCAGATGCAGACTTTGTGTCCCAAGGCAGTATATCCCACATGGGCATAGGGCTGTGCAAAAAGAAAAAAACAACAATATATCGCGATATTTCCTTTATCGATTTCTAGCTCCAAAAATCGATATTTAAGAAGGGGAGAATCATGCGCCACAAGCAGCCTCAGATAACTGACTGGGCACTTTAAGTTCTTATTGTCAATCTTAAACGTTTTTGGAGTCCAATAGTTCAGTGTGTTAAAATGCAAAGACAAAGTTAAAATTCAGTTCTGAGTTATGTTTTGTTTTGGCTGAATTATGAATGTAATGTGATTCATGAAGACCACCCAGATCGTACACAGCAACTTGAATTTCAGCTCTGTTTTGACATTTTCAGTGAACTGTAGAATATTGCAATATGTATAGTATCGCAATATATATTGTGATATAATCATATCGTGACCCATTTATCATGATACGTATCGTATCGTGAGGTCCTTACCAATACTAATACAATCCCCTACACGGGGATGTGCACTGGACTGAAAGGCACAAACTCCCGTTTACCCTCTAGAGACAATGAGAGTGGAAAAACTGGTGTGCAGGTGAAGAAGGCTGCGGAACAAAGAGAGCGGAGAAACTGACGAGGTACGAATTGAAATGTTCAGGATCTTGGCAACATGGCACCTACTTCCACTTTGCTCTTTCTTTATTTTTGCTATGAATTTTGTCTAAATAATGAGAGACGGCACCCATTTCTGTGTAAATAACGGTTGTATAGCCTCATTTTCGCAGGATATATTGGAAAAACAAATAATAAAACAAATCAACAATGCACGACTTCAAAGATTCACAAGTCGAGTCATAGGTCACAAGCCACATATTCAAATCGTTCAACTTTTCTGTGAGAGTAGGGCCCTACGATTTCCACGATGCGGGAAACGTGGACGGAATCGCGGAATTCAACAAATAAAATGGAATCCGTTGCAAAACACGGAATGTCGTATGATTCGCTGATATTGGTGTGTGGGCAAAGCAATGGCTTCTAATCAATTTTGGCTGCTGCAGCCCCCTGTACATGTTACCTGTTGAGGCGGGACTCAGCTTTCCACACACACAAACGCACAGACACAGAGGGGAAAACGTCAGCGGTCAGCTATGGCGAAGAGGCTGAAACACCGAAGTCCTCACAAAAATTACGGAATTCGAGCGTTAGTGCTAAGTTTGTAGCAGAACAATACTCAAATGATTTTTATGAATCGGGAGAACTTTTATAAGTTTTGCCAGCACACGAGGGACTGCACCCGCAAGAACATGTGACGACCACTTACAGTCAAAAACTCACATCAGAAAGGTTTCGTTTTGCACAAAAAAATGAATTTTTGTTGTTTATAGGTAAATGTTTTACCAAAGCAGAAAATGTTCTGCTGAACCCCAGCACTTTGTTGAAATTGAATAAGTCATTTAATGTGAATTTTTTTCTATTGCATTGTTTTTGTTTCCCCCCATCCACTCCATAATTAGACACTTTTTAGGTGAATAAATATAACGTAAACCACGGAATTCAGAAGAATAAAAATGGAACAAACGGAATTCAGGAAAAAATAAAACGGAATTTCATAGGGCCCTATGAGAGCGTGAAGAGTGGAAAACCATAAAGAAGGGTGTCGACTGGTGTGGATACAGTCGTCGGTCTCCTCAGGTGTACTGCAGGAGTGAAACTGTACACCTCTGGGAACAGACAAGCCATCTAGCCTATGAGCAAATGCACACAACAAAGAAAACTCTCTCTTGTTAAGCTCTAGGCAGCTTCAAGCAGCATGACATATGGCTAGCGCCATATCTGTGTGGAGAAAAATATGATTACACCCGGCATGTGCCACAGGGACGCAAGGGAGTGCAGTCGGTTTAACGTACTTCTGAGTACGACAGATAAATTTGCATCCCCCACTTGCCGATTCACCATCGCTGGTTAGGCTTCCCAACTGAGTCAAGCCTTTAAATCAGCACCGCAAACATGACACAGCGCTTAATCACCCTGCTAACTGCTGTATGGCACGCTTTATTGCATCTAGGCCTTGCGCAAGGACCTCAACACCGCCACATTTCTCATACAGCGAGGCTCGGAGAGCAGTCGGCTTACACATACAGACATACTCTCTCCAAACAATAGACAGGGAGGATCCGACATGGCACCCCTCCCCCCTCAGGGGCCTATTGTGCCTGCCACCCGCGCCTCCGACTCTCAGAGGGGGCGACGCTTTCTGGTGGCTGGGCATGGAGTCATTTGGGAGCTAATCTAATTTTTGGTGGGCGGTGGAGGGGGGAGGCGGAATGCAGACGGGGAGATGATCCAACAGGGTCAGGATGGGCCTCTGACCTACAGCATGGCACAACAACATATGGATCGTTTCCAATCAGGGATGGCACACAGACGCAATTTCTGAATGAATCTGGGCCAATGCCAGGCTAGATTAAGCACTGAAATGTGTCACAGGCTTTAGGTTTAAGTCTACATCTAGGTTAAGCTGGAAAGAATAAATAATTTCAGCATTAGGTTTGGGGAGGTACTGTTAATCCAAAATGCCATCACGTCTGCGCACTAATACGCCACAAGCATCTTTTCTCACTAAGAAACTTTCACAACATTAACCACAAATTTAGAGATCCTCGGGTTACAATACAAATACTGTGAAATGCTGATGTTTACTGCCTGGAGAAGGTTAGAAACGTTGGGCTGATTTCTTAAACGTGGATTAAGTCTAGTTTTGGACTAAGGTGCAGTACCAATGGAGATTTACCACTGAAAGTCAGTTAGTCTAAGACCAGGCTTAATCTTAGACTGGGAAACCGACCCATTGTGCTGGTTTCTTCAACAAGGATTAAGTCTAGTCTTGGACTAAATTGCAGTACCAGTGAGGATTCATCATTGAAACTCAAAGTTAGTCTAGCCATAGGGTTAATCATAGTCTGGGAAACTGACCAACTTATTTAACGGACGTCTTAAAAGTCAGCTTTGTATTTTTACGTTTAAATGATTTGGTCTAATATAACTAACACACCTTTTTGCTTTAATTTAGAGTCAAAGGATACACAGTCACATGCCAAAAAAACTACATTCAATAACGACTAAATATTTATTATGCCAATGACAAATGAGATCTCAAGTCACGTAACTTACATGTTTAACATCCATTTTTTTATCTAGCAACGTCCTCTACTTATATTTAAGGGCAGTTTAAAAAATTTTATATCACAAATGATGATGCAAGCAAATTTTATGTGAACACTGTTCATCGTTCGATTAAGAAATACTAGTTACATTGCCATTTACAGCATTTAGCAGACATCCTTATCCAGAGCGACTTCCATTTCCTAATTATGGGACAGACTCCCTGGAGCAACTTGGGGGTTAAGGGTCTTGTCAGGGACCCAGTGGTGGGAGTTCAACACCCCCCCCACTGATATGCTTTAGTGTAGCAGGGCTTGAAGCACCCAGTAGCACGTCAGGGAGCTGCGTGGACGGAGAGCATCCTCAAACTGCTTTATCTACAAATACATTCTCAAAACAACTTTGTAAACCTTTTAACAGTCCGGCTAAACAAATAAACATCGATAAAAGAGTCAGATTAATCAAGCAGCAAAATGATCAGTAGTTGAAGCCGTACATCTGATGTAAAAAAGAAAAAATAACATTTCTTTAAAAAAAGGAACCTGTCGGGAATGGAACCAAGGAGTATACAGAAATATGACAGGTTATTAATCTCAATAATTAGTCACTATTTAAAAAAACAAAAAAAACGCCATCACAAGTTCTTTTATGCTTAGTCATGCTTTATCAGTTCACTTCCTGGCTTACTGAAAAATATGCGCCCCCACACATACACACACACACACGCACACACACACACACACACAAAGCTGAGACTGTGCTTAAGGGCTGAACAGTAACTCTTTGATCAGAAGGTCGATATACTGTATGTCAATAAATGTATAACCCATGTAAGGACCTTATAGAGTCATTGTGCTGGATTCTATTATCTTACCGGCCACGAACACACACACGAGAGCACTGTCTCCACCCTTCTGCTTATCTCCCAGGGCCTCTGAGCCTATCGCTGTAATTAATGAGCGCTTTGTGTATATATTTGCCGGGGGCCAATGGCAACATGAGAGTTTATGGCTGAGAAAATAAAATGTTGTCAGGGCCCCAAATACATCTTAACAGTTATTTCAGGGTAGGTAAAAGGGCATCGGACATCCACAATATCAAAAAGCAAACTACTGACACTAAATTTGGAAACTAGACTTATCCAATTTTGACTCACACACACTGACTGGATATTAATGAAGCTGCGAACGTGCCCTAAATAGTAGGAGCTCAACTGGTGAAGTTAAAAATACCACTCACAGAACAGAACCACATCAGGGATTTGACACAGATCCAGCATATCGATCTGGAACCATTTTGAGGTCAGAGGGCATCCTTCATCAGGGAAATAGGATGTGAACAAATTGATCTGCTCTAAGGGCTAAGCACCGACATCTAAAAAATTAATCAGTCTAAAACAAACATTCTGCTCAAAGTGGTTAAACATGAGACCTAAATCCTAAATGTACAAAGTATTTTCTGATGTTCCACAAACAAATGGTCACTCACTAGGTAATCAAATGAAAATGCGAGGTCATGGATACAAGATTTCCAGCAACTATACCGAAAACTAGGGACGCACGATATGGGAATCATCAGCCAACGCCGATATCATGTTTTTCATGCTTATGTCTGCCGATGTCAATGACAAAAATGAGGAAGGCAGAGCTGAGTGCTTAAAGGCTAGATATTTTGCTCAAGTTCCACTGCGTGCTCAAAATTTTAGCACAAAAAAAAAACCCCGCAATCGCTCTGACATTTCTAACACAGCACCGAATCAAATGAGGCTGGAACACTTAAAGCGTAGTTCACAACATTTTAAGAAAAAGTGATTTTCCACCCTATGTGGTGTACCAATTCAAATAAAGCGTGTGACTCTCGATACGCACTACTTAGTGCGTATAGAGCTGATAAGATATATGACTAAGCGCGAGTTTGCACTCACATTCAGGCAAACACGCAATTCAGCAGAGTTGAGCGTAAAGACGAGATTTTGCTCGTGAACGTTTCACTGCATGCTCAGAATTTTGGCACAAAAAAAAATGCGGTACATTTTAACACAAAAGGGTCGGCCCGTATAAAATCTCACCTCGTACATGTCTGGCATAAGCGCTACCTTTCTGCCGTACAATAAATGAGTCATAAAATATCAGCTGGAAATATCAGGCAAATCCTTTTTCTATGCTGATGACTTAAAAGAAAGCAACTATCGGCCAATTCCAATCCGCTATCATTGTGCATTCCTACTGAAAACTACTTATTGAAGAATAAAAGCGTACTCAAAATATAATGGGGAAAAGCACACATTGTTTTTCTTCAGCAGGTGGAAACTTTTCTGGCAGTGGGGCAGAGCAGATGGCAAAACAATGGAAACTTACAGAAATGGGTAATTATTTAACGGAGGTTAAACACTTACATAAACAAGTATATGTTAATGAGTCAAGAGGGTTTTTACTTTTGTGTTTACGTTTGTTTAATGAGCACACATTCAGCTTTACATTAGAGTACTCACTTTTCAGAATGTCCATACTAGGGGTGGGCGATATATCGAATATACTCGATGTATCTCGGCTTGTTCCATGTGCGATGTAACCTATAAAACTAACGTTATTTTTAAACAGACAGTATGTACTTCGCTTTCGAGTTTTGCTTTTCCGCCCCGTCAAAGCAGACAGCTCGCTCCCCTGCCCATCCGGAAAACTCCTAGCGCATGCGCGTTTTGTACCGCTTTCGTGTTTCGCACCCCGCCTATGGCGTCACATCAATGCCAAAACTGGAGCGTGCAAAATGGCTTGCCGCAAAAATTCCGAGGGCGTAAGTCGCGAGTGCAAATGTGAAACTCAAGAGCACAAAATTAAGAATCGACTGCGCAGTTGTGATAATATTGCGTGCAAACTGTGTTAACTGTGAATGTGTTAAATGTCCTCGCGCGCAAAGTAGATTACCGACGGGCGGCTTTTTGCTCGAGTGAGATTTCTACGCGCATGGTTTGAAAGGGGCGGGATTTGGCAGTTTGGGGGTGGGGTATAGGCAGTTTCTGCCTGCAAATCCTACAGGCCGATGGCTCCTGGTTTTGTGATTGACTGCACGCTACAGAAAGTTTATATAGAAAAACCAAAGATGACGGAGGAAGAGGAACAGCGGCAGGTAGGTTAAATGCAAGTTATAGTTTATCGACCTTATAATCATAATTTAATAGTTAGGTCTTACATGTTTAATAAGCACGCAATCAATGGCTCCGCTTGCCCACTTGTCTGTCCCCAATATAAAGAATAAAGTTTGCTATTTTATACTTTGTTTTAAAATAAAAGCATTTACTATGTTAAACTTTGGCTAAATTCATTATATTGGTGTCATTTTAAGCAACACAGGGCCCAACTTATCATTTATACAGTGATTTAGAGGAATTTTAAAGGTATTGAGATATATCGTGTATCGTTATATAAAAATATTGCGATATTATTTTTATGCCATATCGCCCAGCCCTAGTCCGTACTCTAGAATGAATGATGTTCATGGGAAATTTGTGCACCCAAAACCACACACCGGTGGCATTCAGCTTGGTCATACAGACTAGCACAACTGCAGGTGATTTAACATCTCAAAATGTCTTTGATGGTACAACAATAAAACTGGATAAAAACATTTTTAATATAGTAGCAGCATCCTACCCAAGGCAGATTTGAGAAGTGACAGCATGTCTACAGAGGGCAAATGAGGGAGAAAGTGAGTGGTGGTACAGAGAGATAGGCGAAGGTCAACAAATACACACCCTCATCTAAAGTGAGAGGTCTAATGCGTTACAACTGCTAATCATCTCCGTTTGACCACTCTCCGCATTTCCTTAAAACATTGCCGTAGGGGGTTTTGGAGGTCTTATTTATCAAATCACACCAACCCATCCCCCACTCAGAACCTGCAGGCTCAGCCATGTGAGGGTGTGATTAACATAAGCTAAGACAACACATCTGTTCCTGATCAGTAGAACACTGACCCACATGAGACCCCCAGATGTTGCTCTTCTTAGCCCCCCCTCACCCACAATCTAATGGTCACTCTGAACACTCCACGTGGTCTTTAGGCCGGCCTCCTGAGACAATAAAAGGCCAGAGACACAGGCCAGACTTAAGAGAAGGACAGCGTCAATATACATCAGACAGAAATCACAGAGTCAGTGATTTCCGAGTGAAACCGAGTGAAACTGAGCTGAAAGTCTTACGGTCAAGGGCTACAGACGGAGTTGTGTTAAGGAAAGTTTAAGTGTTTGCTTTTAATTTGCCCCACCACAAGCTGAGCAAAAACACACTTGACACACACCACTCTGTTAGTTATTATGAAGGACCGCACAGAGGAGCTATAAAAACTACCTGAGCTATGAATGTGCTTCAAAGAAGTGCCTTCTGAAAGTAGGAAATGTGAGTTACAGATACTCTGTGTTCATGAACCTCTACTCTTCAATTCACACGCAAGAAAATTAAATCCTCCAGTCTGAATGGCATACTTGATGTGAAATAAATATTAAAAAGAAGGGTCCGAGGGAGACAGAAATACAAATTTTATTGGATTTTAAAATGCGTTATGTTATGAACCCTCCTATATATGTCAATGAACACTGGTGAGCCTTTAAAATAATATATCAGATTATATTTATTCCCCTTTCTTAAATGCATCTCAGAGGCCGACCGATATTGGTTTTTCAGGGCTGATAATGATACTGATTACTGCTAGTTAACGTCAATAATCAGTAACGATAACCAATATTTGGAACCGATATGCAAAAAAAAAAAACTTTTTTTTTTACAAACACTATGCTCAGCTGAAACTCATCATCTCTTTCTTGGAGCTTCAAGCTGCGCTCCAGTGAGTGACAAGGCGTTGATTGACTTACAAAGGCTTTGATATGACTGACAAAGCATTGATTGGCTACTACTCATGTGACATATAGCCAATCACAGACTGTTGTGGGCGGGACATTTAAATGAAGCAGTGAGTCAAGAGCAAACGGCACAGAGAGAAGAGACGGCAGTGGAGCCACAGTAGGGCACCCTGTAATAACTTAATATCGGTGAAGGTCAAAATGAAACAGCGATGCTGATAATCAGCAAAATGAATAATATCGCCCACCAATAATCGGTCGAGTCTTACATCTCATATTAAAATCCTCAAGAAGACCTTAATCCTCACAGCAGACAAAACACTGATTTAAACGCTGACGTGGTGCCTAAGACTAAACCAAAGGACAGATGGCTTATAAAATCATCTATACTATGCCACAAGATTACACTCACTTCCTCGAAATGTTTCCTCTGTAACCATACATTATGCTGCATGATGAAGCTGGGCCATTTATCTCTAAATATAGTGTGAAGAAAAACACGCTCTCTTCCCTCCCTCCTTCATACCCTCACACACAGCGAGTCCTATCATTATGATCATTACAAGTCTAGTAAAAACCTTTGGAAACTTTCAGACCACCTTAAACTGCCTCACAGCTTCTAGTCTCAAGTCTTTTGAAACACTTCACATACACGTTTACTCAAAAATAAAAGAATGAGATGAGTGTGAGGACAATTAGAACTAAAGCTTTGTTAAATACTATTGGCTAGCTTTTATATGCATACCACAAATATACACCAATCAGCCAAAACATTACGACCACTGACAGAAGAAGTGAGCAACTGAAAACTTGTGGCACACAACGGCAGCTGAGTGGGATATATTAGGTAGCAAGTGAACATCGAGTCCTTGTGTTGGAATGATATAAAACTGGGCAAGCATAAGGATTTGATCAACTCTGACACTGTGATGTCTAGACGACTGGGTTACAGCATCTCCAAAACTAGCTGCACTAACCTGCAGTAGCCAGGAACTACCAGAAGTAGTCCAAGGAGGGAAAACAGGTGAACGGTCAACCTGGTCTTGGGTAAGGATGCACCGATCTATCTTGTTCTGTTCTTTTAAATTAATAAATTAAGTATTTCTCTGCGAGGAGGGGACTGAGATTATTCTGTTATGCTTTAAGAAATATTTGATTTAAATACTGTTTTCCTAACTAAAACAACGCAATAATTACACACTCATACGTGAATGCTAAATTATTTACTGTTAAAATAACACCTCAAAAATTATTCAGTAAAACACAGTGGTGTAATGTTGTGACGGTCTCTAATCCTGCGGCGCTAAAACCATCAGGAACACAGAGATTGCGAGCGCGAGCTGGTGTTGTTGAGGAAATTAAACAGTTTAAGCGTGTGATTTGCTTTTGGAGCTGCGCTGCTTGTTCTGCTCATTGTCATGTCAATATGAAGGAATTAGCACGAACGTCCAACAATAAACCGGCTTTAGAAGAGCTCCCGCTCATTTTAATGCTGATTCGGATAGACTGCAGACCTATTCGGTATTATTCGTGTGGTCATAATGTTACGGGTATATACTGTACACACCATTCAGAACATTGCCCAACATATTATGCTTTTCAATGCATTTACACAGTTCTCCATTTAAACTGACCAGGAAGCTGAATACCAACTGAACAGGATGTGGTGCAGAGATCTTACCTGGTAGTAGTTTTTGATGTGCCTGATTACAGTGTTGAGGTTCTGAATTCTCAGATTAACATCATTGTTCACCTGCTTGTTCACCCGGTGGTTCGTAGGATTTGGGTCTCTAGAATCAGGGAAAAAGTTTTAAAAAAGATTACTCTACTATAACTAGACTATTCACAGAGAAGTGTTTACAGATCAGTAGGTATATGGAGTCTTTTAATCTGCTGATTTTATTTTACTATGGCCTCTCCATAAATAAATACAACAAGCTCATTAATATAAATCTATATATTTAGCTACTAACCAGCAAGTTAGAGGAGTCATCTGGGGCAGTGGGAGTGTTTGCACCATGTATAGTAATCACACACGTACAAGCTCCCACACAGGCCTTATTTACAGCCGCCCCCCCCTTCCTACTTCTCATTTACATTTGTTTTGTGAGCCTGGCATGCAAATTCTACCAGTCTGGCTCACAATTTCTACTTTCTTGTGAAAGAGCCCCAGTTAAAAGTAGGAACCGTTTTTTAACTTTCCCTTTCAGCGGCTGTCTCCTTCAGAAGTGTTGTGCAGCTCTTACACCGGGATGACTGCTGCATGACTGGGCCTTTTTAACTGCCAGAGATGGCACAACATCCCACAGAGGTGGGAAAACCAAGTGCTTGTTTCGGGGGGGGGGATTATTAAAGTTAAGACTTTTTAAAAGTAAATTGTACACTATTAAATAGACGACACTAAACTGGCACCTTTTTAGAGTAAAACCTGCCAAGAAAAGCAAATCTTTACAGTATAAAGTATAAAAATATGTTTGACTACAGTACACATTTTTGCAATTTTATCAAACAATTTTAATAATTTACAAAAGACTCAAGTACACAAGTCTCTAAAATCAAGACAATGTCAAACTGTTACGTAAGTAATGTGCACTGCAGGCCAAAATATTACAAGTTCAAATCTAATAAAAAGCAATTTACTGATTTTAGAGACGGGAAAACGATGACTGTTTCAGGATATTCCCAAAGAGGCAAACATGGATGCGGGATGACAGACGTCAACATAAATGTGTCACCACATCTTGAAATGGACATTAGAGCAGACGGCACAGGGGGCACGAGCTAACAGTCGCACTGTCTGAGAACAACTCATGCGTAAATCACACACACACGTCATCTGTAATCTGACGGGAGAATGCCCCCCCCCCACTGGAAACACAGACCCCATTATGAAGAAAATATTTTCTTTGTGTGAGGAAGGGCAGCGTTTAAGCCTCCTCATTACTGAACGGAGAGCATGGGGGGGAAGCACAGAGCTGTGGGGTGAGGAGGGGCACCAGGAGAACTAAGGTTAGCGCAGCTGGGCAATGTACAGAAAGAGAGAGACAACGAGGTGGGCAGGGAGAGGAACAGAAAGAGTTTGACAGACGGTGAGAAGAGAGACAGGCGGACAGAAAAGGGGCAAGAGAGAGAAAGGGAGCGAGAAAGACAGAGAGCAATAAAAAGTGAAAGAAAGGAAGGCTCAGAGAGAGAGAGAGAGAGAGAGAGAGAGAGAGAGAGAGAGAGAAATGGGCATACAAGCGGAGAAAGACAGAACAAAAGAAGAAGAGAAAGAGACAAGCGGATTCACAAGAGAGGGTAAAAAGGATGCTGTTAACAAAACTGTTAAAAGAAGTGAGAAATCAGGTGGAAAATAAAGCTCAGAAACTGACTTTTTTTCCTCTGTTTCATACGTAACAACTTCTCTACACACTGATACTTCAGTGAAATGGACAGACTGAGCAATTACGAGGAGTCCGGTAAAGGTTTCCAAAAAGAAAAAACAAAGAAACATTTTGCCAATAACAGATGTGCCGAGTGGGCCACAGAGATTAAAGGGCGCTTTCTATTTGCAAAACAAAATGGCAGACACACCTAGGCAATAACAGGAAATCACACTCGCTATTCTGACATTTTACATTGCAGTGGCAGAGCAAAATCGCTTCCAAAGCTGGGATTTCATTTGGCATTACCATATGAAATGATGTCCAGTAAGACTAAGTAAGTATAAGCCATCCATGTGTCTCTGGGTTTTCTGAGGAGCAAACGGAACCCTCTAAGGTGGCAGCAGAAAAAGGCGGGAAAAGAAGATTCCACACAGGTTTGCTTTTCAACACAACCTGAGCTTCACTTTCATATAGGTTACTTTCCTACAATCACATTAGAGACCGTTTTAGAAGCTGAAGATCACAAAACCAGACAGTTTCAGAACCGGCAAAAAATAAAGACTGAGAGCCTGACGAAGCGCGAAAGCACCAATAGTGTCTCTGCATAGTCTGGTAGCAGGCACAAGGGGATAGGATGTGGTTTCAGAAAGACAAGCCACACAACAGCTGCAAGTTACATACACACACACACACACACACTTTAGGGGCCACTCACATATGGGTCATGATCTTGTGGAGGAAAACCCCATCCACCAGTTCCATGAACATGGAGAGCTTGTCGTCCGAGTTCGAGGCCAAAGGCCCAAAGGTCTTCACCTGGAAAAAGAGAGAAATATTTTTTAAAGGCGACAAAGTGTTTCATATTTTAATTATGTTCAAGTGTGTAGAGGCGAAAACTGAAAACCCGAGTTCAAGGCGCACAGCTCTCAGCAGCGTTGGGGAAGCTAGTTTTAAATGGCAGCTTTTACGAAAAACTGTATTTTCAACCATGTAATGACAAATCAGAAAAAGGTTTCAATGACGTTTTGGAGGTAGAGTTTCTTTCATTTTTTGGCTCGCATAAGTTAAACTCTAATGTGCAAGTTTTCTCTGTTTCATCTTTCAGAGTGATACATTTTGATATACACAGCTACAGATTCTTGTTCAAACTTTGTCAAGATGAACTCCATCCACCGACTCCAAGGTCGAGCTGCCAAGAGCACACTGTGATACAATGAGTGTGCACCGCACAGGCACAGTAGCCTATCAGATGGTGATTCAGCGCCAACAACAAACTGCTGGTAGTTGAAAATACTTTTCTTTGTAAACGGAGAAAAATACTAGCATTTTTGGAAAAGTGTAGCGTTTTTTCACACTAGAATGGTATTAGAAATGTCAGAACTATGACAGTATTTTTGTGCCAAAATTCTGAGCGTGCAGTGGAACTTTGTCAAGCAAAATATCTTGTCTTTGCCTGCACTCGCCTCTGCTTTCCTCATTTATCGGCATCGCTATAGGCATCGACAGATATAAGCAAATTTTATCTGCATCTGCCAATAATTCCCATATTGTGCATCCCTAGAAAAAAGTTTGAAGTGGCACTAATTTCAGTTAGTTACTCCCCAACACTGACTTTCAGACTTTTCACACGAAAAGCCACATGCAGATCTGTGAGAGAAGAATTATTTCATGCAGACACAAAGGCCGGAGGACACGGGGAGCGAGCAGCAGGGTGGTGGGCCAAACAGGACACAGGGCCGGGGTGAAGGGGTCATGGGAAGTTCCGCAGGTTTCACTGAAACATGTCGGTCAGAGCCTCCACCTCCTCCCTCAGGCACACACACGGACACACCAAAGCTCCCTTACTGTCCAGAAAAGGAAGATACTGGCTGGCACTGACCACTAGGGAATATATTATTGTTTATAACGATGATGTTTATGGATGTTTCCGTGAAAAGGTGGGAAACTTCTGGTAGAGAACTGACAACAATTTGCATCAGTAAAAATAAATCTAAATTCAATCAAATCGATTGTTCTGCAGGAGCTACTTAAGTCTACGATGAAGCAAAGTCAGACCTCATTTATAGTTTACATTCAAAACTCAAACTGAAATTAAGTGGTGCAAAGTGTTAAATGACTCATCTCACGCCTACCACTGTATTCTACATGTTCTGTAGGCTTGCATGCTAAGTTAGTCTACAGCTTTATGTTTTAAGTTCAGGACACGCAGGGGAAAAACAGAAAACACTCGTGTCTTGCATTTAACTTGTGAGGACCGGTCCTCACATACAGAAATGACACCACAAATCCCTAACAAATCTCAGGTTTTCATATCTTTTAGAGCACAATCATGTCCTTAAAAGTACCCAACACACACACAAGCAGGTGTCTGGACTTCCAGCTTTTCCCTCTTCCATGGTGCTTTACAACTTACCCAAACCACCAGCGGCGAGTCCATGAAGTTCGACATCATCTCCGACACTGTAATATCCATTTTGAGTAAAGGGCAAGTAACTCCAAAAGCGCTTGAAAAAAAAAATTAGTTTACTCCAAAATTCGTGCCCACATTCCTAGGCGCTGAAGACCGAACGGCGCCCCAACAGGCGCTGCGCGACGCCGAGGAGAAGGTCTCCGGCAATAAAATCAAAAACAAGAACCATAATCCTTTTTAGGTGGTGAAAGATGTTTTCCTGTTAAAATTGAAAAAGCGCCGACAGGACAACACGGTACTTTCCGCCCACGATGCTGGCGCCGTTTGATGCTTTCTGCGTTTCCTCCAGAAGCCAAGATCAATCGAACAAAGTGAACCGTGCAGCTCGTCCACGAGAAAAATCACCAAACAATCATGAAGAAGTTTTAACTTTTTACGCGTGGATTATGTCCAGTCTAAGGACTGCAGGCTTGATTAAAAAGTGTTCCAGAGTAAGAAAACACAAGGTGAAAAGTTATGTGACGTGTAAACGAGGCAAACGACTAAAGTTCATCTCGAAGAAGCCCGCACGGCAAACCCCACACTCGCGTTCTTTTCGTTGCCGAGCATTCAACCTGCGTTCGGCGTGAATAGTGTGGCACAATGACACCGAGCAGAGCCAATCAGAAAGCACCGAGCGCGGCACGCCGGAGTCAAATAACCAATCAATTACTCGCGCGAGACGGGTATCGCTCAATGTGACGTCACCAACCGACCCCGCTGTATTTTAGAGCATTTTAGCTCAATGACACCCTCTGCTGTTTAGGGTGGTGGCGGGGGGCTTTCAGCATAATATTGAAAGTGTAGGACCGGTGTTCTGAAATTTTTTCCTACCTAAAAATTTTTCCTACCGGTAGCGTAAATTTATAGCCTTGTCTGTAATTTTGTCCTGCCTTGTGATAATATCCTACCAGCATAAATATCTTCTCCCCTCTATGTTTAGGGTGGTAGCGCATTATTACAGACACTTACACTCCATAAATCAATTTATCAAACGGCTAATAAGATCTGAGAAAGATGCGGTTTTTCACGTAACGTTTTAGAATGAAAGATGAACAGTGATAACGACATCGTATATAATAGAGACGCACATGGTTTTGCAAACTAAAGATACTGCAAACCCCGAGTTAATTTCGTAGATGACCAAGTTTTAAACATTTAAACTATTTAAATCGCGGCCCCGAACCAGTCTCCGAGTAGCACAGCATGTGGCCCCACCGAAAACGCAGAGAAAAACACATTAATAAATAAATTACTACTTGAATTCCAACGGTAAAGACCTTGAATTCAACACCCTGTATGCAACCTAGCAGCGTTCAGCCTTCAATGCGGCGTGTTGATGTGTGTAAAGGTTGTGGTAGATCTAACAACATGTCTTTGTCTAATAACGTAACATGACCGACAAATACTTGTTCAATTTTTTTAAAACTCCAAATGGGTTTAATTTTTAGGGGTAGTCGAAGCTCGGTATTGGCGATTGACTTCACCACAGCCCACCTTTTCCTACAATAGAGAGTCGAATTGGGTTCCAAAACCCAATCACATACACAATATGAAAACCTGTTAACGCCAAATCACTGTATTCAGACATTTAGAAAGTGCAGAGTCAGTTAGCATATTTTTTTATTGGTTGTTTCATTTTTGTTGCCATAGGCATGTTTTAATTGATGCAGTGGAGAACTTGATATAAAGTATAAAGAGCTACAGCGTATTTATTTCATAAATAGAAAAAAATATTACTGCTAAAATACATGCAAACACAGGCGTAACACTTCACTTTATCAACAAAAATGAACTGTGAACATAAAACAAAGCGCCCTCTGGTGGCAAAATTGGACTCGAGGCCTGTGAAGTAGGGGTGTTGAAATTAATCTTATAATCGATGCATCGCGATGCAGACGCGGACGATTCTGCATCGATGCAGTGGCAGGACATAATCGATTATATCATAATGAAATTGTTTGGTGATTTTCTGGCGGCGGCATAAAAATTCTAGTTAAAAAGTAGTTTCGGTAGTGACTGTGGCTGCCTGATGTGAGTACAGCGCTGCTCCGGGTAGAAGTCACTCTCATCTCACGGACGGCACTCACCGCATGCGCGGCAGCCGAGAATGGCGGAGGGAGTAAATTCCGTGTAATAATATAATATTGCACACAAACTGTATTTTTCCTCTCGATGTGTTAAATGTCCTCGCGCGCAAGTAAATTACAGACGAGCGGCTTTTTTGCTCGAGTGAGATTTCTACGCGGCGGGTTTGAAAGATGCGGGGTTTTGGCAGTTTGGGGGCGGGGTTTTGGCTGTTTTTGCCTGCGATTCCTATTGGTCGATGGCTCCTGGTTTTGTGATTGACAGGAACAGCGGCAGGTAGGTTAAATGCAAGTAATAGTTTATCGACCTTATAATTATAATTTAATAGTTAGGTCTTACATGTTTAATAAGCACGCAATCAATGGCTCCCCTTGCCCACTTGTCCGTCCCCAATTCAACATAAATACAGATGCAGTTACAGACTGCAGCGAGGCACATCATTGGGATGCTGAAGCAGGCGTTATAGCTCCATCATTACACACACACACACACACACACACACACACACACACCCCCAAGACTGATGGCCCAGAATTAAACTTTAATAGTATCTGCATAATCATCCATTACGTTTCGTGCTTTGTTGATCCTCTGATGGTATGTAAGGTTGATATACTTATTATATTAGTTTTAATCCTTAAACAGCTTGCAGACAAGTGTCAGAATACTACACAGGTAAACTGCCAAAATGGTAACTTACCATTGTAACATTTATGGTAGAGTGACAAAGGCGTTGGTTGCTTTACCTTTTTCCAAATCTAACGTCTGTGTTTATGTTTAATTGGGGACAGACAAGGGAGCTTACCTCTCACTGCTTGAATTTGTATTTGAAAACAATATGAAGTAATGCATAAAAATTGATGGGCTGCATCGTGATGCATCGTGATGCATCGAGATATCGAATCGAATCGCTGACGTGATAATCGTAATCGAATCGAATCGTGAGATCAGTGACGATTCACACCTCTACTGTGAAGTCACCATAAAGCACTGGATATTTGTTGATCAAAAAAGTTGAACCCGAACAGAGATACCAACATACCTACAATATACAAATTTGCTGTTTAAATGCAAGTGTTGGACCGCAATGCTCCACCAGATCACTATATGTCACTTTAAAAGGAACTTTGTTGAACTCCAACAAATAGTGAACTGAACTGCAAACGTGGAGTTCATCCTGCAAGTTCTCCCTTTTCATAGCTTGCCTTCAACATATTGTACATGGAAAAGGCAATTAGAAAATGAGAGAAAAAGTGGAAAGGTTGATCTGCTCTGAGATGAGTGTCAGACATGCATCAGACAACGTTCGATTATCTGATATGTTAGATGTAAATGTAACATCCATCTGAACAACATTATTTACAATTCCAGGTTGTTTTACAAATAAGAGTTGAAAACTTTTGAGACATTAACAAGACATACTGACATTTTAAAAAAATAATGTATTGGTTGGACAGGGTTAGAGATCAGCAGAGAACATGGATGGAGCGTCAAGCAGATATACTGTTTTTTACACCATGAGGAACTGACTGTAAAAGAATAAAAAGAGTCAGTTCAGTTTTACTCATATATTAACAAAACCTGATTGGATTACATGTTCATGAACATAATGCATTAAATAAGTGATTTACATGTAGTTATCATATATTGAATAACAAAAGTAGCCTACTGCGTGGTTTTTCCCAGAGATATGCTTTCATCTTTCTTCGAAACATCTCTTGCCTTGGCCTTTATTACTTCTACTCATGCTACATTCATGCTTACTTTACACATTCTTTCATATACATTCTGAAACTGGTCTGGTCTAGAAGACGTGTCCTAATTCAGTGATCTGGAGCTTGCTTTGCACAGCACAACTCTATTGGTAATCGCATGATATTTGAACTAAAAACTGACACATGATGCATGCTTTGGTTATAAGTGTTCATTGCTGTAAATGTAGGACAATCAGAGAAAATCTGGTATAGAGACCAACAGAGCCTGAGAGGTATGAGAGGGTAAAAAAAATATGGTATGTAATCATATTAGCACCATATCAAATAAAAACATCCATTCATGCATTAGAAAAACCTATGTTTGGGTCTAGTTTAAGTTTTGGACACCTTACTCTGGCATTTTACAAACTTCTCTTAATGTACAATGTATTCCTTATTCCATTATTATGACCATAATGGAAAAAAGCCACGGCTATACTTCAATAATTTAAAAGCACGCTGACCAATGTGCTTAATACACTTGTGCCCATTATTTATACAAAGCCTTCTAACCCTCTGCAATACTTAAACATCAGTTATAAACACACTCTAATGCCAAATCTTATGTAAATTTCAGAAGTTCCAATATAAAGAGCACAGTATTACATTTTGCAACCATTATCTGGAGCAGGGATTCAGGCCTCACAGACCTCCAGCCAGGCCAGGTTTATTCCTACTTGATATGCTTGTGTGTGACTGAGGGCATAACCTATTACTATGTCCCTAAGTATTCTGCAAACTTAGATTGCAGTTTATGTGTATTAGAAATGGCAACATATCAAAACTCAGCCTGTGCGAGGGCCAACAATGACTGCATTGGGAACCGCTGACATGAAAGTGTAAGGCAAAAGGACAAAAACGCTTAATATGTGATCAAAAGTCCTAAATAATATCTAAAATCATGCTTAAAACTAATGCAAAAAAAAATACAAAAAATCTTTGGTTGACTGTGAAAACAGCATTCCTGTGCTTTTATTTGACTATTCTGTGAAACTGCTATTGTTAGGAAAAGTAAAATAAAGAACAAAGAATACGAGTGGACCATAGCAACAGTTCACTGGCTTACATACAGGCAGAAGTGTAAATTGCAATCGTACAAACTAACAATGTAAAAAAGGTATAGTGATATACATCACCAAAATATTTAGCATTTTTCTGGTTAATTCTGAGGTCCTAGAGTCCCACTATTTCTTTTTGGTGAATAAACTGAACCTCTTTTCTTTGTCCTTCTTGCCAGATGAGGGTTCTGGAGTAGTTGAGGATGAAGGTGGGGGCAAGCTTGAAGCCCGAGCCTCTGAAGGCCCTGCCACTGGCTCCTCTGCCACAGACTCTGCTGCGTACTCTATGGCCCTAATCCAGACCTGAATCTCCTCCTGGGAAAGCAATACATCACCCAGAGAATTAACCAATCACAACAAAATGCTCACAAAAAGTGATCAAGATCGTATTCAAGCATCTAATGCCTTTTGAGAGGTAAAAACATATGACTAGAACACTAACCTCATCTTTACACTGGAACAGGTACTCACTGCCATCTTCAAGGCTGAGATAAAAACAAGAGACAGTCTGGTATTGAAAAATGGTATTGGACAGCTAACTAGACAAGCATGGCCATCACAGACAATGATATAACTAAATTCATTTTCAAATCAGAACAGTATTAAAAAATGAATAATTAACAGTCCTTACCGCAGTTTAAAGACTTGTTTCTTCTTCTTATAATTGGTCAGCACCTCACATGTAGCATTGTTGAGTGCTAGCGGGCCTTCTCCATGAAAGGGGACTCCGTGGGCAAAGGACTTTGCATCTTTGTAGGCCGAGAGCTGGCCAGGTTTTAACACACAGTAGATGTTGTTCCAAGACCTGGAATATAGGTTAAATTGCATGAGCCATGTTTATATATTGTGTTTTTTTAGAAAGTACTTACCAGATCAACTAGATGGCATAGGAGACTATGACAACACTAACTCATTCAGGAAATAAGAATAAATTATTATTATTATTATTATTATTATTATGAATGCTCCAGGACCAAGGAAACAGTAGCCAAGACTGTATCCATCACCTGTTGGATGCCTTTTTATTGGGGCCTTCCATCTCGTGTTTACGTGCTAGGGTTCCCTCCATTAGAACTGGCTGAGCCCGAGGTGGTTCTACGGGGAGCGTGGCGGCCCGCTCGACATCCCTGGTGACCTGGGCGGATGTGGAGGGGTCCAGTTCCATCGAGCCACTCTCATCCATTACTGAAACGATGGGTATGGTCGTGTCGCCAGCAGTTCCATCACCGTGGCCTGAGCTGGGCTCAACTGCTGCCAGGCCAGACTAAACATATAGGCGGTTTCAGAAAAAAGGGAAGAAGGCTGAGAAAGGGCCATCTGACATTAAAAGGAACTACAGTAATCATTTAATTAAAAATAAATAATTGATAGAAATATTACACGTACAGCAAAAGTGTAAAATTTGATTGAGAATTGAAATAAAAATGAAACGTAAATGTTTATACACACTGGACCTACCAATGACTGCTCCTCTGTAGTGTAGAGTTGTGAAGACTCTTCTGCAAAGCCTGTATCTTCCTTCCTGGGTGTCAGAGATAATAAGGGATTAAGTGAGTGATATAAAGAAGACAAAACAGAACTGTAAGGAAGTGTTTGTTCTCTCTTCACCTGCTCTCTTTTTCCTCTTCCCGTCTGGACTGTTGCATGAGTTGCTGCAGATTTCTGATTTCAAGCAACTCAAGCTAGAATGAAGCAAAGTTCATTAACCACGTGTCTAAAAACACAGCCTCACACACATACATACACAGAGCCTGGACAAATTGCCTTACTGTTGTTAGGCGCTCCAGTGCAGAGAATCTCTCTTCCCAGGTGGCAGTGGACTTCTCAAAGGCCTCGTGCCTCTTCAGGAGTTTCTCCACCTCGTCCACAGTCTCACCCAGGTCCTTGCTGGCTACGTACGGCTCCTGAGCAATCAGCCAGGCCTCAGCCACAGAGGCATCCCGGGCAAACTGGCACACCTCCAACACTAGAGGGAGACGTTGCGATTTTTAGTGGTGGCTTTAATACAGCATGTGACTTTGGCTTGAAGTGCGGAGGTAGTATGTGGATTACTTGGAAAATACATACATAGTCGAAGCCAGTCCCATCTGTCATCCCACTTCAGCATCATTTCCTTTCTTTTTTCTGACACCTGCATCAGTTTGTCTTTGATCTATGGGACAAATAGCAAAAAACTGTTCTCACAGGTAGACACGACTACTCAACACCCTTTATCCACAGTCGGTAAACAAATCCCTGTTCAGAAGACTCACCTCTTCTGAGTCTTTATGTTTTCGTGCTAGGAGCGTCCTTGCTAGTTCCAAACAGTCGTTGAACTTTGGATTACGGGTTTCAATTTCTGCATGGATTCCTTGGTGATACTTCATTAGTAATTCCACTGATGATACATCTCTGAAGTTGGGTACAGAACAGACACCAAAATATTTAAAATGTAATGCTTTGTAACAAATATCGGTTTATTCCTCTCAGATAAGACTCCTCTCACCTTGGTTTTTCCTGTGTTTCAATCTGCTGAATGATGCTTTCCATCCAGGCCATGAGATCCCTAACCATGGTGAAGAAGCGGAACTTGCTGGCGGTCTCCTCTAGTTGTTTTCGTCTGCCATCACATGCAGCAAGAAGACCTTTCCAGGCATTTACCACCTCCTTCTCTGTCTCCTGGATGGCAACAGCCTGGTCTCCAGCATACTGAGCATGGAGTCGAGCTGCTGTCTCCTGGAAGTGGTGTACCTGCAGTGGAAGAAGAATAAAGAAAAACAAAAAAATAGAAACAGTCAGAGAAGCTTTCTATCAAAATCTTAATAGTGTTGTCAAATCTCTTTTGGGATTTTTTATGCAAAAGATGAAAGACTCTCAATACCTGTTTTCCCAAGGAAGTGATGTCCCTTTCAAAGGCAGCATGCATGCGATGGAAAGACTCTGCCTTGCTGAAATCCTCTCCAAGATCTTCAGGAAGCTCCTTCTGTTTATCTTGAATCTGGACCACCAGCTCCTTCCCATCATCAAAGTACCTGGAAAGAGAGAACAGTTATAATATTTTGTTCCTTAAAAAGGAGAAAACATAAAACTAACTTTATTTTTTATTGCAGCTAGTCCCTGCCTAGATAGAGATGCGTTTTGATGATAACTTGAAAAAGCCTAGACATACTGCAGTACCAGCAGTCACTACCACTTCTAGTTTAGTGTTTGGAAGACATGCTTTTTTCACTAAAATTGGGTTTGAAACACCAAAAACACAGGAAGAAAGAGGCACTCTAACACTGAGACAACTGAATTCTGACAATCGCTGACAAGAATGAGGCATCTCACAAGGAGGGAGATGCGTATGTCCCAGAAGCGTCCCAACATATCGTACCGCATACACTGCTACATTTGGCTACCGCACAAAACATTAAATATTTTAACAAATTTGTCATATTGCTATCATCATTGTAAGATCAAAAAATCGCAAGTTGAACCATCGAAACGCAGGGACCACCTGTATTAACTTTACCGCCTGCACTTAAAGAGGCAAAGACTCTTATTTAATGCAACTTATAAAAGACAGACTTTCACCACAAATTAATTGTATCTAAAAAAGTACAATAAATACATTAAACTCAGAGCTTTCCCACAACTCACTTGAGAAGGTCATAAGAGGAAGTGAGGAGTTGAGTTCGAGTGTCGATGAGTTCCAGCAGATCTGCCCAGCTTTCATTTACCCCATCCTTCCATTCAGCCAGAGTAACTGATTCACTGTGACCTCCCTCAATCAGCTCATCAATGATCTGATTAACGGTATCCACGCGCTCCTGCCCCACAGCCCCCGTCTCTCTTGCAAACTCCCTGAACTTGTCCCGCAAGATCTGAGGGTCATTTAAATGTGTGGGATTAAGAAATGATTAAGAGAAAAATTTAAGTAACATACAGTCTTCGTCTCTCCATTCTGTACTTAATGAGATGACTGCAGTATTTGATTGGTGTGCTCTGCAGTACCGTCACATGATCAAGGTCCTGGCCCATCTCCTGTGATGAAGCCACCACATCCCGCTCAGCAATCCATTGCTCCAAATCCTCCACTTCTCGGCTTAGCAGGAAATGATGATACGTGTGGTCAAGATTCTTTCTGCGATCCTCGGCCAGATCTTTCAGCCCGGCATACTGCTTATCAACCTGACTCTGCCTCCGTATTATGGCCTCCCTGTACATAAAAACACCAGACTTAAACTCCATCGTTCGTTTGTGAGATTTCTATCTGCTGGTGGCCAAGTATACCCTTCTGGGTGCTCCTCGGCCAACATCTTCTGGGCACGGTCAGCCAGGTTTTGGACAGAGTCTGCATAGTCATCCACAGCCTGCTTCAGGATCAAGTGTCTCTTCAACAACACTAGAGCACTCTGTTCATCCTATAGGCAAGTGAGATTAAACATTAACAATAAAACAAAAATGGTGTCAAGCTGAAGAAAAACTAGGTAGGTATTGAACTTAACAAATTTGACTCATTACCTTTGCTTTCTCATCAGCTATCATGTAAAGTTCTTGTTCGCCAATCCATGCTTCGGCCTCATCTGCATCGTTGTAGTACTGCTGTGCTTCGTTGTAGCCATTAAGCCGATCCTTGCGCTTTACAATTTCATCCTGCAGTCTTGCCCACACTTCCTCCAGCTTCTTCATTTCCTCAGACATGTGCTCCGCCTCCGGAGTCCCTTCTGCGGCAGACATCATACGTCGACCACGCTCCAGTACCTCATCTACACGAGGTTGGTGGCCCTCAACCTCCTTCTGAAGAGTCTGTAATGGGACACGGGAGATTAATTTGGATAAAATGAACCAGCGTATGAAAGACTATTTTGAGGTCTACAAGCAGGACCAAAATAAAGATGAACATTAAAGTCATGACATTCGAAAGACGCTGCACACCTGATTCCTCTTCATAAGACGTTGGACTGTTATTAGATTGCTTCCATGCTCCTGTGACATAGCCATGGGCAACCTCTCCTCAACCCAGAGCTACAAAAGTTACAGACACAAAAAAGGTCAGCGGATTTTCAAATAACATTGAGTACCCATGATTTTTGGAGTTGTTTTTTTTCTACGCACTATTTCATCTGCCAGGTCTCTGTAGAACTGGTAAACAGCTTTGGCTGCCTCAAGTTTGCCTTTACGTTGAGCCAGAGGTGTGAGGAGCTGTTGAAAGTCAGTCTGGAGGGTTTGCTGCTCGGCCTCCAGCTCATGCTGGTCTTCTCTTTGGGGGCCATGCTGTTCTACAGCTTCTTGTAGCTCCTCGAGCTCCCTTGCACGGTCCCGCACCTGATTTTCTGTCATCTACAGGACACATTTTCATAGGTCAGAAACATGTTGAGAACCAGAAACTGTTCAATGTGACTAAGGAAGAGCACAAATCTGTACCTGATGCTTCTTAAGGAGGATATTGGCACCGGTGAGATCCTTAACCTCCTCATCAACATCACCCTGAAGCTGCTGTTGAAGATTAGCCAGCCACTTCTTCAAGTCAGCTAGGCTTTGGTCAAACAGCTCAGAGCGGTTAGCATCAAAGAGGAGACGGGCCTTCTCTTGTGTGGTCTGCTCCAGCTTGTCCCACAGCTCATGAAGTTTGGCCAGACGGTCTTTCACAATGGGTTCAAATTCAGGTTTGGATGCCATCAACTCTTCACCCTCCTAAATACAGACGTTTCAATGATTACATTCTGGATTGACGCTCTCATTTTTTAAATAGCATAACTGGAGTAACAAAGGTTTGCACGTTTATAGTTCAGCAAAGGAAAGTATTTTCTGATGATTTGAAATATTTAAGTACCTGGTCAATGTTTTTAAGCCAGTTCTTATTGGAAGCCAACTCAGCCATGAAGGCCTGATGCTTCTGCCATTTGCTATGGAGGTTACGAGCCTCATCATAGGAGGTGTCCTGTGCAGTCAGCATCTTCTCATTTATCCATAGTGTAAGCTGCGAAAAGGTGCAATGATGAAGAGACACAGATAGATGGATGATTAAAAGTATGACAAAGCTATCACTGTAACTATGAAAAAATAAAAGTGTGGCTTACATCCTGAGTGTTCTGCAGAAAGTGCTGCAGGTCTCTGTTGTCTTTGAGCTTCCCAGAGACTTCGCTGGCTTTGTCTCGGTTCTTCTTATACCTAGAAAATAACACACATACACAAATATTAGCTAATGACAGGTTCATTTTCCAAAGCACCAAAATGAATGTAATGTTTACCTTCCTAAGTAAACACCCTGCACTCGTCCAGACCCACACTGAAGTGGCTGCACTGTTTACCCAGCAACGGTCTGCTCTCACAGAGGAACACTCTTACTATCAGATCAATACCCATCCGAGCAGGCGCCCATTTCTCACTACAGGAGACGGCCTCCACTTATGGGAAAAACAGGCTTCCCCTTCACTGCCTAATGCTCTTGTTTTAGTGCTGACCGAGCAACAGTCAACACAGACGTCAGTCTCTTTGTAGTATCACTAACACTAGCCAGATGAAGCTTGAAGCTTGATTGGACTGTGGCAACTGCCAACTTACAAACTACATATTCCTTATTGTAACACCTTTAGAAAATGACACCGATGAGATAAAACAAAAATCCTTGCGCTAAACTGGGTTTATCTGAATATTCAGGTGAACACTGATGAATGTGTATGTTGATAATGTAAATATTAATTTGCTGTTGGAAAAAACATGACCTAAGTTTCTTAGCTGGGGTAAGGAATCTCTCCTCAGAAACTCACATGCAGTTCTATAGTCACTATTCACTATATAAGTTGTAACACACTGTCCAGTTTATGGTCAGAATATGATTTTGAATTCATCAAACATTCATTCATTCATTATCCAAACCGCTTAATCCCAACCGGAGTAGCGAGGGAGCCGGAGCCTATCCTGAGAACCTACGGGCGCAAGGTGGAGATCAACCCTGGGTAGGCGCCAACACAGCGCAGGGCACACACACTCACACTCAAACTTTACAAGGCCAATTTAGAGTTGCCAGTTAATCTACACTACATGCTTTTGGACTGTGGGAGGAAACCCACGCAAACATGAGGAGAGCATGCAAACTCCACACAGAAAGGCCCTACGGTCAACCCGGGGATCGAACCCAGGAGCTTCTCGGTGTGAGGCGACAGCGCTAACCTCTAATAATTCATTAAATTATTAATTCATTAGTAATAATCAGTACAATTCTCCTGCTAGAATTATGTTCTGACCTGTCTGCTACTGAGTCCATCTTGTCTTTCACTTTTGGTGAGTAAAGGTTCCCACTGTTCACCAGCCTCTGGCCTCCTTCCAGTGTGGTCGCGATCTTTTCCTCATTAGCATCCATGGTGATGACAAAGTCTTCGTGCTTCTTCAAGGCCTTCTCTGCTCCACCCAGAGTGTCAGGCTGATCCAAGTGAGCCAGAGTATATTCCTAAAAAAATATTCATAAGAATGAAGATAAATTTCTGGGTTCAGCGGCATAAAATCATTTGGAGAGGGAAGGAAGACGTTAACGACATACTCACCTGGTTGTTCAAGATGGTTTCCGCTTGCTTTGCATCTCTTAAGAACTGCTGGAATCCCAGACCCTGGTCCAGGAAGTTCTTACGGCTGTCCCATATTTTATGCAGCTCGTCCCAGCCCTTGTCAAGACCTTTTAGCCTCTGCTCCAGTTCCTGATACTGAGGGTCATCCTCCTGACCCTGAGTGACTGCTGCCCCAGTGTCCCTTACACGGTGATAGTCCTCCTCGTGCCCATCCATGTCTTGTTTAACTGCGTCATGAAGGTTCAACAGTTCCTCTGCCTCAGGGAGACTTGTGGGCATTTCTTCAGATGCAATGGCTTTTTGTGTCTTGAACAGCCAAGCCTGGAAGTCATCCATGTCTTGCAAGAAGTTCTGTAGCTTGCTGACCTCCCCTAGCGAGTCCTCTCTGTCTTTTAATGTTTTCTTCAAAGTATCCCAGGCTGCATCTAGCTCTACTTGTCTGGCCAGAATGTCTTTGGCATGCTCTGGATGGTCCTTCACCAGTTGTTGGGCTTCACCACGTAGGAAGTCCAGCTTATCCTCGATAGCTGCCAGGTCTCTCTGTATGCCAAACAGTTTCCTTTGGATAGCCATGACAGCGGCCAGGTCATTTCCAAGTTCCTGCGTAGATTCAATGACTCGTGTCTTGTCCCTGATCCACGTCCCAGTCTCATCACATTCAAGACCGTAGTTGTGAAGGCTGAGGGCTGAGTCCACTTTATGCTTCTTATCTTCTACCATAGCCTTAAAGGCATCCCACCTGTGGTGAAAACATGATTTTTAGAATCCAAAACTTTGCTCTGTGCAATTACTGTATCTGGGGATTGGCTCTTACCTCTTATTGAGACGAGTCTGGCATTCCTTTACTTCTTTCGATCGAGGATGTCTGCTATCCTCTAGCTGTTTGGCTGCTTTGTTGACACTGTCAACACATGACTGCATGTTGTCCATTTCTTGAGCAAGGATACTTAACCTATAGATAAAAGACAAAACATTTTCAAAGGTTTTTATCAACACATTTTCAACACAAATTCACAAATTTTCCACCACAATATATTTGTCACACTGGGCTCTAAAACAGCCAAAATTCTGTACCTATTCTGAACCACCTCCAGATCTTCTAACTTCTCTGGTGTCTCCAGCCCCACCAACCATGTCTCTTTCTGACCCATCCAAAGTTCACAAGCATCTGTCTCACTGAAAATGGTGTACAGTGCCATGGTGTCATCCAGCTTCTTCTGTCGAAGGTCTGATAAAGACAGCAACTCCATGTACAGATCTTTGATATCTTTCAGACGACTCTGGATGTCTGGGGTGTTCTTCAGCTCCTCAGGCAGTGAATTGGCCTGTTTGGTCAGAGCATCGATGGTGGCCCCATTCTTTGCTGCTTCGTCCCTCAGGGCGCGATGTCTTTTGAGCAACCTCTGTGTGGTATACTCATCGTGCCCAACATCATCACTGCTCATTTGTCGCACAGCATCCAACAACCAGGCTTTTAGGTCGTCCGCATCACCCTGGAACTGAAAGAACCGCTGAGTGTCCTGGAGATTCTGCTTGCGGAATGCAGCAAGTTCCTCTAGCTGCTGCCACTGCCTCTGTACGTCATCCATGCGCTGCTGCACCTTAGGGGCTCCGAAGTGCTTAGTCTTCACCATGTTCTCACCTTCACTCATTATTCGTTTCAGGTGATTACGCCGGGCACCCAGTTCATCTTCGAAAGCACTATGTTTGCTCTGTAACACTAGCACGCTGGTCAGGTCCTTGCCGTAGTCAAGGGAGGAAAATATGTGCTCCTTCTCGCGGATCCAACTCTCCAGCTCGGCCATCTCCCAAAAGAAGTTCCAGAGACGGCGAGACTGCACCAAGCGGGCTTTACGCTGAGCTGCAAGTGCACACACCTCCTTGTAGCAAAGATCCAAATGCTGCACCCTGTCTTGAATCACTTGTGGGTCGCAAGGTTTGTAGCCTGTTTGGGGCAGACAGAGTAATTTTTAGTCAAAATCACAACAGAATTTCTTCTGATGTTAACTTTAATGTGAACTTTGATACTAGGAATAAATAGTTGACACACACTAATGTCGAGGGAGGTTTACACGTGTTGCATCTGCCTCGAGTAAATAAATTAAAAGTCTAACAATTTTTACAGAAAAGTCTAACAGAATGTCAGTCAGAAGTAAAAATTGTAAGTACTGAGTTCTACTCACTGTCACCGTTTGCGAACTTGAGGGCGGCTGCATTTGCAGAGTTTACCCTCTCTGCTTGCACAGCGATGTCTGCCTCCACCAGTGCATGCTTCTGCAAAAGGTCCTCCACCTCCAACAAGTGCTTCCCATAGTCTTTGGACCAGAGACGAGCCTGAAAAGGATGTTGAGAAATGTCAATTCATTAACTGACCAAACTGTGAAAAGCAATACACTTTGCCATAACTTTGTCTCATCTCTACCTTCATCTCATCCATCCAATTAATGATGTAAAGCATCTCCTGAAAGATCCTCTGCAAGGTGAGATTCTTCTCCAGCCGCCCTCTTCTAGCACTCAGAAGTTCTTGGAGGTAGTCCCACAGTCTCAAAATGTTGTCCTTTCTTGCATCAATGCGCTTGGCATCATGGTATTTCTCTGCCTCCAACTCTTTTGACAAGGCCACCAGAGCTTGCACACGCTCCTCATAGGCGGCAATGTCTGTCTCGATGGCGTCATGCTTCTTTTTTGCTGCCTCTACCGCTGGCAGATCGAACCCAAAATTGTCCTGTAAATAAACAGCATAAGTATACTGCAAGATGGAGGCATATGGAGACATGTTTGTTGATATTTATACATATCAAAACATACCTACTTACACATTTTTAATATTCGATACCGCTTTAAGAAAAATATTTACATGATCAGTGCATAATTGACCTGTTTTACGAGTCGTTGGTTTTCCTGTAACCAAGTCTCTCTCATGGCGGCCTTCCTGTCAAATCGGCGGGCCATCTGCTCGAGCTTTTCCTGTCTGATCAGCTCATCCCTCAGTACACGCTCTCTCTCATGCTCAGCCCGCTCCAGCCGCTCCCATGCCTGGATCAGACGATAAATGCTTAAAATATTTAATAACAAAGCAAGTTATGGGACATCACAAATGTAATATTATCATCCATAACATCATAGTGAATATTGTGTTGTGGCAAAAACCTAAAATGAAAGATTCAGACGGGTATGACTGACACCAGCTGGGCTTTTCGTAACCTTTTGGCCTGTACATCTACCGCTGGAAGCATGTCTCACCCTGTTGATGTCGGACACCAATGCACCCTCTTTCGGAGTATAGACCCTCTGATTGTTGGCTCTCATTCTGCTTTGGATGGTGAAGAGCAGTACCTCCAGGTTGCCCTTTTCCTGAAATCTTTGCAGAGACAGCGATTTAAGGTGAAATTAGTAGACGTTACAGGAATTAATAAATGAAGGAAACTGAAAGAGCGTTGGTTCTCTTACTTGGGAGGCTTCTCCACAGTACGATAGGAGTTGAAGGCCTGCAGTTGCTGCTGGACTCCGGAGAGAGAGTTGGCAAGCTTGCGGTTGTTCAAGATGATGATGGTCTGTTCGATCCATGTTAACAGGTCGGAAGAAAGCGTCTCATACTTATCAATCATCTTCTCTGTCTCAATGGCATGATCCAACACCTGATGACAGAAAACAGCAGGTTTGTTACGAGTTTGACTTGAATGATTACACCGACATACACACCAATAAGTACAGAAACTCATATTTAACAATCGACTGTTCTCACCTTCCCAACACGCTTGCCTTCAACTGCCAGAGCTTTCATCTTGGAGAAGTAGTGGTAGAATGCGACTACATACGTGATGATGGACTTCTCATCTGGGTTCTCAGTAAAGACATCTACAAATGGCAAATCACAAAGAGGTTTATTTTTAGACTGAACCACAATGGAGGGCATTCTTTGCATTGAACACTTTTGAAACATGGGGCCTTTTTCTTGCCTTCCGGATCCAGGAGCTTGGTGACTCCAAGCTTTTTCTCAGCCACATTAAAGGCTTGCTGAAGGTTGTGGGTTGGGTTGGATCTCTGCAGGCTGCCATAGTCCACAAGATCTGGCCTAATGCAGTGGAAAAAACATCAAATTTGAGAACCAAAGAATGTGCTTTATGGTAGGAAGATTCATTTCTGAAATTCTGTCCCGCACCTGTGTTTGTGGATAAGGGCATTGAAAGCTAAGCCATCCTTCCAGCTCGTGGTAAAATTGGTGATATTTATATTGGGATACCTATAAGCAGAAAATAATATCAAAATTAAATTAGGACAACAAAGCAGTATCGGAAATCAACAAGTCAGCTTACGGGTAGCAGTGTTATCAGTGATTATATTTACCCAGCAGTCTTCATTTGGCACCACAGGAGCAAGGCATCTTTGGCAGAGCGTGTCTCCTGCTTACCCGTCTGGTCAGCCTTTCCTGTCTCCACCACAATGTCTTGAATCTGTAGATCACAGCCAAGAGCTGAAGCATTAAACACCTCAAATGTTCATAAGGGGACAGCTTCTCTCTTTCTCTATCGTTCCCTAATTTTCTCATGTTTATGATTATGTTTTTTAATAAATCACATATTACTTATATAACACTAATGATCAACTGTATCAAAAATAATTCAGGAAAAACTGTCAAGACAAAAACTACAGCATTAATAACCCCATCTCTACTTTATGTAATCAGCATGAATCTTAATGCTATTCAATATAATAATACAAGTCTAATTCAATTCAAGGTTAAACGTTCAACTGATAAATCCCTCCTAACAAAGTTTATTATTTTCCCACACAACTACATATTAATTAGACAATCAGATTGACTCCTAGTCTTCAGCACTGGGAGTCGTTGAATGCTAAATATAGATACGCTCATTTTTTCCCTCTTTAGTTCACACATCACTGAGGGACACAGACAGAAGAAAGGGTTGCCAACCCCTTCCATTCTTCTCCTCTGCTTTCCGCTCTTTTTGCAGGGATTGAATTATGCAGCAAGCCATATTGTTTGAACTAGCTAAGCTAAAAATACACTAGCTGTCAAATCCAGCGATTAAAAATAAATACAAGCCGTGCAGAACATCAAATGGCACAAGACAAAAGTCTTGTTGCAGTGAGCTTGGTGTAAAGCTGCATAACGACGCCTGGTGCTTGGACAAACTGCTGTAAGTGCTGAACAGACATCTGGGTAACTTGAGAATTGTATTACAAGCCATATTTTTTGTTACTGTGTTTGTTAGCAAATACATTTGGCCTGCATAACAGCAAAATGAAGAGAATTGTTTTCAAATTACTAACAGCATTATCGTCGCATCATTATAGTAATCTTAGACAGTCTTTACATAGGTCTTACCTAAAGGCAAAAGCAATAAGTTGGAAAATACTCTGGAATGTTGACTTAGGTTAAAACTTATAATGACAGCTATAATTAAACTGCTTACCTGGAAGCGAAGGATGATGGTCCAGATGAGGCCGAGGATGAGGCGGTGGTTTCCATCTACGATGTCATGTGATCCCATGTTCTCCAAATGCACCCTCTGCTCCTTTAGAAACTGCAGGGCCTTATCTACATTCTCTAGACAGTGGATCCTCATTCGGCCCTTGGTGGGCCTGGGCTGCAGAAAGAAATTTCATTACATGAGTAGAAAAGGAATTGTGTACATAGATAACATTATCAGTCTGTTAATATTTTTGGTTTGGTTGTAGAGGCGGACACTCACCAGTCTCTCTCCTGACAGAACCTCCAAGAGCTTGATGAGCATCCTCCCATCACGGAGGTCTAGATAGAGATCTGAGATTCGGCAGCTAACCCTAGCCAGGATGGAGTTCACCCACTTTGTGAAGGTCTTCTTTTGCACAGCCTCTCGCTCATCTGCCAGATGAAGTGATTGCGAACAATTAGACTGTGCAGGTGATTTTTCGCCCTCAGTCATATGCTCACTTTTTGGGACACACTTATGACTTTGAGAAACTCCATCTCAAGAGTACAGACAGATTTTGGCATGCAGTGAACGCACTAGGTTTTTGGTTCCACTTTTCCATGCATATTTTTATAGAGCAAATGGACCACAGAGGCTATCCAAACAGCATGATACTTTTATTTCCAAACTGCTTACTTATTTAGCACCAGCACAGTAGCTCACAAACTCAGGACCATATGATGTTTTGGATTCACAGCTTTAAAAAGGGGCACACAGTATTTACTTAATACCACTGAAAGACTTTATGAATAGCAAAGGCAAAGGCGTATTCAAATTCTGGGCACTATTCTCTAATCCCCTCCCGTGTTTATTCCTGGTCCTTCCAAACAAGAGTTCAACCACTGCTTCCTTAATGATATGTTTTATAAATGATTCAGACCTCATAGCAAGAAAGGGGGAGAGAAGGAGAGAGAGGGGGGCATAACTAAAGGTATTACAAGAAAAGCATGTGGCTGAGAGAACCAGAGCGAGGACCCATGCTTTTAAGCTCAGGCTCCATGAGACCCTTGAGAGTAGTGAGACGTTTGCCTTTTCCAAAAACTACAGCAAAACAGTGATGCAGCACAGTCAGGGCACATTTGTCATGCAATGCCCAGTTCCAGCTAAAGAAAGCAGAGTGTTACTGTCAAAAGGAAAGTCTCTGAATAAATCATGTTTAATTGTGATTCTTATAGAGTGAAGGTGAGGTTCTCTAGCGCCATAAATCTACCACATCAGCCAGGATCACTGGCCCATGAAAACGTCAGGACAATTAGAATACGCAAATTGCATAAAACACCTTCGCACGCTAAGTAGAACTCCATTAAGAGCCTCGGCAGTGCCCGAACGCATCAGAACAGCTCTAATCACTGTATGGAGTGCGATCTGTCCTACATGCGTGTGATGTGTCGTCTGGAAGCATCACTCCAGGTTTGCTCCAACAAGATAAAGAGCCAGTTATACAGCACTGCTGCTGTATTTTTAATGACATTTCTCCACTGCCATGTACCTTTCACCTGGTAGAGCACAGTGAACTCTGCTAACACATAGATGCCTCCTCAGGTGGGGATCTACACAGGAACCTAAATGCTGTTCAGCTTCACGAGGCTTCAGTCGAGTCTCAAATTTCCTATCTTGCTCCAGCGACAGGCCAATGAATTATTTATACTGATGGACTTTCCCTGTACGGCGCATGCTGGTATGATTTTTTTTTCTTACAGTCACTGTTTGCTTTGGTCATGATCACTGTGTTTAAAGGTGTCCACAAACTGACATGTTAAGGCTAAAAGAGTGAGATGATAATACGTCCACCCGGGGGATATGGAGGTCAGAGAGACACTGAACACCAAACACACATAAACTGATCAGGGAAAAAGGCACACTGCCACAGACTGTCTTTACACTAACTGCCCAAATGTTAACTGTACAAATGATAACTGTGGCAAAAAAACAGCTGTGGGACATCGCTGTATTGATAAAAGCTGGACAAAAAATAGACAACACCACCAGTTACAATTTGTTCCTCATCATTAAATCACTGCCATTTTTACACAAATTCTCTTCATGTTCTATCGATGGACAACTTGTCTCTAATATTAGTAAGAAGAACAAGTGTTTTTGAAGTCTATAGTCTCTGACTATAGTGAATTTATCAACCTTAGATCAGATTTGTGAAGCAATGAGAAAAAGAGAGGGAAAAACAGAAAGATGAGATGGAAAAGCAGAATGGAACAAAGTGGTTGGATGAATTAAAGCAAATAGAGTTAAAGGAACTGATCTAGAGGAGAAGACTGAAGACACAACCCTGACTAACACTAAATCCAAGAACAAACAAACAAAAACATGAGAAACATTAATAAATATGCTTTTATGGCCAGACACAGAAGAATGACACAGAACACTCCATTGAAGTTCGCGCCATCAAATATTCATAGCTAAAGCAGTGAACAATTGGGCCATAAGCTCAGCCTGAGAAATGATTTAAGTAAATGCAGGAGATCTAAAAAAGAGCCACAAGCTAGAGGCACAGCTATTTCCCCCCATCTTCAGTTACCTACAGCAGCAAGAGTTTGAACACACGTAGTAACTGTAAGCCTCCCACAACGCCCATGAGACGGGGAGGAGGGGCGTGCCAGGTGAGACAGGGAGAAAGGGGTGGATGGAGGGAGGAGGGAGGAAAGGACTCAGCCAAAGAAGAACTCTACCTTGAAGCTGCCTAAACCTCCCATCTAAGATGGAGTTGAAGCAGATGTTGGAAGTGCTGTAGCTCAGCCAGCGGGCTCGTCTCATGCTCTGGGAGGAGGATGACGACGAGGACGAAAGGGGAAGCTGGGAGGCAGAGGGCCGTTGCGGTTTTGGGGTATAGGAGGATGAAGAAGAGGATGAGGAGTAGACAGAGAGGCTCAAGGAAGCCGTGGTTGTGGGCGGGATGCTCAGAAGTGTGCCATTCCTCTCAGGCAGGTGCTCAGGTTCATGTCTGGTGAGGCCATTGCTCTTGGGCCCTCGCTTGTTCTCGCTCCTCTGGGCTCGGTGCACCGGCGGGGTGCTCCTGCTCCGGCTGGCGGGCGCATTAACGCGAACCGGAACCTCTTTACCAGGGGAGTACGCCCGGCTGCTGAGCTCCCGGGTGACTACATTGGGGCGGATGGCGCCAGTCTCCCTGCTGGTCTTCATACCAAGCTTCACCTCCCGCAGCCGGCTCTGGTTGACTGGCACGGCGCGACACAGACACGGGCTGCTCATCCTTGGCCCGTCTCTGCTGCCAAAACTGCTGTGAGAAAATTAGGCAGACCCTGTAGTTTGCACCGCTTTCCTTCTTCTTTCTGTCCCAGTCCTCTTCTCTTCTCTTCTTTCTCCTCCTCCTCTCTCTCTCTCTCTCTCTCTCCCCCTCACTCTCTCTCCCCCCCTCCCTCCTCACAATCGCTCCTGAGTGACGCGGCTTTGCCTCTCCCAGGCAGCACAAGGAGCAGAGTGGTTCTCCAGCGCCCCACTCATGCATATAAAATGTCCCGCTCACTTCCTTCTCTCCACAAACACACACACACACACACACGGCTATGATGTCATCAAAATGGGAAGTGTGTGGCTGCATGATTTGAACCTGATTTACAGATGCGAGCATCACTGGAGCTTGTGGAAATGTGAAGACGTTGGGAAAGCACGGTGATCACTTTGTGTTTGTGTGTGTGAGACCTCTCTTTGTTCTATGATCAAAGTAAAGTTTGTGAGGAAGTGTAAATCATGACACATTTTTTACATCATGTAAAATGTCATTTTCTGCCTTGTTTTTAAATATATTTGTTCACACACAATACAGATCAGTCTGCTGACTGGCATTTCTCTTGCTTGCTCTGCTTTTTGCAGACAGGAAAATCTAATTGCATTATAAAAACATCAGTGCACACAAGAGCACATTAAACCGGCGGTATATTCCGGCCTTAAAGACACAGACACTGAGCACTGGGTCAAAACTCAGTGAAACTATTCAGCCCGTCTGAAATGCACAAAGCACCTGAATAATTTGCCCCAGAATTTACAAGCCACGTCTGAAAATTACTACAAAAATCTTCAAAGCCGGAGTTATTCTCCTGAAATACTCTCTTTTTTGACCTATGGACTGCAGATTTTGCCATGGAAAATGTCTAAAGGCATTCCTCTGTTATTCCCTATTTCCAGTGGAGGTGACCAGGGTGGTTTGGTGGGGTTTCTGGGACATCTGTGGCCCCCACACTGCTGCTATTTTAAGGCCCCTGCCTTGTAGCAGCCGCCCCACAGGTGTGGCAGCAGTGACATGCTCTCTTTGCCCTCAGCAAAGAACCTCAGTCACAGACAAGCAGGCCAGCTGTCTAGCCCTGTCACACGGAGGCACGCCGGGCATGCGGCAGAGATTTCATCATGGATGTCAGGGTGAAACCAGAGGAACGTGAATCGTGCCTAAAGAGGATCGGTCACCCGGGTTCATTCCTGTGTGCATTTTAATGTGTAATCTTTACAAAAAAGTTGGAGTAAATACATAAGAGACCAAAAATAATCATTCAAATCTACATTTAGCTTTCATATAAATCACCTGTTACACTTCCTGGCCAACATCTGTTGCCACCCACAGTCTGTCTACTAACCTTTGCTCTTGTCACAACGGGACAGTGTTTTTACCACAGGACCCCAGGTGACCTTGAGTTATTTAGGTGCTATTCCACTGTCAATGCAACAGTAGCACAATCATGCCATTGGTCATAACCCTGAACCATACTGAATCTTTTTGCGATTCAGGTTGGTTTAGGCTCCAGAGTCACATTCTTACTATTCATTGCAGATTGTGAAATACGTGGCTCATTATCTACATCCTCGCTCCTTCTCATTGTAGACACTAACCACATTAGACAGGGAGGCGCAAATGGAATGGAATTGCCATGACCACCTGCATCCAACCATTTTAGGCTGTTTTACAAGATTTGACAACATACAGTGTAGCCATCTTTAGGGGATAACTCAAAAAATGTATGATTCTACTGATTAATTCACAGCGCCATAGCACTGATATTGGAGTTTTTATACCTTTTGTGGTTAAAGCCTGACCATAGATGAAGGGCTAGTGGGGAATCATACTACAAATGGACATGTACTATAACTACAATGTGTTCCTTGGTCAGTTTCATGAGTGTAAACCTTCCGCCCAGATAAAATTCAAAATCTTTTAAATGATAAGATCCTCCACACAAGAGGGTGATCATCCAGAACATACCTGCAAGGGCCTTGATGCGTGAACGCTCAAATAGCCGCGCAGAGCTGTTGTCATTGTCAACCTCCTCATCGGACAGCTCAAAGCGGGTGTTGATGCGGCTGTACTGCTGAGTAATTTCAGCATGGTCAAAGTCGGTGGTGGAAGTCATGGCTGCCCGGGGACAGGAGTGACGGGGTGGGGGCGATAGGACCAGGAGACCTCAGGGGAGGCAGGAGGGGTAAACTGATGAGCTGGAAAAAAAGAAAATGAGACAGTGATTCATTTACTGTTTTAACATGGATACACAAATAGGAACGTAAGCAATGACGTGACGACTCACATGACAAACATAAACACCTGGGTCCTAAGGTCACATTTCCCTGGAATAGATACGACCTTGAAATATCTTGTGAGCAAGTGAACAACTTGAACATATATAATTTACTCTTGAACAGATGTTACTGAATATTTAAATTCATCCTTTGGATTGATGCTAATTTTTGTTTGCTAGTGGTTCAAGCAAAACTACTTGAGAATAAATACACCACAGCTACCATTCACAAATGTACGGGCCGCCATTTTCACGATGCCATTCGGCCTGACTAGCTCAGAATGAGGGTGTGTGTGTGAGCGTGTGCCGCTGTGGAATGGTGGGTGAAGGTTAGCGGCTAAGATAGCTCTATCTTTGAGTGGCATGCCTTACTTGGTCAGTCTTATCAACTCATTCAGGGGCTGGGCAACCCCTCTGAGTAAAATAACGTAAAACTTCACTCCTCGGCACTGTAGTACGTGTTTGTGCATCTAATACGCCTGCTTCTGCTCGTTTTGTGTTTCAGATTGCTGTTGATCTAGTCACATTATATTGCAGACTGTAAAAATTGTGGCTTGAAATGATTTCAGTATCCACATCTTCTCTCTTCTGTTCTTTTTCTTTTTTCTTTTTTTTTAGCCCACCACCACCACCCCTCTTCGGAGGACAACTTTATTTTTAATTACACGTTTCATTTGGGCACAATCCTAAAAGACGCAACAATTAGAATATACATGTACAATCCGCTCCAAACGAACATCCACATAGAGTGGGGGGACATAAAAAGAGAGAGAGGGGAAAAAAGGGAAGAGCAAGAAAGAAAAAAGGAACAAAAATCAATCCAAAAAAAAAAAAACAACAAAAAATGTTCTTTTTAGATACTAAGCACATTAGATGGAGATGCCAACAAAGGAGCTGACCACCTCCATCCAAACATTAAAAAGAACATATCAGGCCTTTTTAAGTGAACTGAGTAGATCCAATATAGACAGCTTTAGGCAATAATTACAAAAATGATTACCACAGCCTAATAACAATAAATTTGAACTCTTTCACATACTGATCAGCAGATACTCTCTGCCTGAAATAGAGTAGAAAAGAAAAGAGTCTGTTCTCAGAGAGGAGGCCCTGTGAAAGCTAAGTGTAGTATTCGTCCACCGCTCCCCCTCCTCTGTATCAGGAGGCTGCAGGGGGGATGTTATCAAAGAATGACGCGCCCTCCTTCAGCGGGAATTCCCTTATCACAGCCCACAGAGCCTGGTTGTGCTCTCCTCTGCCCGCTCTTTGTGCCACTACATACGTTTATGCAGCACGTGACATGGATCCTCCTATCTGAATTCTGAGAGAACGCTGTGTTACATTTTCAAAGTATTTCAAACTGAAGTATTATCAACCTCTGCTTAGACTTTCATCATCACAACTGTCCTTATTCAATAATATTTTCCTAATATACGTCAATACACAAGCACATTTTGATGTGTAGTTTTGCTTTTCATCCTGACAGGCACCAGTTGTGCCCCATGAAGAGCAACTGGGTATCAGAAGAATATTTCTGACGTGTGAGAAGACGAGTAACTGAAACTGGAGATAGGTGTGGCCTGGCTACACTCATGAACCACAGCGTCTACTATGTATGATAGGAAGCTCAAGAAGTTGGCGCTCGGGCTTGTAGAACCTTGTTTCTCAAAGAAAGAAAAGGGTTGATGTTATTAACAAGAAAAGCAGCAGCAAACAAAGTGTTACTGCTGGCCATATGACATTTAGGAAACATTTAGGGAAACCCTCCAAAAGAGAGTGTTTTGACAAATATTCTATTTTGGCTCACAGACTTAAAAATAAAAGTCTGCATCAACATCCATCAGGACAATATCGCACCTGTTCCATAAGAAGAATTTAGTAGTTCGTATGCAGCGTTCCAGCAAAGACTGCAATCCAGTAGAACAGGAATGCAACGACGATCAATGCGAATCTATTTCAGGATTATATTTACGGTAATTCTGTGTGAATTGAAGCTGTGAGCATCAGTGTTTCAAGGCACAGGCTGCTTCCCTTATAAGGTGAAGAGCAAAGCAGCTCACCCAAAATCATTGTTATGTCAATGGCTTAGCGACAGAACACAGTTGTTTTTCTTTCACTGATATTGCAAAGCCACAATGTTTATTCAGTGAGAAGAGAGTAAGAGAGGGAGGGAGCAATGGAGGGAAAAATAGAGTGAGAGGCTGGACAGCACGTAATTTGTGCATTTGCCCTTGCAGAAGCACTTTACACTTCAAGAGCAATCAATAGGCATGCATTAAACTGTACAGTGAGATGAAAAGATCACACGGAGGAGTGTAATACGAGGAGGAACGGTGAATGTAGTGATCAACAGGTAATCATAGCTATCAAAATGGAAAAGTTCATAACAGCACCGGATAAGGCTTGAAAGTTGCACATAAAGACATAAGCTACATAGCAAAAAGCTGTAGGAAAACAGGTTCTTGGGTCTTACTCATACATAGAAAAATAAGATGATAATAATAATAATAATAATAATAATAATAATAATAATAATAATAATAACGTTTGACTGTGTCTATATAACTTCAGCACTAAGGAATTAGAGGTTATAAACGTTTACACGACTATTAGTTAATGAGTCTTTAAATGCTTATTACCATAGTAAGTATTGTTATTAACACCTTAATTAAAAATTTGCCAACTTTCAAAATGTTCGTCCTATTAGCTCGTTATTTTGTAGCATTACAACTAAGATGGGCTTAAAAAGTTACTTACCAATACAGTTTTAACAAACTTTTATCAAAATGAGTTCCTTCTTGTGCCGCCTCTAAAAAGTCCGTGATTTAAAGCGAATTATAATCCCATGAGAGGCGTCGGGGGTCTGCAACATGGAGCCTCTCCGCGCACGGCGCTCGTCCTCATCAGGCGCCTCCGAGACACCCCGAGGGTTAAAAATAAAGCCACTGCGCGCACTGAGCGCGGCCTCGCAGCGCCGGGGACGCGCATTCCAGCCCGGACTCACTGACTTTAAATGGCAGATGCAGTAACGCACACGCCAACACCCACCCAGCCAGCCACACCGAGTAACGCCGCCCGCCTCGCTTACATATGCAACATACACGCAAAACACACACAAAACACACACACACACACACACACACACACACACACACACACACACACACACACACACACACACACACACACACACACACGTTTAATAGCGGACTGGGGCAGCTCGAGGATGTAACACCAAGGTTGCTGCGTTTACCCCGAACACGCGAGTGCGCGCGCGCTCACACACACACACACAAGTTTAATAGTTAACTGTGACAACTCGACTCTGTAGGGTCACGATTACTGCCTTCATCCTGAAAACACACACTCACTCACAAACAAAACACTACGAGTGAAAAACCAAGGGTCAAGGTTACCTCATTCAACATGAACCACGGTGGAAAACCCCCACAACAAATGTAACAACTCGACAATGTAGGTCCTTTTTTGTTTTGAAGGTTTTTTGTGTTGAAGAAGCTTCCGTGAAAACCAAATGAAAGAAATCTTATTATCAGCATAGAGTATGTATATATATATATATATAAACACACACATATACACACACACACATACATATATATACATATACATATATGTATATATTTGTAGGTTTAATACCGCATCCTAATTGTCTCTCTTTCTACTTCTAGTCTAAAGTTCATATTTTATATTGTATTTATATCGCGTTGTCTCGTCTCTCTGTATACTTGTACAGTGAATAGCAGAGATGACAAAGTTTACTTCGACTACACACACACACACACACACATATCACACATATACAGTGTCACCTGTTGTCAGAAGATTTTTATACTAACAGCATATAATAAAAATTATGTAATATACAGTGATGCAATTTGTACAGTGATGTAAAAAGAATTAATACTAAAAACGACAAAAACACAATTTGGAAAACAGCAAATATATTTAAGAAAATAACAATTTTGCTTATAAATTAAAAAATGTCAGTGTGTTCTTTTCCCACAAGTATAAAAACAAAAAGAATAGTTAGAAAAAAACAATATATTCAACAAAAATAATTTTACATTTAAATAGCATAGATTATTGATATTTGTGATATCAGCATGCTGGTATATACAATGATCTATAGTTAAAGAAAACAGAAGAGCTACTTCATTAGTCTGGAAGATTCCTTCAGTTTTAGTGAACATTTTCCAGAACGTTAGTGCTAGTCACAATTCATTGTGTTATAGAAAATCTTGATCTATGGCTTTTTGTCTAATAATGTTGTCTGTATAAATATAGCATGTATATCATGGTATATGCTTTTACCTTCATTAGCCTTTTATCTGCTCCTAATTATGTGACTTAAAATCACATGAGATCTGTACTACTAGAAAACATGAGCCAAGCACCATAAGTAGGGTCTCCCTATTCTTAATTCTACTGTACTGTCTTACACAAGCATTAGCAGATTTTGGAGATGTACTTTCTGCAGTTAGCTGATTTATACAGATGATAAAATTTGAAAAAAATTAATTCACTCCACCCCAAGGGTTGATTCCATTTCAGTGCTACTGCAAAACCACTGACATTTAGATTGTCATTTTTGCTGACCTGGAGGCTCATAGCTGCTTGCGTTATTCGAAAGCACTGAGTTAATCTAGCACAGGTTGAGGTTAATGGCTATTCTATGAAGTATGACGCTGAGATTGAAAAGCACGCTACTAGATGTTGTAAACCTTGATATGACTGAGTATAATTAAAGTTTTCTTATGTTAGTATTTTGTGTAAGAATACAAGTGTGCAAAATGTAAATACTGAATGCATCATCAAAAAGAAACAGTATAAAACAGTCCTTTTCAGCATACTATGACTTTGGGGTTAGCTTTTGCACTGGAAAACATTTAAGACTAACAGTATGCTCTACCTAATGATAACCATTGGGCAAAAGTGCATGAGACCTTTGCAGTGAGTGCATACCATGCACTAGACTGTAAATTCCAAAGTACCGCAAGCTATGTTTAAAGCTTAGTTTGCAATTTCTGTTCAAATTCAAGTTTCAGATGTCTAATTTGGAAGCTTACTAAAATTAGTGTTAGACAATGCTATGCATCTAAAAAATACTGGACTGATTTGACCTAAATGCATAATAAGACATTTAATTATGTACAGAGTGACTGTCAATTTTAAATATAAGTAAATAAAATCAAATCCTTCTGTGTGCTTGAGAGAATTAAAAAAAACTTTGGCATGAAGAAACACCACAAAGACTATGTAAAAAAATGCAAAAAAGGCACATAGCTAATATATTTTGAAAAATTCACATTTTATACATACATACAATCAGTGCTCCATAGAAACGAACAAGTTTAAAGAGGAGAGTGAAGTGCAAATATTTGTAAAGGCTTTAAAATAAGTGCGCACTGCCACAAATAACCTAGGACAAAAAAGAATCAAGGTCTGCAATAACGGACGCCTGCTTTCGAGTCACAAAGTTGAGCAGCCTCTGAGGCAGGGATGGACTTCCCAAATCCACCTATAGGTCAAAAGAGACATTCTTCATTGTTGAAGCTGAAAAACTGATAAACCTGAATGCAACTGATGCAAATAAGAAATGCAGGATATAAAGTTTACCTGTAGTAAATAGACAACTGTTACCATCTCCCTACCCTGCCGCTGGCTGGGCTGAAGGACCCATGCGCTAGGAAGCATCTCTCCGCGTACAGTGTCCACACTGGGGCGAGGGAGAGACTCCTCAAACACAGACTGCATGGCCAACACCCACATATCATTCTGATGGGGGGGAAAAATAGATAGAGGAGAGAGAGAGACAGAGAGAGAGAGATAGAGATGTGGGAATACAGGAGAAGAAGAAAGAAAGATTGAGACAAAGAGAGAAAAAAGGTAAGGAGAGAGAATGTACCCACATGCTTCTATGACACCAACTGTTACATAGCTTCATATATAAATAAAGGTCATGTCTAAGTGCAGCTCTGGATAATCCTCTCAGTATTATTAGGTTTAGCATGTGGCAGTGCAACCGAACGGAGACCACACACCTGTTTGGACTCAACGCTCAGGCAGCAAAAATCCCGAGGCTGCTTCAACTGACATTTGGACGGATCAGTCAACAGGTAGACTGGTGAAAAAATGACAACTGTCAGCTAGTCTCTGGAATGAGTGCACATATGTTCATCCATCACATGTTATAAACGACAAAGATGAGAGACAATGATAAATGTTAGTTACACAAACCTAGTTGTGTAGCGTCATCTAGCGGTCGTGTCCAGGTAGACCTGAGAGACTCGTGGTAAAGGTCAGTCTTGGATTGGTCTCGGATCAAACTCCACAGTCTTGCTAAGGGCTTTTCGAGCTCCATGGCCCCTAGAAACCCATGAGCTGAGGGCCTGAAAGAGGGCCTATGGAAGGTCTGAACCCCTCGCTCCATTCCCTGATAACTGGAGGTGCGTAGAAGTAGGATACGGTCATATCATTTTCCAGGGCTATATTAACACCATTATATCCAAACCAAACCAACCTCCATCCAGCTGCTGCCTTCCCTGCCAATAGATTCTTCAGGTCTCCACCACACGCCAAATTTACCTGACACAAGTTTTTAAAAAAGGACATGTAATTTCACATAACGTTAACCAGGGAATATGGTCTAGAGCTGAAAAAACTACTCTACCTCTGATATAGCACTGGCCAAAGTACATTCTGCAATATCCTGGTAGGATGCAGAAATAGATGAAGGGGAGCCAAAAGAAAATGTGCGTTGTCGTACAGGGGGAGATGAGGGAGAGGATGAAAAACGCAGGTCACATCCAGAGGATGAATTCTCCTGACGGATATCTAAGGACAGATTCTGCTTAGGTGAAGAAAAAAAAAACACTAGGCCAACTGATAAATTCACCACAGATCTAAGACTCACCCTGAGCTGACAGCCAGGCACGATGAGCCTTAAGACTATGAGGGGGCATCAGGGGAGGTCGATTCCTGACCCTCAGTCCTGCATCGGAGGCTCCAGTGATCTGGAGAATTCAAGTAGATAAGGAGAACCAAAAGTTGAACTTATGATCACATTCAGTTAGAGGAGCTGAATTATGGCTGATTTACTGTCGCACCTGTATTGGCGCTGAGGTAGCAGTACTCTCTTTCAGTAAAGCTGCATTGCTGCTGTTGTAGCCAGATGTGGGTCCAGAAGAGAGACTCAGGTTAGAACTAGTGCACAAAGTACTGTTGCTGGTACGTGTTCGAATCCTCAGATCATCCTACACAAGTGGCAAAAGAGAACATAAAGATGCTGCGATAGCAATGAAATTATAAGTGCTTCCACAATCTGAAAAGCTGGAAATGAACTTAAATGATGGGAAAACAAAACCTAATTTAATTTTAACACCTTTACAGCCTGTGCAAGAGCCTGTTGCTGTAGCCGCCTTTTCTCCTGCTCCGTCCTCTCTCGGAGTCGCTCTCTCGCTCTGGCAATCTCAGTCCTTGCCTCCTCTCTTGCTCGACTGTAGTCACGCAGCAGGAGCTCAATGTCGGAGGGACACTGTTTCTCATTTTTTGGTGGATCAGGAACTCTAAAAATGGCCATTGTAATTACTTTGTCACAATTAGTTAGAAATGCAAATTCTCACAAACAGAAATGAAACAAATATAGGATTAAACTTGGTTGACACAGAGAAAGAAAAAGAATAAGGTGGCTGCAATTCTTTACCTGCTCTTTACCACTTCTTGATGAAGCTGCTGCAGACATTCCCACTGCCGACTTGGCAGATCATTGGATCTGTTAAACGAATCCAGGTCCCGCATGGATGATTTTGCGTGTTTGCTGGGGCTGAGGCTCCGAGCTCGGCGGCACGTTTGAAGACGGGCTTCTCTTTCCTTCCTCAAGCCATCAATACTCCTTCTGTGTCTGGAGACACAGAAACAATGCATAATCATAGAATCATATAAAAATCATTAAACCATTTTTATGGAAAAGTGAAAGAATGTGTACCTGTCATAGAGCTGCTGCTTGGTGTAGATGGTGGGATCCTCTCTGGGGCTGTTTTTCAACATCTTTAGTAGAGTATCGGTCTCTCCCAAGCTGTAGTGCAACTTGGCCTCTGCAAGCTCCACACTTAACTGATGAGGGCTCAAGTCGAGGCGTACAGAGGACAGCACCTGCTCTCGTTCCTTCCGCAGTCTCTCTATTTCTCTTGCTCTTTTTTCACATCCCAAGAAGTTTGGATTAGAATTGTAGTCTGTTAAATGTGACTGGAGAATCTTCTCGTTAAGAGCTGGGGACTTTTTCACTGTTGGAGTGTATTGATTGGTAAAACATGGTGGTGACACTTGGCTGATGCCTGACCAGTTAGTAAACTTGTTGTGCATTGGAAGGTCTTCAGGAAGCCACTGGTCGTCTTTAAGAGAACTCTCTGGACTGAGTGGCTTGATGCTGACCAAAATGTCTGTGCTGCACTCACTTGGAGCCATTGACACAGAATCATTCTCCTGGTAATCCAGCACACTGCTTCTCAGGTTTTGACTGATAGGTGTTGAGGATTGAAAGGTACTTCTACTACTTTTGTTAGGCTCTTTACATTTGTCTAGGGAAGAATGACCTAAAGAGGTAGAAGTGGACAAAATGGATTGATTCGCTCCTTTATTCTGGACTTCATTAAAGAGCTTCTCTCTCTCATTTTGGGTACATCTGCCCAACGAGGAGACACTTCCAGAGCTTGCATGATGTTCACCTGCAATTGTGCAACCGAGTCCACTTACATTTTCATGAGACACTGAAGGCACAAATCTGTGTTTACTGGATTTTTCGCTTTGATGTACAAAAAAATGTCGCTTTTGATCCAGTGCTTTGGTTTCAGTGGTTTGCATGTGTTTGCTTTCAAGGGGATTTACTGCTCGGGAGGATGGTGCCTCAGTATGCTTGTGAATTTTAGATGCTCTGAGGTTTGATAAATTCTGAGCAGACTTTGTTTTCCCTTTCAGGGAGCAACTGGGTACCTCTACGGTGACAATTGGTGAAGAGGCACGGTCCATAAGTAATACCTGTTTATCAGTGCAAATCTTTGGCATCTGTCTCACAGAATGTGTTTCAACTCCAGAGAAGTGGGAAGACCAACCACTAGCTGAATGGTGGACAGCGTTAGTCGGAAAGACCTTGTGGTCAGCGTTCTCCTGATTTGGTACAACAGTCTCAAGGGAGAGAACCTTTGCTGGTGACACCTCCAACTTTTTCTCAGATGGAAGTGAGACATCAGAATGCAAGTCAGGCATACTTTTAATAGTTTCAAACGTTTGTCTGTTTTCAGTCTGGTTCCTCAAAGTTTTGGTGACACCATGTTGCTTCGATACCCTGCAAGCATCTGAACCAATTACTTTGACAATCACACTGACCTCATGGGCTTTGTTGTTCTGTTCAGGTGATCTTTTGTTAAAGACTTTGGTCTGTGGCACTAGCCGAGGCGCACTAGCGTCAGTCTGAATCCCAATATCAACAAAGGTTTGGGTGGATCCATCTCTCTTGTAATTACTGTGAACTTTTGAAATGCTACTACATTTTTTAACCTGCTCAGACCTCTGCACCTTGTCTCCTGTTCTCATACACTGAATGTTCCCCAAAAGATCAGATGTGTTCAGAATCAACTCTGAGAGATGTTCAGACATATTTTGTAGGCTTGTCCATGTAGCTGATGTTCTATGTGTTGACTTAGACACAGGAACCTGGGTGCTGCTTCTCTGATGCCTGGTCTTTCTCTTCAAAACTTCATCAGTCTCAATGGTCTGAGTGCCACTGTCACATTTTCTTAAACCCTCACCCCCACCTTCTTGCGTCTCCTGTTCAGAAGAGTAGACTATTACTATTTCATCAACCTGCCCTGAGCTGTGGCCTAAATCTGAGGTGCCATTGCAAGAATCGCTACCCAAATCTGCTGAGGTCTTCTCACTAGAAACAATTGGCATCTGACAGATTTCCTTTACATGGGACTCTGAGGATATATGCTCTTTGGAATCTTGACTGCTTAGTGTGCTTGAAAGGCCCCTGTGGACGGCATAAGTGCTCAAGTGAGAATTAAAAGGAGAATTCTGGATATTGAGACCATTATCCACACTACAACATCTTGTTATGCACTTGTCCATTCTTTCATTTGGAGAAAGTTGTCTGGAAATATTGACAACACTTCCAAATGCCTGATTTTTATGCATAGCTTTGAGCATCTCATCTCCTTTCCTTGTGTGCATAAAGGGGTTTATGTCACTCGAAGCAAAATGCATCATAGGTTCTCTATTAGACCTGGAGGCATTCTCACATGAGTGAACCTCATGTTTATCTTGATGTGAAACCTGTTTAGAACAACTGTTCGTAGAGAAGTCAGCTGTTTCATCGTCCACTGATACACCAGTCTGACATAGCTTTGCAGTGAAATGAGACTGTTTATATCTGAGACTCTTCTCCTCCACTTCTTTATTAGTGGTGCTGCCAGCAGTAAATCCTGATTTTGATTCTGTTGGTCTTGGACTAATCACTGAGGACAGGGATGTACTAAGTTCATCACATGATACGTTTTGAGCAACAACATTTGATCTTCCAAGAACAGGTGTGCCAGGTTTGGCTCGGATGGTCAAGCTAGAATGAGGGACTCTGGCTTTGGTGATGTCAGTGATAGAAGAATCTGGTGTTGAATCTGTAGATGAACTTGGAGGAGCTGTAAAATGTGCTTTTCGAACTCTCTTTGACTTTACTCTCGGTCGCTCATCGCTACTACTGCACAAAGTAAGTTTTGGAGTACATTCTCTTGGCTGTTCTTTCAATGAAGAAGATTTGATCTTGACTTTATTATGTTCCTTGAGGCATTTATTTACTGACACAGAAGAGGCTAAAGACTGGAAGTCCGATTTATTGGCCTCTTTTGTGACAGTCTGATCCGCAATATCTGAAACAGTCCAGAGGCATGACTGTTTAGCCTCCAATTTGTTTGAAGTCAAATGTGGCCCTTGAATACTTGTCTTCCCCTGAATCTTGAGTTCATTATGTTTGAAGTCCTCTTTATAAAGTGGTGAATCTTCTGATTGTGATCTGTTGTTAGTTTGTTCATTCACACTGAACGTTAGTGTTGCATGTGTATGACAGTCTTTTTGCTGCTGTAATAAAGTGCAGGGATGTAGAGGCTGTGTTGGTTTGTTCAGACTGTCCTCTTTGTTTGGTTCCAAAGAACAAATGCTATTTTTGAGATCCACATCACTATAAGTTATGTTTTCATCCAAGATATCCTGATTTATTGAAAAGTGAGATTTTTCCCGATGTCCTGGAGCAGATAATTGACATTGTAACTTGTCAACTGGTTTACAATCAGATGCCTGAAAAGACTTTTTGGAAGTAATATGGCAAAGGCCCGAGTTTAATGAGTTTCCAATCTTTGTTAAAAAGTCTGATTCAGTGTCAGGTCTAATTATTTCCATAACCTGCTGAAATTCAGTAGCTGTATTCTCTTTTCTTACATTTGTAGAATCTAGTTTAGCTGCCTTCTCATGCACTTCCATAATCACGCTGCCAACAATGGCTTCTGAGCACTGATAGGCCTGAATAACGGCACTTTTGTTCTGTGAACTTGAGATCTCTGAAATTTCACACTTTTCAATCCTTAGAGAAATATTTGTAGAAGCAGGGTTATTACATGCTTTGTTTAAGGGGGGAGTGTCGGATTCTGATCCTACACACTGCTCACTTTCTTCACCTTTTAATATGTGACATGTGACATATTCTGAACTTTGTATGACTTCAGGACCAAGTATATTAGTAGACATTAGAATCAACTGTGATTTTTCCTTATCTGCTGTTTTGATTGAACCTTTATGAAGGTTAACTAAGGAATTAAAATCACAATGTGGTTGATCACACTGGACAGAACTTGTTTCCTGTGCATTTATTTCCAAATCAAGTCCATTATGTGTTTTTGGTGCAGCTTTATGATTTTGTTTATATGAGCCCTCTATTTCCCCATTAGAGCGGCTCACTGAATGAGAAGGGCAAATGTTAATGAATTCAGTTCCTGGTTGGTCTAATGTAATTTCTGTCACTTCATTACCATTTTCTGCTTGAAGACAAGATTTTGCACCGTCTACAATGGAGCTATCATCACTAGGATGACTTGAGTTGATCACAGATGGACCATTTTCAGATTTTTCGTGAGATGCTGTTTTTGAATGTTTTAAAGAAATTTCATACTTCTTGCGAATATTTTCAAAGTGATCAATTTTTGTTGCCGATCTTGTCATATTTGTGTCTGGTTCTTCATTAATATCTTCTCCACAACCCTCCCTAAAAGAAATATTCAGGTGTTCTTTCACCACTTCGGATATCTCTTTGTTTATTGTGAGGCCAACCTTTTGAAACGTTCTTCCATCATACACCCTTTTAACCAATATCTCAGCATGGCCTGCTTGATGTTTCATCTCTTCCACACTCCTCTTATTTGTGGGTGATTTAATTTGTGCAGTCTGGTCATCAGATGCACAGCAAGCAGGAAGATTACAGCTGCTTTGCTGTACAGTGTTATGATCCTCTGATAGTTCTTTAGAATCTTGCTGAAAGGTTCTCCTTTTGCACAAACTGGGACAAAAGTCTCTGCTGATGCTCGATTTGTCCTTAAACTCCACTTTGTCTTCTGAAACAGTAAAAGCACATGGAACACAGGGATCTATACAACATCTCTTTGGAATTGCCATATTTCCAGTGAAGACATCACAAGAGTCTTTACTTCTTTTTCTCGGATGTTTACATTGTGGAACACGGTGAGGTTCATACTCTGGCAGAGCACCAGGGTGTTTGATAATATCTGTGAATTCAGCTGCACTTTGAGGCTTTTCAGGGACGGGATCATCCACTCCTCTACAATGTGACAATTGTTTTCCTGCATGTGTTGCCTTTTCCTCATTGTTAGCCAGGAGTACATGCTCAGACAAACTATGTATGACTGAGTAACATGGTTCATCACTGGTTGAGGTGAAAGAACCATTCTTAGCATTCCTGGAATCAGTCTGTGGTTGTAGGGCAGTATCAGAAATGTGATGATATTTTGGGATGCCAACAATGTTTCTGGAGGGTCCAGTTGCAGTCTGAAAACCATCAAAAATCCCTGAAAGTGATGCTTGTTGGTTTGTTTGTATGAGTTGTTCTTCTGTTGCATTACTAAGTGACTGAGTGATACATTGCCCATAAATGACAGGAGTATTGGTGGTACTGCTGTGTAAGTATTCATCAAGGGAGCCTAAGTGACTTTCTAAAGAACTCACCGATAGAGCTTCAGTATCTTTGGAATCTGCCAGGACAATGTGAGGGTCAGTATAACAAGCTTCTGAGGTTACTGATTCTGATGGCAAGCTCTGGGTAGATGTAGACGTCCTGTTCATATGAATGTCTGCTGAGGGACAAAGATTATTCATATTTTCACTGTTGCGAGAGTTTCCTGTAACAAGCTGCTCTTCACTATTCGTCAACAGCCCATCGCTCTCCTGCAATATCGTGCTGTCAGGAGTAGAGCCAAATGTAGAATCACAACCGCTCTTAAAAAAAACTGAAAATGCCTCTCTTTCAGAGGATAAGATACTTTGTTCAACTTTAGCACCTTCACCTTTTATAGAATCAGAACAGACTGAAGTTTGACCGTCATGATCATACATTGTCCCAGAGAGATCTATACTTGACATGCTTTGGCTGCTGTTGCTTTCTGCTGGAGTGTGTAGTGCCAGTGATGAGCCCTCTGAAGCTCTGAGTGTTCGAGGACTCTCTGCTGCATCCGTCGACGACCAGGCATCGGTAAGAGCAAGTAAGTTCTCTGACTCTCTGACACTAACAACACTGGACGCTTTGGACTCATGCACTACTTGTGATATGTGCGAAGGGCACTCGGAAGTTTGGGACTCATTTTGCTTTTTAAGCTTGGGACAGCCTTGCAGACTCCAGAAAACCTCTGCAGGCATTTCTTTGGATTGCTCTATATTTCCTTGATGTACTCTTGATTTCAGGCTCACTGAGGTTTGGAAACTATGACACAGAGAGTGACCTGGCTTGGGCGCCAGCTTCGCAGTAATGTGCTTCCCGCTGCTCTCCATAACAAGAGAGTCTTTGGACATCTGACTGTCTTCACTCTCTGCATCGCTTGGCTCACGGTCCTCCTGCTGGAGCTGCTCTGCCAAAGCCACCGCATAAGCAGATGAGAGAGAGTCCACCGAAAAGAGACTGTCACAGTCAGAGGAGCCATCACCTTCTTCCTCACCATTGTTCTCTAACCAACCGGCCAGTTTTTGCTGAATCCTGACCCACTTTCCTGTTTTATCAGGCAGGGCCTCTGCACTGTGCCAGCGTCTTTGTCTCTCTGCATCTCTGTATCCTTCTTTGAAGGAACTGAGCTGCTCCAAAGCCTCACAAGACACTGTTGCTTTAATAGAGCATTTCTGCTGCTTTGCCACCATGCCTTCTGTAATCTTGTTTCCTTCTCCAACAAACTGAGCTCTTGTTCTGCTGGAAGCTTTAGGACCTCTGTTGCCTCGTAACCCTAAAGGAGGCTTGCGGAAAACACGTGAAATGGCTGTCTTTATTCCAGAGCCAACCGATCGAGAAAGAACCTTACGAATGGTTTCCAAGCTCTTACGGCCTCCGTGAGGTAAATTCTTTCCTCCTTTGGATGAGGACTTTTGCATGCTTGACTGCTTTATTATTGGCAAGACCTTTTTGACGTCGCTATTATTTGTAGTCACCGTGGTGTGTGACGATGCACTCTGATGTCCTGTTTGACTGACGCCCGATGATTCAAGTGCAAAGGTTTTGCCATCAGCTGGTCCATCTTCTTTCAGCAAATTATTACAGCTTTCTGAAGAACGAGACTTATTTGATGTCCACTGAGTGTAACTGGAGGGCATAGTGTTAGAGCGGCTTCTAATCTTTTGATCCGGTAAATATTCATCAGACACCCATTTTCTAGGACAGGTAAACCCAGAGAGAAAGGTGGAAGTTTCTGTTGATCTGCTGTTTTTCCTGGGAAACTGGCTGTTAAACCAAAGTCAAATTATTATGTGAGGTCAACTATAACCAACTAATAATTATTTTTGATTATTGTGCATTATTTACATTATTAAATGTTTTCATAAAAGATTCTAACAGACCACTTTGTCAAATATAATTTAAAAAAGGAAATGAACAAACCTGAAAATAAGGCTGTGCTGGGGATACAACCGAGACAAAAGCTCGGCAGAAAAAGAATGCCTTCGCAACGCCATCGGCCGTCCTTTCGACTTTGAGGGAGAACCAAGCTCAGGGGACGAAGGTCCGTCTGCACTGGGCGGAAAGGCATTCTCCAGTCTCTGAAGCTCTCGCTTTGCCTCCAGCAGGTGGCGCTTACGAGCGATTCTCTCCAGCTGGTAGTGCAGTCTTTTGCGGCGAATGCGATTCTCCGTCCTGCGAAGCGCGTGGTGTTTCAGGAGCTCCTCCTGCACCGCTTGTTTCCTAGCCCCTACGATCAGAGAGGGACTCGCTATTTCAGAGTCACCTTCATTCAGTCTCTTCAGAGAAACACTGTCCAGTTTGAGGAGAGGGATGTAATCAGTCTGAACCCCAGACTCCAGCGTTCCACTCTCACCCACAGCAGAAAGGCGCTGCTTTTCCTGCAAGATCCATAGCTGAACTGTAAGGTACAGAGACAGTCACACATTCAGTATTTACATGAAGAGATCAAACAGATGATGGTTTAATGGAATGACTTGACATGAGTTTGTGTGAAAAATTCAGGGCCCATTAAGAACTTGATGTGAAATGAATGCGCCATCAAAAGATCCCCCTCTTAATAATGAAGCAGCAGCTCATAATTCATGAGATAATGCAGTAGAAATGTGGTATAAATTTGCACAAATCTGCACCATTTGTGGAAGCGGAAAAGCGGATTTAAAACATCAAGTCGTACAGTTACACTGCTCCAAAATTTAGGAAGGGGAAATATATTTTTGTATTTATAACGCCTGCAAAATTACGGTTGATTACTCACTGTCAGTACGCTGCTGTTGAAGTTGGGCCTGCTCTCTTTCCAAGTCTTTCTCAGCTCGTCTCTGTTCTACGCGAATCTCTTCTCTCAGACACGCCACATATCGCTGCTGCTCCTCCAGCTGCTGCCTGGGAGCCGGTCCAGCGCTGAGCTCCTCGCTACCTCCTAATGCTCTGAAGACACAGGAAAAAAAATCTACTCGGTCAAACTGCACTACATTTACGCTACACCTGCATCAACAGGCACACGAGATTCCAGCTGTTTAATTACAAAAACAAGAAAGAAGTCTCTAGTAAAAATGGGCTGCTGGCTTGCTGCCTGCGTAACTGTAGTCTGCTTGCATTCAGCGTCTTCAAGTTACTAAGTAACCTAAAGTCAACTCCATACAAACAAGATAATGGACCTCTGGAGAGCTCATTATTGGTCCAACAACTTCAGCTACTAGCACTAAAAATTCAAACTGAGTGGAAAACATTTAACACGATATATATTCTGGGATTTCTGCTACTGAATGTACACTGACTATCTTATGAGCAAGTAAGACAGGTGAGATTATATATTTACCTTGAGTAAGGGATGAGGGAGTTAAGCTCAGAGGAGCTGCAAAGTAGACCTCCTTCACTGGTCTAAAAAGGATTTGTGGTTTAGTATTGTAACAAAATGCATTTGATTTGTCTATGCCAAAACTGAAAATTGAGGGCCTGTGACCACCAAACACAGTTTTTGCACTGAGAGCGGTCAAACCTCACTTCCAGAGCGCTTTCTCAGCACTTCTCTCACCGCTTGTTGTTGCCAAGTTACGAAAAGCATCTTCGGGCACTTCTGTGTTCGTTTTTATTTCATGTAAACATTGCATCGCGTTCTTTTGAGATCGGTAGTTTAGCCGACAAAACTATCTTCACCATGGAGAGAAATCGCGTCTTGGCGTTAGCGGCAGCATTTGAACTAGTTACTCACGTCTTCGAGACGTAGCGATTGGGCGCGTGAGATAAACCGTGCAAGAAAACAGCACCACTGATTAGGGGTTTGATCACATAATTGTAGATTTTTGCCTCATTCAAACTGTGTAAATAAAGTCAAAACAGTCTTCTCTATCTGCTCCAGATACGCCGCCAATGTTGTTAGGGAGTTCTTGACTGTGTGTATCCTGCCCCTTCCTCAGTTTTGTTTGGCTAGCAAGAGAGAAGTGACATTGACGAGCCCAGCGCTGTTCTAAAAGTTGAACGGATTTCAACTTGAAGCGCTCTGAGCACTGCGGTAAAAAAACTGAGGGCACTTTGCTCGCTGACCGCTGAAGCTTATAGGATTTGTATTAAAAATAGGTGCTGCCAGCGCAAAAACCATGTTTGGTGGACACAGGCCCTAAATTTCAGTTTATTTTGGTAACCATTTCCAGCTAGAATGAGCAGGAATTTCTCATGCTTATCATAACGGCAAAAGTTTTTAATCTCAGATGCACTTTAACGTTAGGCAGGTGCATCTTAAGACAATAATTATCACTGCATTTGACTGTACCCGTCTCCGTTCTCTAAGAACTGCTGCCTCTGCTGGATGGTTGAAGCGGAACTTGTGACGTCCTCCTAACGTTATCACTGCACCTTAAAAAGGGGTAAAAACATACCATAATTTAGTCACATTTAATTAGTCGTAATAAGTGTGTATAGATGAGTGTTTGTCTTTTATTTTTACCCTGTGCAAGTCGACAGGGCTCAGTAACCACTCGACCATTGACCATGCAGACGCTATCGGGGAGAGGCCTCAGAGTCACGACCCCATTACAGTTTTCTATTTCACAGACAGAGCCTCCTGGAAGAACTGACGCATTGCAGAACATCAGATTACACTTTGCTATTAATATTACTGCTTTTATAAGAAGATTATCATGGGAAGTTCAGACATGAAAATAATCTGTTACCTATTTGAGGTTCCTCCTTATTCTGATTCACAGGTCCAATTCTAGTGATTCCTTCCTGTCACACACAAAGAAGGACGAATGGAATGAGATCATTTGGAGACTAAGATCTTGTGATCAGTGCCAATATGAAACCACGTTTCATAACGTCCACTGGCGATAGTGTTTCACAAGTTATTTGTCCAACCCACAGCCCAAATCACACCCTACTTTAATCGCAACCTTAATCACACACATGCAAAGGGATTTGTTTACAGTTATTTTGAGGAATTACAAGCTTGCTTATGTAATGCCAGGCACACAGCGGGCACGCCAATGTTATCAAAAGGAAAAAAAAAAACTGCTGAAACGGCAGAGGCTGTGAAGTTCTGTCTTAAGAGCTGGGCCTTACTGGGCCAACAAAAACCATCCCCAAAACACTCAAAGCCTCCACAGTAAAGCCTGACTAAACCTGTTCCAGCCCTCCACAGCAAACCGCACCATGTGGATGGGGTGAAAGGTGCAGACAGAAAAGAAAAAGTTAAAAGGGGATTAACTTAGCTGCAAATGATCAGAGCCCATTTACCCGCCTGTGGGGGGCACTTCAGAGAGTTTTGCAGAGAAAGCAAGAAGAAGAAAAAAAGGATGAAAAACAGATGAGAGGCAGGAGGCAAGAGGCCTAACTGAAGCAGAAATTCTGACTGACAGCTGACGTACATATCTGCAGACTTAGAAACTGACTTACAGCTCTGTTCTGGGTACGATTAAACATCTAACTTGGATACATCTTAAAGACAGAGAAACTGAGCTGGAACTTGTCAGTACCCGCAGGTGATAGATGGTCACTCCTGTGCTCAGCACGTCTGGTTCCAAAGCAATGAAGTGTGGCAGGAGAGAATGAATCTGAACTCCTGCTCTGTCTTGGTTTATGTCCACACTGTAGCGCTCCAGCAGTGACCGTTTCTCCCGCCAACTTTCCGACCAGTCTTTAGTAAGCTGTTCTACCTGCAGAAAGATAGAGAGGGCAAAAATAATGGCATTAGATTCCAAAGAAAGAGACAGCTATAGATGATGTATAAAAGTATGCAAGAAAAAGTAGCCAATCATTTAATATCCACTGATTTATTGACAGACCTTTAGTTCATTCTGCAGCACTATGTCAGAAAAGCTGCCATCTCTCTCATCGCTCAGGGAGGGGCTCGGGTTCCTCTGCTGTGGACACAACAAGCAAGAAAACCACTGTCCATAAAAGCGTTATATATCGTGATACTTGTATATGCTAGCGGCGTTGCCTGGGGGGAAATGAGTACCAGTGAAAAACTGAGCAGCATGCTCTTAAGTCGATCGATCTCCTCCCGGAGCTCCCTGATCAACCTGACGTTGGCATCCTGAGAAGACAAGGTAAAAGCACCTTGTTTTGTCACCTGCATCATTAGGGTGAAGTAATCAGGTGATAATCAGTGTTCATACAGAAACACACCTCATTGACTCGTGGCTTGTTGACAATGTTTCTGGCATGAGCAGCGTAACGGAGGGTGCTGAGAGTCTCGCTGTAGCTGTTATACGATGGGGAGATTGCTGTAGGGAAGAAGAGTAAAAATAGGGACATTATGCTTATAAAACTTACACATTTATGCTTTTATTTTATTGGTGTCTATGACAAAACATTGACTGCCACGTATGAAATCAACTACTGACATTCATCAGAGATCAGAACTATTCCTGCCTGTTAACAATCTATGTTTTTAATCCGTAGGAAAAAAAATCAGCATCTTACATTCACATCAGTGTAACTACACCAGTTAAGTTAAATTTATTTATGTTGTACAGTTCCATACAAAGAGGTGATTTGATGTGCTTTACGGTAAGGGTCAACAGATGATGAGCCAGGCCGAATATGGGGTCCGATATTAGACATTTTGCCAATTATCAGTAGTGGTGTTTAATTTTGATCATCGCTGATATTAAGTAATTACAAGGTGCGCTACTGTGGCTCCACTGCCGTCTCTTCTCTCTGTGCTGTTTACTCTCGACTCACTGCTTCATTTAATGTCCCGCCCACAAAAGTCTCTGATTGACTATATGCCACACGAGTAATAGACAACTCTGAAGCCTTGTTGTCACTTTCCTCATATACACGCACACAAGCGCAGCGTGAAGCTCCAAGAAGGGAAGAGGAGAGAGGAGAGTTTCAGCTGAGCTTGGTGTTTGTAAAAAACTAAATCAGTCCCAAATATCGGTTATCAGCCCCGTTAACTAGTAATAATCATTATCGATATCAGCACTGAAAAACCAATATCGGTCGACCTCTACTTTACAGAATTAATAAAAAGCAGAAAAAAAGCACAAAGGATATATAAACTAAAAATGACTAAATTAAATAAAAACAAAACGAATAGACAAAAAAAAAAAAGAAACAAAATTCAACAGAACTACATGAATATATACACTGCAAATATTATATAAAAACAATTCAAGAGAGCTAAATTAATAATATTACATGAATTGTGGAACTGTGTACATGATAACACAATTCCATCCCAATTTCTGCATCCCTATAAATATTCAATACATAGCCATTATGTACAGGGACAATAAAACTGGACACCAAATGAATATCTGGACTTACTTGCAATCATGATGGTTTTGGAGTTGCCCCCCAGACTGTCTTTAAGCAGCCAGGTGAGGACGGAGTCTCTGTAAGGGATGAAACAGTGCCTGCGTCCACTTCCTGAAAGGGAGCTGGACTGACTGCCCATGGTGCTGCTCTCACCCTCACTCAGCATGCTGTTAATGCTCTGGCTGCTGCTGCACATCTGAGAGTTCTGGGCTGAGGTGGGGAACAAAAAAAGAAAGTAAAGATGAGAAAGAAAAAAGTAAGGAAGAGTGAGAAAAGCATAAAGTTGTCACTGTCCATACCGAGAGCGGAGATGACGATGCCCAGGGTTACTAAGGACTTATTGATGTTGGCTCCTTCAGTGATCCGGTCTTTACAGTAGTGAGGGTCTGCTCTTTCACTGCCAGAGTCACAAACATACCGCAGTATGAGTGCTAATAGCAAAGCAGCTCCACTAGGGGGCGAACTGCCCTTAATCTCTGGCAGAGTTCATTTTGAGTTTAAACCAACACCATAATAACCTGGTTATGGCTTTATATTGTCGGTTTATGAGTAATAGGGTAAAAGACCTTTAAGCAGAGAATACAAACATTCACCAACCTGCCAGCCAGGTCCACTAAGTTGATCTTGCTCACTATTTCTGAAGGGAGGTTATTTTCTAGAATTGCCTGCAAATAAGACAGTTTGCTCATTAAACATACTGTTACATAAATATACTGTATACAGTCTTATTAGAGCACTTCACTACAAACAAAGTGCTAGAAGCTGTTAGAAATACTATCAACTAGGATCTTTCATTAAAAGCTTTCTCAATTATACTTGTAATGGATAAGAAAACATCTAACAAAACATTACACATTATATCTGTAGTACAAGTAGGTTTTAATGATCACAATATTGGGATTTATAGGTTTTGATACTACTAGACTGCAACACTGTAAGAGGCTTTGTTGTGCTATATGAGGCTCTTAATATAAGCAATACAATATGATGTATATTTTGCATACTTCATAGATACAGTATAACTATAACAACAGAATAATATATAGAACTTCATTTCTAATTCATTTCAATTCTTGTGTGTTATGGTTTGTGGGTATATTCTGTCCTATACAGTATATTCTATATTCTATATATATATTTCAGTCATTGTATAATTATACATGTAGCAAGACCTATATTAATTATGACCTATATTAATTAAACTAATATATTAATTGAACAGAATAGCACATTTTTTCATACATTTGTAAATTTATTAATTATTAGTTAATCTTTTTATTTGTATATATTTATTATTTAACTTGTATTTATTTAGGGTGGCACAGTGGCGCAGTGGTTAGCGCTGCCGCCTCACAGCGAGAAGGTCTGGGGTCTGGGGTCCGGGGCCTTTCTTTGTGGAGTTTACATGCTCTCCCCATGTTCGTATGGGTTTTCTCCAGGCGCTCCAGTTTCCTCCCACAAAAGCATGCACTATAGGTTAATTGGTGACTCAAAATTGGCTCCATAGGGTGTAAATGTGTGTATGTGACTGTGTGTTCCCTGCGGTGTGTTGGCGCCTGCCCAGGGTTGTTCCTCGCCTTGTGCCCGTAAGCTCCTGGGATAGGCTCCGCGACCCGGATTGGGATTCAGCAGTTTGGAAAATGAATGAATGTATTTATTTATTATTATTATTATTTATCAGCATTTATTATTTGATATTTTCAGCATTATCTTAAAGTAGCGATGCACAATAAGGGAAATATTGGGTGATATTTTCATATTTTCATGCTTATCTGCCGATACCAATGAGGATACGTGAGGAAGGCCAGGCCGAGTTGAGCGCGCAAAGACACAATATTTGGGGCAGTTGTTAGTGTGCGTAATGGTAGGGTGTTCGCTACGTGATCAGAAGGTTGCTGGTTCGAATCCCGGACCGGTAAAGTTACCATGAGGTACTCATGAGCAAGGTACCATCCCCAAGTACTGCTCCCCGGGCACTGCCCATGTTAGCTGCCCACTGCTCCTTCACGGATGGGTCAAATGGAGAGGTCACATTTTGTTGTGGTGCACTGTGAGCTGTGGTGTGTTCACAATGATAAATAATCAATGACAAAGTTCCACTGCATGCTCAGAATTTTGGCACAAAATAATGCCATACATTAGACAGAAGGTACAGGCCATATAAAATCTGACTCTGGACCTGCCTGGCATAAGCCCTACCTTTCTGACGTTCAATAAAGGTGTCATACAACATCGGCGGAAAATTTCAGGCAAATCTAAGCAAAATGTAGATGGCGATATGATTCCGATATTATTGTGCATCCCTAATCTTAAAGGCTCCATGTGTAAAAATGTTATATTGAAAAATATACATCTCTTTCCCAATATAAATATGATCAGAGTTTGACTGTGGGTTGTTGAGCAGGGGTGTGTTTGGAACCTGTGTGTACTGGATGGTAAAGATGGCGTGTGATCGGCTGCTGGCATCATGAACATGTGTGGCTGCTGTGATGCGGTTGGCGATGCCCTCTTCCAGCAGATCTACTGCCTGCTTGTAGTCTGACACCACATGCTGTGAGAGACCTGGAACACAAGTATAAAACACACTCGTAATTGTCTTCTTAAAACATAAGTCAGTTCTCTTCCTGTTCCAGAAAAACAGCCTATATATTCAAATATATACGCTGTAAAATTTGGGAAAAAGAAGTTAGAGCAGATGTTGTTCTGCCTTGGAGTGATATGACGAAGGTTTGTGTAACATGATCTGAGTCGGGAGTTAAAGGACTTAAAGCTGGAGTCCATTAGTAATGTGTGTGAGAGACAAAAGTAATTTAAGAGAAATGAGATGGATTGCGGCTGTGCACATGTGTACTTCACTGGGCTTCTTACAGCCACAGGAAGATGAGGTCACTTCCTTTGCTGTCCTGGGGTTTCTCCTGATACACACAATGACTGGATGTTGGACACTGGACAAAAAAGGGAGGGGCGGAGGCAGAGGACTGGAGGAGGGGCCAAAAAACACTGTCCTGAGTTCCACTGGCTGGAAACAGAGTCCAGCTGTGAACACAGTCTGAAAATGGACAATGCTTGATGCATCATTACCTCAAAACTAAAAATACACAAACGCCCAATAAAGGTTAGCACATTCCTATAATGCTGAGGGCATTTTAGAAGCCAAAACATCAGCTTGGGTTACACAAGGTGAAAGTACAGCTTATTTAATGCAAAATCCAGTTCTCACCCTGCACATACGGCCCTTTCTCTGGGTGCTCCCTCACACGCAAGGGTGCTGGTTTCTTCTGGTCCACTCCTCTCAGCAGGTCTCGCACACGCTCATTATAGATCTCCAAAAAACTAAAAAGAATGTTGACGTTACGGGGAGTAAACTTGCATTTGCATTTCATTCATGTAGACAAAAACTTCACAACCAAATCATTTTAGAATTTGTTCTTACCTGATTTCAATCCTGCAGTTCTGTCCATCAGAAGAGTCTGTGTCAGACTGGAACAGGCCCTGAAGTTTGGGAAAGGCAAAAACAAACAGAAGGTAAAACATGATAATGAAATGAAAGCACCTCAGAAATGCAACTGGCAGTGTGTTTACCTCACAGCTCACATCAAGTAACAAGGAGTCAAGAATCACACTATCAAAACAAGTTATTGTACAAGGCTAATCGAAATGAAAGAGCATATTTCAAAATTTTATTTCAAACAAACTGTATAAGACAGCAACACATTCTGCACATCACTGGAAAGAGGAATGTTCAAACTTTGGTCCTATGGTCCTTGAGGTTACAGCCAGTCAACATGAGCACCGTGTGTAGCTCGACAATCGATCAAAACGGTAGGCCACACCTGAGTCAACTGGTCCCTAGTTACTGAATTCACAGCCTCCTCAATTAATAAACCAAAGTATGTAATCATTCATAAACACTTAATCAACAATCAAACAATAATAAAAAAAAAATCTCTCCCCACTTTAAATCAGCAGACACCTACCTGACAGATTCGAGGCGTCAATCCGATGGATTCCTACACATTAAAGTAATGAAAACAGAAACTATTGTAAAAATGCCTACTAGTTGCTGCACTTAATTCTGGATTAAATTACTTGTGAGTGCAGTTACTCACAGGTGTGCCCATCATGGTGTAAGTCTTCCCTGAACCTGTCTGTCCATAAGCAAACAGACAGGTGTTGTAGCCCTCAGCTGCTCCCGCCAACACAGACATGCCCAGGTCCTGAAACACCTACAGAGAGAGGCAAGAAATCATTCAGTGTTGTATAGTAACAAAGTAATAATACTTCACTACTGTACTGTTTTGGGAGTATCTGTACTTTACTTTTTTTTTTATTTTGTCAACTTTCACTTTTACTTCACTACATTTCCTAATAGAATTGCATACTTTTACTCCGATACATTTTCAGCACGGAGTGTCGTTACTCGTTACAAAAATCTAATTAGATTTGGTGTTTTCTCTGCCGCTTAGGTTAGTTTAGGTGACCGCAACAAAAGCTTGAGGAAGCTGACTTGTCATTGGTCTATGAATCACGTAACGCGACGTGTACACGCATCACTCCACACTCAACCTGTCGGCTATCTGTTGATGTGAGCACTGAGCAGCCATCCCACAAGTCGTCATGGAGGAAGAAATAGCGGAAGCAGCGTCGGCTACAAACGACGGAGAAGAAGTTGAGCAGCACCCCTGGCCATACTTAAACACAATGTTTTCTGGGAAAGATTCGTCCCATCGGATGAAATGCCTCTTTTTTCAGTTTCAAGTAATGACTGGGTTGTTATGTGCAAGGGTGCCAGCAAAGGAGGAAAGGAGGTTAGGGAGAGAAAAAAAAGGGAGGGAAGGAAGGTTGAATGAAGCTATGTAGAAAAAACAGGTTGGTGTTCTGTAAATTCTTAAGACTTTGAAGAGATTGTTTATGTTTCGAGGTACCAGATTTTTTTTTAAACGTTTTTAAAGCCCTGTTTTTGAAGTGTGTGATGAAGGCAAAATTTTTCTTTACCATGCTTTAAAATGCTGAGTAAACGTTCTAATATTAAAGGTTTAGACAGCGTTCTGTTGTTATTAACATTTACTTGCACTTGTACTTTCATTACTCAAGTACAGTTAGTTGTAGATTACTTGTAATACTTAAGTACAGTAAATACTAGATATTTTAAGACTTTTACTTGAGTGGAATTCTAGTTGGTGACTTGAACTTTTATCAAAGTAAATTTTTGGGAAGGTATCCGTACTTATACTGCTGTGTGACTTTCGGGTACTTTATACAAGACGGAAAACATTACTCTCCAACACTCACCTATTTTCACAACCGTAATACTGCTATTGGAAAAAAAAACACTCTAAAAAAAGACACTACTCTGTTCCTGTGTGCTTGGGAGGGGTAAAGTAAAAAAAAAATACAAGCCTATGGAACGCTGTACACAGAGACGAGAGGGAGAGGAGCATGTGGAGGCCTTGATGTGAGGTTCATCTGGTCTGTTTTCTTTTCTCCTCCCCTTACTGAGAAAGCAGCAGTGCTCTAAAGCTGCGACATGCCCTTCACACACGCTGCCACACTAGCAAAACACAAACTGCACCTACATAGCACATTCTACACACACACAGCATCCACTTTCTTCACATTCTTCGGCCTCTTCCACTCTGGGAAATAAAGTTAAGAGTTTCACCGGCCTTCTTAGAATAAATACACCATCAGCAGTTCACAGAAACACAGTTTACTCTAAAGAATGTGATTGAAGTACATGGCACATGTCCCTTGAGGATTTCGTGGGCTTTTTGAGATTGTTGCAGTTTAAAATGCCACATTTTTGGCAGCTTTTCTTTAAAAAAAAAAAAAAAGAAAGAAAAGCTGCGGTGTTTTTTTTTGCAATAATGTTGCGGGAGCAAGTCAAAGTTGAGGAAAGAAGTTGTGGTTTTAGTCATTTGTAATTATTCATTAGCAATGAATTAAAATGAAGGGAACAAATCCACAACGCGCCCTGTGGCGAGTTTGTGCCCACGCAGTGTCGGTCCCCACCTCATGCCCATAGTCCCGGGATAGGCTCCGGGCCCCGCGACCCCGATAGGGTTTAAGCGGTACAGACATTGACAGACTGACTGACAAAACCACTATTATTTGTGTTAACCTTTAACCATTTCGTCATTTTTGAAGAGATATCTGAGGCATTTTTAATCACACATTTCCTGCGTCTTCCAAACGTAACAAGGAAGTGAGTTTGCTGACGTATTACTTGGCGCTTTGAGGGAAACGACAATGGTTGGTCAAAAATTGCGGAAATATTACGGAAAAGTTGCCGTAATTAGGAGAAGGGTCTGGCTGCAGACCTCCTCTGTGGGTAAGCTCCTCTGTCAGGGTGTCTCCTCCGAGGGAAAGGAAATGACGCACAAGGACGAAGGACCGCACCTAACACAAACCCTAACCATAACTGTAGTTATATTTATGACGTCATTTCCTTTCCCTCAGAGGAGATGTCCTGACAGAGGAGATTTACCCACAGAGGAGGTCTGCAGCCAGACTCTCTTGGTGGGGTAATTAGTCAAAATTGCAAGGTCGCAATGAATTTGTGAGAACTGGCTGATTTTGCATTAATAGTTGCGATCGCTACATCGCGAAATCCTGGAGGGTCTGATTATACAAATTTCTTGTATAAACAAAGGATGAATAAACCGTTTATATGCAGCTGTAAAATGCTAAATTTGCCAGGCAAAAGGGAATCAAATGAAATACCAGTCATACTATTTCAAATACCAATAGCATTATTAAAATGAGGATGTGGAATAGACACGCAGTTTCCAACGACCTTGACTAGATGCCAAACCAAACAACAGCAAAGTAGCATGACACTGCACAAGTAGCCACATCAGCTTGCATGTGGGGGTGTAAATCACAAGGTTTATCACAATAAGATATTGTACTGACTCAACAGAAAACAATTCAATGTCTGCCAATATCACAAAGTCTGCCACGAGACAATTTTGATTTGGTTAAATTCAGGAGCCAGCAATCAATGTCAGACAATATCATATATTGATTTAAAACAATCACTTCCATTTAGATCAAATCACAAAAAAACAATAAAAACATCATTTGACCTTTCTATTCCTGAGCTCAACCAGGTTTAAATAAATCTCTTTTAATAAACATATTAAACATTATTGTGGAACGATGCTATGAGCTCAGTGATCACTGAATTGATGCAGATAGATTCACACCTCTGCCTGCACATAACTGTCTCCAAACATGGGGAGGTGGAGACCTCACACAAATCCGGCGCACCTCCAAGTCTCAAACCACTTCACCTGCCCTGATGTGTACAAAAGGCGTAGGAGGGAGGTGAACAGAGAGAGAAACCTGACCTCCCTGCACCCTGCGATCTGTGTGAGTCAGCGTAATGAGACTCCCTCTCTCTCTCTCTCTGAAGCTATTGTAAAACAGGTGCATTCGACTGTAAGAGTCCCGCGGCCTGACCGACTCCGCCCCCTCGGTGGACGTTCTGAATGGGGGCTAATTGGTGCGCTGTCTACAGGGAGAGAGGATTGACAGCAAGTTTGCCAACAGCTCCAGTGCTCCTGTCTTCCCCACTCTTAATTAGCCTGGGCTTGACTCCTCCACATTACAGGATCGGAGAGGGGCTTGTTACAGCCGACCACCTTAAATCAGTCTTCGCAGGGCTGGGGTCAGGAGAAGGGCTTTCCTGTCACAGCACAATGGGGTTTGTAGTTGTGTTTTAATGTTTATGTGAATCCAGGCCACACTTCTGCAAATCATCATAGTCTATACACACACACACCCTTGTACTTCACACCATTGACTTCTATATTACTGTATCTAACTAATACTACACCTAACCCTAAACATAACCCTAACCATAACCTCAGTAACCAAAAGCTAATCTTTCTACACTTTTAGTTTTGCAAATAAACTTGTATTTTTTGTAAAAGCAGTTTAAAGAAGTGAGGCCCACTGAAAAAGTCCTCACTTCCCAAAAATGTCCTCACTCTGCTGGTTAAAAACTCATTTTGGTTCTCACTTAGTAGCAAGTACAAGAACACACACACACACAGCTATGAGATATTTCCATTGACTTCCTATAATTAATGTCACGACCACACTTAAAGCTAGTTGTTTTGTCTAGCATCCTTTTTGACTGTTGCACCGCTGCAAACAGGAAAACTGGTTATGTTTATAGATGGACTCTGCAGAGTCCATTGCCACTAATCTATGTATATTTACTGCAAAATGGATAGAATTGTATCCAAGAATTAGAATTGCAAACTTGTATGTCTCTCCTCTCGACTGCTGGTAAAATACTTGAATATATTATTGAAACATTAATTGCACATACTAATGATTGTCATTTCTCTCCACTTGACTGTAACGATACTGGCACATGTCATCGAACATTATTGTACATATTACCGGTTGTAGTTTCCTCTATTAGACAGTTGTCACTTTATTAAATAGACCGCCTGTTTTTTCCAACTGCCGCAAAACATTCTGTTTTATAGTGAAGCTTAGAGGAAACAGTCTTGTTAAAAGGCTCAATGAAACATGATCAATGAAAGTTTGCAACTCTTACACACTTATTTGTTCATTAATTCTTTCATTCATTTTCTGCTTAATCCCTATCGGGGTTGCAGGGACCAGAGCCTATCCCGAGACTGTAGGCCCGAGGCAGGGAGCAACCGCAGGACACACACACTTACACATTACGGGGCCAATTTAGAGTCTCCTTTCAACCTATACTGCATGCTTTTGGACTATGGGAGGAAACTGGAGCACCTGGAGAAAATCCACGAGAACACATGGAGAGCACACAAACACAGACACATCTTGCTGTGAGTCGGCAGTGCTAACCACTGTGCCACCGTGCTGCCACCCCCCCTCATTTCTTTCTTTAAAAAAAACAGATTATTCGAAGTATTTTAATCACTACTAGTGATTCAATCTGAAGTTTTTAAAGACCCTCCTCCCTCTTTTAATAAGCTGAATTCCTGTAAAACACACTTGCTTGCACATTAGATTCCAGTATAATATATAAAATGGAATACTGACTCAACATTTGGTCATTTTGGGACTTGCATGCATTTAGACTTAAAGTTAAAAAAATAACATGGCAGCACCCCAGGATTATTTAATGTAGTATTCCAATGAGAGCTAGTGTAAATATTCTGTTTGGTTGCAATCAGCCGGAATCTTGTGTTCCCGCCATTGTCCCACTATATTATCACACTCTAATAATTTGGCCATTGCTGCACGGTTACAGCAGCCCCCATTGTATGTAGGTCTGAAATTCACATAGATCCTCATGGTCCAACAATAGACGCTCTTTAGGTAGCCTAGTTTCCAGGTTCAGACAGAGGCAGGGGAAAAAACAGGGAAAGTTCACTGTGGAGGCGACGGTGATCCAGAGTTCGGAAGGAGTGGAACTGAAATGGAACCAGCATCTGAACACAAGCCCAGGAAAACGAAAGACTGCCATCAACAGGAAGTTATGAGCGTGTGTTTTCCTAAAGGAAATCCATTTGAAAACAATAGCAAACACACAGTTTAAGGCTTCCCCCCTTATTTCTGTCCCAGCTGGAGAAAAAACACGCTAAACACAACAGCTTCCAATGTGCACAAGACGAACATGGCGCCAAGGAAGGGTAGCTGATAGCAAGGAGCTTTAATTCACTCACCAAGCACAGCGTAATGGAGAGTTGGTCAGGGAAGGGTGCGCCCAGAAGTGGGTCAACAAAAAACGCAAGGTCAGATGGTTAGATAGACTCTCACAACAAATACCCAAAAGGCCCAGCAAAGTTTTTGTGACTGGGTAAAACAAGCTTGAGCATTACAGTTTGGACCGAACGTGCTGATGACGGGGAGTTTGTGGATGAGAACGAGTGAGCTATTATTAAGTAGATGTTAAACATGTGCAATGGTCCACTTTAGAGAAAGGCCTGTAATCACCGTCTGTGGTGGGCTGCTGAGAGGAGATCGGTTCATGCGGCTTTCCCTGCAGCAGGTCCTGGGAAACTCCTCATTACTGAGGATCCCTCCAGGGAAAGTAAGTGAAGCCTGTCCAAGGCAAGCAGCAGTCCACAAACACAGCTCAATATGCCAGCACCACCTTGTTTAAGAGAACGAAAATGGGATAAAACTCTTTCTAATATCCAACTCCATCACTTCTGCAGTATAACAGGAGGAAGCTCATGAGATATTGTTAAAAATATAACATATTTTCCTTAATGCAAATGGTCCAAATGACTGACTATTAAATTTGAGACTGGAAAGTTGCATGGGACAGCTGACTTTATAACGCAAGTTCCAAGAAACAAGTGGGACAAATGTGGAGACAAACAGCTGTGTTGGGGTTTCAAGCGGAAACAGCTCTAGCTTTTCATCATTACAAACAGGGTTGCTGAATATATAGGGGCAGTTGGTGGCGAAGCGGTAAGGGAGTTGGCCCCATGTTCAGAAGGTCGCCGGCTCAAGGCCCGGACCACTGAGGTACCATCTCTATCCACTGCCAAAAGTCCCAGAGGTAACATTACATTGTTGTGCTGTGTTCATAATGAGAAATAATCACTCACTTAAATATTGTTTTAGCATTGACATCATATTGTGTGCATGAGTAATGCTACAGGCCTTGCAAGTGTCAAATAAAGCTAAATCATTCATGTCTGGTTGCAACTTTTTACTGCATGATACTACTTATGGCTAGGCAACGTGGCCTAAAAATAATACTTTGATAAAAATATCAAGTAAATAGCTGTATTGTGAGTAGAACGCTGGTTGTTCTTGTTATTTATCAGCTAAAATATGTTTTGTCTGTAAAAAGTGACGTACATGCTGCCTGTTTAATATTAACGTGAGGATTTGTACTCGATATTCACGATATAATCATTTACTACATTGCGTGTGGAACAAGACGAAATATATCGAGTATATTCAATATATCGCTCACCCCTAATACTAATGGAAAATCTGCCCAGTTCTCATTTTCCATGATAATTTTCTTTCTTATAACATAATTTACTTTGATTTAAGGTTTTGGAAAGAATGGATGCTTTTGAATAATTATTCTACTTCTATGCAGGTGTATAACCCTATAAAATCCCCCCAATCCTCCAAAAATCAAAGTTATTAATGCTATTTGTGAGAAAAGAAATCCATATTTTTATTACATATTCCAATATTTCTCCCAATATCATACAGCCCTGGTTACAAGGTTTTAAACGTCGTGCATTTTCATGCTCAGACCCATGCCAAGTCTGAGATCCTGTTTATATGTACATGTGAACTAGGAAAATAGGAGCAAAGGGGACACACAAACAGAGCCGGGAGGGGAGGGGGAGTGTGTAAGAGCTGGAGACTGAGAGGGAGTTATTTGGCACGGCCTCAAGTCCTCCCTCATCAGTCATACTTTCACAGAATTTTGTAGGTCAGATTCGCATTGGCGGCGGGGAGGGGCATGAGCGAGACTCTGGGTGCTGTACTGGAGACTTTTCAGCAGGCATCCCAGCCGTCAACTGTTGCTGCAAGTGGCCATTAAAATGGAGACCAGATAAAGACAAAAGAGGGGGAGACTGAACGGACATCTGTGCTAACTCTTTCTCTCCTTCTCCTCCACGGCTGGTGAAAGTTATATGTATAGCAGCTCTTATGAGACTAAATGACTTCCCCAGCCCCGGTGGCGATTTAAAACTCCCTGGTGGCGGTACGGAACGGCGGGTACAGCGAGATGCGTTTCTACTCTAGAGGCATACTCAAGGTCTCTGAAGCTGCAACTAAAAATGAATTACACCCCAAAAGTTGGAAAAAATTCTGCTTTTGTTATTGGAATTCCTTTTTGTCTGTATTGCCTGAATGTGTTACTCTACATAGTATTCATTTAGTTACTGCTAGGGGTGCAGCATGTTGAGCATGTACAGACAAGATATTTTGCTCACCAAAGTTCCACTGCGCACTCAGAAGTTTGGGGGTCGAGCGAGGGCGGCACATTTCAAGCGTAGTGCACAACAAGTTCAGAAAAAGTTACTTTCCACCCTATGTGGTGTACCAAGTAAAATAGGGCGCGTGTGACACTCCATGGGCACTACCTAGCACGTAGAGACCAGTTAAGCTACAACCCTGGCTATTTTCTATGCACACTACTGCATAAAGACAAGAGATTCTGCTCACAAACATTCCACTGCATGCTCAGAATTTTGGCACAAAGTATATTTCAAGACAGAAGGCGAGGGTTGTATAAAATCCCACCTCGGACTTTGGATATGTCTGGCCTAAGCGCTATCTTTTCAATGTACAATACATGCATCATAAAATATCTACAAAAATCAGGGAGTTCTAAGCTTCGGTCCGTTGCCGCTGACTTGAAAGAAGTTATTATCGGCCGATTCCGACAATAATGTGCATTCCTAGGTACTGCTCTGTCCGTGTGACTTTTCTGTTTTTATAACTGGAGCATTTAGTCTTAATGTGATTTGCGTTTGAAAAGCCCTAATTTTTAAAAAGGGTAGAAATACGACAGATTAAAACTCACTAATTTGAAGTTTTGGAAAATAAGATGTTTAAGACCATAAGTATCTGGACTACTGTTTTGTTAACACTGATACACCTGTTCCTAAGTGCAAAGTAGTTTGGAGAAAGTTGGTCTGGGCAGCAGCTACGTGCCATTTTATTATAAATGAATGCAGTAAAATTAGCAAACCTTTATTGAATTTTAAAAGAAGAAAATCTAACATGTTATTCGTTGTGTTACTGAAATCCCCTGCAGATCACCTGATTGCAATAACTGTTATATTGCTGTCTCCCCTACTACGTATCACTCCAGCATGGTCTGATTCTGCATTCGCTTGAGATCTTACTCTATTCTCTTGGATCTGCTAAATTCCATAAAAGCAAATATCTGGGACATGAACCAGCTATCTGTCATTAACTCTGACCCCGCTACAGATTCACACGTCAGCCCTTAAAACTGCAGATCGATCTACATGCCGTGACGTCAGACCTTGAATAAATCTGCTGTTAGCGCGCGCCAAACACACAGTAAGGCTATTCTTCTCCCGTCTTGCACGCCATACTGACACACAGACCCAGAAATACCAAGAGCATAATCAAACCTCACAGTGGACTCAAATGAACAGAGGGGAGGAGAAATATCAAGCGCAGTAGACAGAAAGCGAGAGAGAGTAGGGGGTGGGGGGAAACACAGGGCCTGACTTCACTTGGTAAAGAGGACCAGCATTGTGGGAGCGATCTTCAACAGTGACGTCAACACAGTGCAATCTGCCTGTGAAAAATGGTTCACTAAAGCAGCTGTGGTCTTGGCTAGAGAGAGACGCTGGAGTTCCAGTAGAGCATCCTCCTCCTCCTCCTCCTCCTCCTCCTCATGCTTCTCTCTGCTTTCTGTTCTCTTTTTGGTCGATCTCAGACACTGACCACTTGCTTGATCCACTTTTACAGAACTGTATCACATTTTGTGTTGACATTTACACCAAATGGAGATTTTAGAAACGGTTACGGCTATGAGATGTATGAAGTTGTGAAAAAGGATCTGCCTCGGCTTCCATCAGTCCCCGTCGGCCAAACAGCTGGCTTCTATTACTCTTCTTTATCTGAAGGCTCTGAGGCCTAGTGCATGTCTTAAACTCTTCTGCTTTTTCCTCTCCTCCCCCACGGTATAGATCTGAACATAGTGTATATGGACCTTCCAGCCTACGAGCTAACAGAGGGATAAAAGCATGAAAAAGAGATTTTCAAAGATACACAAGTGGGTGGGATATTAAGGGGGACGACTGGTGAGGGAAGGGGGGCTGGCTCTAAAACGTGGTTTTATATTGAATCTGTCTGTAAGGGAAACGTTGGCACGATACCACTTTTTTATGTCTGAGACGATACTGCGATACTCTACCAATACCATACAAATCCGATACAGTCTCTGAGTCTCTTTGAAACAGAAAATAATGCTTTAAAAAATGCCTGAATACATGACTGAGATTATTCTGTTATGCTTAAGGAAATACTTGACTTAAATACTGTTTTCTTAACTAAAACATTGGAGGGGTCAAATGCAGGGGTCAAATTTGGTTGTGGCACACTGTGTGCTGTGCTGTGTTCACAATGACAAATAATCACTCTTTTAATATGTGACCCTCCACGGCAGAACCAGTCGCTTGTCGCAAATTTTCAAAATGAGTTATGATGTTTTCATGAACGGGCATAAATCAAGCTTCAAAACGATACCTATATGGAATGAATCGGACGACATATGACTGAGATATCAACATTCAAATGAGTCGGGTTTCTCCTGTCACGCCAAGTGAGAAATGGAGAAATCTGCCTTTGAAGTTGACTATCGACGTAGCACTCACAGACGCTTGGTGCGGTCGCGGCTACGTTTGCTTTTATGGTAGCCTACGCTGCATTCACAGCCACACGGATAGCCTACCTGCGTTAGGTTAACTGAACTCGGGAGACGAAGATGGATTCCGGAGAAATATCTTCACGCTAGTCAACCAGTGGATTTACTGTAAATACTGAAGTAGAGCGGTCAAAACAGAAACTTTTAACATTCTGCTGGAATTGAATTCCTCACCTCAAGAAAGTCACGTTTTTAGGATGGAAAGGGTAAGTTTTTCAGCGAAATTTATTCACAACAGTACAGTATAGACCTTCCACTGTTTCAAAACACTAAAAACAAAAAATCCACAATTTTACCCCACGCAACATAAACGCTCGTTTTTCTCGGAAACCTCCGTTGCGACAAGCGGCTGGTTTTGCCGTGGAGGGTCACATATTACTTTTACTATCATGTTTCACCTCTCTTAAATAGTTTGCTTTAAGAGTTAACAGAACTAATATTAAGTAATACTTGGTGAAATAGCTTTGATGTGGTTAGATATGATCTCTACAGCTTGTTGTGTAGCTGACTAATATATCCAAATAGTAACTTAGCTACTTTTAATCATGAGTAGAATGTAAAACTTAAGACTAGTAAAGAGTTCCCATGAAGGAGTTCCCTAGAAGTCAGACTCACGGCTTGCACTCTCAGATATAATTAAATGGTAACACGTGCTGATTCACAAGTGCCTGCTGCAAAAAATTAGTTTAACTCAATTGTACTCGACTCAAAGCAGGATGTAATTTGGGATAAAATAACTGTAAGATGTAAGCAAATTACTTTTCTCCACACTGTACACAAGCAGACAAAAACGAGCCAATCTAAGCTTCACTAATGTTTCTTTTCTATTATTCTACACTACCCTGACTAAATGTTATCAGTGGGTTTGATTTTGGAGTAACAGACACATGAAGAGATTGTCTGGATTTAGTGGGCTGTTCCTCCTCTCTGCCACAGGACTCCATAATGGTCAGTTTCTCCTGCTAGCCCAAGCTGTAAGTCGCAAGGGGAATGTGAGCTGAGAGCCTCCGTTTGAGCCTCTGACTTGGCAGAATTGAGCGAAAATAAAGAGAGAGGAGTGCTGTCTGAGCCGGCTGTCTGATGCCATCCACTGTGTGTGGGCCAAAAGAACTCGGTCTTGTCAGGCTTAGCACACAAAGAGCTGTCTGATTTAGAGGATTGGGGAGTGGGGAGTGGAAAAGAGCCCTGACTCTGGCACAAAAAACGAACACACGCAAATCTAATCATCCAATCAGAGGAAGCAACATTTAAAATTCCACCAGAGCGTGCTGCAAGGAAAAAAGTGGGACTTAGACAAAGCTTACAGTCTCTCTTCAGCAGACCATCTATAAAAAGACGATTGCTTTGACTCTCTTGCTGGACATTATTTAGCCTGCACGTTTCCTTGCGTCCCGAGGTTTTGACTGCCCTCTCATTCCAGAGCTGCACTGCTGGCACGCACCAGCCTCCACCATTGAAAGGCGTAAAAAGGCAACTCATCAAACTCTATAAAACCGCCGGCACTTTACGGGTTAAACCCAAGAGAGGGATGGACCTCACCTCCTCTTGCGAAGCATAGTTGGTCTCCTCGGGGGTAACAGACCAGTAACAGTAATCAAAGGCAAACTCCAGCAGCCTCTCTCTGGAGTCACCCGACGCTTCCGCTCGGCCGTCCAGGCGCCCGTCCAGCTGCAAGAAAATGGACAAAATGAAAGAACAAGAGCAGATAAGTGAGAAGCATAGATAAACCCTAACTTCAACCCAAAATAGGCTATATTTCTTTGGAAGCATTTAGGGAGTTCAGCCATTTTTGAGTACACAAAAAGATTTGAAATAGTGTTATCTGGTGCAAAACTGGTGTGACATTTAACATCATGAGACATAAAGTGCAGATGAGATATGGCAAACTGGACAAGTCAGTGTAAAACAACAATTGTAGTGCAAACAGTACATCAAAATAATACAAACCGTATGAAAAAATATAAACAGTTTGAAGTGGCAGTGTGATAAGCTAAGTATGTAGCAGCCATATAACACTACAGAAAAAGTACAATACACAAAAAATGGTAAAAAAGGAAAACCAATTAAAACTAAAGGCTATTACAGCCTCCTTCTGGCGTAGTTATAGCGATTAACTATCCCAGCTTATGAGAGCAATAATTCATGACACTCTAAAGCCCAAGAGGAGAACCAAATGATCTGACCATCCGTGAACGTGTCCATCCATGTATGATGCCCTGCTGACATATAGGAAATTATGCTATTCCATTAAGCCCACCATCAGCAGAAAGCAGGAACAAACGTCGCAGTAAACACACAACACACATACATGGCACTTTATCAGCTCCATTACGCAGGCCTGAGCTGAATCTATGAGGCTGCATTTGAGTGTAAGCAATTTACCGCCGCTAAGCAGCAGCACGCCAGGGTAGCAAAGAAAGGAGCGTGCAGAAACATGCACGAGAAAGGGCCCACCATCGCCCTGACAACGCTGTGTTTACAGGCCTGGTACAGCACTTTCCTGGCACACTCAACGCTAGTTACCTCACAAACCCTGTACTTCCCCACTGGCCGCGTTACTAATGAGCCTTAAATGTTGTTCCATTTAGACCCAGCAATTTAAACAACCTGAGTTTGGGTGATGTTTCCAATTACAATATCCATCAGTTATTACACAATCTGCACACTAGTCATACGTTATTACACAATATATTTAGATTTATGAGCTGCAATTAAGAGCAGTTATAACGGTATGCGTTCTTTCAAAATATTATCGGGGAAAAAGTTACAGTTATCAGATGCTCTTATCCAGAGTGAATTACATTTCCTCCTTACAGGTACAGTCTCTGTAAAGCAACTTGAAAGTGAGAGTTTTTTTTTTTTTATTGTGAACACAGCACAGCATAGCACACAGTGCGCCACAGCGAAATGTGACCTCTGCATTTGACCCATCTGTGAAGGGGCAGAGGGCAGCTGACATGGGCAATGCCCGGCACCTTGCTTTCGAGTACCTCACTGGTGCCTTTACCGGTCCCAGCAGGACGAACATCCTAACCCTAACAACTTGCCCAACCTTAACTTGGGATTAAGGGTCTTGCTCCGGGACTCAACAGTGTTGAGGTCAAACAGAGTCAAACTTAAACCCAGGACTTCTTGGTCTGTAGTCAAGTGTCCTACAATTAGAACCTACACTGCCTACAGCCGTTATTCACAGTTTAGTTCTGGAGTCTTTATCCAACATTCTCCCCTTGTTCAAATTTCAAAACAAAACCTGATCTTACATTTGCTCATGCACAGAGAGAACGAATGCAGAGATGAATAAGGTGCTGCTCAAACCAAAATAAATCCTATTACAAAGAAAACAATACAGTTGCCTACTCATTCTTAGTTGCAAAACCTCTTGTATTTAAAGCCCAACATTTGGTCAGCACGGCCTTGACTGACCCTGACAAGAAAAAAAATACAACAGGGCCTCATTCACTGTTCTTAAGAAGTAATTTGTTCTTAAAACCTTTGTACACTATTTTCACAAAGATTCTGGCATTTATCACTGTTTTCTACTTTGAGATCTGTTCTTTGTTAAGAGCAGAATGAATAAACGGTGAAATGCACTATTACACAAACTTCATTGCTTGCCTGTTTGTGCAAAACATTAACCTAATGGGTTTTCAATTCTGCAATTGCATGATATTATAATATTTAAATGTTAATTCTCATAAGAACAAATTTGAGAAAAACCTTAAGAAAATATTCGTGAATGAAGCACAGTGCTCAAATCAGAATCTGGACAAATGACTTGGTCGATTACACTAGATTGAGAAATATGAGCGTGGACATTAATTTCTTCAACTGCATATCTCCCCATGTCTGTTCCATTCCGCGTCTGCCATAACCGATCACTCTCTCTGCCATTCCACTGTCCTACATTCTCTAAATAACTCCTCATGGGACGAATGTGAGCCACAGTTTTTGTTTTTCTTTCCTCCCTCTTTCTCTGTCCCTGCTGACAGAGGGTGACCAGATGTGCGGCTCCTACCATTTCATTAAATCATTAACCAAGTGAAAGGCTCAGCATTAGGGCCCCCCTCAGTACCAAAGTGTCGAATGCTGTCTTCTGTAGTCACTACAGCCACATCAAGCTGTTGTGGAGATTTATGATTATTGCAAAGTGGCAAAACCCTTTAAGATGATCTAGTAGCACTCACCTATGTAATTTATAGTAATAGAGAAAGATATTTAAATAATAACTAGGTATTTACTTCTCAGGAGACTACTTTTAAAAATGAGGATATGACTTAGAGAGATACTTCTGAGGACACTCTCATTCTGTCTAACCCACACAATAATCTCACAATCAGGTTTTGAAGAACTTGTCTCTGTCAGAACAAAATGACAAGAATTCAAGTTTTTGAAAGTGGAGGCTCTTTCAGGGTTGACTTCATTTTTGACAGTGGTGCCTGGGTGTGGAGGCGCATTAAGGAAGGCATGGTGTCTGTTTGTTTGAACGCTTGGACTTAACAGTCAGCACACTTTCAATAAACACCAGTGTAATCAAACAGGACAATCCTGCACTGTAAACTTCCTGTTACTCTGATACCCAGAGACTGGCAAACCACTCCCACCTCCTAAATCTCATAACTTTTGGCAAGTTCTACAAATGTGGCTTTAAGAGGCTGACTGATGTGAAACACAGCCTGGTCTTAATTTAGTGTAATATGTAGTGAGTCTGTGTAATCCCCCAAGTCTTAACTAAAAATCCAGCAGTGCAGTGCTCTATAAGTACTGTTTTCGTAAACAATAAAACCCTTTTACTAGTATTGTAGGATTCTCAGTGAAGCTTCAGTGGTAGTAGTTGACAACTTTACTTAGCAGACACATAAATAATTAATAGAAGAGAGTGTGAATTAAAAACATATCTGTAGAATTAAAACAAAAAAGGACCAAGCAGAGAGCCCAGTGGGACACCATAAAAATAATGTGGTTATTGGAAACACTAAGTAACAATAACAGAGCTTACCTTCACATTTCTTACTCTCACGACATTCTCCTCCACCTGCACAGCTATCCTCCCACCATCCACACTTTCCCTGTGAAACATGTCAAAACCAGAGTTATTTCTTTTATGGCGAAATGAAAATTCACCTGCATTTAAACATTTGATCACAATACAGCATTGCTTAAATGGTTCTAAAATTTACATTAATACTTCTCCTTAGAAAGGTAAGCTTTCTAAATTCCTCTAAAACACAGAGCCTGTTAGAATCTGGATGATTTCTTATCGACTGAAATCACGTGCTGCAAGTTTCATAGTAGGTCAAACAGAAATTAAAACACATCAGTGAACAACTCCACCATGACCTGCACAGTTGAGAGAAAGCAGACATGTGTGTGCAACAGAGAGAGAGAGAAAGAAGAAGCAGGACAGCTGTGCAATGCACTCCAGCTGTCAGCTCTGTGTATGCCTGATGCAAGAGAGTGAAATCCGAGGCTGAAGCTAAACTCCATGTGAATCTGAACTCCTAATAGCATAAATAAAGTTGGTTTTTTCCCTAAAAAACTTCTCAGGCTGCAGGGTGTCTCAGGATAAGAACTCTCTTCACTCCTCTAACTGAAGCTGTTGATCTGTGCAGTGCCAGTATCACGCTTTCTGCCAACCCCACACACAAGCCCTACCGAAAACTTTAGCAGCTCGCCTATTTTCCTCAGATGCTGAGGAAGCAGACTTAAAACAGGAAACTTTATAGAAAATACCATGGACACTTGTCACTGAATGGAATTAAATGGAGTTTAAAGCAGACAGAGCAGCGTTCCAATACACAAGAACAAAAAAACACAACCAACTGCACCGTGATCGATTCTTAATTTTCTCTTTCGTGAAAGAAAGACAGGAAATAGGAAGAAAAGGCAAAGGAAGCAAGAAACACCAACAGGCATAAAGTTACTCTCATTACAAAGACGCTCTTATTTGCATAACAGAAACAGTAAACTATGAGGTCATCTTTTGTTATGCATGTTTTGTGGGATATTTAAACCTGAAGGCTAGACAGAATTGCTGGACAGGCCTGGAACATGTAACGGCTGGATCAGTGATGGCTCTTCGTGCCTCAAGTCTGTTTGGATTTTAACTCTCCTACACGACCCCCTCAGCACCCCAGCCAGTCTGGGCCCAACATGCTGTTGTAATTTGGCTCATGTTGGCGGGTGGGGCAGCAGTATCTCGGGGGGCAAGCAAGTTACACCAGAGTTTGGCTACCCCAAGTCTGGTTTTAATGGCGCAGTTAAGGGGGTTGAAGGGGAAAACACTTTTTACATGGCATGTAATTAAGCAGTATGACGCAGGTTAAAACCTTTATGGGAATGCACTGAAGAGTACGGTTGCACATTATTGTAATAACGGGATGTTTCAGGGTTTTTTTTGGACTATATTCTGTGATATTCAAAATTTCTGAATTCAAAGGATACTTGAATCAGAGTAAACTGATTTAGGGTCCACTCATTCAAAACGGCATACTCTGTAGATTAATCTTTAATTATTTATATCCACAAAAATAAGCCTCAAGCCAGAATTCATAACCATTCCATTTGTTTAAAAAAAACCAGAATTAGTCTTCATTTGAATTACACTGCGATAACGACGCCAAAACTGTCGTGCAGTCCTAAAGGAGTTCCATTTAAGCCAATGACAACGTTCATGGCATTGACAAGACCGCGGCAAAAGCAACACTGATAAGACCTGATCAACTACGAACTTCTACACAAAAGAGACCCTCATCTATAAAATGGGATTAAAATTATAATCTGAGTAAGTGAGGAAACTTTTCGCTTGACTCTAATATTACAGTTTTATCGTGTGCGCCGCGTGCAGACGAGGCGAGCAACCGAGTAAAGGTCCAATTCCCACACATAGCAACACCATAAACACCGACCTTATAACGAAACACACACACATCAACATAACGCAGTAAACACTATAAAAGTAGCAAATCTTACCTGGAGTTTAGAGGACGAACTCGAATCGCGACTTTCACGTTGGCCATTCGCTTAAATCGGGCCGGTAAAATAAAAATAAAAAAATCACTGTATTATAAATTTTCGGTTAGAATCCACAGAGTCCGACGTCATCCCCCCCAAAACGTCGTTCATCCCGATTAAACGGGGGGAAACGGAGATCTCCGTTCTCACTCATGCCATTCATCACCGCGCAAAACGATCACACACTCACTCAGGACACACACACACACACACACTCTCACACACACACACACAGCGCGCAACTGCGCTTCAACTTCCTGCGTTGGGAGCGGAGGAGGAGTAACGAGTTTTATTACTGCTCCCCCCTCAAGCACCATACAAAACAGACCTACTTTCAAACATACTAGTGTTTTTACACTTCACGCTAAGTATGTAATAGCAATTTTAATATCTTTTTATTGAAATAAACTTCATTCTATTGAATATTTACATAGCAAATTTATTGTATTGCTTAAAGATACAGTTTAAAACCAACCGTTAATATTAAGTGTCCAACATGAACCAAGAGTGCAATAATATCATTACACAGCCTACAAAAGCATTCAGACAACAAGCACATAGATGCTAAAATAGACTGATTAGATTGTTGTTGTTTTTTTGCATATTTGTGTAATAAATATGGCATAATGCGAATGAAATTAAGATTTGCCACTTTTAAGGACGCGCCTTAAGCAACTTTTCCTGGAACTAAATATAGGCCTTATGCAACTTTAGCAGCTGATTATAAGAAATACACAATAGGTGTAGGTCCCAATGTTCATATAAAAGCCCTTTCCCCTGCACTTCACCACATGATGTGCGAACATTAACCCAGTAAAAACTCATTTCAAACCTCTCAAAAAACAAACCAACAAACAAGAACAAATAACTTTAAGGACAGTCCTGTTTTTTTCATAATACATCAAATATTTTGATTCCTGTAATAGCACTATAAGACAAAGGTCAATATTCAAAAGGCAAATGAGTGGGAGTGCAACCGTGATGAAAAACAAAGCGCTGCTTTGAGTCAAATACTATAATTCTACCTACTTTCTTTATAATTCTGTGCAGCTGTGCTTTAAAAATTTAGCCACATCAGAAAACACTGAACTCCACTGTGACTATGTAGCACGAAAAGGTGTGAATGCTGGAATACACATTAGACACAACACCCAAGTGAAGCTGAACTTAACGCTTTCAGTCTTTTCTCAACAAAACATTCTGCATGTAGTGAAGGGAATTGTTAAAACACTTTAAAAACTAACAACAACCTCAGTGACCTCCCAAATTTCTTTTCCTGTGCGCAAGTGTGGAGACTGGATTTAACGCTCGTGTAGTGTATGTAGTCCCCTCTGCTGGTCACTGTGACACCTGCACTATGTCACCAAGTTTCACAGAAGGGACGGGCAGAGAGCTGAAGGACAACTTCTGAAAATTCTCAATGGAGTCCTGTGGCACAAGGAGAAGAAAATAAATTGTCAAACATTTTGCCATCACATTTGCTTGATTGAGAAATTGTATATAAGCGACAGTTACCTCTGGCCAGGATAACTCTGGTAGCTTTGTCCAGTGGGATCTAACTTCTTCTTCCCTTAGAAGACCTTTCTCCAGGAGCATTCTGACCAACAGCAAGTAGTTATATTTCTGTTAAAAGAAATGCACAGAGGACTCGCTTAACTGTACAGGTTTAGGAAACAGGGACGCACCAGTCCAATCTTTCTCAGTGCCGATAACAGTATAGACACCTGGATTTGGACTAATTTTGGCTAATACTGAGTCATTCTCTGATCCAACACCAATGGCGAATCATTCCTTTACATGTGGGCCAGGCCTGGCTCCAGTATTGCTCTTATCTTTGTAAAAGTTTTTTAAAAATTAAGTTAAAACTTACATGTACAAATTTAACAGACACATTTTAAAAAGTATATTTATTGCTTACATTAAAAAAGTATTTATTATTATAACAAATATTCACTATTAAAACTGTGAACTTCAAGTTTATTGGTAACATTACTCAAGTGCAAATATTTTAGTGCGGAAGCAAACTGGACAGGAATTCAAATAAAACAAATCAAAATGTAGGCATTAAATATCACAAGCAGCATGAAGTTATGTAATGTAACAGATCATATCCGTGTATCGTAGAATCATTCCTGAGACCTAAACTATCTATTTGTGTCAACAATATCTGATATCAGTACCGGATCAGTGCATTCATATTAGTAACTAAAATACAGTGACTGGTTGTTACCTGTATATCACAGGCGGTGAGAATGGCAGACAGTGCAAGTTCACTGAAGAGAAGGTGCAAAGGTGCAGGTACAAAAGGAGGATGAGCCCACAGCTGAACAAACTCCTCCAACAGAGACCTAACATCTACTCTCTTGCTACCCTCAACTGAGGACAACAGTGGCAGCTCCCCAGATACTGTACAAAGACAAAACAAGCACATATTAAAGTTCCACTACAGAACCAATCTCACTGAACTTCTTTGGTTCGTTTCTTACTTAATTACCTAACTTGCATGCCAAGAGGACACTACAACGCAACAGCATCTGCTCCGCGACAGAAGACATGAACTACAAAGAGACCAGATAAAACAAAGTGAGCAACAGTTAAGAATAATTGTTAATTGTCTGTAAAATTATATTTGTCAAAAAAAGACAGAGTTTGTACCTTTCTGCATGTTCTTGTTTGTTGCAGTTTAACTAGCAATGAGCCAATCTGTTGAGTTGTATAAGTCTCATCTTCAGACCTGGGTCCTACTGCAACGCTCAGCACCTCCTGAAAAACAGGAAATACAATAAATCTTCACAGAAAAGATCTTAGACAATAAAATGACACTCAAAGTACAATGCATCTGAAATAAAACAGGTGCAGTCCACATTTACAGCACAAATAAAAAAGAGGAAAATAAGACATTGTTCTCACTGCTGCAATCTATTCTTTTTACTGCAAAGTTACAAAACTGTAATTTCACCAGGTTTGGTTATGTCAAGAGCTCTGCACACACTATTTGTCAATTTTCATCCTGGGAAAATGTGGATACGGCAACACTGACAAGTGAATAAACTCTTTGTGGGTTGGGAAGTGTCATTATATTCCACAATGTCACCCCATCACATACCAAAGGCAGTGCTGTCTAAGACTGTCTCCCCCACTGTACCTTCAACTCAATAATGACGTCCGATACGAACGGGACTTTGTGGGTGCAGTCCGGAGGACAGGAAGACTCAGAATCCATCCCCAGGGGACTTGTGTGTGTTTGCAGACGTCTGCTTGCCCCCTCTGTGCCTCCAGAGTCTGTGCTAGCAGAGCAAGGCACGCTCCTCATAACCCGCTCAAAAGTGCTCTTCCACTCCCTCTTGATCAGAGCTGAGGAGGACACACAGCATTCTGAAATAATCTTATCAGAATGGAACTTCATCCCCTTACTGAGCAGGAACTAATGCTGGGTGATGAAGTGAACCTGGAGGTAAATGTGTTAATCGCCGATGCCGACATATCAAAAAGAAGGTACGCGTGATCAAACGTGTTTTTAAATATCTAAAAACAACCCCCCAACCCAAGATACGCTGCTGATAACATCACCTAAAGAGATACTCTCCTAACAAACACATTGTTTTGTTAAAAAAAACATTTAAGAATATAATTCGTTTCTCACTGATAAAAAGATTTAAGCTATAATGAGCATCTTAATTAATTCCGTGTGAATGAGTAACATAGCTGGTCATTCTAAACTGCAGCAAGAAATTGGAGGAGGTTGCAATAAGTTTGTAAGTGCTTCAGTACTTGTGATATTGGAGGAAAGCCAGCTGCAGGCCTTCTCCGTGGCCAGGTGTGTGGTGATGCTCTCAGCCGCGGTCAGAACCTGTAACAAGATGCTTATTTGGTTTGAGAAGACGTGTGCTGTACTTTCAAAATACAGGTAACACGAGGCTACTTACAGCTTCAGACGTCTCCTGCGGGAGGAGAACTCTGACAGCGCTAGGCGCGTTTTCACTGCAAAACCTAGCATACGACAAACAAGCAACAGCATAAATTTATGTTTCCAACAAAGTCCCAACCCAGCCATGATTAAATGAGGACAACAGTAGAGAGGTAGATGCTGACCTGGTGGCTCTCTCTAAAGCCTGCATGCTCGCGTCACAAATCTGAGCACATATGGAGTCATTCAGCTTGGCTGCATTAGCGCCTTCACAGCCCAAACCATCTCTCAAAGTCTTCTCTCCACCCTGCATCAGCTCTGATACCAATGTGGCCCTGATACCCACACACAAACACATAGTTATTGAAAATAAATGTCAGCGAAGTTGGATATTCACTTTAACTTAACACAGTACAAACAACATAGAAAATGTATAACTGACTTGATGTGTTTGACACAGTTGGATCCCACTCTCTCTGCCACAAATTCCACAGTACGCTTAAGTGAGGGGGGCTGGTTATGAAAGAAGGCCTGCTCCAGATCCACCTATGAATAAAAGAAATTTAGATTCAGAAAAATTCTACCAGATTTGCTCGTTCATATATTACCCTGAAAATGTAAGAAACAAGACACAACACTAGTTAATACATGAAACAGTTGTCACAAATAGCAAAAATGCTGAATATTTTAACACTGAACCAGGATCTTCTCTGTGGAATTGTGCAATTTTCTGTATTACTTGAAGTTTCTGCTGCGAGCGTGTGGTGGAAGGTCCTCTGGGCTCTGCAGATGTGGGTGTGATTTTGCGGATCAAGCCGCCAGTTTTGGATGCACTTCCAGAAACGAAAGCAGCTAACAACTTGCGAAACTCCCCTGGTGAAAGATTTTTGACATTCTTAAATGAACAAAAAGATGTTTACAACTCTATACAGTATGAAATTCACTCACCTAAATATGGGCAGCAGGTATAGAGAAGCTGTTTATCCACTAATGGCAGATTGTCCTGGGAAGCAAAAAATTTGACTTAAAAGAATGTATGACAGTATTTCCACCTCCTTTCTGCAGGTTTTGCTCACAGACCAGAAATGTTCAAGTACACTTTAACAAAATAAATGTAATTTCCTCCAAACTGGCTTCAGACGCTAATTTTGACTACAATTATTTACATTTAGTGCATACCAGGACCCCACTGACAGCTGTTATATTGATGCATGTGAATCATACGTACAGTTAAATAAGACTTGATTTTGATCCTATAATGAAACCATTAACTACCAGAATTTACCATCTATGTTTAAAATTAAGTGTTTAAGTTTTAATTCGTTAACTCACTTAAGCTGAAAAAAACTATAGCGGCTTTTGGTAATCAAGACAAATTCCTGCTAATTGCAGAATAATGATGATTACCGCAGTGCAGACATTTACTCACCAGAGCTTGACTGCAATCATCACTCTCCAGTTCATCTCTCTGATCCAGACTGAAGAAAAGGTCCTCAGGGAAGACTGGAATCTATGAGTGATACAGAGACACATGTTCAGATGAAACGAGTGAGTATTTAAGGTTAGTCTTGAGAACTGTGTTTGAGCAACAAGCCTTACTTGGAACAGCCAGCCCAGCACTGCCACCAGGAGAAGCTGATTTAAGTAAAATTGATCTCCTCCTTTATCTAACCTCGTTTGCCTAAAACACACAGTAACACACAGTTATATCACATGCACAAATAAGCAGAGGTGGACAGTACTCAAGTACTGTATTTAAATAATTTTTTTGAGTATCTGTACTTCATTTGATTATGTTTGTTGGAAAGTTGTGACTTTTACTCCACTACATTTGAAAAACACATTTTACTTAAAGTCAGTGGATAACTGTTCTTTTCTGAGAACTGAGAACAACAAATCACAGGAGTCATCCTGCACCCATCATTTAACTTCAAAGTGTGAGCTGCCAGTTTGAACGGTCAAGTTATAAAGATCTGACCTGCAGAATATGGCTGTGCGATATGATCAAATTCTCATGTCATTTCATATTCACATAACGATATATATCACAATCCAGTACATGTTCTGTAAATTCAGTGGAACTCTCTTGTCTGGGCGCACTCAACTCTGCCTACACGCACTCTCGAAACACTCCACAAACGTTCATATGGTGCAACAATTAGTCTAAATGTTTTATGCAATTGGCAGTAAAACACCTGTTTGTTACACCGCTAACATTTTAACAATACTTGTTAAAAACACGCTCGGTTCACCCCTGCATATTAGAGGTGTGAACCTTCATTGGTCTCACGATTTGATTTGTTTATGATTATTAGATCAGCGATTCGATTCAATATCTCGATGCATCTTATCAAATTTTCTACATTACGTCCCACTGCACGCAGATTTGGCAGCCACAGTTTCTACCAGGACGTTCTTTTTAAGTAGATTTTTTATGCCGCAGCCAGAAAATCACCAATGTGATTGTGATATAAATCAGGGGTTTTCAACTACCACCACAGTGCAGAGCATAGTAGAAGCAGAGTCTTCTTAGTTGAGTATTTTTTAATATTATTTTTAGATATAGGCGTTAAATTCATTATTACTCAGGGTGCCCAAATCATCTGGAAATGTTTTGCAAAATGAAAAAATGGAATACTTTTTAAAAAGTGATCTGGATTACATGTCACAGACCACCTGTAATTCCACCGCCGGTTGAAAACCTGGTCCGCCGTTGTAACGATGCAGAATCGTCCACATCTGCATCGATTATATGATTCATGTCAACACCCCTACTGCATATACACTCGGTGAAGACGTGCGTGTGCTATAATCTACCTGTACAGTTGAAGCAGCAGGCACAGTGCAGTTCTGTAGCTGGGTAGCAGTGGGCCAGTATAGTCCAGCATGGAGAGGAACTCCACCAGCCATGGGACAGTCAGCACTGTACGTTTCCTGTGTACACAGCTCCTCAACAGCCCACACACGTCCAGCACTGGAGCACTCTGGAACATGCATAGAAAACAAATCTATTCCACCCCAAATAAACAGTCCGACATTCCCCTGTTTCTTCCTCATGCTTTATGTGAGTACCTTGCTGCGGAGAGCGATGGCAGCCTCCTGTATCTCTCTAGAAGGAGCTTCAGAAGTCTGATAGGGCAGGAAAGAAATGAAGCCCAGGAACTTAGCGAGCAGTCGAGCTACAAGTAGGATAGAGGAGAACCGCTGCTTCTCATCCTGTTGGGAGACAAACTGCATCATTAATAACTGTGGACCTGTAGATTGGGTGTATCGGTTCCAAGTTATAAAAAGCCACACAGATCCAACCTGCTGCTCCATGTCGCCGTCCCCACCCTCCTCTCCTGCGGCTGAAGTGGCCTCAGGGCCCAAGATAGAAACCTCATTCAGCTGCAGAAGTTGCTGGCACAGACCATCCTTTAGATGCTGGTTCAACTGGCAGCTGCATCAGAGAAGATGAAGAAAAATAAATGCTATCCTTTGATAGATCATAATTAATGCAAAAAAAAATCCAATTTAGTCTAAATCATATTTTAATGTAAATATATAAACTAACATTGTAATATATGCAAGAGAAGCAGATAAGAGGAAATGTACCATTCAGAAATAAACAGAATTAGCCATATTTTGAGGAGGGGAAAGCTATGCATTTAGAGAAATTGTAGCTTATACCAGTGATTTTGGATATTCTGTTATATTTGCACAAAATATAGTGAAAATTCTTCACATTCATCCTATTTAAAGAGCAACGACTAAAAAACCTAAATACGATTAAAAAGCCACCCCTTCTCTGTACTGAATCCTGCCGTTAATGAAATCCTCAAACTGTGGAACCCATTGTTAATGCTGATGAATCAAAGCCAGGTTTCTAAACACTCTCACCAGCTTGCTGTTTGCAGGAAATCTTTGAAGAACTCCTGGTGCCCGGGGAAAGAGGGTGGAGGGCAGGGCCCACTTAGAACGTGTGGCTGAATCAGTCGCTCCTGCAGGCGTTTCAGGCGTCCCAAACTGTCAGGCCCTACCATGCCCAGCAGGTCTGCATCTGGAGCATCGCCAGTAGAACCCCCCACTTTGGGACCCTTACACATCTGGAGAAAAAAAGCCCACAAACATCAGGAATGTACATTGGAAGCCTTGTGGCACAGTAAGAGCAAAAGATCATCATGTGAGTAAATTCATCGTGACTCACCTGGACAAGTTGCTTTTGGAAAAGCCTGGCGAAGTGGCAGTGGTTTCCAGCTGCAGTTAGCTGACTGACCATTGCCCTGTGGGAAATGAAATCAGGTGCGGAACGAAGCACATAAGAAAGCACTACAGCTAAATTATTTATACATAAACAGTGTTTAAATGACAACTATCATTTCTTACCTGATTCTGCTGCCTAAAGCAACCTCAAACTCCCAGCCAGGCTCCTTGTGAAAATCCTCCCACTCTCTCAGCAACTCATAAAATATATCTCTATAACAGCATTTGAGCACAAAACATTCAACATACTCGGGCTGGATGACAGGACTTCAAATCAACATAGCAAATCTTTCCTTTTCCGTGCTTTTTTGTTGGAAGGTGCATGACTTAAGGAAAAGCATTAAAAAGTTGATGACACAAGCAAGACTGTGCCGTGAGAAGACCTAAACGACAGCGAGTCTTTGCTGTACTCTACCTCTGCTTCTTAAAGATGTGGAAGGCCTTGTCGCTGCCAAAGTTGGAGCGGTTGTCAGTAGCTGGCTGGAAAGGCACTGAATGGATAAAGGTTGTGGGATCAGGAAGCACCTAGGGGACAATGGGGACAAATGATTTAATATGAATCATTTTTAAGTCTACAAAATAAACGTGTGGTGGTGGTGATCTAGTGGTAGGATATTGACGAAGAGGTCAAAGGTTCAGCTGCATCCTACTGCCAAAACTACCACTGCTGTGGCCCTGAGTAAAACCCTTAACCCCAAAGTGCTTCAGAAAAACATTTCCTGGTTTTAATCAATGAAAGAATCCCTGAATAAAAGCACCGGCATTAATGTAAACCATTTTACGAGTTGGCATAAACTGCATGCCTTAGCTGTGCTGGTGTCTTGAGCCCGTGCAAGACGATCTCGCAAGGTCGGACAGAAGGCCCCCACCCTCTCGTTCTCCGCCAGCAGACGTATAGTGCAGTGGTCCATGAGGGAGAGCAGTCTGAGAGTCAGGAGACAAACATCCACCAAGTCAGGGCACATCACAAAACAGAAGCTGGCACTCGGGAGTGAGTGGAGGATAGATATACTGCCACTTACACAAACTGATTCTCCAGGACTTTTACTGCAAAATACACACAGTTGTTGACATTTCCCAGGTAATTTCTCTCAAGAGCGTCTGAAAAAATCATAAGAAAGTAAGGCAAGAACAAGAAAAGAAATAAAACAGCTATGCAAAGTAGAGCCATTAATGAAAGTGGCATCAGTGTTACACTGTTACATGTTGCTCTTATACATACCATAACCTTCTGCTCTTGATTCAGAAGCTGCCATTTCCCGAGACGTCAGCAGCTGCATTACAAAAAATAGTTCCAAGAAGACACAAGGCACCAAGTTCTCTAAAACGAAGAAAGTTCCAATCGTGTCATTATCTAAACATTATGTTCACTAGGATAAAATACTTCGTATAAAGAAAGAGTAACAGCAGCTGTACAGCTCCCCCTAGTGGTGTCTTACCTGAAATGCAGGCACAATAAAGCTCAGCTAAAACATCTAGCTCTGGGGCATTAGTCACTTTAGCTGGATCTGGGCAGGCTGTCTGAGTGTCAGGAGTGACCTTGCAGACCGATTTAGTTGGGGTGCATATAATTGGGGAGGGTTTTGCAGGGGAGCTGATCTGCTCTGCAAGCTTAGATCTGAGGAATCAAATAAGAAGGAAATCAAACACTGAAAAAATATAGAGAAAGATGATCATTTGTTCTCAGTTCTCTGACTACCTTTCTCTCTTCAGAAGCTCCCTTTCTTCTTGCAGACAAAGGGGACTTCCAACAACGGTACCCGTGCCCATGATCTCTGGGACAGATGGAGGACTGCAAGGTTGGCTGAGAGGTGTGGAGGTGAAGCAGCTCTTGGGTTTGGAGTGAGGTCGTTCCGCACTGACCGGGGTTGGATTGATCCGACGGGATGGTTTAGTTGCTCTGGAAAAAAACATGATCCTTGAACTGACACTGCAAACATCTGGCATGCTCTAAGTTTAACTTCTAGTTAAGTTTTGACAGTCAATCATGGAAGTTTCACAAAGGCAATTATTCATCAACTAACTACAGTAATGTCACAGCACATCTCTGAAATACAAACCAACTGAAATATATATTTTCCAATTAATACAGTTTCTCAAATCACTCACATCGGCAAAGCATGGGATGCGCCCACAGGAGGAAAGTCTTCCAAATTATTAAAGTTGAGCTCCAACTGTGTGGGGGGTGACACTGGCTCACTATTTCTCCCTCCACCCCTGCCTTTCTTCCCTGCAACGTCCCAGCGGACTCCCTCCTCTGACTGGCCGCTACGAGGTCCATACTGCCGGTTCGCTGCTGACGCCCCTGACGGAGCTCCATTCCTCCTGCGGCCCCTGTGCTGCTGTAAAGTGGGACTGTACAGAGTCTCTGGGGGTGAAGTCAGAAAGTCACCAAGACAGTGGCGCTGGGCAGATCTCCGCTCAGAAGGTGTATGTCTTGGGACAGGGCTCCAACCTGAGCTGAACGAAGGGCTACTGAGGGCACTGATGCCAGTAACACTCTGACAGCTGTTTAGGGAAGAATCCAGCTCGCTTGGATTGTCTGGATGGGGAGCTGGAGAAAAGAGCTGGACTCGGCTAGCGCTTCGGTATCCGGGCCCTGCCGATGGCCTACTGCCCCGACGCTCACTAGAATAGTTCTGGGCCCTGAGCGACCCTCTGGTTGCACTGGGGGTTTTGGCAGGTGTGGTGGGCCCATGGGTCAAAGTGTTACTGCTCTGGTCCCTTAAGAAATTGAGAAGGAAAGGCACAAACTCCTGCTTCTGAACTTTTAATAGAAGATCACAGGCTTGGTCCTCACAGTCCTGCCATAACAAAAAATAAAGGCCATGCTTAAAGAACAACATATCTACACAGTACAATGTTTAAAAAAAAAAAAAAGCGACACACAAGATTACAACAAAATATAAATATAAAACAGTAGCACTGCAAATATAGGTGAAACACACGCTATTAAATTACCATACAGTTGAATAACAGCTTCTATCCTTAAAGTGTATTAGCAACATTCGGTAACGCAAATCACCAGTTCTAACAAACGCGGCTTTTCTCAAACTGCAAAACCAGTAAGTTAAACTATGCCATGCCATACTATGCTGTGCTTCTTTTAAGTTGTGTCTTATTCCACACAAGATCGGGATAAATGAAGTAAGTTTCAGGTTGTGTGTAAAGGCGACGTGGCTGCAGTCTCATACTAGCCAAGTTAGCTTGGCTAATTCACGTTAGCCTAATTAACTAGATTTAGTCATATTATGCGATGACAATACAATGTTATATTCTGACAAAATAAATATGAGATGCCGCATATAAATAAAAGAAATACATAAGAATTCCGTACACTCTTGCCCCTCAGCCAATCCAAGGCCCCGCACAACTTCACTTCTCTGCGAAGCAACGAATCCAAAAGAGCCGCCATTCTGTACTAGGCGCCGCGAATCCAGAAACAAGAAAACGTCAGTTACAAACTTCGTACTTCAAAATAAAAGTCTCTACCTCTCTTAACGTTCTACCAGTAAATACAAGCGCACGAACGTTTAATTATTATCTAAACAAATATATACATGGCAAACTTCTCATTCGTAATGTGTCTGAATGATTTTATTTCATATATAGCAAACATGTGGGGATACATTTGCAAATACACAAACATTTTAAAGTCTATTTAGTCTATCAAACCTTTATTACGCATTTTACAGTTTGTATTAAAACACACACACACACAAACCTAGACCTCTAGACCTCCAGCTGAAGTAGTTATACCAGTTTCGCCCGCAATCTTAAGAAAACAAACAAAACTGATCTGGCGTCAGCTCACACTGAAACTACTCTCTCAAGACTATAGGAAGAGGGTTTTCGCGAAGACAGCGCCTGGTGCGATAGGGCTTTAGTTCACTTGGGGCATTTGACTTATGTTGAAGAGGTGTTTCTAGTGAAGCCCGATCGGTGCGTGTAACAGCCTGCAGTATTATTATTCCTATGGCCAGTACGTTGCTATTTAGTAGCAATAGTGCAGCGGGAACAATATAGGTGCAGCTGCCCTACCTACCCTTTATCTACTAGTATGCAGTTACTGTACACGCCTTTTCACTTCAGCTTGCTCCTAATTGTTTTATTGTAACTTCGCCTATGGATTAGTGCGAGTCGCTGAAGTGGTTATTGTGCAGCTTGCGGATTCCTTCCTAATATAGCGGCGGCGCGCGACACTGGAAAGGAACCCGTGGTGAAAATGCCGTCTTCGAGGGAAGGCTTATCCGGGGAAGGTGACCTCGTTACTGTGAAACACGAACTCAAAAATGGTAAGTTGATGTTCATATGACAACAGGTTAAAATCTCGTGTTGAATCCTCAGCTTCATTCGACTCGCTTAGGCTAGGCGTTCATTCTCGCGCGCGCTAGCTTTAACGTACACACGAGCTGTCACACGGCGGCACTGGCTGTAATAACCTCGTTATAGACTCTCAGACGCTGCCTCACACCGTCTTCTGATTTGGCACTGCTGTTGTTATACCACATTCATACTTATAAAAAAAACAACTGTTACAACTTATGCTGCTTTTTCGCATTATTTAGGCCTGAGGACGAGGAGCGAATAGAAAGTACTCGCTGCTTGTTAAGTCAGGTGTTAGCTTACATATAACGGTCACGTTCCAATCCGCATGCTCGCCTACTAACGAGTGCGTATGCAGCGCTGTTTGTGTCGTTCGGACACACTATCTAGTACGCTAGTGTGTGGTTTAGGACGGAGCCATAATGTTCGCCCGCTAGCTAGCTAGTTTTTGAGTTGGGTTTATGTCTACACACTTGCATCTTCCCAGAGGTAAACGGGTACGGGAGGAAAACAAATCTGAGCAAGTGTTTTAACTTACACGTTTCAGAAACTAGAATCGAAGCCCCTTTAAAGTGCCTTATACAGTCGGTTTAAGGCGCGTCAAAATCAAATCTGTCAAAAGCTGTCATGAAAATGAACTTGCGTGACTGTAAAAGGAAAGGCGTGTCGGCGGAGATAACACAATCCAGATCATTACAAATAATTATAAGACATCAAAGATATGCCCCTTTTGTATGTTTTAGACAGGAACTGCAACTAATATTAGTTATTACTAGTGAACCGGCTATAGGTTGTGTTATATGTATATTTGGGAGTTTGTATGATTTAGATATTTGTGAGAGAACGTCTGAGCGTCCTATTTGACTTCCATTAGTGCATTAACAGTTTTGGCTGGTGTGAAGTTTGAGCAGTAAGTACTGTAAATGTGTAGATAGGTTATTTCTAGACCCAGTTTGCAGCATCAGTTTTCGTCTGGAGAAGCCTGATCCTTTTTTTTTTTGCAGTAGATCTAGTTTTATATGGCATAAACTGTAAGTAATACTTCTGGGTAAATGCTGAAATGCGTGCATGTGTAAGAAGAATAAGAATTGTTAGTAGAGGTGTTAGAAGTTTTTCTAGAATGGGTGAAAAAAAAGACTAGTGAAACCTTGTATGTGTTTCTTTGGTGGGCCGCTGAAGACTAGGGATTAGAAGTGATCAGAAGTGTCTAAACGGGTTTTACAATGGTAGTGAAACCCACTAGTGTTTTGACAAGGATGATTTGAGAAGTGGAACTAAAAGCCCAAAGTAACCGGGAAAGTTAACGGTAACGCTTGAATGTGGACAGGGGTGTGCCGCCAGGATGTCTGGTTAATGATAATGGGGTTGAGAAGAAAGGGGGAGGATAACAGAAATTAGCATGAACTGTTGGCCATTTCTGGGAAATAGTTTTCTTTGCCGTGCCCTGCGGTGTGTTGGCGCCTGCCCAGGGCTGGTCCCCGCCTTGCGCCCGAAAGTTGCCGGGATAGGTTCTGGTCCCCCCGCGACCCCAGTTGGGATTACAGCGGTTCAGAAAATGAATGAATGAATGAATGAGTTTTCTTTGGCATAATGTGAGATGTATAGAACTTCTGCATCAGTTGGTCTTGGGACAACTCCCTTTTTGTTTGGCGTTCGGTGGAGCACCAGTAACTGTATTCTTTCTGCTGATATGCTGGACTGTTGTTGTTTTTGATTGAATATATATTTTCAACGGTTGTGATTAAGCAAGAGTGATGGTATTGTAGAACAGGCTTTTTCATAATCACCCCCAAAACATCAGTTAGAGCTTCTTGGTGAAAAAAACATTTACACCCTTTGATTGCATGTTTCGAGGCCAGAACTTGCTTAGAAATATTTTTCCAGAGGTCTCTTGAGAGTGTTGTGCAATCCACACCTCTTACCTCAAAGTTCACTCACACATCCTGCACATCATTTTCTTTCAGTTATACACAGAGTTGTGGTGGTGACTGGATGTGCCACAAAGAAGATAAAAATCAGCAAGCTTCAGATGTGTGGCATATTTTTGACTACATTTAGTTATGTTAATATCTTATGATGTAGTAACACTACACAAGTATGTTACTCAACATCACAACTTTGGATCATGCAAGTGATCTTGCTGGCCAGTCATGGCTGAAGTGTATTAATTTAGTTGCACGCCTGCTGCTTCCCAATCAAGAATATTTAGTGAGACACAGCACGACTTATACAATGTCGATTGAAAAACAAATTATAAAACCAATGAGAGAAACTTTTCTTTGTGTGGATGGGAGTCTAGTGTTTCATCTGAAATACTATGTTCCAGCAAGGAATTCAGTCACATTATGTGGTGTGGTAGATCACTTATGTGAAATTTACTGTGGTGTAAAATGTGTCACTTACTATTAATTGCAATTAGTAGGCACAGCCATTTATTTTGATTAGCCCATAATTTTTGGCAAGCAGTCTTGTTTTGCGGCATATGGAGTGACAACAATAAGAGATTAGATGCAAGGTGTGTGGTTGATGTGGTGAGTGATGTTTTCCTCTGTGCGCGCTCAGAGCAAGTATGTCAGCAGGATTGTTCACCACAGTTGGCATGATCAACAAAAAGTTGACTTCACACCTCACAAAAATCTGTAAGATCTTCTCTCTCCACACACAATCCCAGACACAGTTCAGCCTCATCTTTTTCTACAGCCATTTCTGCCATATCAATGTGCAGCAAACCAGCATACAAAGTGTGTTTGTGTCTACCTAAATGTCTGCCTGAGAAATGGCTATGTGAGGACCAGAGTTCATGACAAAAAAGTGTTAATTTTAAAAGATTTACTCTTCTTACTGAGTTTGAGGTTAGGATTAGGTGTTGCTGTATTATCTTTTATATCTGCAGTAGTCATTATGGAGTTCAGTGGAAGCACTTCACCAAGACAGAAAGATGCAGCTGTGTGTGTCTGTGTGCTTGAACAAAATGTTGCACAGTGCCCACACATCCTTTATGGACTCAATATTTTAGTGGTAAAACAACGAAAATGCTCAGCGTTTCTCAGCGTTTTCGAGCTCAACTTAAGATTCAATGCAGCAGTGCAACTCAGATAACAGAAGTGAAATCATCTTGCCGTCTTCCTATTTTAACGACACCATTCTAACAATAGAAATCACATCTTTATTTCTGTATACTGTATGCTGGGGCCGTTGCTAGCGTAACGGTTAGGAAGTTGGCCCCGTGATCGGAAGGTCGTCGGGTCAAGTCCCAGACTGGTAAAGGCACCACTGGGGTACTCATGAGCAAGGTGCCATCCCCAAGCATTGCTTCCCAGGCACTATCAAAAGCTGACCACTGCTCCTTTACGGATGGGTCAAATGCTGAGTTCACATTTCGTTGTTGTGCACTGTGTGCTGTGGTGTGTATCTAAAAGGCTGCACCATTTTGCATAGGTAGCCATGGAATTACCCTCTTCTTTCCATCAGTGATGATTCGTAGGGAAATTGAGTACTTTTTTAAATTGCATACCTGAGACTGTCATTTGCATACATCAGACTTAATATGCTTACTGCCTGTCAGATTACTGCATGAGGTTATTAACTAAACTCATCCAAAGTAATGCAGGCTGTGCTTTAAGGTGGTTTCTTGTCACTCGTCCAACTTGAAAATGATACGAAAGCATAAAAGCTCATTGATCGGTGTCACCCTTTCTTGTTTGATCCTCCTTCCAGCCAACCTGACAGGTCACGTGGAACGTGTGGGCATTGAGAACTTTGAGCTGCTGAAGGTTCTGGGAACAGGAGGTAAGCGAGGCGCTGGCGGTACATTGCTTTTCTGCCATACATGCTTTTCTCGTCCTCTTTCTGGTCCTTTGTGACATTCTTCGTCCTTTCCCAACAGCCTACGGGAAAGTGTTCTTGGTGCGCAAGGTGAGCGGACATGATGCAAGCAAGCTGTACGCCATGAAGGTGCTGAAAAAGGCCACCATCGTACAGAAGGCAAAGACAGCCGAGCATACTCGCACTGAGAGACAAGTCCTGGAGCACATCAGAGAGTCTCCTTTCCTCGTTACCCTGCACTATGCCTTCCAAACCGATACCAAACTGCACCTCATTTTGGGTATGAACCTCTTTCTGTCCTGCATTTTTACTCTGCTTGAGTCTTATTAGCTGATTGCTGAGTCTGAGCGCATTTTGTAATACTGTATATTTGTAGTTTCATTTGCACAAGTGAAACAGTGAGAAATATTCAAACTTCACTTTACTTATTGAGTCAGAGTTCTTGGCAAACATTGAAATTGGGACTGATTGAAAAAAATTACAGTATATTTTCTCTTGTGATAAAATTTCAGGATTTTTAAATCAAATTATTCGAATAACTCAATTGGAAAGATGTCAGTGCTCCAGAATTATTTTCTTTCTTGAACTTTATTCTAAAAACCATGAATTGTAATAATTGTTACATTTATTATCCATTGAGACCCATATTATTTTGCATAGTATATGGGAAGCACTGCTTATCTTAAAGCTATACATGCTTACATCGCCATGATGATGCCAAACCGTTGTATCGTGCAGTCCTTATTGAAGGATGTGGTTCCAACAGTAGGATATTCCACTCAGAACTGTCACTATAGTGTCCATGAGCAAGACCCAAGTTGTTCCAGGGAGACTGTCCCTGTAGTTAGGAGATAAATGTAAACGTAGACATAAAAATCTAAACTGTTTACCTCTTTACCACGGGAGGTTGACACATGACTTGTATGTTTACCTATACAAAATGCATTATTACAGTGAAAGACGTTCCAGTGATGTGTGGAGTTATTCATTCAGTATAATTTGGGTGACAGAATTAAAGAAGTAATTTCTCAGAAGCTATAGCATAGGTGTTGCCGTGCGAAAAACTCGAAGCCATCTGCCAACAGCAGGTATTTCAGGCTGATGCTGGGCTCTGATTGCAGACTATGTGAATGGGGGAGAGCTCTTCACACACTTGGTGCAAAGGGTCCACTTCAAAGAGCAAGAGGTTGCTTTGTACAGCGGCGAGATCGTACTGGCGCTGGAGCATTTGCATCAGGTAAAGAGCCTGCCGGTAATGTGTATGCATCTGCATTTTTATTCTCAATTACCTAATTAATCGCTGAATGTTCTGAACATGTCATATCACGGTTTGAGTTGAATTTGTTTTCTCCTAACTTTACTTCTCTTCTCTGCTGTCATCACACATCATTCTGCCCCATTTGTTACATGTCAGAGTAGCCAGAACAGGCAATTTAATGGGCACAAATATAGCTTGAGTGCTTTTTAAAATTTCTAGAAGGCTTTGTTTACTCAGAGGGGAAGAACACTGTTTTGCTTATTGTTCATTCACTGCACAGCTGCAGTTGCCGAGGGGGAGATGTTGCCCAGGACTTTCTGCAGGCCTGTTCCAAAACAGACAGAACAAATTAGCCTTTCATTTCCATTACAACTGCTTTGGCTGTGATAAATTACCTATTTGATTATGGCATTTTTAAAGCTAGGGAGGTCCATGCAAGCTAATGGTATCATTAACCTGCATGAAACTGCGTTTTTCCTTTTAGTGTTCACAATTTTTAAGAAAGCATTTTAGAAAAGAAAAATAAATTACTGTGGATGATCTCACTTTCGTTTTTACCAGTGTACAATAATATTTCTTTTTCTAGCTAGGGGTTGTCTACAGAGACCTCAAACTTGAAAACATTCTTCTGGACTCAAATGGACACATCGTCTTGACAGACTTTGGCCTTAGCAAAGAGTTTGATGAGGTGAGGCAGTCTGCTAAACAATTTGTGACTTGAGAGACGGGGCATTATGGGACTGTATCTGAGCTCTAAGTAATCAGCATCATGCTGTGGGCAAAAGAAAGCGAGTCAGTGCTGAGACTCAGCATGTGATTACCGGCAAAGAGAACCTGCGATTTACAAAAAGGGAGATAAGAGACATTTGCTAGCTAGCCAAGTGTTGGATTTATAGTAATGCTCCTCAAATGGATGTAATGCAAAAGACTAAAGATTTGGAACAAAAGGAATGTTAAGTTGCCTGGTAACAAAGTGTCAGCCAGACTTCTAGTCTCCTTGCAGCCCATCAAAAGTGCTTTTTTTTTCCTCTGCTAATGGACGAGTATTTACTCCTGGCCAGAGACCACACAAGCCTCCGAACACACAGGTCACAGCATGTTCTCCTCTGTGGTACTTAAAAAATGCAACTCTACTTGACCCATGGGCCCAAGTCAAACTATGCAATGTTTAGTGCGAGTGTAAAACGTCGTTGTCTGTGTTTGTATTGCTGTGTGTTTTACAGACCATGAATCTTACTGGCAACCTAAATATGAGCTACATTTTAGCTGAAGGGTAAACTGTGAAGCATGTACATGCAGCTGTTATTTTCTCCAGTAAACATTACTCTGTTTTTTACCCAATAGGTGGAGCGAGCTTACTCCATCTGTGGAACAATAGAGTACATGGCCCCTGAGATTGTAGAAGGAGGAGAATCTGGACATGACAAGGTATTTTAAAGGTTTACAGTGTCTCAAATAGGGCTGTGTGATATGACGAAATACACTGGATGATGAAATTAAAACATCTGTTGTTTCATATTATATCATTTATTTCGTGGTGTCGCAAAATACACTGTTTATGGTGATATTTTTTCATTGTTTGGATGACGGTTTGCAGTAGTCACCACGGCACCATGTAGATGTACACACACAGAATGCTATGGCGTTATATTTGTGCCTTAATTGTGCCTTAGTGTGCAGTGGAGCTTTTGCAAGCAAAATCTTGTGTCTGTGCGCGCCCAACTCTGCCTATACATGTTCTCGAAACACTCCATGCGCTCAGATCTGCCTGCCCTAATGCTCAAAATGGCTAAGGTGTCACAATTCACCTTAAAGGCACCTAACTACAGCACAGAAAAAAACACTGCCTTTTACAAACATTCTGCGGCGTAAACGGGAGTGTTTAACCATAAGTCACTAGAGCATGCATGAAAAGCGTCTGTATTTTAGAGCGCCTCAAAAAACTGCATTTATTACAAAAAAAAACATAAAAACTGGTGTTTTACTGTAAATTCCGTAAAATATATAGTGCACATGGAGTGTTTCAAGGCAGAGTTGAGCGCAAAGTTTACAGCCAATCACATCAACTGAAGTTTGAGAGTATGATTTAATGTTGACAACATTGCGCTACATTCGCACATTGTGGTGGTCTCTTGGAGGGAATATTAGTTAGCTGCGTTAAAGTTTGTGGTGTTTCTTTTGCTCAACTTCAGTTGATGTGATTGGCTGTAAACTTTGGAGACATAAGATAGGTTACCTTTTGAAAAAACATTGAGCGCTGTCAGGGAATTCTCAAAAATCCACAAATAAATGTCGGGGTATTCACAAATATATACGGTGGTTTGTAATTGCAGGTTTATCGGTTTGTGAATAAATGTAACTCCAGTGACATTTGTGCATCGTGCATTATTTTTGAGTCGAGAATTGCATTTGTGAATGGTGTTACATTTATATGTAAGTCATAAATTATCTTTGTGAATCTTGTTACGTTTGTTGCTGAATCAAGAAATATATTTGTGGATGGTGTGATTTTTATTTGACAATATTGGCACTAAACTGTTAAACTATCTCTATACAAAAGTTCCACTGAATTTACAGAAAATGTACTATATTATGATATATCAGGATATGAGATTTTAGTTGTATCACACAACTCTAGTCTACAAATATGTATTATCAAATATTAAAAAATGGTAAAACTCTTGATTTTAGTTGCTAGTAAGACGACTGTGTTGTTGCAGGCAGTGGACTGGTGGAGTTTGGGGGTTTTGATGTACGAGCTCATGACTGGTGGCTCTCCTTTCACAGTGGATGGAGATGAGAACTCCCACTCTGACATAGCCAAGTAAATTTACATGGATTTTTATTTGTAGCACTTGCACTGATGGGCTTCTCTTCCAATTTATTTTTACAGCATTATCAAGAACATTGGACCTCATTCACCAACCATTTCTTACGAATAAATTTGTTCTTAAAATCTAATTAATTTAACTAATTAATTAATTAATTTAAGTGTCTCAACCTTCTTAAGAAGAAATTTAAGAAAAAAGCTAAAGCAAATATTGGTGAATGAGGCCCTTTGCTCTTTGTTACTGTTAAACTCACGACTTCCTTTTGACATTGTAGGAGAATCCTGAAGAAGGATCCTCCATACCCCAAAGACATGGGGCCCCTGGCCAAAGACATTATTCAGCGACTTCTCATTAAGGACCCAAAGAAAAGGCTAGGCTCTGGGCCCTCAGGAGCTCAGAATGTGAAGAGCCACCCATTTTATCAGGCAAGAGAAAAGCACTAGAATTCAAAGTGTTAATGTAAAGCTTCTTGACTCCAGATCAAACATAATTAGTGTGGCTCTTGTACTAAAAGCACAGACTTTTTAAACCAAACACTTGATCTAATTCAGAAAATTAACTGGGAGGACCTGGCTGCTAAGAAAGTCCTGGCTCCTTTTAAGCCAGTCATCCGGGACGAGCTGGACGTGAGGAACTTTGCAGAGGAGTTCACAGAGATGGACCCCACCTACTCCCCCGCTGCACTGCCCCAGAACTGCGACCGCATCTTTCAGGTGAGGGTCAGGGAGGCGCCCCGTTTCCAGAGCGCCATTCAAGAGGCTTTCTCTGCTGCGATTTTTAAGTCTGACTCACTCAACTGCTTAAAAAGGTTCAGTGTAAAAGTTTTCAACTCAGTTCTTCGAATGTATCGAACATCAATGATCAGAAAAAAAGATGCTTTCTACATGCTGTAATGTGTTTGACGGCCACAGCAGCAGGAGCACTATAAATGAGCTCCTGAAGAGAAAACACATTGTTCTGGAGGATAGACCTCGAGTCATCAGTCAGTAGGAGAGATTCTATATATCATTTGTCCTTGTAGTGGCTAAATACACTCATTATTAAAGCCATAAGATCTGCTACATTAAATTTTCAGGAAATAAGTGTTTCAGAGTATGTTCAGGCTAGAATCTGGGCCTGTTCTGCATTGATTGATGATGTGTATGTGTTCTTGTCGAGACATACTTCTTATGATTAAATAATATTTTACATAAATAAAACTTGTTTTTTTTTTTGAGGAATCGTTTAATCATCCAATTGATAAAATGGTCAATAGACTCATCAATTACAAGTTATAATAATGTCTATATAATGTGCAATGGATACACAGATCAAAATGAAATCTATATATTATGTGCTTAACTTCTAGGGGTGGATTTTGATCGTACAGTGTTGGAAAGTTTAGAGCCGCTTGCCTGAGTAGGGCTATTTGATAAGGTTAGTTTGTGTAATTGTGATGAGTTGACCCTCTATTTGCCTCTGGAGGGAAGTGTAGGCTGGTATTTGACATTCTATAATGATCATGTAAATAATGTAAGCCTGGCTGTCTCGTGTTGGTATTGAAATGAGCAGGAGGGCTGTTTAGAGACATGTAATTATGCTGATGTGGAGATGGATTTGAGTATCAGATGTGAATGACTATTTTTGAAGCGACTTGAACCATAATGTTGCCAATAACATGATGCCAGCTGATGTCGGCACGGCTGAATGGGATCGTATCTATGATTGCCTTCTGGATCCTCCACTCCGCAGGATCAATAGCTCCATTAACGACACTGTCACGCATTGAAAGGTTGGCGTCTGTGAGAATAACCCTGCCTGCCTCGATTACTCCTTCAACCTTTGATTACCAACTTCAGCTTGGCTTTTTTTCCCCCCCGCAGAACGCTACCCCTTTCATGTACGCTGGAATTTTGATCCATCGTAATTTGCAGGCGTTGCAGCGATTGCGTCTGCAGTGCTAACTTTCAACTTGTGTGTCTCGTCTCATCCTCCGACCCGTCCCCCCCGCCCCCCAAAAACTCTTCACAAAACCAAATTAAGTTGCATTAGAGGACCGTGATGTGGTTTGAAAAGCAGAGCAATCAAACAGCCTGACTCTGCAATTAAGAGCATTTCATCCATTCATCCCTCCATCCTTCCGTCCATCCATCTATTTCTCCGCACGATGTGGCACTCACAGCTGCAGGCTGAGTGTGTGAGGGGGCCACTGCCGTCTGAGGCTTTTATGTGGCGACGGCGAGGCTAAACGCCACAGATGATGCAATTATCGCAGATGGACAACAAATGTGACTTTCTGTCTCGAGTCGGCTCAGCGCGAAGGTGGAGAAATGAGAACCTGGAGCCAGAATCTCAAAAGTGATGTGGCTTGTGGGCTCAGTTTAATGTACTTCATTAAATTCGTGGCATTTGTGTGCCAATCCAGGCACATAAATGTCTCTTCTGTTTTAACTTGCTCTTGCTTTGGTTGGACATGTTTTCTGAGGTGCATTAATGTTATTTAAAAAGTGGTGCCAGCAAAAAAAAAAAATTGGGAAGCAGTGGAGATGCAGTGATTTAACCCAAAAACTATACTCACTGTGCACACTATATGAGTGCTTATGGTACATAATAAGTGCCTGATCGCTTCACTCACAACTGATCAACAAAACCTATGGAATCTGTCAGTAGAACTATCATCATAAAGCAAGTGGGTGCATATTTGACAAATAAGACCCACGATCAACTTAGAACTCCAAAACATGAAAAGGTTAAATTCTTCAAATCTTATTACAGTTGAATTCTTTCAACCATTTTCTTTTGTCCCTTTTCTATATCAGTTAGCTCCCACTTACCCAAACCACCTATAGAGTAGATTTGCTTGCATTTGAAAACGTGGCCTTGAACATATATGGATAGCTTCCCGGACTAGGATTAAGCCCAGTCCTAGACTAACTTGTCTAGAGCAACTTCCATTTCCTAATTTCACGGACAGTTCCCCTGAGAGCAACATAACGTGAAGGGTCTTGTTCAGCGACCCAGTGGTGGTAATACCAGAGATAGGATTCGAACCCACAAACTCTTGGTCCACTAGGACACCAACACCCCAACATCTCCATTGGTACTGTAACTTAGTCCAAGACTAGACCTAATCCTTGTTCAAGAAACTAGCCCATAGCCCAACTTATGGAAAATGCAGACTTTAGTTTTACCTAACATAGAACGTATAGAAACATCTGGAAAATGCAGACGTTGGTTGTAACTAACCTACAACAAACAGGGCCATTTTGCCAAGCTATGATTAATTCTGTGCTTAGACTAGCTTTGAGTTTCAATGGTGAATTTCCATTCACACTGCAGTTTAGTCCAAGTTTAGGCTTAATCTTTGCTCAAGAAACCAGCTCATACAAATATGGAAAATGCAGACTTTGGTTTTAACTAAATGTGGTGTGTGCGGCGACACTTACTCACTTACAATATAGGATATAACATGTTATTACTTATGGTTGATTATTTGGAAAAATAGGGAGATTCTCACAATAATAGATTGGCAGTTCTGCTCTTATTGGTGCTGAATTTGTGCATAAGTCAGACATTCATTTTCATGCAACACTTATCCAACATTTATCCAACACTGGTGAGTTAATGAGTGAGTGAGTGATTAATTGTATTTGTGAACACACCACAGCACACAGGGAACCACAACCAAATATGACCTCTGTATTTGACCCCTCTGTGAAGGAGCAGTGGGCAGAGCCCGGGGATAACAGCTCTTGGGGGCGGTACCTTGCTCATGAGTACCTCAGTGGTACCTTTACCCGTCCGGGATTTATAGCGGCGAACTTCTGATGATGGGGCGAACGCCCTAATTGTAAGGGCACCACACCACCCTAGCCTCTAGTTAGACGTGAACCATTTTTAGTTATTTTTGTTTATTTTTAAAAGCCAATTCCAATTCCCAATATGAAAATGCCTGATTATTTAGTAAATGATACCAATTGCGTAAATACTTTCTGTCTGACACTGAAACAGTGGTCCCATAATGGTCAGGGAGTTGCTCCCGTACTCCTGTACTCACATACTTGAAAAAAGCTACCCATGAGCAACCTGTGAGCAATGAACCGTTCAAAAGCACTGGTCCAGAGGTCACATTTGTTGGTGGTGCACTGTGTGTCGTGCTCTGAAGTGGTCGTGAAGACGGATAATCACTCTATCAATGACTAGTCACAAACTATCTGCCAGTGCTTTAATGCTTATTTTATTGCTAAATGATTGATCACTTGCCTGCTCACTCTCTGGTGTGCTGCGCTGTGTGCAGGGTTACTCCTTTATAGCTCCCTCCATCCTATTCAAGAGGAACGCGGTGATGGGAGACCAAGTTCAGCTGTGCGGTGGAGCGGAGAGGCCGGGCTCGGCTGCAGTAGCCCGCAGTGCCATGATGAAGGTAACCCCGCGAACCCCAACCGAATGTCTGGGAGAGTTGGGAAGGTTCTTGTGCCTCTTCTGTAAAGCCCACCTTTCTCTTATGCCTGTCCTGTGCAGGATTCCCCATTTTATATGAACTACGAGATGGACCTGAAGGAGTCAGCACTTGGGGAAGGCAGCTTCTCCATCTGCAGGCCGTGCACACACAAAAAGAGTGGGCAGAAATATGCCGTAAAGATCGTCAGTAAACGGTAGGAGTGTAAATCACAAGCTTCCTCACAAATATGATACGTAGATTCAGTGAACTGCCAATTTGACAAAGTCTGCTACAATACAATTTTAATTTCAGTTGAATTCAAGAGCCAGCAATCAATATGAGACAATATCATACACTGATTTAACACAATCACTTTCATATCGAATCTCAAAAAGCAATTAAAATGTCATTTGACAAATATAGATTTCTAAGCTGAACCAGGCATTTAAATGAATAACAATCTTCTTCTAATAAAAATAGATCTCCTGTTCAATAATGAGTAATGCTTTAATATGTGATGTTTGATTTAATTTTGGATTGATTCTTTGGGTTCATTGATCCGATATAGATCAATGTGTTATTACACCCCCAGTAAGAGGTACCACCTATCATATGGTTTATATTTGTAAATATTGACATTTAAATTATACAATCATACATTAGTCTTAAAAAAGCTACTGTGATTACACATGTATTTTTAGGTAAGATGTAAATTTTTCTGTACGTTTTAATTTAGGGTTCCATCCAATTCATGCAGGAAAATTATTCTCTGGAGCTAAATATACTTTCTCTGGCAATCTTTGGTTTACGAGCATCTTCTGTTTGCACATTTGTTTGAAAATTACTTCCCACATCTTTTCCTTGTTTTTAAAGTATGGAGGCGCAAACGCAAAAAGAGATAGCAGCTCTCAAACTATGTGATGGACACCCCAACATAGTCAAGTTGCACGAGATCTACCACGACCAGGTAAAGGATTGTGTGTGAGAGAGAGAGAGAGAGAGAGATGTAATAGACATGAGAGATGCACAACCTCATTCTCTCACAGGAAATGGAGCACAGCGGATGTGTTTAAATCCTCCGTCTCCCTCCCGGTGCCCTATATTCACATTCCAGAACCTTAGTCTGATTTTGTCCAGATAGAATCGCCCCTCTATTTTTCATATGAAAACATATATTATCTATTATCTACTTATCTTTTATCCAGGATCATAGTGCACAAGTATTGTTTCATACTCACTAGATATAGAGCACAAAAGTTTAGAGGTTTAGCTGAGCTTGGTTTTAATAAGTGTGCTTTCTCAAATAGCATATTTTATTGTGCTAATCTTTCCTAATACATTAAAGAAGTCAGCTGAAAACCTCTTCAGATCTGAAGAGATGTGTGTGGGTGTGTGTTCTGCGCCCCTTATTACCCTCAGGCTCCTGCACAGTGCAGTTCCCAAGATAGAACACTAAACTGCGATGCTGACCTATTCAGCACCTGGCCTAATGAAAATGCCTCTGATCTTTTTCATCAGCCTTTGTTTATCATGCTTGTGTGTGTGTGTACGTACAGCTGCATACATATCTAGTGCTGGAGATGCTGCGTGGAGGTGAGCTTCTGGAACGGATCCGTAGGAAGCAGCACTTCAGCGAGACGGAGGCGAGCCGCATCATGCGCAGGCTGGTGTCGGCTGTCAGCCACATGCATGATGTGGGAGTGGTGCACCGAGACCTGAAACCTGAGGTACAGCCCTTACCGGACCTTTGTTGTGTAACTGCCTCTGCGGTTACACAACCATTTCACTATTCTTTTCATTGTACCTACTGTAAATCTACAGTTTTATTGTTTTTGTGTAATGGATGTTTCCAAAGGTGATTTTAAAGTAAGGCATGGGGTAAAATCCTCCCCTCAGACATTATAATTACCCCTTTACTGCGACCTTTGCACATGCCTCACCTTCTGGATCTAGAAGAACTGGTTTGACAACTCACCACTAAATGTGTTGCGTTTTGTGAGCATAAAAGATTTTATCATATTATACGCTTTGATGTGATAAAAAAGTGGTGTGAACTAAACGGATATCCTGAACATGAAATATATAACTAAAATCACAGACATTAAAAAGAACACTTTGCTTTCATTAAATGAAATAGGATCATAATAGTCTAGTGGTAAGATACTCATCTGTGGACCAAGAGGTTGTAGGTTTAAATGTACCTTCAGCACTTCCACCTCGAGATGCTGAGCAAGACTTTTCACCCCAAGTTGCTCTAAGAAGACTGTCCCTGTAATTGTGAAATTTGGATAAGATATTCTGCTAAATGTCATTCATATAAATTCTTAGGTGTAAATCTTTTATTTCATCACAATACAATACGATTCTTTAAAACCTCAATTTGGTTATTTTTGATACTCCATCATTTCTAATTATTCAATACAATTCATGTTGATAGTCCGTAATCACTATTAAATTATATGATATTTTATACTTGTTGCATTAACTGACAAATGGCAACAAATTACAGTTTTGAACATTGTTTTGATAAATGACAAATTTAAATTCATTTAAGTATACACCTTCATCCAAAGTAAACATAAAGAACAGAAGAGCAGTACATCTTACCTTGCAGTGCCCGTAGTGTATCTTCTTCTACGTCCATAACAAGAGAGGTAAATCAGAGTGCACTGAAGTAAAATATAGTTCAAATTTACAGTCTCTCTGTGCTTTGCATCCATATCATACCTGGGGAAATGAGAGATGCATTTCTCCATCTGAGCGTGATGGACTTTCACTAAATATTTTGACAGATCACTCGTGATTCTACTTTTTTAAGCAGATGACCTGTTGCACAATGTCAGTGTGGACTTAGTTCAACCACACTTTTGAGTATTAAATTCTCAATGCTGGTTTGGAACAGAATGCTAGCACGCTAGTAAGCATGGCTAATCCTTTCTTTGTGTTAGACTTTTGGTGAAGTGCAGTAAGCTTACATTGCTTACAGTCCCCTGCAGTGGAGAACAGTAGACCGGATAACGCGGGAGCAAGTGTGTAAATATAAACATGTATCAATATTTATGTATAAAATTGATGCATTGCGGTTGTTCGGTATACATATTGTTATACCCCTAGTAAATACGTTAAAAGCAGACCGGTTATTCAACAATCAAGAGTATTTCTTCCATTCTTTCCTTCCATCTGTCTGCTTCTGCTCCTTACTTTGACTTACTTAAGTGTTCGATACAGTATGGGCACTAAAGTCACACTGTCACAAATGTTTCTACTGTTTTCAGGTAAATTGATGAGTGTAAATGATCTGACCATTTTCTTACCAGAACCTGCTGTTCACTGACGAGAGTGAAAACTCAGAGATCAAAATCATCGACTTTGGCTTTGCTCGGCTCAAGCCCCCAGACAGTCAGCTTCTCAAAACTCCCTGCTTCACCCTGCAGTACGCTGCCCCCGAGATCCTCACCTACGACGGCTACGACGAGTCTTGCGACCTATGGAGCCTGGGGGTCATACTGGTAAGAGCATGGCTAACTGGTTTGTGCAGAGATGGGCTTCAAAAATGCTCCTCAGACAGGTTGTTGGAATGAGTGGATATAGACTCATTTTTAGTGAACATTAATGATAATAATAATAACAATAATAATAATAATAATAATAATGTTAGATCTGGGTGATGTTTATGATTTGAAAATATTAAGAAATATACCGCAGACTGTCCATTTAAAAAGCATTTGTGTTGTGACTGTCTTTTTGTGCTGTGAGAGCTCTGAGTGGCTGTGCTACCCTTACTGAGGGTCACTGTGCTTTGGATAAGAATCATAGTGGCTGCCTTTCGCTTGAAATATTAGGAGAGTTCAACTCCAGTCCACTGAGCATTAGACAGAAAAGTCACTAAGAAAGCCTAGGGGAGAGGGCTCTGTCTCACTCGCTTCGTTCCTCTCGGTGTCTGTGAGAGAGTTAGCCGTTGCCATGGCCCCCTGGGGAGGGAGCATGGTAGTGCAGTGGACAGCACTGATGAGATGATATCAGACAGGCTGTGAGAGGCCCCGCAGCACTATATGAGAGGGAAAAAAAAGCAGAGCGAGAGAGAAAGTGCACGCAACGTTGTGTAACTGATTCTTGTTCTGTTAGATAAATAGCATGAAAAGAAGGAAGCCAAAAAATGAGAGGAAGTGAAGCAAAACTTCCTCTAATAATCTCACCCTGCGCGTGTGATGGGGCGATTTGATCACACTCACGTCTTGATCAAACGTGCATTATCTTTACTGTGATGCTATACTGCTGCTTCTGTCTGCAGATTAGATTGAAGATAGAAGCAGCATGCATATATTGGTTTTGCAGTCAAATTTTGCTAGTTTAGCTACATGACAGACCTGCTTGGTGTCAGAGTATTGTCTGTTGAGATCAGTTTAATAGGCCTCATTCACCAATACTGTACGTTTTTGCTTCTTGCTACAAAAAGTCTACATCAGGTCGTGATGTGTCCTAAACTGCCAAATTTTCGAAAGATCATTCTCATAAAGATGCTGAATCCCCTGTTGTCAAAAAGTTTTTTTGGAAATTAGCAGACACCCCAAGTCTCCCGGAAGTTCCGGGGGTCTCCCGCATACTGATAGCGGCTCCATGATGCCCGCAAATTGAATAAAATATCCCGGAAATTAGAGCAAGCAAACAAGAGCATGCACGCCAGACAGTAGCGTGTGCATCGCGCACACGACGGAATGAGAGAGACAAAGAAAGAGAGAGAGAACCTGCGTATGTGTGGTTGCTGCCTGTGTGCCTGTTCATGTAGCCTGTGCTGGACAAAGGGCATCCTGATTGGTTTACTTAGCAAAATAAGCCAATCAGATTTCAGGGTTAGGGTTAGGGTTAGGGGACCTCCCTGAAATGAGTTTTTGCAGGTTGGGTGTCTGAATTAGCATAGGTAAACACTGCAAAATCCCCACATATGGACGTGCGGGCAATCATCTGTCATCCCATTGACCACTAGGATTGATTTGGCTGATCTGGCTGGCTAGGCGCGTTCGTCCCGCGATCAGGAAACTTCAGTATTTCTTCATTTTCAATTAATCAGAATTTTTTTCTCTCCATTTTATAATGTTAGAGAGTAAAAAATAAAGATAGAAATATAACTGCAAGCAATGATTACGGGGGCCATGCAGTTTGCAGCTTTATCAGTTTTTGACGAATTGAAGTGGACAGATGTTGAAAAATGACACATTTCATCCTTTTATCTAGGATGCTACGGTTCAAAAGTTATTAGGCAAAATGCAAAATAGCTTATTATAGCGCCACCAACTGGTATAGTGGTGCAATTTTCTATGACACTCAGTGTGTGGCATTGCAGTCCTATGCCAAGCCGACCACATTTATTTGCATATTACAGCCAAATGAAGACCTAAATTAGATAATACTTAAAGAAGAGTGTCTTGGGATTCAAATGATACCAGTTGCATGCAGATCGGACAAAAATCCAGGGACTAGTTCGAAAAAGATGGGTTTTATTTTATGCAAATTAGCAAAAAATCAAATATGGCAGAAATAGATGCCTATGGTCTAAAAGATTCGTCTTGACCCAAGGAATAAGATGGTATAAGATTTTTGAGAATCGGAGCTATGGTTTAAAAGTTATTAGGCAAAATGCAAATTTCTTGGGGAAAACGCAAAATAGCTTATTTTGGTGCAATTGTTTTTGCCTGAGTAGTGGGTGGGGTACCGGACCTACCTGCCAAAGTTCAAAGCTGTAGGTCTTACAGTTTTTTCTCCACAACGCGTTTTAAGGCAGAAAAAAAAATTAAAAATCAGCACAGTTCCAATAGGGTTCCACGCAGTGTTCCACTGCATGGCCCCCTAACAATAGAAACTGTTGGTTTTATTTTAAACAATGCTGAAAATGAAATAATTATTTTCTTTTTATCTGATTAATAATCAACTGTTTTTTTTTTAAAAATCAACAGATTAATCAATTAACAAATAATCGTTAGTTGCAGCCCTATTATCTGCCCACTGCTCACGGATGGGTCAAATGCAGAGGTCACATTTCCTTGTGGTGCACTGTGTGCTGTGCTGTGTTCACAATGACAGTCACTTACACTTAGAACCAAATGGGTATGAGACTGTAAGGCCATACGTACACACACACACACACACACACACAAACGTGAAGTTGACAGAAAATGGTGGAGCAGTTTGGAACGTAGTCTGTCTGTCATTGCTGTGTATATGTATATTTAAACAAACGTTTTGAAAAAGGATTAAATAATTATAAACAATGATAATTATGTACAATATGTAAATAGTACAATATTATACAACTAGAATCGCAGAAACGCCAAACATGCAGGCAATAAAATGCAAGTGCAGCGTCTGTTCTTACTTAACCTGTTAAGCCCTGAGACTGTTTTACAGTTTTTTGTTCTAAAAAAGAGAATATAAAATAAAATGTGTATATCTCAGCAACCACAATGTCTGTTTTTATGCTTTTGGTATAAAGGTAACACTGGTGAGATTACTGTGGAATCAGCAGACATGTTACTGGTTCAGAATAAAAGAAGATGCAACACAGCAGAACATGGAAAAAAAAAACGTTCGCCAAAAATATATATATATTATCTGCGGGGTCTCGGCTTTCATATGATATACGGTATGCATGGTTAGCCATAGTAGTATAGCTTCTACAGCCGTATTTCTTCCACGTAGACCTATGCAGTGTTTTGGGTTCTTTGTTTATTTATGTGTTTGGTGTTGGATTTGTGTTATGTTTAGGTGGAATTTGTTTGAGATTTTTACACGAGATTCTATCGGTGATGTTGATATGCCGCATGCATATGTTTGTTTACGTTTACCGTCTATTTAAAGCCTTCCTGTTCTGCCTCCGGTACCGGGGGGCGATCGACTCAAGCTGTTTTAAGAACAAATTTATTCTTAAGACTGTTTGGTGAATGAGGCCTGGCGTTGGCACATGTAACCCCCCTGCCACATGCTGTGTTGTTTTGCAGTACACCATGCTGTCCGGTCATGTGCCCTTTCAGTGCCAGGAGAAGAGTCTAACGCACACCAGTGCAGAGGAGATCATGAAAAAGATCAAGCAGGGAGACTTCTCTTTCCAGGGAGAGGCGTGGAGAAGCGTGTCCCAGCAGGCCAAGGAGCTCATCCAGGGTAAGGGACTGTGCAGAGGAGCGCTGGGGGGCAACAAACTAAATGTCAACAATAACATACTGGTATATTTTTACGATGAGAATGTTTTGCGAGTGTGTGTCTGTGATGGGATTTGAACAGCACTCCTGACAGTTGACCCCAGCAAGAGGATAAAGATTTGTGAGCTGCGCTATAATGCCTGGCTGCAGGATGACAGTCAGCTGTCCTCCAACCCCCTCATGACCCCCGACATCCTGGGCATGTCCACCGCCGCCTCTGTACACACCTGCGTCAAAGCTACCTTCAATGTAAGAGAGATTTTTTACGTATTTAGTTCACATTTATGGCATTTTTACAGGATGGCCATACTCTAATCCAGGAAGACTTCAGAGAGAAAGTTAAGGGTCTTGCCTGGGGGCCCAGTTGTGGTTTTAGGATCCAATCTGGGTTTCAATCCCCTAATTTTATGATCAACAAAGCTAATTTGTAAAAAAAAAAAAAATTGTCTAGTGTGATCAATTCTATTTTGGATGAGTGGCAGTATTGGGTTCCTTTAATCGAAATAACTGGACGATTTCTCACCAGGCCTTCAACAAGTGCAAGCGCGAGGGCTTCCGTCTTCAAACGGTGGACAAAGCCCCGCTGGCCAAGCGCCGGAAGATGAAGAAGACGAGTACAAGCACCGAGACGCGCAGCAGCTCCAGCGAGAGCACACACTCGTCCTCCTCTTCCTCGCAGTCTCAGGAGAAGACCCCGCCGGGCTGCGGCACGGCCGCTGTTCCTCAGCCATCTGTCAGCACGCCTCTAACGCTGCGTCCAGAAAACGAACCGTCCCGCAGCCACCATCAGACTGCCTTCCACTTCTCGGAGTGAGCCTGCGAGGAGACAGACACGTTTTGTTCTCTCTTTATCTGTCTCGCTGCCTCTCGGGCCTCCTCCTCTCACACGCGCCGCCCTTGTTTCGCTCCTCCTCTGCGCCAAGCACGCGGGAGCAGTACAGACGCCCTTCCCTCGAGACCTTTGCTAGCAATAGATGCACGGCAGCGGCGTGGGAGAGTGTGAGAACGGACCGTCCTTCTCCTCCTCCTCGTCCTCCTCCAATCTCTGGCCTGGACCGGGCCTAAATCCCACGCTTCTCACCTCGAGTGGCTGGGCCTCCGTAATCGGCTGTGTCGTATACACAGCCGCTGAGTTTTTGCTCTGAGAGGCAGGAGACCGTCCACTAACTAGGAAGGGTCCAGTTAACTGTGCTGTCCTGGCATTTTAGGCCAAAAATAACTGAAAAAAATGAAAGAAATATTAGTGTTAAAGAAAAAAATATTATAGAGAAAAAAGTAATATTTATTCCATAAGAATATTAAAGAGGAGATTTATATTCTAAAGAGTAATGTTTATATCTTAAGTTATTCTTCTATTTGGTAGAGCAGACTGACCCACGTGTCCTTGTGAAATGATTTGTGACTTGTGACTACCTTGAGGGTCAGAACTATGCGGTACTGTAGCCTTTGGAGCTTTGTAGAGCTTGCGCAGGCCTGTTCACTCTGCAACTTCTTCCGAACCGAGAGATATATATATATATACAGTAGCAGCAACTTGTTTGAGTGAAAATCTTTTCTATCCTTCGTTAGAAATACCACATAGGAGCCGGTTTCGAATTTAACAATGGATCAGACGTATATTTTTGGGGTACAGAGGAATGTTTTGTAATGGAAGCTCATTTTCAAAAGCAGAGCGTCAGACTAGTGTAGGTCAAGCTTCTATGTGGGAGTGTGTAGTGCTCGATAAAGAGCGATCCACTAAATATTTTTCTTAATTGTAGCTGTGGAGTTGTATTGCTCAGAGCTAGTCACATTGTCTAGGACGGCATTTAGTGGGAATATTTTAATACTCGGTGAGGATTTAAAAGTCTGCCTAGGCTGTTTACAAGAACAAAAAAAGACCAGGTATTTTAATGATCTGTATAACGCTACAATATTGAACATTTATTAAGTATCAGTTTCAGAGAAAGTATGAATACCACACGGGGGGCAGGCAACAAATGTGTTATGATGACTTAAATATTATCTGTATATGGGGGGGAAAAAAAACATAGCTGCCATATTAAGGTGATATGTCAACTTCTGATATCTATATATAATATATAATACAGAGAGATAGTTATAGATAGATTTATGTATATAAAACTCTATGAACCAGCTATTTTGTTCCAGAACTCCTCCCCAACTTAAAGCAGCTCTCCTGCTCGAGCCATTTTTTCCAGTGACAACTTACTCACAGTCGTCATCGAGGCATTGTGCAGAACAAAAGGTAGCATGTAGCTTTAGCACCTGATTCCCGGCATGCACGTATCGACCGTACGCTCAGCTTAGAATATGACGCACCGATGGCCGAGCGCGTCTCTCTCTCTCTCTCTCTCTACCTCCCGCGTAAAAAGAATAAAAAAAGTAGAAACTGGTTCGTTGGTGGTAAACGAACCAGGCTTGCATTGTTTGCCCTCATTTCATTTCTCCCCGGCTTCATAAACCACCGTCGTTGAAAGCCGCAGGGTGAGCGGTCTCTTTAAAGAAAAAGAGACCGTCCTCATTGCAGAATGCTACGACACACCAGCATTCCACTTTCTATCCTTGAAAGCACTACAAAGGCTTCCCATTCAGAACTAAAGGCACTAAAAAGGCATCGAGGCTGCTGATTATGCTGTTGACCTGCTATGCAAAACAAGCCACCTTTCTTTCTTCAGCATTACTTTTATCAATACCCTCCCCGACTTGTAGGGGCCGTTATGCATTATAAACGAGCGAGCAAAAAAAAAAAAAAAAAGACACAGCAACCGTGCATCATGCCTCATTAGGCTTTGTGGCCGACCAGCCGGTATGTAAGCATCACACTTGAGTGGGGGCTTCGCTCTTTTACACAGCCGCACGCGTCCGCGCCGAAGGAAGTAACAATCATAGAGGGCTCGTAATGGTTCTACAGAGATTCACAAACACACACACACACACACAGATACATATACGCTGATGCTCCTGCCCGAGTGACACGGCAGTATACGGACTAGCAATAAGAGCATCCGGACCTCATTTCATGATTCCGTTGTAGAGAAGCTTGTGGTTGAACTCTACACCATCCCAACTCTGAGCCCCTTCCCCTGGAGCGCCCTCATCCTAGCGCTCTGCTGTTTTTGGTGTATTAATAGAAGAGGACACAGATTAAGGGGGTGTGTGTGTGTGTGTGTGTGTGTGTGTGTCTGCGTGTCCTACATTGAACCACGCCTGGGTTAGTTGCTGTTTGTCCTCTGGGATATTACTCTGCCCAACTCAGTATCCTATCTCAAGGGCACTGAGGCAGGCTCGTGGGAATGAGCGAGGGTGAGGAGGAGGATGAAGGAGCAAGTGTGGTCACTGTTTTGTAGCTTTAGGAAGAGAATTCTCGGCTGTGAAGAAGAGACGTCGTGGAGGTTTAGCACTCAAATGGCTGAACCTGCGCTGGCTGAAGTCAGCGCTTTTTTCCTACTGTGCTCTTCATCTTAAAAGCACTTCTGTTTAGCGTCTGCCAGTGGCCAGAATCCTTCCCGCGTTCTCGGGGGGTTGGCGGGGAGGCTTTGCGTCCTGTCGATAGGGCGAGGTTTTCATGTATACTCCAGTGCCATTTAGCGTTTGCCGAGGCTGAGAGAACACGTATGGTAACTGTGTGCCCTTGAATAGTGCTCCTTCCTTTGATCCGTTGGCCTACTTTAATGCTCTTAGGAGCTGTTTAATTGTGTGGCCCTCTTTCCTGCTGTTGTAGCGGCGAGCCCAGTGTGAGTACATATCTCTCTTTCTCTGTGCTGCCGGCGGTCCAGCTCTGTCGGCTCACTCTTTCATCTACTCACAGAGGTGGAGCCTCGCTCCACGATGACGCGGGTCTGGGAGAGCGTTCCGATCTCAGTGCCGCGTTCCGCGGTTACCTGTTTTTTGAAGGGAATGTGGCTATAGTTGGCCTGGTTTTTACGTTCCCCTTTTATTAAGAGTCAGTGCTGTTTATGCATCACGGAAAATGGAGTTTAATGAGGTTTTACTGCAAAATTGCAAATGAGTAGGTGGACAGAAATGGAGGGAGGGTTTAGGGAAAACTTCATCACTGAGTTTAGGTGTGAAGTGACGAGTCTGGGGAATAAAAGTGTAACTTGAAATGATATCTTCCAGATGATATCTATGGAACCTTGAGCTTTAATTTTCAATCTTCTTTTTTTTTATCAAAGTGATCAAGTGATATTCTCTGTGGTTTAAAAAAAAAAGTGTGGGAAATAAAGGAGGAATGCCGATTGTTTAAAAGAAGGAAATAGGGCAGATTTAGGAGGAAATGCTTTTAATTCAGCCGTGTAAGATGCCCAAACTCCCACACTGTGTTATTTTGTATGGTCTCTATCTAAAAGAAAGATTCAAAGCTTCTTGCTTTGGGGAAAAAAAGGTATCTGTATTTTCTCAAATATTGGAAATGCTGTAGCCCCAGGTGGGCTTGTGTTCCGTACAATGTGAAAGTCAAATTGTTCATAGAATTTCCTTTTGGATGCATTTCCATTTTCCATTTCCATATCTTTGATCTGTAGCAGCGAAGCTCAATGCAAATCTCCGGCATCTAACAAAAAAGCTTTAAATTTATTTGCAATCCAGTTTTTTTTAAGTCTTCTGTTCATTCAGGAAAAATATGAAATTCAGAGTAAAACGTGCTTCCTGTTTGTCCGGCGCCAACAGCTGGACCAGGGCCACACTGTTGTTTTACACAGACGCACACTATTACTGTTCTGAGCGTACCTGAGCGTTTAACCAGTGCAAAGATGGTTTAACCTGACCTCTACGATTAGCAGACATGGCGGTTTTACATCATTCAGATCACTGTGATCCACTTATATCAAAAAAGCCAAAGGAGTATTTAAAACCTTCTTTACACTCATATTCAACCGTGCAAAAATAAGCGTCTAATTTAAAGTGACTGCATTAATGTCTTTGCCAGTTTTCTGGAAATTACAAAGATGAAAATGATGATTGTGAAGTTAATCACATTTTCAACTGTCATTTCATCATTGCTTCACCACATATACACACCACACCACTTGGGGTGTCTAATAAAAAAAAAGGGAAACACTTTTTCTAAATGCATGTTTTACAGCAAATTGTGCAATCAGTGACTGCCACCAAGGGGCAGTGTTTACATAGATTTCACTCGCTCTGAGGGCCTTTTCAGCTTGACCTACTTGAAAGAGGGGATGCCCATAAACGCTTTCCAGCATCTCGTCACATTCACCAGTACACTCACTGTGCACCATCAGCTTTCTGATAATCCTGCATCAAAAAAACAAGGGAGCGCTGAAGTCGGAAAGCAAAAAGGTTGTTCAAATTGTCATTTATGGTTCTCTAGCTGGGCTAGAACTATTGTTCGGTTAACTTATTTAAATGTGAATATTGGTTTATTAGAAGACAATTTATAAAGGTAAAAGAGTATGATATTTATTGTGTTTCTCAATGCTGTATATATTTTGTAAATGCTAAGCCATATTCTACACAGTATAGCATCACAGCATCCTTTATGTGTAATAAGGTTTCCTCTTCAAACAGTGTTTTCCCAAAAATATGGCAACAGATAATTAGGGAATTTTTTAACATGTTTTAAAATCGAGCATCATGGAAATCGTCATAATATGTTGCGTTAGGAAACTCGGGATGCAAATTTGAGTGTTTTGCATGAGTGTTGAAAACAGATGAGTTGAATCAACTCTGATTCTGCGTGATTAAAGGAGATTGCACTCCATTTGTCACTATTCTTGTCAGCAGGTGTTTCTTGCTTGTTTTGTGGTTTCTAGTATATGTTTGAGGTGATTATGAAAATAATAAAGGGCTTTAAAGTTTATCCATTGAACAAAAAAAAACAAACAAAACAAATACCTATCAGTTGTTAAATGTATTAAAATTGATTAAAGTTACTAAGTGTTGGCCTCTGTTCCTTTACAATGAGTAATCTTGGAACTCTGATTCCCCTTTAAATGAGATATTGTGAGGTTCATTTAATTGTTCCGCATATTTGATTAATAAATCAGCTCATGCTCTACATTTTGGTATGTAAACATAGATGCTCACAATACGGGAATTAATTGTTTTTTTTTTGTATCCCTGTGTCTACTGCAAAGAAATGTTAAATCCTTTCCGTCTTGCATTTTATCATGTGATTTGTGCCATTGCATTTTCCCTAAAAGATACTATCCTTTTCCTGCCTTCTAAAGATATGACAAAGTTACACAAAATGAACGACATTTTCTGTTGTCGATTACAATTCAAATGAACGCTGTAGGAATGAAAACATTAAAAATGATCAAGACCTGTCCATTTTAGTCGTCCTCTCATTTCCCTTGTGAGAATCGATGTTTGACAGTTTAATTACAAATATACAGCATTGGTTTGGGGACCAGCAGGGTAAAGGGGGTTTAGACTTGGCGTTAAGGCCGTGGCGGGAAAACATTTCCCATTGTTGCACTCCAGTTTTGACCGGCTGCCCTGCCGTACGATGATGGGGCTTTTTCTATTCTTCTCTCCCTCATTCCTCGTTCCCAAAGCGCTCGGCATTCCAGCGGCCCACCATAGGAGCCGCTTTTAGTGAGGGCCGCTGGCTCCTGGGTGGCCTCTTGTGCAGAGGGGAGGAGACGATGTCTTATTAATTGACTGGGTGTCTTGGGCGAAGTAGAGGAATTTGGCCAGGGGAGGGACCTGCATTGTCCGCAGTGGCTCTTGCCCTACTGTATACTGCCTTGTTTTCTAAATCTGCGTTGTTCCAAATTCTTCTTGTCGCAGGAAACGAGGACTGACTCGACGACAACTGCTACGCCCCAACCCCGAACGCTCGCCGCTCCTAAGAATAGCCCCTCTCAAAGCGCCGAGGGTGACCCGGGCTCAGACGGAGGGCGTTTCTCTGGAGCGGGCTGTGGGAATGGCCGGCACGGTCCTGGGAGCAGTGGAGCCGGTGAAAGGCTTGCTGTGGCTGAGTGTGTCAGGGGGATGTGATTGAGTGGGATGTTCTCAGGGTAGGGCAAAAAAAAAGAAGGGGGGGTGGGGGGCAGACAGGGGGAGGGAGTCTGGAAGTGCTCTAGCTTCCCATGTGGTCCAACCCCACCCCTCCCTTCTCCCCAGCCGAGCCACCACCAGCAGCACCCAGAGCCCTAATCCCGTTACATGTGTCCCCATTAGCACTAATGGGACCGCTTTTGTCTCCCTGGGTGTCAGCCAGAGTCACCAGCCGGGCCCTTGCCATGTTTGAGCTTCTTCCCACACTCCCCCCATTCCCATGGTGATCCAGGGACACATGCAAACACACTTGTCCGTACACTAGTGATGGAGGAATAGAAAGGTGTGATTGGCATCATCACCGGAGTAAGAAAATGTAAAAAAAAACATTATTTTGCAAGTTCCATTGCTTGTCATATTAAATGTATTCCATGTTCAAGCAAATCTTTGTCATAGAAAGGTCACTGTCCTGTTTCAAACAGCACCTCTGCTCCCTAAGCATCATACACTTCATAGTTTAGTAGTTTCCCCACTGTGACATTTATACTCATCAGCTAACTGTGTGAAAGCCATTATGAGCTGATCCGCAACATTGCTAACTCATATAGAGCTACTCTGCTCCAGGTGTGGGACGTGGCGTGTAAACACTGCACAGCAAGTTTCCTCATTCATAGTGTCACCAACATTTTTGAAATTCTTGTTCAAATGTACAATGGTAGATAGTGAGAGTTCTTGCACACATCTATCAGACAGAGGCTGAAGGGCTGGAGTGATGGAACTGACCCCAGAGCAACCGCTTACACCCCTTGCTTCCTGTTCTTTGTAGGGTAGGACAAAGACTACTCTTCTACTGTGTGAGTGCGCACACACATGCAGATGCAGACACACACACAAACCCAAGTCTTACTATATTTGTGAGGTACTTTAATTGACTAACATATTACTAGATCTAAATATTACTACTAACGTAACTGCAGCTACATCTTACCGTAACCTTAACATTGGTTACTGTTTTAAAAAATGACAATTTGAGAATCAATCCTCATCCCAATGTGTCCTCACAAAACAACCAAATTCAGACAAATCTCTGGCTTTCCTACCTTTTAGTGGGAAATCAGCCCTCACAAACGCTGGAAAACACAACCCACACCCACACTCCTCTCTCTCTACCACACACACTCCATTGTAACACGTACTGCGATGCAAAACAACACAGCACTTCTAAAGATGCCTGAAAAGTCCTTCATTTCCTACTACCGCCCATTAAAACAATGCACTAGACCTAAAAAAAAACCCTGAATGGCAGCATTTACTGATGCAAGTTCAGAAGCCTTGGCAACTGTCCGACTGGAGAAGTTCCTGCTTGGGGTAATGGGACTGTGTGCAAAACTGTCTGTGGCATGGAGCTGGCAGACTTTATGAGCAAAAGTGTCTCAAGATTGATTGTGTGCTTAAGCCAATGCTGTTTTATCTTTTCCTCTGAGAATTGAAAATGAACAATTTTGCTAATACCTTAAATGAAAAATTAAAGGCAATAGTATGGCCACGATGCGCTGTAAAGGTTCTCCCTAATACTTCAAGTTATGATAATGTATGAAAAGCAGGTAAACTGCCAAATGTTGAATAAATTAATGCATAAGCTGAACTGAACAGTTATGAATATTTTGATTGAGATATCAGAGTATCAAAGAAGCAAATCAAATTGTGTGTGTGTATGACTGTATGTCCTCTGTTGATCTGAAGTACTGCCTGGTTACCATGACAATAGTGCTGCTTGGTGAGGGTTTGGGGGAACAATCACCTGTGAATCCGTTTGTCCCAGTGAAGCTCTGTTCATTTTGCTCCAGCAGCAGATGGCCTTTCATCCAGGTTTCATATGTATTGCCACAAGGTTCTGGCCTCCATGAGATTCATAAGCTCCACTCCAGCTACAAAATGTACAGAAGGCATTAATAGAAGCCATTCATTCATAGATTACATACCATACTTGAAAGAACACTTTCCAGAACGGTCAAAGCGTCCTGAAATGGGGATTTCTGTTAAATGATGGACCCATTTGTAATTTAGCAACTACAAGGCTGGACTAAGTCCTCATCAGAAGGCTTGTGGAGACCCAGCCTGTGGCCCCTGATGACTGAGTCTGCCTACTGAGCTCATTTGCAATGCTAATGGACCAGAGACAGCTGCCATACACAGCCTCGTCCAGTCTTCAGTCTCTCAATGAGAGAGAGAGAGAGAGAGAGAGAGAGAGAGAGAGGGAGAGAAAGAGAGAGGAACAGGGAGAGAGAGAGAGAGAGAACAAAGATGGCTGATAAATAGCTTGGCTTATTATGCATTGGGGTTTGCATGGTGCACAAGGTCCTTGAGAAGGAGAATTTGAATGAAATGCTGAAGAGAACGATGGGGAAGGACGTAAAAGGAGAGAGAGCATGGGAGGGGGGTGAGGAGGGGTGGAGGGGGAGGAGAAAGACAGAGACAGAGAATATGAAGGATTGAAGGAAGAAAATCAGAGTTCTGGTTCTGTTTATGAATCCCCAACATCAAAACCCCAGCGTGGCCCGACTGAAGAGCCAGCAAGTTTTTGCTGTGCAGGATGCTGGAGGTAACTCATCAGCAAAAAGCCACATTAACAATAGCAAATTTAGAGAGCTCTTAATTTAGCACTCGTTCGCTCCGGCTGCCATATAGGCTCAGAGTGGCTTTGAGAGTGATTGCACAAGCTCTTGTGGAGAAGAGAACACTTGTGGATATTGTGGAGAATAAAAAAGCATATATGCATATCTTTGAGAACGGCTTTGTAATATCGCCAGGAGAAATAAGTCCATTTACTTTTTGCCAACCACAGAGGTCATGAATCACAATTCCGCATAATGACTGAGTGTTTTGCTGTGCTGTTCAGGGTTTATTGTGTATACTGCATTGAGCAGTCACAGTCCAGGAAAGCAACTGGCATCACAGTAGAGCGTGAAAAAAGTCCTGTAGCACACTAATTGCAGGTTAAATATATGGCAATGTGACAAGCACAATGACCTTAAAATTGTTTGTTGTACTTATGGTTATTTATTGTTCCTCTTTTTAAACAGCTACATTTCATCTTTGGTATAACAGCAATTCCTGCAAGTTTCAAATTGTGGCATCATCCAGTTGCAAAATGAGTCTTGGTCGTAAGAAATATTTCTGTAAAGCAGTGTGCTTGTGTGGGTGTGCTGTGTGTGTGTATACAGGAAGGCGCAGAGGGAGTGATGGCCTCTGTTCACAACTTTCATTACTGTTGTAATTACGCTGGCTCTCTTCAGTGTGTGCACTTTCCCCTTTTAATCATGTTTACTCTGTTCAATTGGGAAATGAGGTGGAAAACGGTGTGTGTGTGTGTGTGCGCGCCATGGCCAGTGATAATGGGAGGTAGGCCTAGGCCTATGTAAAATCTAAGAACTCCCTTCTCTGTCTTTTTTTGTCCGTGTCTCCACCCCGTGGGTGTCACCGCTGTACTCTAATCCCTGCACAGCACCGCCTGGATCATTATAGACTGTCTTCTGGAGTCAGTGAAAGGGGGAATTAGCTGGGAACACAATCCCCGCAACCTTTGTGACCCCGAGACAAAGGCTCAGCTGCCGGGGGTCCCAGCCACCTAAACCAGTCCATATGTCTAAGACAAAACTGTTACAATGGCTGACACAAAGGAAACACAGTAGGAGGGCGGGACTTGTTGTTTGTGTGTGTCTCACAGGAATTGTTTAATGTCACAGTTGTTTATGAGCTGGGGACCGTCCTTCATCTTCCACCACTGGACGCTGCTTTAAGCATATATAGGGTCACTGTAGCAACGGCAAAGCTTTCGGTGCCTCCTCTAGGCTCTCTCTCCCTCTCTCCCGCTCCCTTCCCCACTGGGGCATTGCTTCTTTCCAAAGGTTTCCTGCTGTGATGATGTTAAGCAGCTCTTTGTGTGCGTGGAGTGCACGGAAATCCTCGGCCTGTCTCCCACATACACTCTCTCGCGCAAACTGAAGTAGGCACTGCTCAAGAAAGGCTGGTGCAGGGCCCCACTGGGTGTGCAATTATATCACTTACTAGGGGGAGGGGTCTGGAGCAGGGTGGGCTTGGCCTGTGACCCTGCTGCTGCGTATTCCGCTGGTCAGTCACATGTTAATGCGGACTAATGTGTATTGCGGCTTTTGAATGATATTTGTTTTACGTTAGGTTTTCAGCTTTAGGTGTAGAATTGCAACAGCAATCTATGGAGTCTGTGGAGTTAAATGCTGGTCTTAGTGACCCACTGTCCTGTAGATCTTGTTTTTCCTGGCACTAATCACACATTTAAACAATATCAACTGCACTCCTCAGTTCTAGTTCAGCGTTCTATTGTGCAGTTTGATTATCATCTCCTAAATACAGGTAGAATGCCCCTGGATAACTTGTGGTTAAGGTTCTTGCAAGGAGGTGCTCAAATGTGGTAGTTCTAACAGTAAGACAGAGCTGGATCTATGACCTCTTGATTCTTAGGCATCAGCAGGTCATGAGGTCCAGAATTAAAAATGGTCTATTAGTCAATATCACAAGCTATGTCTAATTTGAATTCTCTCAGTGGCATAAAACATTATTTCGAGGTCACAGCATTTCCTACATATTAATCGCTGTAGAGGAAATTAAAACCACACTAATATCACATCCCCTTCCGCCCGGGCTGTAACTCATATTGCGGCCTCCTGTCTCACGCGATCTGCTTTATTATCAGACTGATCTAGTTGTCAGTGCTTACCCTTGCTCTCTCCTCTCTCCTCATCCCTTTCTCACTCTCCCCCGTCTCTCCTCTCTGCTCTTCAGCCCGTTCTTATTTGCGGGCCCCCAGCTGCGTGGCGGCCAGGATCAGAGGCTGCCTCTATTAGCAGGGTCCATTTGTTGAGCGATTGAATCGCTCTCAGCCCTCTGCTCTTCCACGGCCTCTAACCCTCTCTCTCTAGCTCAGCCTCCCATAAGGGCCTCTCACAAGCCTGCTGCACAATGGAGCCTGATAGAAGCATTCTTCCTGAGATAAACCAGATGCTAGACAGGTATGAGTGAGGGTGTGTGTGCGAGAGAGTAAGAGGGAGAAAGAGTAGGAACAAAACCATATGATCTATTTACAGCCCTGATTTATTACTATGCCACTGCATTTCGAGGCCAGCTCCTTTCAGATCAGAGCCAAGCAGGGCAGAGCAGCATGACAGCACATTTGCAAGTATGCTCAGAGACCAGCAGGGGTCAGCCTTGTACAAGCACAGGAATAAAACTCTCCCGCCGCAGTCCCCTCACTCCCTCTCTGCCCGACACACTGAATCAACAAGCACACACAAGTAGCCTAGTGTCTCAACAGTCCTCTCTCCTCTCAGGATCTTTAACTTACTGTACCAGCAGGTGGACAGCCGGCTCTCTTGCTTCCCGCCTTCCCACCCCACTCTCAACTTCCACTTCCACTCCCACTCGAACATCAGTGGACAAGTTACAATGCGGAGGGCTCAATAATACACTTAACACAGTTTCTAAAAAATTAACCGCTCACTAAACGCAACCTCGCTTGAGAAATGCGAGCTGCAAGGGAAAGTCGCAGCCCCTCGCTTTTGGTTAAAGACGACAGGCAGCAATGTAACGCGTCTTTCCACAGGAAATCTTACCATCTCAAACCTCTTTCCCAATAGTGAAGATGAAGAACACAAGATGGTTTGAGGCTCTGGTAAAAGAGCTCTTGTGGCCTCTTCTCTCTCTCTCACTTACTCTCTCCCTTTTTCCGTCTCTCTGTCTCGGTCTCTCCCTTCATATTCTGGCCTGCACTCAAGCCAAAGTCTTTCTGCTTAAGAAGAGATGGCGCTGAGGTGTTCTGCATGGCTGCATCTGAATGTCTCTCTTTTTTCCGGGTTTGAGGGGCTCACTTGACCGCCCCTTTCTGGCGCACTGAGAGACAGAGGAGAGAGGTTAGAGAGCTGCTCAGAGCTGTCAGTCACCCACATGCTGACTCCTCTGGGAATCAGCCTCCTTCGTACCACATAAGACGAAACCCGGCAGAACGATGCCTTTGACTCCTTCGTGCTATGTGATGTTGGGACTCGAGCAAAAATGTCACATGCATATTTAGTTTGTGTGTTTAAGCCTGTAATTTATGTTCTTGCAAGGCGGCAGACCTCAGTTAACACTGAATATTTGGGAAGTTCTGTTGTGTGGCTTGGCAGTAGATCCTCGTTGGTGGGTCTCGCCCTCTGGCATGCCCTTAGATCGTCTCTGTTCCTGTGTTCTTTCAGACTCCATCTCCATGGAGATGAAGACGGCTCAGTGCCCATGCACAAAAATAAACCCATCTGGGCCAGTATTTCATTTTACATAAAACAGCTGGCGGCTGGTGCAGGAGCTGTTTTTCTAGAATATGTCTTCGTACAATGACAGAGGAATCTAATTCCAGACCAAAGTCTTTCTGCTCAGTCTTTAATAATTGCAGGTCCCGACCTTGTGTGAAATTTGCAGCTCATGCAAACCCACGTAAACGCACATTATGCTGGAACTCCTGCACTTGTTCTTGTTTATGTAGCCACACGACCTTTGTAAAAAAGAAGCCACTAAGATACTGGCCTTGGCAAAAATTCTTCAAGGCATTCTCTTGACAAATTTTTGCATTCTCTAACTTGTCAAAGGCCTCCCTGGGCCTTGGCCCCCCACGTCCATTACAAATCCTAGTCCTTTGTTCAGTGATCGCTACCTTTATCAACCTAACAGCTCCTGACACACTGATGAGACGAGGGCGAGATTCAGGATAATTGTGGTTGATTGTATGGCTCCACTTTGGGTCAGGAATTCAAGAATGGTTTACATATCTAAGGTCTTTTTTTTCTTTCTTTCCGTTGTGTGCTGGTTTGTAATTTGTCTACCTTTTCACACCTCAAGGTCCTCACCGATCCTCTTTTTCTTGAGAGGAAATAAAACCCCGGCTGCACTCCCTTAGCCATTGGACAAGAAGCTGCAGTTTGCTCCTTGCAACAATCCACGTTTATGTGTGAAGAGGCGGAAAGTAGGATTCAAAAATAACTTAATATTTATGCAAGAGAGTAGAGGGAAAATAAAGAGGGCCACAGGTCAAGGCTTAATCAATGTCTGAGGAACTGATGGGGAAGTGCTTCAAGTTTAGGGGTGACTCATAAAGCATTTTCTTCATTATTTCTTAATTAAATTAATTTGATGACTTAATTGTGCTCACGGTTGAGAAGTGGGTAGACACCATCTTGAATGCCCCAGCGCCGAAACTTTAAATTGCACCTTCAACTGGCCTTTACCAACTCTTCTGCTAATCCTGATTGTGATTTAGTATGATTGAGAAGGAGGCTGAACGTAGGTGTTGCCGAAGGAAAAAGACAATACAATTAAATGATTAACACGCCACAGGACCTCCGACAATTAAAACTATTATGGAAATTAAAATGACATTATGTCACAGCGGAGAGCTGATGATACCCGTGTTGTCTTTTTAAAAGCAATTTCCATAATTCCAATAATTGAAATCATAGCATATTCATCCATTTACCGGGTGAGGGGGGCTAAGAGCGGCCACTAATGAAACCCAATCATTAGCATCCAAACAAAGTAATTGGCTAGTCCTTTATCTTCAGAGATAGGTGACAAGGCACAATCACCCCCCTCCATCAGAATGCGAAAACAAGTAATTAAACTGCAGACAACGATGAACCCAGCTCTCTGCTCCTGTGCCGTGCACGTTTGAAAACACTGCTGATTGCCTTGATTAGAGACCTTACTGTATCCTCTGCCGTTGTTTGTGGTTATGTTTTTTAAGGGATGGGGTTCAGCGGGTTTGACGAGTCACTAAAAGGGGAGATCTGCAATAGATTTTTCTTTCTTTCTTTCTTTCTTTCTTTCCAGTAACAACTTCTGGGTATGATGGAGACATAGTTCCTCAAGTCTGAGGCTCTTTCATGAGGTCAAAGATTTAGGTTCGTGAAAAAGTTAAAACAACTTACATACAATTCTTATTCAATAATCCTGTCCAGAACAGTCAGAAAGGACTATAACGAAGGAGGTCCCTGAGGTGCAATATTAAAAATAGAGGCTGGAGACGTAACGCTTCACCAAACATAGATGGAGCAGATATGTCAGGATGGACTTCTGAGTTTGAGGAGAACAGGTGAGAATGAACCTCCTCTCCCTTGGGCATCTCATGTCCTCTGGATGCAAAGGCATTCTGACTGGTACAGCATCATCAGAGTCTATTAAAATGGGAATCAAGAACATAATGTAAAAGGCCAAAAATGGGGAAAAAATAACTCAGTGGCATCTTGGCACACTCCATCGCCTCCATCTTCACCTCTCTCTTCACTTTTCCCATCTTCCTCAAGTAACCTTGTCTTTTTTTGTGCTCTCCCCCACTTCCCTCGGCTGTGCTGGTGGTGGAAGGCCTGCCGTCGCTCGCTCCCTTCCTCTCGTGCCCCCCCACTCTCTCCTGCTCTGCTGATGAGGCCAACCTGCACAAAGGAGCCAGGAGAAAAGCGAAGACCTCACAGACTCCTACACCATCTTCCCTCCCATATATTAAAGCCTTTCTGCATTCACCACACATACATATATATATATATATATGGTGCAGAAAGGCTTTGATATATGGGAGGGAAGATGGTATAGGAGTCTGTGATATATATATATATATATATATATATATATATATATATATATATATATATATATATATATATATATATGTGTGTATATATACACCCTCTTCATTCTGTAATGCTTTTCACCTTCTTCAATATTCTCTCCCACTCTGACACCCTTGCTGCATCTTATCCCTTTTGCAAATGGAAAAAATGTCCTTAGGTGTCTCTTTTTTCTGGCCAGATGAATCGATTCATGTTTGTACACACTTGATCTGACCCGGTGACAGGCAGACAGTGTTTTCTCTGCGGGGGTGTGTGAGTTTGTGTGTGTGTGTGTGTATGAGCCCAGTCCCATTATTGCAGCGCTCTTCTTTGGCTTAGCCAAGCTGAACTGCTGAGAATGAGTCAAATGCAAAAATGAATGCAAGAATGGAAGGGGCCTGTATCCATGATAGACTGATGATGAATCTGAGGGGCAAAGGGAAGGTAAAAGGCCAGGAAGAGAGGGGTCCAGCCTTTTACCTTCGTGGGTGTAAAGAGACAAGCCTTTGCGAAGATAAGGCCTCATGATAGAATGAGCAAATGATGATAATAAGTGCACTTGTGAACACAGTAGAAGCCCGAATGGAGGGAGTTCGGTTGTGTAGCGTGGAAGCCGTCTCGTTTGTAACTGCAAAGGAAATCAATATACATTTTCGCAATTATGATACCTCAATTACAACCGTTCTCCTTCACAAAGCACGCAGATATCTGGTCGTATTGTTTCCACAAAGCAGGCTGGCATACAACAATCATGCAGGATTCACGAGAGAGCCCAAAGTCCTTCACAATGCCATAAGACAAAGGAGCTTGTTTTTCTCTTCGGCCCGCTTACCTGTAAGCATGAATGAATTTTAATTGCTGGTGATTTAATTGCCTTTATGTGACTTGTTTCGCACACCTGAAGTAAACTCCAAAAAACTCACAGAAAAGCCAAACCAGGAAAGAATGGAAAGGGAACAGAAGTAAGAGGAAAAGCTGAAAGAATGCTTTTGATTAGAGCTAGCACTAGTTGGCGTTTAGCTGCGAGTGATGTGTGGGCGGGAGGACCGTGTGTTCCCAGTGCAGTCGAGTGTTGCAAGCGCTGGATGGCATAAGAGAAAAAGGAAAATGTGCCGACTGACATTCTCCTAATCAAATACAGCAATCAGGAACAGAAGCAGCATTATGCCATTGCAACTCTTTTAATTTATAATCAAAAATTGAAAGAGACAGAGTGAGAAAGAAGGAGAGAAATTGAGAGAGAGAGTAAGCCAGTGAGAGAAGATCATTATATCTCTCTTTCCAGGCGATGAGTGCAATGAAGAATTAATCAGTGGCCATTAGGCCATGTTACTCACCACTGTGGGGATGTGATTGATCCTGTGCTCGCTCTGCACCCCCTCTTCCATCTCTCCCTCTCTCCCATTCTGTTCCTCTTTCTCATTCCATACCTCCATCATGATGGATAATCCAATCATCTTTCTCCTTGACCTCTGTAATGGGGTCAGAGCAGAGGTAGGTGCAGTATGCATAGTGTGTGTGAGTGGTTTTTATGAGCAAATGTGTATGTGTGTGTGTGTGTGTGTGTGTGTGAGGAAAGAGAGAGAGACTATAGTCACAATGTGATGAATGAAGCTAGCTAAGGAAATCCTTTCTCTGAAAGTGGGCCTGACATTGAAAAAAATAATTTGTTTGCATTGCATGAGGGATTGAACTCTGTGTGTGTGTGTTTTATACCTCCTAGGGTAACACAGGAAGCAGAGCAAGTTGACTCTCTCTAAATCAGCCCCTTTCATTCTCTGCCCAGGACTCCTCCAGCTTATGTTAGCTCAGGCCAAACACTGCTAAAAACATCCACAAATCACCTCTGCTCTGAGCCCACGTCTACTGCTCCACAGCCAGATCTCTTAACTCACCTAGCAAGCACTGTAGCACATGCCACAATGCACCCTGACCTGGAGCCTGTTTTAAGTGCCTTTTTACAGTTCCACTCTCAGAGCATAGGAGGGTTCGGCACTTAAAAGGCCTGGCACCGCCGTCCCACACCATTACAGCACAAAACCTCTTTAAACTGCTGATAGCAGCACAAAAGAGCCACTGGCACACTCTCTGTGGCCGATAGGAGCAAACAGTTAATGATGTTTACTCAAGATTACAGACAAACCAGGCACCTCTGAGAGAAAGAAACGAGTGGAAAGAAGGGTTGTTGTTTAGTTGTTTGTTGGGTGTGACAGAGAGCTAGGAGGAATGTCAGGTCCAGATAAGCAGAAGCAGCTCAAACCGCACTGTGAAGATGTGGCAAGTCATGCAAAATCAGACATTTTTAGCTACGTGTTATGTCAGATATATAAAGTCCTTTCCCCCAAACTAACACATAATAAGGGAGAAAACTTCTATACACCAGATATTCACAGTTATGGCAGCTAATTAAACAAAGTAAGCTTGACTTTGACGCGACAATTGGCAATTCTATTTGTTGTAGAATGTCCAAAAAAAATGATCAAAGGCCATGTTCTTGATGTCAACGTGAAACATGCGAGCATTCAGAGTGTTGCCTGGATCCTTGGCTCGTTGTCTTAGCAACCTATAAGTGTCTGGAGGGAGGGATAAGAATTAAGCTGGGTTGAATAGCAGAGCAAGGGAGTGAAATACTTGGCAATTAAAAGCAACAAGTGACAATTAATATTGTGAGAGCACAGTTAGAAATTAAACCAACGCTGAGCCTACTTCATATTCACCTCATGCGACTTAAAGCTTTTTCCGTCTTTAAACCGTCCTGAAGACCTCTCAGTCTCTGTTCAGCGCAGAGAGATGTGTTCTTTTCTCCGCAGACATACTGTAGACAGACACAAGACCAGAAGAATAGTCACAATCAGGTTCATCCTAAAAAGTGATACTCTTACTTGTATGAGATACCTAGGACTTTCAGAACTAAACGTCCATTAAACTCTTCTTAAGATTCAGAGGTTAAGATCTAAATTCTCAAAGAATACACATGGGATGGTGACATTCTATGAACTGATATTCTAAATGGTTTTGGTGTTCTTCCTTGCAGCTCAAAAGAATGGAAAAGTAGGTGAATTATAATGACGTGAAAATGTTTTTATATATCGAACTTTTAAAGATGCTAAATAAAAAGCATCATACGTAACCCTTTACTGGAGTCGATGCGCCCAGTATTTATTTGCTCTGCCCCAGTAAAATCTCACATTCAACTTTTTAACAACCAAATAATATATCACGATAAGTGATTTTCGATTGATGATATCAGGTGGGTATGTTTTCTTCTCCAAAGTCTTAGCGACGTACTTTTTAACCGCACATTCTTTGGGCCTAGGCACGTCAGTATTGCGTACACAACAGGTAACTTCACGGCGCATGCGTCCACAGCTCTTTGGGTCGGCGCGCCAAACTCAGTGCAGTTTAAGAACAGACTTGTAGTATAGTAACATGGCGCTACAAAAGGAAGCGTTTTAATAAAACCGAACTTATACTGATTACGGACTATCTGTATCGAACTTCTGTAAATGGATATAAAGAGCAACTCTTAAGACGAAGCCTAGAGAGGGGACCGGTGTGGAGAGATGAGGAAGAGGTGTAGTTGTGATAAACAAGTTTGTTAACTAACGTTACGTAACGTCACGTCAGTTAAACTTCAATACCTTAATTATATACATATGATGAGGGCTTAGTCGATCAGACTGCGTTTCTTAGGATGTTGCTGCTGCAGAGAATGAGGACTCCAGAGTCCTACAGGAGTTAAAACATGGAGGCAGGTGCACTAGTAGAGCTGTGTCTAGCAAAGCCTCTACGAGATACGCAATGCTGGGGGAGCTACTTTTTAAATGTAGCTTTTCAAGCAACAAGCTACGTAATATTAAAAATAGCTACTGTACAGCCAAGCTTCTGACTTAATATAATTAGTTACACTACAAGTTACCGGTTTTGGGTTCTTGGTTTCTCTGCGCCACGGTGCCAAGAACGCACAATAGCCAGGTTCCCATCCAAGGAGTTTTTGCGAAAAAATATTTAGCGCTTCAAGATTTTTTTTACCCGTGCCTTATTTGATGGAAATGCTAATTATCGATAAAATTTTGTAAATAATAAACATAATATTTTTCGTTTAACTGTAGCGTAACTCTATATCGATACTTCAGATGTATAAAAAACTACTTTGGAAACACTTTCTATGGGAAAAAGAGGCTTTAACAAATAAATGATACATTTTTCATCACGTGGAGTTTTCGTCGCACTAGGAGTACTTTCTTCGAGCTCTAGGGCTATCAGACAAGCACCTGCTTCACATTCTGCTGTAAATCTTGGATATTTTGTACAATTCAATTATTTGTGAAACTGAAATAACAGTAAACTGGCAAATTTCAAAAAAACTATCTGAATAATCTCTCCATCCTTTGTTTAAGCGGAGGGTGTCACGTGGAAAAACAAAAGGTAGATAATTTGCGACATACACAAATTACGTATAGAGCGGCTCAAGGAGCAGAATTTTTTGCGACACACCAAAACCTATCACGACAGTTCGTTTTGAGATGGCGTTCATCACGCACGCCATTTTATCGATAAAAAGCCAGTTGGATGGAAACCGGCTGGAGACAGCAAATTTCGCACATTTTTTTAACGCATATTCTGTTCTGTCGAATATTCTGTCGATAACAAAACGTCGCAAAAAACTGGATGGAAACTTGGCTTGTGATGCAATATACACGCGCCACTTCTTCCAATACAACCCCAATCAAAAACACATGGTAATAGAAAATACGAGCGTTTGTATTTTTTGTAACCATGTAGAGTTACGCTACGTCGCAATTTATAAAAAATAGCGTTGTAAAAAATAAACGCGTTTTAAAACGAGCTTCTCTATTGACAAGCTACTGAAAACGTAGTTAAGTTAGTAGCATATCTAATTTTAGTTAGCTACTTCCCAACACTGGTTATGCTACGACGGCTTTTTAGTGCCACCTTAAAAAAAATAATCTAAGTGCCACCTTAAAAAAAAATAAAATCTAAGATTACGAGATTAAACTCGAAACTACGAGAATAAAGTCGAATTTTTTACGGTTAGCTCTACGGAAGACCTTGCCAACATCAACCGTCAAAGGTAAGGTTTATTAAAATCTCTTTAGTTAAATGTAGTTTGATATAATTTGATTCGACTTTATTCTCGTAACATTTCGACTTTATTCTCGTAACATTTCGACTTTATTCTCGTAGTTTCGAGTTTATTCTCGAAATATTACGAGTTTAATCTCTTAATCTTAGATTTTTTTTTTTAAGGTGGCACTTAGATTTTTTTTTTTTTTAAGGTGGCACTAAAACGCCGTCGTATTATGCGGTAAGAGAAATGTGAAAAATACACTTAAGACATTGGTACACCTACATCAACAGGACATGTAGAAACAGAGAAATATCTCCATGTGAGAAGTTGTTCAGCAGTTTGTGTGTCTGTTGTGCATCCTTGTACCAAGACTGCCTGGCTGACAGTGGAAGGTGTCTGGCACATAACGCCATAACAGACCGTGTTGCACTCGTGTCCTGAAGCACCACAGCTGATTTGCAGTAGAATGTATAATTTTCTCATTTCTTTCACGAGCTGTCTGCCTTTCACAAATTAGCAAGGGCTCTGACCCTGGCGTTCCACGCACAGCATGAGAGAGAAGACGGCGTAATGCACGACACACAGCATTTCAATCAGACACTCTCTCTTTCACTCCCATCAAATCATCTCCATATACATAATTCATACACCTGTGGAGGGATGAGCTTTATTGCTACACTTCTGTGACATGGAGAGTATGATTACAGATTAATCTGCCTGCTTCAACGTTGTGTCGGGGAAAAAAAGACAGTGGCACTATCCTCTCTGTGAAACTGGGCACTACTTTACACTTGCGGAACTCACTTTTCCCTCACTTTCGCCTTAAGTTTGTATTTCCTATTCTACAGAGAGACTGTGTAACTCAAAACGGCATGGCAAAAGAGTTTGAATCAGGGGCCACAGCCGAGCACAATTTGAAGGATAAATTGTTATGACCATGGTTTTTGCTAAGTATTTTAAAATTAGCTATAACAGACTACACAGATAAAAACAAAAACAAAACATGGCTATGTTCGTACAAAACTCCAATGTACAGATACCTTAACTAGGGTACATACAAAGCAGAAAAATCATTTACGCCTTTATCTGTTATTTTGTATTTTTTGTATGAACTTGTGATCCAAATTGTGTAGGTTTCCATATTTCGACTGTGTAGAAGTAAAATGAACTAAATGTGAATTGCTGTTTTTTTCTTCCGTTTCTAGAATTTATATAGTTAAATAACATATGTCCATTGTGTCACATTATCTTGCTTACAGCTTTTTACACTTTTTTCTTTTACAGATTTTAAAAATCTAATTTTTAGCAAACGCCAATTAATTAAATCAAAATGCTAAACTTAATGATGAAATGGTTGCCTGAATATCTCCCTTCAGAATAGCTATTTTTCACTTACCATAGTCAAAACCTAATCCACTTAAAATATTTGCTCACTAAGATATTTCAGATACTTAATTCATATAGTTGTTGTGCACTTAATTCACATTTGACATAAAATTAAAATATTATTATATTAAAAGTCATTCAAAATTCATTTCGTAAATGTTTTTAAGTAAGAATCGCTAAAGTAACTTAACTATGGAGCAACATGGAACTAACCTTAAATGCTGGTTTACACGGCTAACTGCTGATGAATTTTAATAAAAATGGGTTTAGTTATAAAAAGAAGCTTTTCTGTTGCTCATCTGCAGAAATGTAACCTTCAGAGCGAAATTACACTGTCTCTTTCAGGTAACTGGCTTTTTGGTTTAGTAAGCTGTTGAATTTACAAGCTTGTTGCTTATTAGTACCAAAGTGTTTGGCTTTTATACGAAATACCATGTACAAAGCAATAGGTGCGTAAAAGCGCTCTTCACCATTTGTAGATTCTGTTCCTACCTAAGAACAAATCTCAAATAAGATTGGTGATTGTCAGAATCTTTGTGAAAACTGTGTAATTTTCCAGTCCTTCAAATCTCTTTTTACTTTTGGAATTTCTGATCTTATTACTAGATGCTAAAAGGACATTAAAGCTGCTGGATGTAAACCCAACACCTCCTTCTATTTGGATCTGGTGCAACAGGAGGAGCATAATATGGAAAAGATTATTAGGCTAACATTTTCCCAAAGCCAGAATTCACCATAGAAAGTCATCAAGTTACATGTCAAAGGTCTGCACAGTCAAAACAGAAACAAGTTCATGAACAGTAGAAAATGGCAGTCCAAATGCTGCCATTAAATCAACATGTATCTTCAAGAGAGCATATGTGGCATGCTCGCTCAAAAACATGCATTTATGCATTCCCATTTGTGTGCACGAGTGGGACTGCGCATGCTAGCAGCAGCCCTCCTCTTCTCTGTGTGGAGAAAGAAGCCATTCTCTAAGCAATCAGAGCTCTGCCTGCAGGAGCCCAGCCAAGCCTCTCATCCTCAGCCTACTCAAGAGCTGCTTTAATTAACCATCATACCACAGATGGGATCGATTTTAACCTCCTTCTCTCTCCCTCTCTCTTTCTCCAACCCCCCCTTCAACCTTACATGTCTTTTTCAACCTTCGTTCTCCAGTCTTTCACCCACTGCTCTGCCTCTCCCTCTCATCTTGTGCCCCTTCTTTCTGTCTCTCTCTCTCTCTCCCTCTCCCTATATCTGTGCTCCTCTCTCCTATATACAAGTCATATAATTGAACTGGAACAGTGCCAGGCTCTGCCCCCCCCATTCATCCCGTTTCGCCCACATCCCCTAGCTTCACCTGCTCAATACCTTATTAGTGTCAGGATCTGTAGAGAGCCATTGCGGATTAACGAGAGATATATGAGATTGATTTCTACTCCCACAGATGAAATTGGGTTCTGCCCTTGTATCTGTATGTATGTGCTTGCGTGTGTCTGTGTGTGTGTATGTGTACAATCACTGAGGTAAAACACTGTGCGATTCCCCATGTTGCTTTTCTGTGTAAACGGGATAATTACCCACCCATATCTGTCTCTTTTTTTGTGCAACGATTGTCATTTTTATTCCAAGACAACATGGAGCTAGCTCAACCCCCCATCCCCCCAACTCTGGGCAGTCGGAAATTGTAATTTTGAAATCTGATCTGCATGCAAACGAGAACTAACCTGCATGTGCTAGCTTTGTCAACAGCATAAAAAGCATGTTATCGATTATGCACGGAAGATACATGACTTTTGTGGAAGAAAATGGCATGAAAATGACTTTAGCAGGATTTGCCTATCGGGGGAGAGATTAGGGTCTTTTAGGGAAAGGAGTGGCTACTAAAGGGCGAAAAATGAGGGAAGGTAATGGGAATCTCTGTGTTGTGTGTGTGTGTAAGTGGTAAGATTTATGAGCTTCCTGTTGTGAGCTGTGTGTGAGCAATGTATGATCTCTCATCTTGCAAATTGACTTTCTGGATTCAGGACAATGCATGGATTGTAATATAATTCTAATGTAAATCTGATTATAATATACCAATAAAACCTCATCATAATAAATAGTGGCAGCAGAAGTAAGAGTAGTTGTGTTATATAGGGATGTATGTGTGTGTGTGTGTGTGTGTCTGGCCTGTAGGCAGAGGCAGAGCTTGTTGTAGTGTGATTTCCTGGAGTGTTTTTGTCAGAGTGTGGCCCTGTGTGATTGCCTCTCCGTCACTAGTGTCAACCGAGGATAATGCGCAGCCACCAAAACAGGATCACCGCCATCCAATTCCTCTTTCCCCGCATAGATGGAATAATTTGCCAGAGGGACAGAGCAGACCTGGGGGGAGGGTGGCGAAGAAGCGAACAAGCAAGCGAGCAGCGGCTGGGGTCCAGGGGAAAGATAAAACCACTGTTAAAAAACAGCCATTACTACGGGAATTGGGCAAAGGGGGTCTGACCACATCCAGCAATACCAACAGGAGGTGAAGGATTGCTCACAAACACAGAGAGCAAAATGTAGCCATGGGTAAAATTGAGGGACCCGACTAGCAATCTATTGAAGGGGGGGGGTTGGGGGACTGAGCGTTAAACGTTAAAAAATGAGACATGTAGCTACATGCTTTGTGTGGATTACAGTTTTGAAGTGACTTTGAAGTGGCTTTTCTACCTGCATCACCCACTGCCTAACTGAGTTTTTGTGTTAAACTGAGAATAAACACTGTCAACAGAAATCCGTCTCCACAAAATATTTGCAATAGAGATAACAGACTCAATAAAGCATGCCAACTTTGCACCTCCAAGCACTTTGTACGGAAAATCAGCCGTCACGAGTCAGGTGCGTGCCACTTGCCATGACAAAAAAAAAATGCACCAGCCAGACGGAAAGCTGCGAGGGTGCACACAAAATACAAGGAGCTCTCCAAAAATCACAGTTTTCTTTGGCAAAAATTAACAAGCGTAAATGCCTAATTGCTTTCAGGTGTCTCCCCTTGCTCTTTCCTCTTAGCAAACTGTGGCATCGTCACCAGGGATGGGTGTTGGTGTGGGTGTGAATGTGTGAGTGGAAAGAGAGAGAGAGAAGTGATTTGTGTAGATGCCGGCATTGTAGGAGGCCAGAGTGTTTTGGGGTTGGGGGATGGGGAGGTGTTTAGTAATCAGGGTGGGGAACACACTCCCGCCTTGTGATGCTGTGTATCACGCAGGCCCTCGCAGCGGAATGACCCAGAGATTACAGCTCACACTGAGCAGGCCTCAGGTGCACAGACTAATACACCAGCGCTCCCAGGTACATGCAGGGTTGAGGATGGGGAATGTGGTGTGACTTGGATGCAAAGAAAGTTGTACGCTGTTGAGCAAAGAGAGAGAGATTTTAACAACAGGTCAAAACTTAAAGAGTTTTCTAACGTTTTCGGAGTCGTAACCTAAGACTTGTACTGTACTATGCTTTTCCAGTTAAATACATTAATTTTACATTTTATACTCATGGCGGACATAACATATAGTTTCTAATTAAAGGGACAGCCTGCTTGGAGCAACTTGGGTAAAGATTTTCCCAGGGGATCACCTGAGGGACAAAGTAACACAAATTTACAGTGCAGTATTAATCTATGCAACACAGTGAAACACTATACTTTTTGTTTTCAAATTATTTTCTTACAAATACAATAACATACTGTGTAAATAAAGCACATCCATTCCCTCGATATATTCTTCTCCTGATTGTCCGTCTGATTCACATCACCTGTTCCTCATTTCATTTTAAGTATCATTTTGTTTAAGTGCTGAATCACTGTACTGTGCTCAGTGACAGAACAATAGACTGAAAGAAAGCGAAATGTAATTCCAAAAAATTAATGTTTTGATGATGTCTTACTCTCCATTTTCGTCATTCAAGTATGAATTTGAAGTGCTGCTTCTGGAAAAAATATTTGTGGTAGGCACAGTACAATACTGTAAAACATATTACTGTAAATATTAAATACTTTTACAGTGACATACTAAATTTTGTCATTATAGTAATGTACGGTAAATGACAAATGCAGTATGCTTCCTCTAAAGATAAAGAAAATGGCTGAAAACACCCAGAATTTTACAGAACATGTACAGAGAAGTGTTTTTTAGTTTTTTAACAGTGGAAGGCCCAGTGGTAGGACACTCACCTTGGGACCCAGACGTTGTGGGTTCGAATCCGACCTCTGGCGTTACAAACATTGGGTCCCTGAGCAAGACCCTTAACCCTAATTTCCTCTCAGGGGAACTGTCCCTGAAATTAGGAAATGTAAGTCGCTCTAGATAAGAGCTTCTGCTAAAATGCTGTAAAGTGTAAAAATGTAAAGATATCAGCAGAGGTGAACTCACAACCTACTTTTTGTTAATTTTGGATTTTCTCCAAATATTTGATATTATTGGGTTGTAAATTGCATATTAAATACTAAGTTGCATTCATTTTTTTCTACTTCAAGATCTGTTGAATTTTTCTATATCTATTTCTGCTGATGATTCTTGACCAACGCTTATGCTCCTATGTGGAGGGTGTTACAGTGGTGTGAGTGAGTTGCAGGGATCCATGGCTGTCCAGCAGGGGGGGTTGGAGAGGGCCAATGGCTGAGGCTGTGTGGCTAAGTGTCTCATCAGCATCCTACTCAGGCTCCGGGCCCACGCTCTAACTGTGCCCTGACTTGATTGTAATTGCCTGAATTCGGCTCCCGCTGCTCCATCCCTAGCAATATAACTGCCACATTTTAACCCCAGAAAGCCTAGCCAGCAGTGCATAGCTCCAGTGCCGTTAGGAGGGGCAGTGTGGCGCACTCCGGCATGGCAGCGCCTCTTCTTACATGGGCAAACTTTTCCATATATACACTGCATAATATTCACAGAAAGTACAAGCAGCAAATAGCCTGTGATTCATGCGACACAAAGTGGCTCGAACTGTACTTAGCTGAAAACATGAAGGAAGGGGATAAAATCAGCCTGATTTTCCTACTGAATTTTACATTGGTCACATTTACCTCTCATTAAAGAACACAAGCGCTGCTTCACGTAGCAGCCACTTTTAAAAAGGAAATTACGGATGAACAGTAGATTATTGCAAACACAAAAATGGAAAATTAACAGTTTTAAATGCTTATTCAGGTCCAAGCAGATATCTTTTTTTCCATTACATTAAGGTCAGATTTGACTTCATTTTTCATTAAGGTCTGATTTACAGACTTCTGTTAATGACCGCTGAATAAATAACGTGCATAAAAGGGAAAATTGCAAGCATCTCAGTAATGTATTTATGTTAGAAGAAACAAATCTGAAAATGTAAAAGTTTTTAAAGCGGATGGAGATGAGGGGATGGAAAAGAATGTGTGTATGAGGGAGCGTGTGTGTGTGTGTCTGTGAATGACTTCCTGATGCGTGGCGGGGAGTGTGCAACTTCAGACTAGCAGGGTTAACTTCAGAACTCCCCTGTGGAGCTCCTCTCTCTGTGATAATAGCTGCTGGCGTAATGAAGAGCAGCCTGCTAACCAACAGGTGGTCCTTTTTAAAGAGCCCAGACACTGCACTCAGGCCAAGGGAGGGGGGGGGGGAGAAAACCCCACCATGCTAAAATGTGTCAGAATCTAATGTTCCACAGAATGAAAAAGCTGTTTTTCTCCTCTTTGTTCAGCACTGGAGATTCAGCCTTGTTCCTCATTGTTCCCTACAAAAACGAGCAACAGTCTTTTTTGACACAGAGCCATAGGGGGAAGAAAGACTGAGGCTGACTAGTCACAGGAGAGGTGGGAAGCGGGGTGGGGTGGGGGGTTTAAAAAGCCTTCGGCCCTTCTTTCTGGAGGGTTGAAGCCTATTAAGAGTTTGCGAGTTATGAATGGTTATGAGTCTCTCCCTCTCCGTCGCACAATGCAGAGGGCAAAAAAGGAGAAGCTGGCTTTTTTGGAGACCGGCAAGAAGTCTTAATCACATACAGGCCGAACAGAAGAGACAGCAGCAGGGAGAGAAAGGGCGAGAAAGTATGGGACAGAGAAAGTAGAGGGCGAATCAGAGCGGAAGTAGCTGCTGCCACATGCAGAATGGGAAAGTGGAGTGGAGTGAAGTGGAGTGAGCTCGGGGGTGGGGGTGGTTTAGAGACGTTAAAGGACAGGAGCTCTGTTTCTCAATTCACATCTTATTAAAATTGTTGTCTCCTTTTGTTTATAATCACACACACAGCCATCACGGCACTGAGACCGGCCAAAATGTATTACACATCTGCAGGTTCTCTCTCCAAATTTAAAAAGGCCTAAAATGCTTAAAAATCTATAAACAAATAATCTGCTCTTAAACAGATGACTAGATTTCCATTCATGTGTGTCTTCGATTAACTTTTTTGAATGAGGCCAAAATTGCTTTTGATTCTTAGAACAAGAAACACTTGAAATGTTATTTGAAAAGTTAGTAGAAAGGTTAATGTTGGCAGACCTACAGAGAAATGTCTGTTGTGGCAAACTAGTGAACTTCCACTAAATGATTCTGAAAAAATGGAACGTTTTAATGCATCTTTGTTTGAACAAATTGTAAAAAATTACAGTTGCTTCTAATATGATCTAAATACACATTTTAATTTATTTCGCTTTCCACTCAAAGGGACGTGATGCCTGAATTAGTTAATCTGCCTGCAGCATGCATGTGGCCAAAGTACAACTAATATTGTCAATAGTTCTTTTTTTTCCATAAACATCAGTGAATAAACTCCTTTTCCGTTTTTGAAAGGTAGATTTTTCTGGATTTTTGAAAGCTTTATTTGCTTCCCCTACGGACTCAGTTTATGCCCAGTATGAAACTGTGAACGTTAAGTTTCTGCCTACTAAAATTACAAAGAAAACTGTGCTAAGCAGAATTATAATTAAGTTATAAAATTAATATGATCTATTATGAAAACTGAGACGTTAACTTTTAATCCTTTCAATTTAAAAAAGCTGTTCATATTACACAGATATACAGGTAACCGAGGTATTAATTAATCTGATCTTTTATTAAATTATCACTATTATTACTATTAATAATTTTAAAAACAATATACGCAATAATGCAAAAAAAAAAACCCTGCTGCTAGTTAAATCAGTATTCAATTATCCATCAACAAGAAAAAAACAAATGAAATTAGTTGTGAAATACTGAACTAAATTTCTACAAAAGATAAAACTGACATTCAGTGAGAGGTACTTCACCTGCCTATTAAGCTGCATTTTCAGCTCAATGGCCATGGGTCGAACAGATCCTAACTGGGTATATCTCCGAACAAAGGCTTTTATTCACCTTCATAATCCATCTGTTATTGTCCGGCCAATTTGTTCTCGTTAAGCTACATAAGGGGCCCAAGACTGAGACAAAAGCTGGCTAGGGAACAATAGCCGACTCCCCGTTTGCTTTGTCCCTGCGTTCAAGTATGTGCCTCCCATGGTGCATTGCGGGCCTTTTTTTGGCCTCAGAAAAGTGTGTGAGAGAGAGGGAGAGAGAGAGAGAACGAGCAAGAGAACGAAAGAGCCCTGCCTGAACACCTGGAAGAGACAGCTTTCACTTCCCTTCTCACTGGAGGGAGATTGCGAGCCCTCACACGGAGAACTGTGACAAGTACTGTGTTTTGACAGTGCCACACTGAGGGACATTTGAGAACCTGTCAGAGAGGAGAAGTTAGCAGGCTGAATGAAAGACTCCATGGGAGGAAGAGAAGTCCACAGCCTAGAGTTGGGAATATGCAGCGAAAAGAACAAAAAAAGGACACAGTTATGACTGAATGATCTCACCCCATCTCCCAGAAAAGCACATGCGTACAATATATATTGAGGGTTAGTGGAGTCATTTCCATTTCACTGCAAGAGACACTAAACTAAAAGCCTCTGCATTTCCAACAACGGCGTCCACCCAAAACAAACGTGATGTCCTTGATTGGACATTGTTGTGTTAGTTTTTTTTTTAACCAGGTTGCATGTCTTATTTTCATCTATAACGAAAGAAGGACCTTATTAGTGATTTCTGACCACAACAGTAGATTATGGCATGAAGACAGTGCAACTGAAATCACTGTAATCAAATGTGCCGAGGAAGGTCAAAATGTGACTGAAGATCACAGGTGAACAGCCTCACGTGCAGCCTCACACTGCCTCCGGGGTTGGGAGAAAAGGAGCAATCTTCCCAGACTAATTGTCTGTTCATAGCTGGGGGAATCTGTAATCAGGTCATTTGTTGCAATGACAGGCTGCAGAGGTGAGGAGACATGCACAGCAGCAGCCTGATCACACTGCCTGCCACCCCACAATCAGTGTGCGAGACACACACACACACAATGCTCTGATGGTCAACCGATGGGCACATTTTACATGATTTATCTGTACATGTTGCTTCATAGATAGCTAGCATCCAGCGTAACATCAGAAAATATAATTCATTTTCCAGTGAATTTCTGCAAATGACAGTGATGGTCACACACTTTAGTTGAGCCTGTAGAGCTTGTGGGAACACCAGCACTCAAGAACGTGAACATTTGCCAAAAAGGAATAGGTTTGAGGTTTTTTTTTTTAATATCATCTCAAAATAGTTAAAATAATGTTCAATAACTAATTATTTAATCACTGTATTCACCTTAAGATTTTAATCTCTAATGCGTACATACAAAGAATTCTTAATATTCAGAATTGAAAATCTGCAGATCAAAATTCTTGTCCGTACGTCCATTTTTTTTCCTTTTTCTAAATTCTTTAATTTATTAATTCATATTTGAATATCTTTAAATTGTTTAGTTTCATTAAAACTGTTCATCCAAGCTTGTTAACAGTGGTATAATTCACTTTTCACTCTACTTATTATCTGCAGAAATCTCTTTCTGTCTAATAAAGAACGAACCAATCTCAGCCTTTAGAAATATAACTTAAAATTTTCGGAAAGTCGCTGGTTCAAATCCTGGACTGGTAAAGGTACCATTGAGGTACTCATGAGCAAGGTACCGTCCCTAAGCACTGTTCCCCAGGTGCTGCCCACTGCTCCTTCATGGATGGGTCAAATTCAGAGGTCACATTTTATTGTGGCACACCATGTTCACAATCACAAATAATCAGTCACTTAAAGGCTACATCTTAATATGATGCTGTGAATTAACACGTATGCTGTAGAGAAGTAATTAACTTAAGGGAAAACAAATACACAAAATACTTCTTGCAGAAAAAATGTATTTACAAAAATGTTCTTGTTTGCCTTATCAAACAGAGTGAATGAAGACAGTATTCTATAACACATGTTGAAATCCACAGTTCAGAATAAACACCACAGTTCAAATAAAGCAAAAACACAAAATATAAGACCGGCTTGCAGGCTAATTTTACACAGAGTTAAAGGACAAAGGACTGTACGAGGTGTTTACTAGCGAAGACTGTATGTCTATGAGTGTGTGTTAGAATGGAAACTCCCTTATATCTGCCGACCGGAACTCACTTGCTCTCTTTAATAAGGCATTTTTAACTGCTTTGATCTTCCCATCCAGCTCAGTCAGGCTGTAGTTCTGCAGAACCAGACGACTTCAGTCATTAAAACAGACTTAAACACCAAATATTCATGATAAATACAAATAGCACAAAAACTCACATGAGAAACAGAGGTTTTGGGACGCTTGTGGGAGAAATTCTGAAATGAAAAACAATGTATAATTAATGAATGCGATCTTAGAGACAAAAATGTAATAATATATTAAAACTATTCTATTTGCCTATAAATTATTTCTACCTAAAAGCCTTCACGGTGAAAACAAGTTGCAGCTACACATTGGCAAAAGTGTACGCAATTAATAAAGCAAACAGGATCTACACAGGAAATAAAATGACCTACCACTCATAATACACACTTAACATAACTCCTAACAATTCAGTTGCACACACACACACACACACACACACACACACACAGATCACTGCTGAATGTCATTACCAGTAGCTGACCTGGACTGTGTTTGCATAGAAGTGATTAGCTCTCGGCAGAAGCCACCACCTACAGTACCTCCAACACCCAGTGTCCCCTTCATCTATTCTGTCCAACACCTCTTATCAGCCACTAGCAACTCAGCTTCATTTCAATCACCGTTCAGCCAGTGTTGATATAAACACATTTGGGAACGAGACCAAATCTAACTGCCCCCTCCCAACCACAACATTTTAATTAATTCACTGGACTTGCTAAAAGCAATAGCAAAAGTAAAAAGATCAGCATATTTTACCATCTACTCAATGCCCCACTTTATAGGCACTACACACACTCACGTACACACACACACACACACACACTGAAGGACATGGAAATCAGCTAGCTCTCAGCTCAGTACTGAACTAAGTGAAGCCGGTGTGAGGAGGCGTAGAATGGTTCAAGAGCACTTACTCAGCTAACTTTGATGGGCTACAATCTGACATGGATAACAAATTCTGAAGAGAGGCGAAAAAATATCACTCATATCAGCTTTTAATGGCTTTGAAGAACTCTCTGGTTGACTGTGGCGAGTGGAGGAGAAAACACACATAAGCCAAAAGTCTGTAGGATGACAACTCGATGTGTACTGTAAGAGGGGGGGAAAACTGCCATGCAGCAACAAAAAGCAGCCAAGGACTTCAACAGCCAAAAGCACCACGACGGTGTTCCGCTCACACTAATCTACATAAAATTTGCAACAGGGAATATCAGTTGCATTTTTGTGGAAACAAGTCTTGATCTCCAAATCTGCCCTGTGCGTGTAGGTAAACGGAGCTGCAAGCCACATGCCCTGCTGATACTGAGCAAGTCACACAAGATTTGAATGATTCTTCCCTGACACTTCCTTACGTATTTCGTAAGAATTTACAGAGCTATAAAATGCCTTCTAGTTTTCAGCATGTTCCGCAAATGCTTCATACAGCTCTGATTTGAAACCTACGAAAATCTAGAGTGCCACGCTCCACAGAAGAACTCAATTTGTGTCTAGTTTTCTCCTCATTCAACAAACAAACACATCCCCTCCATTTCCCGGCCCACCACTCACAGTGGAGTGGAAGTACTCTGGGGAAAGACCCTCGAGCTCCAGGATTCGATCTTCTAGCTTCTTCAGCCGCTGGTAAACGTTCTGAGGTACAGGACCTTCTGCAAGACAGACAGAAAACTCATTGACCGTATTCTTCAGATATGGCAAAGTACTTGTTTTATTCTGATACCAGTACAAATAGAATCACGATATCCACAGATTTTCATATACGTTTACGGCATTTGGCGTGCACAGATCCCTGGAGCAACTCATCCAGGAGCACAATGGTGGTAGTGAAAAAGGCTGGGCAATATATCGAATTGCATAAATGAATGAATGATATTTACAATGCATCATAAACTGTCATGATATAAAAATTTAACAAGTTCCATCAAACACAGCGTTTGTAGTGTGTCATTTCTGTAGCTTGGTGAGCATCCTAAACACAGTCCTCATACTGACTAAAGTCCAGTCTTCTCTTAGCATCATTAAAACCTCATAAAAAACTCTGTCCAAATACTTATATGTCTTGCACAAAATTTGTGAAGTCACATGTTTCTGCCATGATTTACTTGTTCTTAAAAAGCATGTTGAAACATTTTTATTTTTTTTTTATGTCAAATCTAAAGTAGGTAAGTCTCCTCTCTTACAGTAAGTACAGATCATTGGCTTTCATGCATTAACATTTATATCCATTTCGTGTATTAAAGTGTACATTTTGTTCATGTCTATCATATAAAAACACTTGATGCATATTAATCAATATTTGGTCTACAGATATTGTGATTTGAATTTTGAGTCTCCCAGTTGGAGGTACCTCTTAGAATGTCAGTATCCCAACAGTAGACGAAAACCAAATAAATGCTCTTTTTAATATTTTAAATTAAAACAGCAAAACCTGCCACATTTACAGTCTTTTTACAAAATCAGTGCCTAGATATGTAAACGAACTTCTATTATATTACTCAAACTGGTGGAACTGTTTCATGTTTTGGAAATTAGACACTGAAATGTTTGTGCAGAAATATTGTGATTTACTGTATTGTAAGTAAGGGTATAACACCCCTAACGCTGACCTGCTGTTAGTTTCAAGTGAGCTTCTATATTATGCAGCCGCTCCTCAATGGCAGGGTTTCCACAGTCGCGGGTGAAGGAACCCTGCTGCTGATCCCCCTGCTCAGACCGACCCCCTCGGGTCAGGGGTCCAAACGTGTTCACCACTCGTGTCACTGCAAGAGCAATAAATGAACCCAACAGTCTGCAAGGTCAAAATATTTTCACCCCAGAATTTTAACTTTGATCTGAATGGTTAATATAAAAACACAGATATAGATTTATCAGACCTTTCACATGACTCTTATAACCAGGATATGGTGTGAAGATGGCGTCTGTTCGGGCACAACTGTTTTCTAAAAGAAAAAGTTACTATTATAAGTCTGAAATTCTTGCTTTTCCATAGCAAAATTTTCTAATTTGATACTGACACAATACATAAGTAAAACTAGTTTGGAAAAATCTATTTTTATAAAACTAGAGAGAGATAATTATACGCCACATAGAAAACCTTATAAGCCCAAAGCAATTTGAATAAAACAGGCTCTTTACAAAAATATACACAAACAGATATTTTTGCTGCTAATTGAACGTTACAAATATCTGATAATACTTCAACTTTGCTCCAGCCAGAACTGGTCATACTTAGAAGCTGCAGTCATTCAGTCCACTCCTGTGAGTGGGTGCAGTCTGACCTCTCACCAGTCGAAAATCAGCACTCTCCCAAACATTGGCAATCGTTCAGTAGACCTCCCATCCTTCCCACATGCCCGTTCGGTTGCCCTTCCATTCTCACCCTGATTGCAGTCGATCACATTGCAAAACTCCCGCACATTGTTTTCATTGATCTCCAGCTGTTTGCGCTCTATAAATGCAGATATCCTACGATCAATCTATGAGAGAGAGAGAGAGAGAAAGGGGGGGGGGGGGGAGGGAGAGCGGTGAATTGATGAGCTATTGAAAGAAATCAATCCACAGTCGTCTTTTTGTTGTGTAGTGATAACGAGAAACAGAAAGCCACGGAGGGCAACATGAATAACGAGTGAGTGCAGCGGACACAATTATCCCAAATATCAAAACATTTCACACTCTCTGCCATGTCACACAGCAGAAATTGCTCTAGCCATTTGTTTTAGTGCCTGCAAATAAAAAATATCTATAAATAAATAAACAAGAAAAAAAACTATATAAACATAAAGGCTCTCCTTGTCTTGCCCACATGCAATTTCACAGAGTAATGAGCATCCACTTCATAATGCAGTGAGGGCCTGGACCTCTCTCAGGACTCTCCAACAGGGCGGCTATTCATTTCTTACTGAGGGAGAGCAAGCAGTGAGAGAGCCCTCCATTCAGACGGAACTGAGCTACCTCCAATAGCCACAGCACGAATCAGAATAATTCAGTCACCACACGGAAGGCCACCTAAGGCTGATTAGATTTAGACACGCAAAAGGTAAATGGTGAACAAATCAGACTTAACTGCTTAACTGCTAAGTCAACGCCATTTAAAAGCAAACACTTGATTAAAGTTAATATTATGCAAAAAAATTTATCTCTAAAGGCCTGGGAGATTTAGAGGATCACTGACTTCAGCCTGGCCTTATCCTGGATATTTTGGCAATTCTTTTTTCATTTCACCTGCTACATTTCTCTACTTACTTCAGGACGCAAAGTTGATCATCGTCAGCCAGTGGTCTGCTGCAAACTGATTTTTAGCTGTCTTAGAGCTAACAAACACACCAAGTCGAAATGATATGGTCTGCACTGGATTGTAATGAATCCTGTAATGAATCCTGTAAACTGTATATATATATACACTGTGTATATATATATATATATATATATATATATATATATATATATATATATATATATATACACACACACACACACACACACACACACACACACATATATATATATATATATATATATATATATATATATATATATATATATATATATATATATATATATACACACATATACACAGAGATATAGATATATATATAGATATATAGATATATATGTACACACACACATGGCTACTAAAACATAGTGCTGTGAACAAGCATTTGCCCCTCATTAGCCCCTATATTAGACGGGTTAACACAAAATGGTAAAGCTTTTATGATGATTTTTGTTTATTAATATATATATATTAATAAATATATACACACACACACGCAGGTATCTATCTATATCTATATCTATATCTATATATATATATATACACACATACATATACAGAGATAGTAGATATATGATATATATATACACAGAGATATAGATATATATATAGATATATATGTACACACACACATACACAAACATCATAGTGCTGTGAACAAGCATTTGCCCCTATTAGCCCTCTAGTATTAGACGGTTAACACAAAATGCAGTTTTAAGGATGATTTTATTTATTAAGAAAAAAAACTATCTAAATCTACATGGCCCTATGGAAAAGTACTTGCCCCTTGTAAAATCATAAACTAACTGTGTTTTATCACATTTTTTGGAAAGCTGAGTGCAATTTCACCAGCCACACCCAGGCCTGATTAATACAGATCTGTTCAATCAAGAGAGAGCACTTAAAAAAGCAGCCCAAAAGATCCCAAAAAAGGAAGACATCATGCTGCACTCCAAAAGTAAATTCAGGAAGAGAAACAAAGTGACTAACATCTATCGTTCTGGAAAAGCTTACAAAGCTATTTCTAAAGCGTTGGGACTCCAGCGAACCACAGTGAGGGCCATTACTCACAAATAGAGAAAACATGGAACAGTGGTGAACCTTCCTAGGAGTGGCTGGCCTACAAAAATGACCCCAAGAGTGCAACGACCATCCAAGAGGGTCACAAAAGAACCCAGAACAACAGCTAAAACAGCTAAGATCAGTGTTCAGACCCAACCATTAGAAAGAGATTGAGCAAAAATGGCAGAGTTCCAAGACACAACCATACCATATCAATTTATTTACAAAAGAATTTATAAAACAACCACTTGGCTGACCAAAGTGCTGTACATCCTATAACAAATACAAATATAAACAAGAAGAAACATAAAAACACAGGAACAAATAAAAACAAAAGAACAGTCAAACAAGAGAAAAGAAAAAAGAAAAGAAGAGTCTCAGTCACTACAACACACTGGGTCAAAAGCCAGAGAGTAAAAATGAATTTTTAAGCGAGAGATGGAGCTTGCCTGACATCCAATGGCAAATCATTCCAGAGTTTTGGCCCAACTACCACAAAAGCTCTATCACCCCTTAATTTACGATTTGCCTTTGGTACGGATGGAGGCATCTGGTCTGCTGATCTAAGTGATCGAGATGGAGCATATGGTACAGTTCTGCTAAATAATGGGGCATAGCCACTTAAATACAAATAAAAGAATTTTAAACTGGATTCGAAACTGGACAGGAAGCCAATGAAGCGAGGCTAAATTGGTGTAATGTGCTCACACATACTAGTGCCGGTTAAAAAACGCGCAGTGGCATTCTGCACCAGCTGTAAACGCGCAAACGAGGTCTGACTAATTCTCATAAGAAGCGAATTACAGTAATCAAGACGTGAAGTCACAAATGCATGTATCACAGTTTCAAGTGTTCTTTTCGATAGAAAGGGCTTGATTTTTGACAACCTTCTCATTTGAAAGAAACACGATTTTATCACTGTGTTAATATGAGCATCCAATTTTAAGGCAGGATCCATTTTCACCCCCAGATTTGATATAATTGACTTCTCAAGATGTGCAAGGGAAGAGAGGTCAAAAGAGGAGGAACTGCTGGTGCTACTGGGTTTAAATAGCATAACCTCTTTCTTTTTCTCATTAAAATTCAAAAAATTAAAAGCCATCCAACACCTAATTTCAGCAAGGCAGTCAATAAGAGGCCGATGAACGTGAGTCTTTGTACTTCAATGGAAAATAAACTTGGCAGCCATCTGCATAACAGTGAAAAGAAATATATTTGCGAAAGATAGCTCTGAGTGGTACAAAAGATACAAAAAAGGAGAGGTCCCAAAACAGAATCTTTAGACACCCTGGCGAAGTTACAGCAGTAGGAAGTAAAATCTTCAGTGTTCACACAGAACGTTCTATCAGTGAGATTGGAGCTAAACCAGTGAAGCACTGAGCCCGTAATGCCCACCCCCTTTTTTCAGTTGATTATAAACAACATTTTCCAGAAGCTTAAATACAAAAGGTAATGGAGATTGGCCTATACTCTAGGATACACTAAGAGGGTCAAGGCCAAGTTTTTTCAACAGGGGTTGCACAACAGCATGCTTAAAATATGATGGCACCATACCTGAAGTCAGACTACTATTTATAAAATTAAGTATATGAGGACCCAAGGTGGGAAAAACCTCCTTAAAAAAGCAAGGGGGAATAATATCAACTGGGGAGCCTGATGGCTTCATACTGGAAATCAGCTGCTCTAACATAGTGAGAGAGACAGGCCCAAAGTGGCTGGAACACAGACACAAGGAATTACAACAGACGGATCAAAAGAAGAAGGTGAAATAAGGGCCCTAGTGCTTATAACCTTTTCCAGAAAGAATGTAAGAAAATCCTCACAAAGTTCACTAGAAGCTTCCATATATGAATGTTCAGCAACAATTTCAGGGTGAGAATTCAGTGTAGAAAAAAGAACATGGGGATTATGAGAGTTAGAAGCAATAACATCAGAAAAAAAAAAACATGACCTAGCAGCTTTCACAGCTTTCTGATAACGAAGCCAACTCTCTCTCAACATTTCAAACGAAACTTGTAATCTATCTTTTTCCATTTCCGTTCAGCTCTCCTGCATTTCTGCCGCATAGCATGTGTATGATCATTTATCTATGGCTCTGCTCTGGATTTTGACTGTTTTATTTTTAACGGAGCTACAAGGTCCAGAGCCGTTTGGCAGACGGAGCTAAACATAAGAACAAGCTCCTCGGTGTTGAAAGACACAGAGGGCTGCATGTTCACTTCATTAATAAAAGCAATGGAGAACTGAGCAGCAGTGGAGGATTAAACAGCCAGTGCAATCAAAAGATAGGGGCACACCGTTTAGCTATTTGACCAGGAGGTACAAAGTTAAATAAAACAGGCATATGGTCTGAGAATACTGCATCACAAATTTCAAATTAAAGACAGACAGACCATAAGATAAAACTAAATCCAGTGTATGCCCACGTTCCTGAGTAGGCCCATTCACTGACTGAGATAAATTAAAAGAATCAATTACATCTAAAAAGTCCTTCACCAGGGGCTTTTCCAGACAGCACACGTGAATATTAAAATCCCCAACAATTAAAACTTGGTCATATTTGCACATAATATCAGCTAAAAACACAGAAAAGTCACTTAAAAAAGTCCTTGTTATATTTTGCTGGACAATAGAGAATACCACATACTGGAGCAGCGAGGTAAAACCACTGCTGAGCAAAAAAGAACATAAAGACTGGTCTCACTTTTGCCAAAACACTATGGTTGGGATCCCAAAGTCTTTTGGGGACAATAATCTGTGGACTGATGAAACAAATGTTGAACTTTTTGAAGGTGTGTGTCCTGCTACATTCATGAAAAGTAACACAGCATTTCAGAAAAAGAACATCATGCCAACAGTCAAATTTATGGTGGTGGTGGGTGTGATGGTCTGGGGCTGCTTTGCTGCTTCAGGACCTGGACGACTTATGATTGATAGAACCATGAATTCTGCTCTCTACCAAAAATCCTGAAGGAGAATGTGCGGCCATCAAGCCCGTGACTGTTAAAGGAAGCGCAGTTGAGTTCTGCAACAGGACAATGATCCAAAACACACCAGCAAGTCCACCTCTGAATGGCTTAAAAAAAACAAATGAACTAAACTAAACTAACCAACTAAATGAGTCCAATTGAGGTGCTGTGGCATGACCTTAAAAAGGCGGTTCTTGCTCGGAAACCCTCCAATATGGCTGAATTAAAACAATTCTGCAAAGAAGAGTGAGCCAAAATTCCTCCACAGTGATGTGAAAGACTCACCGCCAGTTATCGCAAAGGCTTAATTGCAGTTGTTGCTGCTAATAGTGGCACAACCAGTTATTAGGTTTAGGGGGCAATGACTATTTCACATAGGGGCATGTAGGTTTGGATAGATTTTTTCCTTAATAAATAAAATCATCACGCATTTTGTGTTTACCGCGGGTTATCTTTTTCACAGCACTGTATATGTATATGTATATATATATATATATATATATATATATATACACACACACACACACACACACACAACTCTGTTGAATTAATGCAACATACCCTCAAATGTTAAAAATGTACTTCATTTGGGAAAAAAGACAGACAGGTACGGCAGATAGCATAACTTTTTCATTTTCACAAACTGCTTCTATATGACGCTGCCTCCTCTCCCCAAACAATTTATTAAGTGATTATGTATATCTTAAAAGGTTAATTTTGATAACTCAACAGTTGGTGTAACCACAATTAACAACGATCCAATACTGTATTGGGTACTGGTCTGATACTTACTCAAATAGTGGATTAGGAATCTATAACAATTGGGCAATTTGTGGGGCCAATAAATTACTTGTCTCTAAAAGCTTTACACAGAAACACATTTAGTATCTCAGCCACACTTTTTCCGGCTGGTTTCAAAGGGCTGAGTTCATAAAGGGTAATCAAAATCAACTTGCATTTGAAAACATTTATTAAATGAGCCAATTAATAATTACAAATAATGTGAAAGTGTCCTAAACTGGTTTCATATTAATTTTCAAATGAAAGATTTTCTATAATCCTTTCACACATATATCCCACATTAAAAATACAAAAGCAGGCTTCTGAAGTGCTTTGTTATTTGATTACAAATTGAAATCTCATTAAGCAGTGAAACCCTGCAAATTGCAACTGAGCTTTGGTGCATCCTACTTCTCTCAATGTTTCTCAAGATGATTACCCAACAATTTAACTGCAGTCCACATGTGACAAATGCAATTAATTAGACATTAAAAAAACAACAACACAGGATCTCATAGTTGATGGGAAGTGAAAACCATGGATTATGGCAAGACACCGATCTGAGGAAAAGCATTTGACCATTTCTGAAGCATTTAAAGAGTGTGAAAACCCATAACAGAAGGCAACCTTCACCAATCAGTCCTTGTTGACCGAGTGGCAAGACGGAGGCAATTCCTCACTAAAAGGCTCACTGCAGCTCACTGGGAGTTTGCCAAAAAGCACCTTAAGGACCCTCAGACCATGAGAAGCAAATTCTTGACATCTCCTGAAACAAAGACTAACCTACCTGGCCACTCTTCTGAACAGCACATGCAGAGGAAACCATGCACTGTGCAGCATCTCTATAATACCATTCTTATAGTCAAAAATGCTGGTGGCAGTGCTATGCTGTATGGGTGTTATTTCTGTGACAGGGAATGGAAGACTACTCAGCACAGACAGAAAGACACCTTTGAGAAAAATACACCTATCTCCAGGGAAAACCCTACTCCAGAGTGCTTAAAATCTCATGCTGGGGCAAAGGTTAACAAATAAACAATGCATACTATAAGGGAAACTTGGCTTCAGGAAAACATAGTGACCGTTCTGAAGCGGCCCTGGCAGACAGACAGGGAAACCTAAAATTGGCTGTTCACAGACAAGTTTGAAAAGAATGTGTAAAACTTAGGGGGAAAATGTAAGCTGGGCTTCTAGGGTCCTTCCTGCTAAAGGCGGTGTGTCACTTCTCGTCCTCTCAGAGCATCAAGCGCTGTTTGCCTTGAACCACCAATACTTAAGAGAAGAGGAAGACATGCATCAAGATTCTCTGCAGTGCTGGCTCCTCAGTGGTGGAATGAACTTCCACTTGCTTTAAGAACTGCTGAGTCCTTCGGAGACACACCTCTTCCAGGAGTATCTAATGGACTAACTACCCCCTCATACTTACTATTTCTCCATTTTAAAAAAAACAACAAACCAAAACAAAAAAAATAAATAAAACCACAAACCCCCTAACATGTATGTTTGTTGTCTGTGCACTAACTTTTCCTTTTTACATATAACTTAGTTGGCAGTAACTTGGTTTTAATGACGGTTTTTAAAGTCCAGCTTTACAGATTAAAGAACAGTTGTGGACTACTGTACAAAACACTGTTGTAAGTCACTCTGGATAAGTGCGTCTGCTAAATGCTGTAAATGTAAATGTTTTGCCAAGTTCTATTTGTAGGGTCTGAATACTAGTGTACATATTTTCCATTCTAATAACTTAACAAAAGAACAATAAAAAATTAACAAAAAAGCAATAGCATGCAGACTGTATAATCACACATGTTGCACAGCAGCCAGAATTTTACCTCTGCTTTGCCAGCTTTGATTTGTATGGCGCTGTCATCAATCTGGACCGTCACTCCGTTCTGGGAGGCAGGCTCGAGTACCGAAGTAGACTGACTCGGCCCTGAATCTGACAGCATCTCTTCTTCAGAAGCTGCTGCTGACACTTTCCTGAATTCCCCTGTTGTTTCAGTAGTGTCTGAGGAAGAGTGGCTCTCAGCATCCATTATTTGCCTCAGATTTGATGATATTGCCTTAGAGGGGAGAAATTATATAAGTTCATATTTATTTATTTTGTCTGTCTGCAGCTTTATCTATCACAGCTTTCTCAGGTATAGGGGTGGATAATTTTCATTTATGATTAGACTTGATACTAAGATATTATCTTTAGACTACAGCACTGTCATTCATGTTATAGCCTAGGGCTGCACAAAATACTGTTTCAGCATCATCACTGTGATGTGTGCATAGCCACAATGCAGGACGTGCAATATCTAGTAAATCAAACATTGTTCCATAACTATTGCTGCTTGAGACTAAAGGAAATCTCATTTTCCATTAGTATGTATATTTTATTCAGATTTATGGGTTCTTAGAAACAGTTCAAGAAAGGGCGCATTTCAAAGAAATTCTAAATATAATGAGTAAATATTAATATATTTATATTTGGTGCCCAAGCATCAATCAAGAATAGTTGATTTGGTACAATTTTTTTATATGTGACGTATATCACAACATGTACTTCTTTAAATGAATATTGCAGCGATCATTTTTCCCCTAATTTTTCATGATTAATATTTGTATCTTTTATTCACATGCACTCTCCTACAAATTCACCCCCAATCGTTCTAGTATTGTTAACTCTTTTAAAGAGGATAACTTAACTGATTTGATAGAAACAAAAACCTAGTGCAAAACCTTTTCCCCAGTATTTATCCGCCGGAGTTCTTTATTCAGCTGCTATTTATTCAGTATAGTACCATCGGGTGTTTACCTCCATACTGGAAATGTGCTGTTGTAAACAGTGGTACACATGTGATGGTTTCAGCTCAGAAAAGTTAACAGTGTTCAGGTTGGCAGTGATGGTCAACACACCGGTACAGAGTTTAATCTGCGAAGACAGGACAAGCATCGAGACTTAAGTTATTAAGTTAGGGTCTCTGTTATAAACATGCACCTTTGTTTGGCACATTGTTTATTCCCCAACACATCCGACCACATTTTCAGCGTCTTTTCGGGATGAAAAGACGTGGCATTCCTGCAACTTTTATATAAGGTTAAGGCAGAACATGTACGAGGGAAATAACTGGATGTAACGCTTATAAATCATTACTGATAGCAATAGGCACGTTTGAGTCACTCCGTTCAGCTCATGCTCTGCGGAAACTCCCTAACGATATCGGGAAAAAATGCCAAACCTCTGACGCAAACTGTGCGACCGACTCGGCAAGAGATGAGAAACAGTCCCGGAAAGAGGTTTTCATCTCTTCTTTAGAAGAAGTTTGCACGACGCCGCTTCCATGTTTACTTTCCTCGCGGGACACCCGACTCGCTCCATTCGCCGCCATTGCACTTCCGTATAATGCAGCAAATCTGGTTGGTCTAAAAGATTCCGGTCTGCTTACGTCACATCCGGATGGAGGCTGCACAAGTCAGAGAATGCTGAGAAAAATATCTTGCACCCGATAAATGTAAAATGTAAACGTATCCAAGAATAAAAACGCAATAAATTAGACTACTAAACGGATATTTTATGGTCATTTATCCTGTTCACATCTTAACTAACAATCAGTCAGCATAACTTTTCTATGTGGTCATAGTAAAATAACAAATTAACAGGTGTAAAATCTGGCGTCAGTTCAAGCAAGTCGGAGTTTTATGTCTTATATTTAAGCTTACCAGTTATTAGACTCAGTCTCATTAAAGATTTATTGATTGTTCACAAAGATTCATATAAACGTACAACGTAGAAAAAAGTTAACTTGGTACACTAACGACACTGTGTAAATACGTTGGAATAAAATACATCAAAAAAGATCAAAAAAAGCTAAAGCAATGTTAGCCCAAACTATAAAAATACAAGTATAATACTAATGTTAGCGTTTTCTTACCTTTCATATTTTAATCTATTTTCCTAATTGTGCTTTATTTAAAAAGGAGTCACAGTCTCATGTGTGAACCAGGTCTTCATTTGACTTACATGTTGTAATTGTATATTTATATATGTGGCAAGTAAACAATCATTAATCTGTATACAGTATGTATATTTATTATCTGGTGTCTGTTGTGGATTTTAAATGGTGAGGACAAAACTCTGATCTAGGCAATGATTTGTTAAACCTGTATGCCATTTAAACTCTAATCTTAAAAGTTAAGTAGTTTAATGGCCCTCTGAACTATTGAAGTATGCATCCATGCATATTTAATTTATCATTCATTAAAAAAAATCAATGCATTGTTAATAACTTTTAATAACAATTGTTTTCATTTAAAAAAATTCCATTACCTTTATTGTAGAGGTAGAAATAGCTTTCTGCAGGAACCATCAGAAAAAATGCAAAGAAGCAAGATCCAGGTTCATCAAGTGAAAGTCCTGACTAGAGTTTTCTTCTCACATTTTAAAATCCTTTGCTGACTGAGACTAGTTTACTAATAATGGAATATACTGAAGGAAAATTTGTTAGAATAAAGAATTTGTCAGATTTTCTACAACAATGTAGGTTCAATTTATACTATGTGTTAGCTTAAAAGACATTAATGTATTTATAAGCCTATAACCCTACATAACCCACAAATTGGGACTAGTATTTTAAATGAGGACGAATGACCTCACCCATCAATCATTTTTACTAAGTTGGATGAACTTGTGCATTGAGTCCAACAAGCTGACCTGAACTTTGTAAGGCGTTGATGAATTTGACATTGATTCAATATCCACCATGTCCAGTGTCAACCTTTTAACCATATTGTCTGATTTCCTTCCACAGATCCACTTAATTTTTTTGTTTTTCCTGAGGAACACACTGAAAAGGCTGCTCCTCATTTAGGACAAGGGTAACACTGACTGTCAAACAAATGTGTAAGAGTGTTAGGGATGGGAAGCTGTCCACAATGATGTATTTTTCTGTGCTAAGAGACTGTGGGAAAATTTCTTTTCTCCATTCATACACTTTTTCCTCCTGCCCTCATATAATGAGGGGAGACTGATGATCGCAACAATGGAGAGGAAAAGAACATTTACTATTGACCACAGTTCTGAACCCTAAAATGTTTTTGGATGGGTTAATCATTCTAGGAAGGGTTCAGGAACAAACCTTTCAGTTCCAGTTCTTTCTGATTTGTTCAGCTCTTGTAGAATTAACTGTAGCACTTGACATTTGCTTATTTTTTGTAAATTTATATTCCCGTTGAGCAAGCGTATTAAGTGTTGGCTTTACAGGTTGCGATTTAAACCCATTACACACTTAAGAAAACACACAAAATACATTTAATAGTAATTTCAATTATTAGATGTTCTCTCTTTGCATAATGTCACACAATATTTATTTCAGAACAGACTGTGATTATAATCATTATTTATTTGTTATGTAAATTGATAACAAATGCGCATCTTCCACTAAAAGATTAAACAGGATTTTCTTTTATCCATAAATATTTCTCTCATTTGGTCGTTTTTTTCTCATCCTCTCTCTTTCTCAAAGACACTAAAAGAGAGATCAAGGAATTTGGATTTTAGCAGCGATTTTGATGTGGAGTGTTTTCTTTAGATATATGGCATGAAAACACTGATCGCTCAAGTGTAAAACATGGTACATTTCTATAAATATCATTGCAGGATGTTATGAGTGTATATCAGCATATATGAGTATGAGTGTATGAGTGTATATCAGCATATTTATTGAAAACTTTTACCCACAGATTCTTGGTAGTTGACACAGTCCACCAATCATCTGCCCAATCTATGGACTACAGGGTCAGTGTTGACATGCTATTGGCATGTTAATAAGTATTAGTGTGCATGACATGGCAGGCTACACATTACATTGTCTATCATATACAAGAAAAAGGAAGATATTCAGTGAACTGCTTTAGGACACAGCTGAACCCTCCCCCCCCCCAAATTCCAAACTTGTCTAGGGCGATCCCCTACTTGGGGCCACGTGAAGTCAGTCCCACTTTTCACCCCACTACGATGCCCGTGCATACAGACAAGTAGTCACAGGTCTTCTTTTAGATGTCCAAATCATATTTCAAGTCTTTCTGTTCAAGTCCAGGTCAAGTGTGAGCTCTCTGAACCTTAAGTTTATACCTTTTATTTAAGATTATTCTGTTATAGTATCGTGAGTGTCTATGATAAGTCTATTTAAACATTATACATCAAGTAAATGTTTATTTAAGATTATAGGCCCATTCATAGTTTTACAGACCTGTATTACTGACATGCAATTAATAATGACAAAAACAAACATTTTCTGGTCTTAGTAATATTTTATAAACTTGACTGCTTGGTGTGCCCTGCGGTGTGTTGGCGCCTGCCCAGGGCTGGTCCCCACCTTGCGCCCGAAATTTGCCGGGATAGACTCCGGTCCCCCCGCGACCCCAGTTGGGAGAGAGGAAGAGAGGAATACAGTAGAATTTAATTTTTAGAAGTGTGCAACACCATGTCTAAAAGTCAGCTAATTCTATTTGCCATTACCCAAGAATCATTTTATTAGCAAGCTAGATTATATTAATGCACATTTTAAATAGGACTAATAATATTACAACAATATGAATCAAACTACTGAGGTCACAAATAGCAGGCATTAATGTTAACTTTCTAGTAGGTACACCTAACTTGTATCAGACAGAAAAACATACAACCATTTTGTTGAAATTCATAAATTAGGTAATAGGTAACCATTACATGACCAGGGTCAAAATGCTAGTACAGCACAACGCTTGCTATTGGACTACATGAGTTCACCAGCAAGTACTATCAATGATCAGGCTGAACCTGGCTTTGTGCCACCATCCTTGGTGTCCAACTAACAAATATTATAACGTTAACCCTAACTATTTTTGTTCTGTGTAAGCACCATTTCTTCAGACTCATAGTCTTGTGCCAACTTTGTGAAGTCAGTGAATGTGTTGGTCAGTGAAAGGAATGCAGAAAGCATTGTTCTTCAGTACTATGAAATATATAACACAGTATACAATTCAAGTGTTTCTGCTGAGACGGAATTCACAAGTCATATTCAAACTATGAAACAAATGTCTTCATTCCACCAGTTTATTTTTTCCACATTCAGAGTGAATTAGAGATGAACATTTTTATTTTAACCAATATTTAATTTATTTATAATGTATGTTAATCAATAAGACTTTGAAACAGAATGAATAGAAATCAATAGCTTGTGTTATTTTCTTCATGTATTCTGAGAGTTATGATAATGCAGGCTATGATCAAAGTACTGTTGTCAAAAACGTATTGTCAAAGTTGATGCTGCGAGTAATTCTGATGATCTCATAGCTTCTGAATTACATTGTTGCTGCCCCTGTAGTAATAGAATAAATGCTCATAACTTTTCTGTCTGTGCAAATAAAAATAAAATGACAATCATTTCTTTGCTAATGAGTGTCAAATGTACTCTTGGAGAATTTAATTAAAAATCCATCTAACCCATCCTTTCTTTTGGGGTGGGATGGGGTGGGGGCCTATAGATTCTGAGCATTGCTAAGTTTTCTGCTCCTTGTCTCAAACCTCCCCCTCTGCCCCCCACTCTTGGGTGACTGCACCTGTCACCTGGGGGCCCCTGCCTGCACTCAGGATCAATTTACATAACCTCATTTAGCAGTTCACAAATCAGGGCCATTAAGAGCTGCTAACAGGAACCAAGGGTTCTAATTTAGCCTGCCTTTCACAGTGGGAAAATTGGGCAGCTCAGGCCTACAAATAAAGACTCAGGTCTTGGCTTTGATTGTTGATTGTGATGGTAAATGTACGGATGATTAGAGCAGATTTTCCCCTTTATTGATTTCCTGCCAAAACACAGCATGCCACGGTCCTGTACTGGGAAGCTAACAGGGCTTGGGAGGGGGGACAAGGGCTCATGGGAGGCAGTGTGTTCATGGAGCAAAAAGTCTGCTCACCTCCATTTTTGCTGAAGGACTGAACTGTGCCTGGGAGACAAGGATTTGAGAAGGAGGAATTATTTTGAAAGGTGGATATACATAAAAGAGGGCACACTGACCCACTGGACATTTTGGCTGTCATTGCGCATAATAAACTGACGTCTCCGCTATTGCAACTGGCCCCTGCTGAAAAAAAGTCTGTTCTGTCAAACAGCATGAAGTAACTGAAGGAACTGCATTATGATGTTTTAGGACACTGTGATAAAGTGGAAAATAATATATGGAAAATATGTTGAAAGGACCTGTCAAATTTTATAGTACTTTTAATCCTACCAGGGTTTGAGGATTTTATATTTGCATTTTAAATAAAATTAATTGTTTAATACAATTGTTAATACCAAAGTGCAGAATGGCAGGATGTTGAGTTAGCACAAAAAAATATTAAAGCTTATTTTGTTAGTAGAGGTTTGTAAAAGTAAAATTTGTGAAATTTGTCTTGTAAACTGTGTTGCATGTGGAAATTAAGTTATACAGTATTTCTGTTCACTTTCATTTTATCCAATATTATTATGCCACTGGCATTTTCCACAGAAAATAGTCAACAATAATTCAAATTATTTACTTTGGTTTACCATTTGCTAAATGAATGTAAGTGTCATTACATGACTGATGTCAAGTACTCAGAATGACTCTCAGTCGGTTTGAAATTTGGCAAAGATTTGCCCACAATACAGTACAAGTGGGCTGATTCAGGTTCACACGTTCCCTGCCAAACTTCGCTTGAAGGTGTGTGTTGTTGTATAGGAACACATGATTAGGTGGTGAATCAGCAGCCTTCCCTGATTCTTGGAAGAAATCAACATGTATGATTTGATTTCACAATGAAGCTAAAAAAATGGGGCCTACAATTCCACCACGTTTTAGGCAAATTTACATTATAGTCCAACTTTTTTTGGGGGGGTGCTAGGATAAGATGTGTGCTAAAAATGGTCTTTCTTTAAAACTCACATTATCTCTATGTTAATTTACATTTTAAAAACATACAGATGAATGAGCCTCATGAAAATCCAGGGAAAAGCACAACTGTTGTTCATTTCTGGGCTGGCGTACATGTTAAATTAGATTTAATGAACATGTAATTGCTTGGGATAGACTCTGCAGTCTCAAAGCAAACAGGGTTTGAAAGTGATTTGCATTTTCGCTTTTTTGTGCTCGGTTTCCTCATTGTCTGGGTGAGGTATTGATCGGCTCCAGTGTATCACCCTGCATGTGTTTCCCTTCATTAACAGATAACGGGTTACTGATGACTGCCATTCCTGACTCTAATGCGGCCTAATGTCTACTTTGTTCCCATGTCATGTCAGAGGGCAGGCGCTGTAATGAGTAGCTGGGTGGCCTGTGTTTTGCCCATCAGTGCTGTAGGCATTTAGCCTGCTGGTAACAAGGGGATTTTTGGAGGGGTTAGAATAGCAGGACCTCTGAGGTGTAGATAACCCATAACGGTTTAGCAGCATAAATGTCGTAATCCAACAGAACAAATGTACATTTAGATTTAAAGTAGAAAACATAACTATAAATGGCTTTATATTTCATCTTAAGCTTTAGGTGTCAATTTGGTATCATGGTCCACCTAAGAATGATCCAGATAAATAAATTGGGTAAGGCTAAAATGTATGATATATTTAATGCATTAAATATATTTATGAAATGTATATTAAATAAATTATTAATGAATAAATGAATATATAAGTACATGGAGAAAACTAAACTATAAAATAACAAAACAAATTGTTTGCTTTCTCTGTGTAATTATATGTTCATTCACTCATTCTTGTTTGTAACAAGCTTTCAAAAACTAGATTTATAAATGTACAACAAAACGCTAAGTTACCATCGCAGGTTTATTTTAGACCTTATAATAAGCAAACTAATTGGGCATGATGTTTAAAATATTGCCTGGAGGAAACTAACTTCCTCATTTAAATTTTATTCGGTCCGAGACAAACTTTTTTTGCATGTCTTTATTCCGGTGAAGGGAATCTATTAGACCAGTAAAATTGGCCTTTTTGATTTGCAGCCCGTTGTGAATATCCCGGAAACAGTAGCACCAATCAGAGCGACTCTAATGACGAGCGCTCACCCCGATTTCCTTTGCCACTGAATTGTGAATGGAGCGTGGAAATGATAAATGATACACCATACGTGGAATTGCCCGCGTAATACAATGGTCACACAACGGCGAGCCTCCGCGCCGCACAGAGGGAATTGCATGTTAGCTAATTGTTAATTTGGGCGACTTCGCGCTGGCTAATTATGGCGGCACCGCCAAGCCATTTGCATGATGGTCCTGCCACCTGCCTCGCTGCCCGGGCAAACTATATAATTACTGAACAGCAGTGGGGCAATTTGGACTGCCGTTCCTTTTGTGTCAGATGAATTCTTCCTAATGACATATTTTATTAGGGGGCAAATAGCATACCTCCTCTTGGTTCTACAGAAAAAAAGACCATCTCAACAGGTCTTAGTGTTAAGACAGGCACACATCAGTGTTGGCCACGTCTTTGGTGGCTTTGCGTTCTTCTAGGGATCTCAATGTGACCTATTTGTTATTATTACCTATTTCTGTCCTAATTCAAATGACGCATTTGTCAAGCATATATTTAAAGTGATTTTCTTTTCTGAAATAGGCTCATTGGTTTACGCGGATTTGTTTGGAACAAGGTGTCTTGATTGCCATTGCTTGTTTCTAGGACTTATTAGAGACTCAGCTTACCATTATGAGGTGACAACTTCAAACTGCAGTCTCAAAGGTCAAAGGGTTTTGTACATTATTTGTATGCATCTAGATGATTTGACACCACTGAACACATATCCTGAGGCATACATTAAACAGCAATCAGAAAAAAGCTACACAATATATCTTACATGGGATCTGACGATCCGTTATAGTATTTACTGTTGTCTTTGTAAACTTAGCCTATGCTATGGGCTATAAGACGTGGGCTATAAACAACTTCCTATTTGCCATTCATTTAACAAATTCAGCCAGGTCTTCAACAACTAACAAAAGCTCAGTTTAGATCAGTTAAATTAAACTTTGTATCTCGAAAGCGACCTAGTTAAAACGAAATTAATGTCGAACTCGCGTAAGAAAGTGGCTCGTGTTAAACGACAAGAAGTTAATAAAAAAGCAGTAGGTCAGGTGATTAGACTCTATTTAACGAGAGACCCGCTGTTAACACGGTTAGTAATGGCTCGGTGACCACCAAAGAACCCCCGCTGGTACAGTATATAGAGAAGGAAGAAGACCACTTGTCTGCTCACTATTGCATTTGTCGAATCCGATTTGGTATTTTAGCGCTACCGGGACAAATGACAATTCTACATCGTAAGTGTTGAAAAAAAAAAAAATTCAATGTAAAATAAGTTTTCAGCATCTCTGCCAATTAATTAATCTCTGCAAATAATTACTGAGCAGCTGTTTGAATGCGGTGATGCTTATTATTTATGGAAGTGCTAAGATGTACATTGCATTTCAACTGAGGCCAATGACGAAAGCAGACATTCAATTGTGGGATGTTTACCAGAATGTCACAACCCAATGAATAGCAAAGAAATGTTCGATAATCACGTGAAAAGGGGTTTTAGTCTATTCATGAACTAACTTCAAAAGCAACTGAAGGATGAACGCAAAAGATTGTCACGACCGTGATTTATCACTTAATAAAGTGTGTGGAACTTTGTGTATTTCTTGCTCAATCACTCAAGAAAATAAAGCATAAAAGTATACACTGAACGTGTGGGCAATTCATAAGCACTTATGGTGCAGATCTATCTTCTTAAAATGCGGATTTAACAGTTGTAGTCATTAAAAGAATGATTTTCTCTGTAGAGTGCAATAAAGAAATGGAGGTATGAAAATGTGGTTTTGTTCATCCGACGGAAAAGGCTCTATTCAAATAGCGCTGAATGCGCTGCATTTCGCTGCTGCCACAATTACACTGAAAGGTCAAGTATTACAGCATCTTGCGTTCCGCTTTGCATGCTAAGTATTTCTCCGCGCAAATGACCCGCTTCTGTGAGACAGTACAATGGACTCAAGAAGCACATGCCGGACAATTAAGGATTTTTCCTACTATTTGACAGTAAAAATTTACTAAAGGATGTGATTGCAGTTGCTGTGTAATTGCGCAATTTGTGATGTACATTTTGGAATGTAAGCTATAATGAGGTCGTGCGAAAAAGGGAGGAGAGCAGCAAAGCACAAGTCTTCCGTTAATTTACTTGATTTGTTTTCTCTGTCTTTTGTAAACTCAACGCAAGCGACAAGATGTGGGAAAGTTAGACTCGAAGCAATTAAATACAGACGGTTTGGCGCAGATTTAAGCCGTTGACTCGAATGTAGCGCATCTCTTAACCTATAACCGTAACCCACTAATTACAGTCAGTGGCTGAATAGTTTCAGACGATTTTAAAACTCCAAGCGGAGCGTTTTAAGTACTGTATTATCCAGTGATGTGTATTCGGACTTTTATCACGCGCCACCGGTTGTCTTCCTCAGTCTGCAATGGGAGGGCTAAAGAATCAAACGCAATCAATTCCAAAGTAGCATTATCCTATATTTGCATTTGAACAGTGAGTTCACGCTGGTTTTACAAGGTTAGACAGCCCGCTAAACCCCTTTTTAAAAACCCGTGTTTGTGCTTTTACATTTTTACCTATGTGTATGCAGCCGACTCTACTGCTGAACATTCTCTGACATTTGTGTAGTTTTCCCGTATTTATTTTCTGTCGTGGTATTCAAATCCCACAAATTTTATTACACATAAACGTACCATCTACCTGTACTGTGAATATTGGTGACTGATTCATGTGCATTGAAAAGATATTTTAATGTCCATGTTTGCTGTAAACAATTTAGGGCTGCTGGATCCTGGACTTTTCAACTAACACAGTGTCTTGTTTTCCGCTAAAGTCGGGCCTGTCAATGTTGTTTTGTCTTCATTTGATTCGTGTTAGATGCTAGAGAAACCACATCTCTCCGGGTTCGACTCGGTAATTGGCGGTAACGAAAGTTTTCAGCACCTTGGACAGCACCGAAAAGGGTCACTTGAACAGAACCACGCGCATAAACAGTAAACCAAAAAGTTTACTTGTGTTGACTCTTAAACATGCATACAATAAATACTACATTTGATTACTAAATATAATTTAGTAATGCTATTCTACCTGGTTTATAGTAAGAGTCATACACATTGTAATAATGAAAATTCTTAAATACATTGAATTCATCGGGCGAATAATGGCATTTAATCCATAAGTAAGACTTATGTTGCTTATAAAGTGCAATTATACTCTGGATTTAGTGAGCTCCAGCATGCGGACTGCATTTAATATTGCATTATTAACAGAGCCTATGCGCTTTCTTAGCTCGAAGGAGGTTCAACTTTGTAAAATCTAACTAATTTCAGTAACACACAAATTGATTTGTGCACAATTTCTGTCACTAAATCCAATATTCAAGTAGGTGGTCTTATGGTTTTTCGTTAGACAACATTTCAGCTTTAGGGCCAAACCCATGAGTAGTCGAGAGAAAGGTCTTTTTCCTCTGATACACATCGTGCCATTGTGAATAGGAGAAAACTAGAGCAACAAGCCCCAAGACAGCCTAACTCTCATAAGATTGCGCCGAGATTAGGGTCTAATTGAAAGGGTAACTGAGACCTTTGGTTATAAAGCCGTGAGGACTGTCCATAGTCGTACAACGTATGTGCTGAAAGACAGCGATGAGAGCACACACGCTTCTAACGAGTCACTTTCAACAGCGACAAGCTCCACACAAAGACCACACACCGAGCCTCAGACATGTTAATGTAATCTGCGGTCTTTCACAACGGATTCAACAAAAATCCCCAGTAAAACCTAATAGAATCTCTTGGCGCATCAAGATTACCGAAGAAAATAGATGCATTTGCACAAGGAATAATGACGAAACGTTACATTTTCGAAAAGAACATATTTTAGGTCCGACATATTTGCTTAGCCACTGAATTAATTGCATTTTAGCACTTCTGTCACTTTTGCATCCTAAGTCGTTTTAAGTTAGTATTGCGATACATTTTGATAGCAAAAAATCTCATCAGTAGCCGGTATATTGCAGCACTGTGTGCAAATTTAATGCAAAAAAAATCCCAAATATGGCTTTCTGGCCGTTGTGGTTCCTTCACGGGCACCGGGATTAATTGTTGTCATGGGCAATTAAAAGCCCTAACATGGATATACAATCATTTAATTGTACATTTAAAAAATATATTTTTAGGCAGGTAGGAATTAATTAAACAATTGCTAAATATTCTGAACACTTAGTTTAATTCTTAATGCAATGGATACGTATTTATAAATAGATCTGGCAAATGTAAAAATTCAGAAATACACAGTAGCTCGCATTAGCACATTTAGTATCCGCGCAAAATAAAAAGACCTCCTGTGGGGATCCGGCAATAAGATTTTGGGCATAAACGACCAAATGAACTGTTGATTTAAAGTGAACTGCTGATTTAACAACCCTCCATCCAAAAGAAGTGCGCCATTACAATCAGCGACTCATTAAAGCGCGCTGCACTGGCCGCGGAGTGGCGCAAGGTCGCCGCTGACAACCGGGCCTCAATATCCATTATAAATATCTTCATCACCAACGTTCCTAAATGCAGCAAAAACATTTTTAGAATGAAGGGATAAAATGCTTTACTGGACCTTTATTCTTTAAATTTGCAATTGCCCATTCTGTTTCCATTACACTTATCCTTAAAGATAAACTTTATCTTTGCCCTAACTGGTGAGCTGGGTGCAAGCTTTAGAATACTTGATTTCTTGAGATTTCCTGCATAAAACAATGAGGAGCATTAACTTAACTAAAATCAATTTTTATGCTTCTATAATAAGATGTTAACAAACAGACCGCCATGTGGAAAATTATCTGCGAGCAGCCTAAATGGGTGCCAGAACAAAATGAGAAAAGATAACTCCTACTACACCTCTGTAGTAGTACATAATTCATAGTACAATAGCATCCATAGGCGATTTCAGGAAAACTTGATGTAGAAATGTTAGTATCTCACAGATAGTGTAAACGCACTGACATTTACTAAGGAAAATGTAAACATTTTAGCGAATGTTGTATAATCCAAAAAACAGTAAAACAATAAAACTACAGCATTCCGGAAACTAAACCATTCTACCTTTGTACACATGAAACATGTCTGATGTGACACTAGTCAAACAAAGATTATTAACATGGCCGTTGGTAGTTTTAGCTTACAGCTATATTTGATTAAACAATGGAAACGGAGTTTAAAATGAACACAAGATTAATGTATTCTTTGCCACGTGAATTTGATTCTCACAAAAGAGTTGAGGTTCAATTTGAATATGTGACCTAACCAATAGGCAATATCCACTGCACAAGGCATGGGTCAGGAGCTCTTCAGGCACCCTTAGAGCTCCTTTCAACTGCACGTTTTAAGACACTGTTTCTAGGTGGCACCGTTTTGTGCGGGTTTGGACTTAATTACTTTTGCAAACTTGTTCTTTTGGTTTTAAGTTTTTAATAGCCTTACTTTGGTGATATCTATAATTAATCCCGATCTGTGGTATTTCAAATTTATTGTAGCATTCTTAAGGGAAAAAAAACAGCAAGAAACAGTCCCCACTAATCAGCTCTTACAGATCAGAATTCGCGTTGTGTGCATCGCTCCCTGAGTTTGCCCTTCAGTCTTTACCAACTCACTCAGTTATCCAGTCATTCAGTCACTCAGACACCCACTCGCTGGCTCTTTCAGTCACTCGCCTGTCTGATGTTTATAAACTTTATCAATACGTAAACAAGTGGGCCATTTGATTTCAGCCCTGCTCCTCACAAGCGCCGTATTGATAGAGGCCACATTGATAAGTCTGTGTATATTGTCTTGCCGAGTTATTTGGGAGAATGCTCTTGTTTGGGCAGGGATGTGATTGATAAGCTTGCTTTTAGGAGCGTTTGTTTGATGTAGCTTTAAAGGAGTGGGGACCTCACCTTTACTGACTCACACACACATACACACAATTGCTTGCGGTATTAAGGAAGAAAAATCTAACAGGACGCCGACTTTACAAGAGACTTAATTTTTGGTTAACATTACAAAAGTTAAATAAGATTAAGATTTTCAAATAAGCTATCAAATAATGTGTTTGATATAAATCAATCTACGTTCATTTCATGTTTGATCGGAATTAATAAAGTTGAAGTAAACTAAAGTAAACTTTGATTTTAAAATACACCAACTTTAAAATACACCAACGCCCTGGCCTCACGGTATTAGGAAATTTACATCAGGTAAAAATGTGCACAGACCATATCGTAGGAAAGGTTACAAAATACAAAGCTTAGGTTAGGGGCAGGTTTAGTGATATTTTGCATTATTTCTTATGATTTAATTAATATTTAAAATATTCTACAGTAGTTAGAATAAATGAAATTTAGTTTGACTTAGACTTGGTTATGCAGGTGAGAGTGACATCAAATAATTTAATTATATGCTCATTTAGTCACTCCATGTTTGGACTATACGTGAGTAGCTTAAGCCCAAGGCTAATCCTTTCGGCCTGCCGCCTTTATGCCACACAGCAACACCCCCGGTGTTCATTTAGCTGCGTTTTAAGTCACACTGTTAATTCAAGCGACTAGGTGTTAATTGAACACCGTGAGTGTTAATTTATCACTGGAGATTTTGATGTTTTGGCTGCTGCGCTGGGAGAACTTTCTTTCTACTCAAAACAAGCTTATGGAAATTACTACAATACTAATATCACTAGTGAAATACTACAAAAAATAAATCTGATTAAATATAAAGAACATGTAAAAATTTGTGTTCTGACATTACTTAAAAATCCGGGGTGACATTATATTTTTTCAGCTGGTGATATTTGTAATATCGTATTTTATATTACAACAAACCATAGACTGAATGATATATTCGAAAATATTACTTGTTTTGAGGTTTTTACTAATTACAATCAACTCTAATAAAACGTGTTACGTTTTTTCATAATTTATTAATATGATTGTATGACTGCATTTAAGTCAAATATCTATAAGTTACAAGGAAAAGTAAAATAACAAATACCAATGAAACTCAAATAACATGTGACCTTCAATATCGATAAAAATTTTATACAATATTCACATCGCTAAAAACTATTAATTCAATCCAAACCCTTTTACAGAAATGTACAAGCTACGGCTTACATTGCAATCTCTAAAAACCAGGCATGTAGCAGTCAAACTGTGACGCGGCGTCTGCAAGTGTCAAATGAGAACTTTTCGTTTTAATCCGTCGGGGGCGCAGAATATGACATTTTTATTGTCTTCCCTTAAAAGCTATATAAATAATTCCATCTCCTTCGTGATCTTTGGGCGCACATCCTCATCATAAAGACTGGAAAGGCTAATCTTTCTCAGTCCTGAGAGATCGTGTTGCTCGCAGCCTTTTTTTATTTTTGCCTCCCCCTCCAGTCCGGAGACAAAAGTTTCATTTCATTTCGTTTCATTTCAATTCTTACAGAGTGTCTCGCTTTATTTCTTGACAGACACTGGATAGCACATGGATGCTGTCTATCCGTCTGTCGTGGTTACATTAGACTTGGCCTTTGTCACCACGTCCTGCCGTAAAGCAGAGCAGAGCAGGGCAAGGCCGTTCCGTACTCGGTGCCAGCAGAGTTCAGGTGGGACAGACCGGGCACCTGTGTTTGAAGAGAAGGAGGACTCGCGCCGTGCTGGACCAAATCTGGAGACTGACCCGCACTGCCTACCTGTTGACTCTGATGCTGGCCCATTGAACTGCTATTAGACATGATCATGGCGTTGCTTCCTTGGTGGTGCTGGTGGTGGTGGTGGCTGGGCACGGCACTGGTGGGTGTGTGGCTGCTGCCTTGGCATGGCTTCCCGTCCTTCACCAACACGGGCACTGCCACCCTACGAGGAGACTGTTGTTGCTGCTGCTGTTGGCAAGAGCCGCTTTCCTGCTGAAGCTGCTGCTGGGACACTTTGTCTTTGGCCTGTCTCTTCATTTTGTAGCGGTGATTCTGAAACCAGATTTTCACTTGAGTCGGTGTCAGGTGGATCATGCTGGCCAAATGTTCCCTCTCGGGCGCAGAAAGGTATTTCTGCTGCTTGAAGCGCCGTTCCAGCTCGTAGACCTGTGCTTGAGAGAAGAGCACCCTCCTCTTCCTCCTCGGGGTGCTGGTCAATGATCCCATGCCCTTGCCCACGTCCGCTAACGAGCTCAGACTGCCCATGCTGCCCATGTTCATGCCAGACGAGGAACCCATGAAACGAGAGACTAAAAGCAGAATGGCGTCATTAGATACATTACACCACAGAAACTTTTATAACAATAGAAAACAATAATAATGAGAACAACGGACAACAACCACAATAATAATAATAATAATAATAATAATAATAATAATAATAATAATAATAATAATAATAATAATAATAATAATAACAATCATCATAATGTAGTATTTTCTGAAAATAAAAAAATAAAGATAGACTTTGCTAGCCATTTTTAAGAACTAGGACAAATTATTAGCCATATTATAATGACTAGGACAAATTATTAGCGACCCTAATTATGCATATGTTATGTTGGTAGATTCTAAGTATTTGAAAAGCCAGCCAAAAACCAGTTCAGTCATTTGAAATTGCTTTGAGATTATTTTCTTACGTTTGTATTTTAGCAGCTTAAATGCCGTGCAAAAACTTTTTGTTAATGACGTGCAAAATGCGTAACCTCAGTTCTTAAGCTTATATTAAATGTAGAATTTGTAGCACTTTTTCTCTTGCTTTGTGTTCATTTTTACATATATAACACACACATTTTCGAACTAGCAAAAAACTATGTAAAAATGTAAGCAAACAATGCAATCGCTTCCGTGTATTTTGTCAGAAACTGCAACAATAACCTTTAACTTCAGTTTACACAACCTGGATTCCTTTAAGACCAAGAAAGTCAGGCTAAACAGCATTTATCCTATCCTTCTATCATTCTTGGACAGCCCGTAATATAAAATTTTTACTTACTCGTAAGAAAAGCGTGGGTCGGATTTGCACCAAAGCACCAGCTGGTGGCTGTCGTGCTGCCCCTCATTCCGTCCTGATAAGCGACCCGGTTCGTTCATGTTGCCCAGATTCCCGTTGCAGTAGGCCTCCATCGCCGTGTGTGACAACTAGGAAACTCCAGCAGCTGTCATGTGGTAGGCTTGGTACTGTCCCATTATAGCCCATGTGGTGCTGCTGCATGATCGCCTGCGTGACCTGCCGCGGCTGCCTGTGCAGGCTAGAAGGCCCCAAGTTATTCCTCCATACTTACTTTTGTAGCTCTCCTCAAGGACTCAGGATGTCGGATACAGAGAACGGAGTCGTATGCTTAGGGCTCATCGACATTGTTCTGTGTTTGGAAAATGAGAAATTAGAAGGCGAAGCAAGCTGTCCTTCTGCTTCTTTTTTGTTTTTGTTTTTTTTTGGCCAGCTCCTCTTTTCCCTGTTGCTAAAACGTCGATGCAGCGAGACGGACACGTAAGAGGGCGCCTGAAGTCCGCCTTAATTGGCTTGGTAGAACTCCAGAAAGCTGACTTTCGTTTGTTTAGCTGGGTGCCAGGTTTAAAGGCTACCATCAGAGGCGGGGCATCAGCAGCTAGAGCAACAATACAAAGCAACGCTAGCATCTGTACACCAACGCACAAGTCCTATTACGTGGTGGCGAGCTACACCTGCCATCCCCCAACCTCTACAACGCTTCTATGCAACGTGCATGGAGCCAAATAAATGTCATATTTGTTAGTGCCTATAATGTGCTATATCAGTATAGCTTGGCAGAATGCATGACAGATACAACTGCATGGATAAAATATTGACAACTGAAACGATGTTTATGAGGGCCATAATGACATCGCATACGCCAGACGAATATTAAAGAACCACTCAGTTCCTGAAAAAAAAAAGGGTTGAGTTGAACTCCTGACTTTTAATGGCCTAAGGGGCTCCTGGTGATTGCAGGCGTGTTTACGTATGCCCCCATCGTACTTAGGCATGCAAAAAGTACCCTTGCGACGAGACGACATTGATGATAAATAAAATAAACCAGGGCCTACATATGCTCGTGTTAAGAAGCTACGCCGATGATTAACTTCTTTCTGCTTGATATTGTTGGACGTAGGCAGCGTGTTGATTCCAGTCCTACAGTCCTAAAAGCAGCGCTGGGAGGAAGAAGACTCCTCAGTATTAAAATTAACACGGCAACTCAAGAAGTAGCTAAGCCCCCGTTTGCAGCACAAGCAGCTTGATTTTTAAACTGTTTAACTTTGTCGTGATATATTTACGATGAAAACATATTCGAAAAATATTGGATATTACCAGGTATGACAATTTAACCTTTAGCTTGCGCAGTTCAGACTTCAGATAATATTATACCAACTAGTAAAAACGCTTAAAATTTATATTTAACACTACTACTAACAACAACAACAACAAAAAAAAAACAATTAAATAAAATAATATATATAAATAACAACAACAACAACAACAACAACTTAATAATAATAATAATAATAATAATAATAATAATAATAATAAACGTGTCATATTATGGCATTTAAAAAATATCAGATTTTCTTTTATAGACATAAAAATATTATTATAAGATATCGCAATTATTTTCTGCCTATAGTTCACGTGTGAAACATGTTTTTTTATAAGGATTCAAACAAATGTACATTTAACATAAATATTTACTAGTCATACAGTATATACATCACAATTTAAATAATAGGGATAAGAATTGGTGCCAAAAGTTACGCAAAAGTAGATTTACTATCCTCCGTGTTATATAAACTAAAAAGGTTTGTCCAAGTGATGGGATATTTCTAAAATAGCCGCTATATTAGTACAGCCACATAGACTTGCAGTTTAGTTAGATTTTTTAAAGAATGTAAATACATCTTTCAAGATATACGACTTTTGTTAAAATCTAGCGTTTATTTTGCTGTTATTAAAGACTATATCAGTTTAATGTCTCTTAATAAGATGCTTTAGAAAGCAAGAATTTCTGTTGCGGTGCTACTCTGAATCAAATACTTTGGTTTTAAAATGGAAAGGAGGAAAAGGCGAATGTATATTTTCAAGTATTTTCTTTAGTATCTATTCAGTACTGAAGTAATGAAGCTAAATAAAAATCTGAAAGTCATGCTGATTATGATTACAGCGAGGCTTATTCGCAGTGTGTGTATGACTCTATTGCCTAAAGATTTATTTCTAAACGAAAATCAAAAACACAAAACAAACAAGATATATATATATATATATATATATATATATATATATATATATATATATATATATATATATATATATATATACTGTATATAATTGAAATTAAATAGAAATTAAATAGCAGTTAAGTCCAAACACTATTTAAACACCATAATGTTAAAACTAAGGGATAATTACCTCTTTTAGTAATTGATTTATTCTGATTGTTTTTATAAACCTTCATAACCAAACGCATTGGACACCTGTGAGGTATAGTACAGCGGTCCTGTTGTACCATAAAAACTGTAAAACTGGGCAGAGCTCTCGCTCTCGCTCGCTCTCTCTCGCTCTCTCTCTCTCTCGGGTAAACAGCGTCTTCTGGTGGTCGTAAACTGAATGAGACAAAATTAAATAATTCTACATAACTGTTTCCCTCATATTAGCTGCCATTATTCCTGTTTTACGTACAACTGTGTTTTACACGGATAAAAAGCAGGAGAGAGTATCTGGGTATGTATAACGGGTTTTGCTTATGCGTTCTGTCTGCAATTTTGCCAGTCCAACCAATTTTTCTTCATTTAAGTCTTTATTATTATTTAATAAAAAAGCATTATCATTAAATTTTTCTCCACCAATCGCCCCAGCAAGTACAAAGTACAACCACTATACAGTACACTTACACTATAAGCCAATGTGCAGTGGGCAAACTGTATAAGGAAAAAGAACGACTTTATAAACGTCAATTAAATGTAAGAAATTTTATTATACTAGCAAAACATGGGTTTATTTTGCTGTTATTAAAGACTTTAAGCTAAATACAGTAGGATACGGTATCTATAACATTAGATCTGCAGTAGCAAATTAAACGATAAACAACCTTGCCGGAGACCTCATCACTGGTTGGTCAGATATTTTAATTTATCTAGCCATATGTTGCTTTGGGAAAACGAGGCTATGACGGATAGAAACAGGTGAATGTACCTTGAGCTACTCCCAGTGATATTAAGTGTACTTTGCGCATACAATTAAGATAATTAGAATCATAGCGTGCTTCATTCGAAGTCTTCGGTCTCCTTAATCCAGTTTTCAAAAGGCTCTCTTAATTATCTAAATCATTCCCGCTCCTCTGTGCTGGAGCACGACTATCATGGTCAATTAACGCTAATTAGACAGAATGCATTCACTTGCTCTTTGGAACAGGTTCGTGAACAATTCAAGAACAATCTGGGCATATATACGAAGTAATTTCATTTTGACATATAGTCTTAAAGCCTATTCTATTCATATACTATAATATGATGAGAGTAAATTTATAATTTCGCCCAAATGACAATGAATAACCAAACTATTTCTATTCGAATGTAAGATGGTTTTAGTAGGCGATAAATTTTAGTATGTTCAAACTTGTTTCATTTGAGCATTGACTCATTTTTTCTGAGAATATAGCTCACTTTTGGCCATCGAAAATACTTTCCGACTACAGACTTGTATTGGGCGCGGTAAACAAAAATTACACAGTACAGGTCTGACACCTAGTGGACATCTAGTTAATATGACGTTTTGCAAAAAGTGAGCTTATTTACTTGTTTATTATCTTATATCGTGTAATCAGACACATACGAAATATATTAAAGACATTTAATTACCAATATGAGCACTTTTAATTTTGGGATAAAAGTACTTGCTGTTTGTTCTGAAAAGAACTCAAGATGCCAGATTAAGTGAAAACTGCAGTGTTCTCCATTCGATCTCTATATTATCCATGTTTGCCCTTGACATTTGATTTGGATATTGCTTTTGCTAGCAATGAGTCTCAATTAATTTTATATTTGAAAAAAAAATCCCCTTTACTAAAACGTGTATTTCCTTAAGGGACCCGGTGTCCCGAAAAGACGCCCATAAAACAGTAGAGATGGCTTAAAGCCTGTCTTTGTCGCTCTCAAAGCCCACCGTGTTTTAAAACACCATTGTGTTGTTAAACCCCATAAATTTGTCACCAGCGACTGATTAAACATCAGGAGAATTGAAACACTGAGGATTTTGTCTGGGTCCCTTTGGAACGCGCACAATGGTCCATTCACGAGGAGACACAAAAAGTGTTTAAGGCGAAATACAGCGTCAGGCTTCATTCTCCATATGTGGGGTAAGATGGACAAAGGGCCAGGTGACAGTAAAGATGCGCAACTAGACACAAAATTAATGGGAACTACTACACTACAGCATTTTAACATAAAACATATGTGGTGTATCAAAAGTATATTTCATACACAGATACTGAGTATTTTCCCTACATGTCCTTAATTTCAAGCTGAATTACAGCCCAATGCCAGAGCTGTAGGTTTTAGCATCTTAACTGCACAGAATCATCTGTGTTTACCTACTATTATTATGCTGAGCCTTAACTATTCAAGTGTGTTATTTGCTCTTCTCTACTGGGTGGAAATGAATGTATTAACATGAAAAAGCCTCTCACGTCTTGCTGTGCCCTTATGTTTGTGCTATGTGAAAGACTATATGAACACTTTTATGCTTGAATCCTAAGTGTACGAACTTTGCTGTGTGGTGTTTTAACAGACAAAATTATTATCTTATCAAACTCTCTCATTATATTATCAAAGCCTTTTATGACTTAATGCGTTAAATTATAATTAAAATGCCACTGGTGGTTTATATCATATATAAAAGCAGATAAATCCAAAAAATAAAACGGGAAAAGTTTATTTTTGAACAATAAAGAAAATAAAGGTGGATTTTTTTCAGTTATATACAACAAAACCATTTAAAGAGATGTTTTCCTATGTAAAGTTTTCTTCTTTGCCCGAAATTCGTTTGGTCTCTAAAACATACACTTTAATGACTAATTTATAAAAATATGTAATACACCAAAATATTCAGAGGTTAGCTATATTGCCAATACAGTAGTGTTGTGATATAATTACTGAAAAACTCCGAAAAGAATAAAAAACTCACAAATAAATCTTATCAGAAACCGCAACTACTTCTATATATAAAATATAATATGTGCAAATTGCATTTACTTATTTTTTATGTACAGCAAACGATTAAATAGTCCAAATCATGCGTTGTGAAGTCGTGCTCCAAAAGTCCATCTTGGAGAGTCTCACCAAATGAAGTGGGGTCTGGAGGCCGGCGCGTTGGAAAAGTGCTGATACTGATGCATAAGCGCAAACGGCGGCACGTGCTGAAAGGACCGAATAGTCTCGTAGGGCGGCGGGAGCACGCGCCCTGCTTTGTCGGTATCTATAAAACAGGTCTGATACGGTTTACTCTCACGGAGCATAACCGGCATCACGACCCTGTGTAACAGCGGCGGCTGACAGAGATCCTGAGCGCACTCGAGCCGAGCCCTTTTCATCTTATACCTGTGGTTCTGGAACCAGATCTTCACCTGCGTGGGCGTGAGGCTGAGGAGGCGCGCGAGTTGCTCGCGCTCGGGGCCGGACAGGTAGCGTTGCTGGCGGAAACGCCGTTCAAGCTCGTGGGTCTGCGTCTTGGAGAACAACACGCGCCGCTTCTTCTTCTTCTCGTGCTCAGCTTCCGTTTGCGGCGTGTGGGCCTCGGTGGAGCCGGGACATGGCTCTAGATTGCTTTCATCTGAGGCTGAGGATATGCAAGAATTAATATTAAAGCTTTCAAAAACGATATTTAATTATACAGTGTTGTGTACATTTTGCATGTCATTTATTCGAATCCACAGAACAGACCAAATTCAAAATTTACTGTTAAAAAGACATGTTCTTAAAAGCAAGCATGTATATAAGTCATTGAGTCCAGTTGTCATGGAACCTCAGTAAGTAAACTTTGCAAACAGATGAATGACCAAATTCATTACAAGAACAATTACAAGAACTGCTATCTATTTAAAAATTTAAATAAGCTAAAACTACATTGTGACATTCAAGCTCAGAAAAAAAGCGCATGCTTATTTACTTATTCAATTAAATATAAT